>OY728136.1:823773372-824982122 GCA_963277665.1 Viscum album | reverse complement strand
TTTTAAAAAGAAGGTATGGCTTGTAGAGGAAGCCGAAACTCAAATAACGGTCATGACGGCGGAGAAGTCGTTGTCGCCGCATACGTACGACAAAAACATTCCCTTTTTTCGTTTAGTAAACGCTTCATATAAAAAAGATTCCTTTTGAATAAATGGAAAAGTCAAAGGGGTTTATACACCGTATAAAAGAAAGTTGTGTATAAAATAAAATATGCCTCACTGAAAGGAGATTGAGACGAAGTCCCATACCTCGTATCCGACTTGACCCGACCGTTCTTTAATCTCCTGAATAATAAACTTGAGTTAATCTCTACTTGCTTAAGAACCTCTTTCAAGTTTACTATTTCTTTTATACCATGTTATGGACATCATGTAATCGTTTAAGTTAATAATGTTCATTTTGTCGGTATTTGGTTCTTAAGTCAAAAATAGACTTCTTACACTTACATGTTGTTAATTTGGTCAAATATTCGTTATATCCAGAATTATATTAATGATTTGGATAACATATACATCATATATATTCAGAATATACATGTATTTATAATAGTACATCACATTTAGAGGTAAGAAATGAAATGCACCGTTCATGGAGACGGTAAGCCGTACGTACGCATGAACGCTACTTCCATTTCTATTTCGTATTTTTTTTGGAATGGAATCATAATTATATAAGAGTATATTATAATTCCAGTATAATAACATATATAATATCATTAACTTTATCCTTTACACATCCCACATATGGTATTAACGAATCAAATCACTTTCAGGGGGCGGTAGTCCACACTTCCTAAAATGAAGATATCGTGTTTACCCATAATGGAAACCATAAAGGTATGCACAAAATGAATAAAACAGAAGCTTAAGGAAAACATAAACATATTATATATCATATATAAAAATAGTGACATCATAATGGACACCTTTGAAGGTGTTAAATGAGTGTTGAACAATCATCGTTTCGGGAGGCAGAATTTCGCCATCCACAGAAACCGTATGTTCTTTAACCATTTGATGTAGTTTTGTGAGAGTTTAGCTCAAATAAATATTATAACAACATCCTAGTATATTGAATATACTGTTGTTGTTACAAAAGGATTAAATAAAAAGAGATTAGGGGGTTGGAGAAGCAAAATAAAACAAATTAACATGAGAGAATGAATTACCTTAAAAAGTGTAACTCTTTTTGATTTGAGCCTAAAGGCTTCCTTTGAAAGGATTCTGCCCAAAGGGAATCCTCTAGGATTAGGAGAGGGATGTGGATAGAGTAAATGGGCAGGGGTTGGCCGAGCCAAAGGCTTGAGAAGTGTGTGAAATGAGGTAGAGGTGGGGGCCTTTTATAAGAGGAGAGGAGGGGCACTTTTGGAAAGTAAAGAAATATTACTTTATTTGAAAATGTGTTTCGGTTTCAGAAGGTCCCACATTGATATAATTCGTGGATAAGGTGATAAGGGTTATAAATACACTCATCCAATTGGTTTTGTCCATGTGTAGTTTTTATATTTTTCATTATCTTTCCATTTTATTTAAATCGTTAAATAATGATGTCATCGCTGCATCATTATTATGTCATAACTAATTTAATTTATTTAATGTCTAAAAATCATAAAAAAATACTATGATGTAGGAAATATTTTTATCTTTCCAATGAATATTTATAATAAAAAATATTATCTTTATAACCCCATGTAAAAATTGTTTTCGTAAAACATCTCTTGTTTGTGTCATTTTTACTTTAACATTTCATAAAAAGTTATTTATGTCATTTCCAAACCAAAGTGTCTCCATGGGGTCCCCAAGTTGACCCATGGCTTTTTTTGGTCGGCCATGACACAACCAATAAGGTTGGGACATGTGTATAGGTCATTTCCTATTATTAAAGCATTATTTATACCTTAAACTACCCTAATTACCACTAATCGCGATTAAGAACTTAATAAGTTACTATTCACCAAAAAATTATTATAATCTCATTGAACCACATTTTACTTATTAATGACAACCATGTATGTTGTATTTTCAAAATTCAATACTCATTAGTGGTAAACTTTCATTTAACTGAAAAATCAGTTTGCTTGATTACCACTTAGTGGTTTCACTATTCATCAAAAATTGAAGTTTTTCAAAAAATTACCAAAAATTCACCCTAAGCTATATTTGATATTCCGAATTCAAAAATGAAGTCTATTTTACAAAATTCAAATCATATAAGTCACATTAATTAATTTAATAATTAATTCCCGCTGTCAGAGAAAATAGCGTGTTTTTACAAAACAATAAGTATGAAAAGATTGACACCAGTTTAAGTCTAATTTCAAAGTGAAATTGATTCCAATGACCACCATTGGATAAAATGCTAAAAATATATTCTAATTTCACTTCAAAACCAATTAAAAACATAATCTAATCATATAAATAAATTAGATTAAAAAGCAGTTTTGATGTAAAATGCAGTATTTTTCACTATTCATTAAAAAATGAACATTGTCAGAAAAATACCAAAAATTCACACAAGGTAAATTTTGATGTCCCAATCATAAATAATAAGTTTATTTTGACAAACATAGTTTATAAAATTGTCAAAATATAGATTCAAAAATGGTTTGCCATCAAAAGGCAGTAAAACAATCTTTTAAGAATATTAGTGTATTCCATGCATAAGATTGTATTTATTTTCATTTTAAGCCTCTATGACACTATCTTAATCATTAATAAACATAGATAAAAATATCTATTATTCATTACTTACTTGGGATGTTACATCCTTCCCCCCTTTAGAAAATTGCGTCCCCGCAATTTATTTACTTATCGAATAAATGAGGGTACTTATCCCTCATTGCATTTTCAGATTCCCATGTTGCCTCTTCAATCATGTGGTTTTTCCACAAAACCTTTACCTGATGAATCACCTTATTCCGTAACACTTGCTCCCTGTGGTCAAGAATCTGGACCGGTTGTTCCTCATAAGATAGGTTCTCTTCCAGCTGAACTACCTCTGGACTCAAAACATGAGATGAATCTGGCATATACTTTCTCAACATCAAAATGTGAAAAACATTGTGTACCTGAGATAAACTCGGAGGTAAATCCACTCGGTATGCAACTGATCCAACTCTCTCCAAAATTTCGTATGGTCCAATGAACCTTGGACTCAACTTTCCTTTCTTACCAAATCTCATCACACTTTTCCAAGGAGAAATCTTGAGAAAAACATGATCACCTACCTCGAAAGATAGATCCTTCCTCCGGTTATCCGCATAACTCTTCTACCTGCTCTGAGCTGTTCTCATGTGTTTCTAAATCAGCTGAACTTTTTCTGCCATCTCTTCTACCAATTCTGGTCCCATCAACTTCCTTTCACCCACTTCATCCCAGAAAGCTGGAGTTCGACACCACTTCCCATATAATGCCTGAAATGGTGCCATCTGTATACTGGAATGAAAACTGTTATTATATGAAAATTCAACCAAAGAAAGATGTTGGTCCCAACTTCCCTAATAATCCATAGAACAAGCTCGTAGCATATCCTCCAATGTCTGAATTGTTCGTTCTGACTGCCCATCTGATTGAGGATGAAAAGCTGTACTAAAATTTAATTCAGTACCCAAAAACTTCTGAAGGCCTTTCCAAAAGTTAGAAGTAAACCTGGGATCACGATCCGATACAATGGAGAGAGGAACTCCATGTAACCTGAATATCTCTTTAAGATACAAACGGGAAAGTTGATCAAGAGAGAAAGTATCTCGTATAGCAAGGAAATGAGCAGATTTGGTCAAGCGATCAACAATAACCCAGATTGCATTATTACCTCGAGATGTCTTCGGTAATCCAACAACAAAGTCCATGGATATATTCTCCCATTTCCACTCTGGCACCGGTAAAGGCTGAAGCATCCCTTTCGATAACTGCCGCTCTGCTTTAACCTGCTGACAAGTCAAACACTTCACAGTAAAATCAGCAATGTCTCTTTTCATTCCATCCCACCAGTAATACTCCCGCAGATCTCTATACCTCTTAGTACTGCCCGGATGAACTGAAAACGGAGAACTATGAGCTTCACATAACAACTCTCTCTTCAAATGTGAATCACAAGGCACACACAATCTCTTCCCAAATCTCAAAACGCAATCATTATCAATGTTGAATTCAGGCAACTTACCTTTCTGAACCAGCTCTACCTTTTTCTGCAACTCACTATCTTGCTTCTGTGCTTGCTTGATTCTATCTAATAGAGATGATCTCACTGATACCTGAAACAAAACAGAAGGACTTCCTGCACCAACAACTTCTATGCCAAAGTTCATCAAATCCTTAACCAAAGGATCACGTTCCAAACACAACATTGTTAATGAAGCATTACTTTTCTGACTCAAAGCATCAGCCACTTTATTTGCTTTTCCCAGATGGTAATGAATTGTACAATCATAATCCTTGATTAATTCCAGCCATCTCCTTTGTCTCATGTTTAACTCTTTCTGAGTGAATATATACTTTAAAATTTTGCGATCGGTATATATTTCACACTTTATTCCATACAAATGATGCCTCCAAATTTTTAAAGCAAAAACAACAGCAGCTAATTCCAAATCATGTGTAGGGTAATTTACCTCATGAGTTTTCAACTGTCGTGAAGCATAAGCAATTACCTGATCATTCTGCATTAGAATGCAACCAAGTCCTTTCAATGAAGCATCGCTGTATATAACAAACTCACCATTCCTGGAAGGTAGTGCCAAAACTGGAGCATTCACCAATCTTCTTTTCAATTCCTGAAAACAATCATCACATTCTTTTGTCCAGATAAACTTAACACCCTTCCGAGTTAGCTTAGTCATTGGACTAGATAACCGTGAAAAATTTCTAACAAACCTTCGGTAATAGCCCGCCAAACCAAGGAAGCTACAAATCTCGGTTACATTTGTGGGTCTTGGCCATTCTTCCACAACTTTTGTTTTTGCATGATCAACAGTTATTCCATCTTTAGAAACAATGTGACCAAGGAAAGAAATTTGTTGCAACCAAAACTCACACTTGCTGAATTTCCCATACAGTTTCTTTTCTTTTAAGGTTTGCAAGATAACCCTTAAATGTTTTTCATGCTCCTCTTTACTTTTAGAAAACACCAAAATATCATCAATGAAAACCACCACAAACTTATCCAGGAACTCATGGAAAATTCTATTCATTAAGTCCATGAATACAGCAGGTGCATTGGTTAGCCCAAAAGGCATTACTACAAATTCATAATGGCCATATCTTGTACGGAACGCGGTCTTCGGAATATCTGCCTCCTTTACCTTCAGCTGAGGGTACCCCGATCTCAAGTCAATCTTTGAAAAAAACTGAGCTCCCTGGAGCTGATCAAACAAATCATCGATATGAGGCAAAGGATATTTGTTCTTAATAGTGATATTATTCAAGGCTCTATAATCAATGCAAAGTCTCATAGAACCATCTTTCTTTTTAACAAATAAAACAGGAGCACCCCATGGTGATGTGCTAGGTCTAATGAAACCTTTCTCTAATAAATCTTGCAATTGCTCCTTCAACTCTAAAAGTTCAATTTGTGCCATTCGATAAGGGGGTTTTGAAATTGGCTTAGAATCAGGAACTAAGTCAACAGTAAACTCAACTTCCCGATCTGGTATTATTCCAGGAAACTCATCAGGAAAAACATCAGGATACTCATTTACCACTGACACATCATTAATCTGAATAGTTCCTTTATTTTCAACGACGTGTGCAAGGTAACATTAATTTACATCTTTTACAAGTTTCTCGGCCTCTTGATATGTTATCAAAAGTAAGGGTTCATTCTTGTAAACAAACTGAAAGTCTTTCTGAAAAGAAACTTCTTTAGCTCTACAGTCAATCTTAGCATGGTAAATAGAGAGCCAATCCATACCCAGGATAACATCAAACTCTACTAGAGGTAGAACAATAAGGTTTGCAAGTAGGTTCTTTCCACAGATAAGGATAGGAAGATTCTTATAAATTCTTTTTGCCTCGACACTTCCCCCAGGTGTTTTTACCAAAAGTTCAGGAGTCATTTCTTGAGATGGTATTCCCATTTTACTAGAAAAGGTTTCAGATATGAAAGAATGTGTAGACCCTGAATCAAACAACACACTGGCATAATCTGAAAAAATAAACAAAGTACCTGATACAACTTCATTTGATGGCCCGACATCTGTTGAAGTAGTTGCAAAGGATTTCACCACCCCTTTCTGCCTGTATTCTAACTGCTTCCCATCACTCAAGCTCCTTGTCGGACACTCGTTTGCATAGTGACCCATCTCATTTCACTTATAACATTTCACTAACTGTAAATCAAATTTGTTCTTACCTTCACCTTGATCCTTTTCAGTGCAATCACGAGCCTTATGTCCCATCTTACCACATCGGTAGCACTTCCCAGAATTCAGAAGACATTCCCCAGCATGCCTTTTTCCACATTTATCACAAACTGGAAACTTAGTTCTCTTACCATCAGACTTTTTTGAAGAATTCTTACCTTTCTCCTGCCACCTCGGTCTCTTCTTCTGCTGGTTGTTATAGAAAACTTGGTCATCGGAAAACTCCATTTCCACCTTCTCAGCACATCGAACAAGCTTTTCATAACTTTTAAACTCACGAGAAGCTAATGCCCTTCGATACTTTGGCTTTAATCCTGAGTAGAAACGATTGATTTTACTATCAAGGTCCCGGATAAAATTTGGAGCATACTTTGCCAATCGAGTGAACCTTTCTTCATAGGCAGCCACTGAGTCTTCCTCTTGCCTCAATTCCAAGAATTTCTTTTCCATCCTAAGTCGAACAGCCTTAGGAAAATACTTCTCAAGAAACATACCTTTGAATTCATCCCAGTCAAGAGCATCAATCTCATCGGCGTCCCTGATATTTTTAACCATAGACCACCACTGATCTGCTTCACCCTCCAAACGGTAAATAGAAAGACTAACATTTTGATTGTCTGAACACCCCATGACATCAAAAATCTTCTCCAGTGCTTTAATCCACCCTTCAGCTAGCATAGGGTCAGATGATCCTCTGAATGATGGTGGATGTTGCCTCATGAAATGTTCCACCACTGACATGTTCCTCTGCGGTTGATCTGGCTGATCTCGTGCATGGATACCACCGCCATTTATCGCTTGAGTCAACTGCTCCATCACTGCAACAAACTGTTCAGTTCCAATTCCGACCATTTCTGGATGCTGATTCGGAAGGTTATTTCCTTCTGTATGCCTTCCTAGCACTGCTTCCCTGTTTCCTCTACGGAAAACCATTCTGAACAAACATGTCTTAGATGAAGCAACATGGTAATCTTTAAATGCTATATCATTTAAAAAAAATATTTTTGGATAATCATTTAATAGAATTCTAACTCCTAAAGTTATCTAAACCGACCTCTGATACCAACTATAAGGCCCCAGCCTTAAACCTTACTTAATATTGAGTTATTACAAGATTACACATTGAGGATCTTTTCGGGTTTAGAGTTTTAGAGAATTAGATCATAAAACTTGCATTACATTCCACATATAAACAAAGTGGTTACATAAAGATAGTATTCTTCATTCCCATCAATGGAAACACATTTAAAATAAAACATGGATTATTTCTTGACACTTCCTTGACACTATCATCATATCATGTACCTTTCCCTTGACCTGTGAAAAACATTTCAAAAAAACTTGGGATGAGCATAAAAAGCTCAGTATGGGTTATAAAAACATGGAAAGGAAACATGGGTACATATATACATAAGAATGAAATCATACTTTACCCATAAAACATAGGCACTTTAACATACCTCATAAAATCATGAATAAATCATAGAAATCATAGGACATAAAGGTAACTTGAGGCATTCATAACATTCTTACGTAGGGAGTAACCCTCTTGGTTACGTTTGGAATACCCATCACAGTATATTCCCTAAATCTCTTCGGAGAAACCTTAAAGTTTCACTCCTTCGCGTTACCCAATGCATTGGAGAGCTATATCGGGCTCACCCGCCCTTAGTTTATCACGGAACCACCCGTCTTCATAATAATGCCCAAGAACCATAACATAATCATATCACATAAAACATGCATAAAGGAAACATAACATTTCCACATTTCAATCATGAGATATCAATACAACACATTGATATAATAAAAACATTATGAAAACCATTTTCAATACCAAAGTAAAAGAAAAGTAAAACATGGTATTTATTTTTCTTTTAAAAAGAAGGTATGGCTTGTAGAGGAAGCCGAAACTCAAATAACGGTCATGACGGCGGAGAAGTCATTGTCGCCGCATACGTACGACAGAAATATTCCCTTTTGTCGTTTAGTAAATGCTTCATATAAAAAAGATTCCTTTTGAATAAATGGAAAAGTCAAAGGGGTTTATACACCGTATAAAAGAAAGTTGTGTATAAAATAAAATATGCCTCAATGAAAGGAGATTGAGACGAAGTCCCATACCTCGTATCTGACTTGACCCGACCGTTCTTTAATCTCCTGAATAATAAACTTGAGTTAATCTCTACTTGATTAAGAACCTTTTTCAAGTTCACTATTTCTTTTATACCATGTTATGGACATCATGTAATCGTTTAAGTTAATAATGTTCATTTTGTCAGTATTTGGTTCTTAAGTCAAAAATAGACTTCTTACACTTACATGTTGTTAATTTGGTCAAAGGTTCGTTATATCCAGAATGATATTAATGATTTGGATAACATATAAATCATATATATTCAGCATATACATGTATTTATAATAGTACATCACATTTAGAGGTAAGAAATGAAATGCACCGTTCATGGAGACGGTAAGCCGTACGTACGCATGAACGCTACTTCCATTTCTATTTCGTATTTTTTTTGGAATGGAATCATAATTATATAAGATTATATTATAATTCCAGTATAATAACACATATAATATCATTAAATTTATCCTTTACACATCCCACATATGGTATTAACGAATCAAATCACTTTCAGGGGGCGGTAGTCCGCACTTCCTAAAATGAAGATATCGTGTTTACCCATAATGGAAACCATAAAGGTATGCCCAAAATGAAGAAAAACAGAAGCTTAAGGAAAACATAAACATATTATATATCATATATAAAAATAGTGACATCATAATGGCCACCTTTGAAGGTGTTAAATGAGTGTTGAACAATCATCGTTTCAGGAGGCAGAATTTCGCCATCCACGGAAACCGTATGTTCTTTAACCATTTGATGTAGTTGTGTGAGAGTTTAGCTCAAATAAATCTTATAAAAACATCCTAGTATATTTAATATACTGTTGTTGTTACAAAAGGATTAAATAAAAAGAGATTAGGGGGTTGGAGAAGCAAAATAAAACAAATGACATGAGAGAATGAATTACCTTAAAAAGTGTAACTCTTTTTGATTTGAGCCTAAATGCTTCCTTTGAAAGGATTCTGCCCAAAGGGAATCCTCTAGGATGAGGAGAGGGATGTGGAGAGAGTAAATGGGCAGGGGTTGGCCGAGCCAAAGGCTTGAGAAGTGTGTGAAATGAGGTAGAGGTGGGGGCCTTTTATAAGAGGAGAGGAGGGGCACTTTTGGAAAGTAAAGAAATATTACTTTATTTGAAAATGTGTTTCGGTTTCAAAAGGTCCCACATTGATATAATTCGTGGATAAGGTGATAAGGGTTCTAAATAAACTCATCCAATTGGTTTTGGCCATGTGTAGTTTTTATATTTTTCATTATCTTTCCATTTTATTTAAATCGTTAAATAATGATGTCATCGCTGCATCATTATTATGTCATAACTATTTTAATTTATTTAATGTCTAAAAATCATAAAAAAATACTATGATGTAGGAAATCTTTTTAGCTTTCCAATTACTATTTATAATCAAAAATATGATCTTTATAACCCCATTTAAAAATTGTTTTCGTAAAACATCTCTTGTTTGTGTCATTTTTACTTTAACATTTAATAAAAAGTTATTTATGTCATTTCCAAACCAAAGTGTCTCAATGGGGTCCCCAAGTTGACCCATGGCTTGTCTTAGTCGGCCATGACACAACCAATAAGGTTGGGACATGTTTATAGGTCATTTCCTATTATTAAAGCATTATTTATACCTTAAACTACCCTAATTACCACTAATCGCGATTAAGAACTTAATAAGTTACTATTCACCAAAAAATTATTATAATCTCATTGAACCACATTTTACTTCTTAATGACAACCATTTATGTCGGATTTTCAAAATTCAATACACATTAGTGGTAAACTTTCATTTAACTGAAAAATCAGTTTGCTTGATTACCACTTAGTGGTTTCACTATTCATCAAAAATTGAAGTTTTTCAGAAAATTACCAAAAATTAACCCTAAGCTATATTTGATATTCCGAATTCAAAAATGAAGTCTATTTTACAAAATTCAAATCATATAAGTCACATTAATTAATTTAATAATTAATTCCCGCTGCCAGAGAAAATAGCGTGTTTTTACAAAACAATAAGTATGAAAAGATTGACACCAGTTTAAGTCTAATTTCAAAGTGAAATTGATTCCAATGACCACCATTGGATAAAATGGTAAAAATATATTCTAATTTCACTTCAAAACCAATTCAAAAAATAATCTAATCATATAAATAAATTAGATTAAAAAGTAGTTTTGATGTAAAATGCAGTATTTTTCACTATTCATTAAAAAGTGAACATTGTCAGAAAAATACCAAAAATTCACACAAGGTAAATTTTGATGTCCCAATCATAAAGAATAGGTTTATTTTGACAAACATAGTTTATAAAATTGTCAAAATATAGATTCAAAAATGGTTTGCCATCAAAAGGCAGTAAAACAATCTTTTAAGAATATTAGTGTATTCCATGCATAAGATTGTATTTATTTTCATTTTAAGCCTCTATGACACTATCTTAATCATTAATAAACATAGATAAAAATATCTATTATTCATTACTTACTTGGGATGTTACAGTTCATGTAGAAACTTTTGGTCATTATGATGGAACCCTTTGAATTCATCTTAGGTATGGATTGGTGGTCCATAGTTCAAGCCCATATTGAGTATCACCACATATGATTTAGATGACTTCACATTGATGGGATTGGATTCTCTTTTATAGGTGAGACATATCTCATAGCAGGTCAAGTGGGTGTTGCGAGAAGGAGGATACAACCCATCATCCATCAGTTGGAAAGTATATCCCTTGGTGCAGCAGAATCATCAAACATCTGGATTCATTTATTCATAGAGTATTATATAGATTTCTTCCTTGAGAAAGTTTTGGGACTACCTCTGAGGCGGGATATAGATTTTTGTATCAACTTACATCTCGAGACCAATCTAATATCTACTAAATCATATTTAAAGGCACCAAAATGAGATTCAAGATCTACATTTATAGTTTTATTGCCTTCAATATAAGGTCTTTATCAGACCCTGTGTGTCCCCTAGGCATCTCTAGTGTTTTTCATGAAAAATGAAGACAAAAGCTTGCGGCTTTTCCTGGATTATTGTTTCCTAAACAAGGCCACTATAAATATAAGTAACACTTTCCAAGGATTGGTGACATCTTTGATTAGTTATGAGGTTCTAGGTGGTTCTCAAAGATCTATCTATGGATCAACTACAACCAGTTGAGGGTTTGCGAGGCTAATATTCTGAAGCTGGCATTCTGATGTCTCTACAGAAACTATGAGTTTCTATTGATACCCTTTGGTGTGACGAATTCCCCTATCATTTTTATGGATTTTATAAATTAGGTATTAAATTTTTACATGGAACATTTCATAATTATCATCATCAAAGAAATACTTATATACTCTACATCAAAGGAGGAGCATGCAGAGCACTTGAGAATGGTCCTAGACTTTCTTTTAGAGCACTTTCTTTATGATAATCTCCTGAAGTACCAGTTTTGGATTCACAAGGTTCAATTTCTAGGGAATTTCATTTTTGATCATGTTTTATTAGTGAACCTAGTGAATATTGATGTAATGACTTCTTGGAATCCATCCAAGAGCTTGTGATCAATGTGGATTTTTCTTATCTTAGAGGAGAACTACAAGAGGTTTATGGAACAATTATCTAGGATTTTATCCCCTTTGACCACCTTTATCTGGAAAGGATAGTATTTTATCTAGACTAAGAAGTTATAGGGGTCTTCAAAGAATTGAGACTAAGTTTGATGAGTGATCATGTTTTGATACTACTGAAGGAGTTCGTAGAGCACTTAGTGTTTTGAGATTCCTTAGGTGCTAGGCTCGGTTGTGTGTTGATGCAGTGGAAAACAATTATTGTGTATGGGTTGAGGTAGTTGAGACCCCATAAGAAAAAATACATGACCAATGGCCTAGATCTGATAGTAGTAGTCTTCTATTTGAGGATGTGGAGTCACAATCTTCTAGGAGAGCACATTTTGGTTTACTCAGACCATCAAAGTAGTTGGTATGTCTTCACACAGAGAGACTTGAACTTGAGGTAACGATGCTAGTTGAAGTTCCTGTTGGAATATGACTTCAAAATAGTTTATAATTTAGGGAAGGGAAACATGGTAGAATATTAAATTATAAGGATTTAGGTGCAGGAGGCTTCTGACTAGTTATCTTCTTTGCAGCTAACCCTGGTGAAGCATAAGGGTACAAATTTTCTACAGTCGATGGTCTTTAATCCTCTACTTTTAGAGTGTGTGAGAGAGTCCCAGCTAGGAGACATTGAATATGAGGTTTTTGTTACCAGATATCCATGGGGGATTCACCATATGGATATTCTGAAGGTGGAAATTACATCATCATTTTCCAGGTACATATAGTGGTTATATACACTATGCGAGAGGTGGTGATGAAAGAGTTCCACACTTTTCCTTTGGTTGTAAATTCTAGTGTGGGGAAGATGTATAGAGACCTTCAGTAGTAGTTTTGGTGGTCTAACATGAGATAAAGAGTAGCTGATTTTGTCTCATGGTGCCTCACCTATTAGCAGGTGAAAGATGAGAACTAGGTTCTAGCAGGTTTGTTGTAGCCCCTTGAGATCTCAGAGTGTAAGTGGGATAACATGTTCATGGAATTTGGGATAGGTATTCTATACACAATTAAGGGACATGATTCCATATGGGTGATAGTTGGATGACTCACAATGTTTTCGCACTTACTTTCTATTAGGGAGTATAGTTCGGTGGAGTTTTTGGTGCAGATGTACGTATGAGAGATAGATCACCTCCATGGGGTTCCTTCGATGATTGTCTCTGATCATGATGAGAAGTTTATTTCATGGTTGTGGAGAGGCCTGTAGGAGGCATTCAGGACCTAAATGAGGATGAGTATATACTTTCACCCCTAAAATAATGGGAATACCATGTGCATTATCCAGGTGTTGGAGGATATGTTGAGGTCTTGTGTGTTAGACTTTGGCTAGAGCTCGGAAGATCACTTACCCTTTAGTAGAGTTCGATTATAACAACAACTACCACCCTACCATCGACATGACACATTTTGAGGCCATGTATGGGAGACCCTGAAGTACACACTTATACTGGATAGAAATTGTTGAGATATATCTTGTTGGTTCAGAGTTGGTGTAGGAGATGATGGAGAAGGTCCAGGTCATCTGTGAGTGGATGAGGATGGCCTATAACAGGTATAAATCTTACACAGATCACTATTTTAGTCCATTGGAGTTCAAGTAGGGAGACTATGTTTTCCTGAGAGTCTCCCCATGATGAGGATTATAGAGGTTTGGTGGGGGGGGGAGGCTATCCTTGAGGTTCATCGAGTTGTTCGAGATCTTGCAGAGGGTTGGTGAATTTTTTTACCACCTCTCCCTACCCCCACAGCTAGACCAGGTGCATGAATTATTCCACATGTCACAGTTGAAGAGATATGTGCATGAACCCACACACATCATCGATTGGGGAGAGTTGTATATAGAGGATGGTTCCACTTTTGTGGAGCACCTTGTGGAGATTGAGGATCTATAGGATAAGACTCTGCATGGATGGACCATACCTTTGGTTCACATGTCGTGGAAGCATGAGAACATGAAGGAGAGATCCTGGGAGAGGGAGATCAAAATGTGGGAATTGTATCCCAAGTTTTTTGTGTAGTTTTTATTTTAGGGGACACAAATATTGAACTATGGAATGATGTAGAGACACAATTTATTCCTTTTAATACTTTGAAATATTTATACATATATTTTTAGAACCAGCACAACTACAAATACGGCTTTTATTAGTGCTAAAAATGGCCTTTAACAGTGCTAGAAAAGTGTTGTTAAAGCCAATGAAGATAAAGGGGGGTCCCCTTTATTAGTGCTCCAAAAAGCACTGATAAAGACCCCCTTTATCAGCGCTAAAAAAAGCACTGATAAAAGGGGTATTTTATCAGCGCTAAAACAAAGCGCTGATAAAAGGGTCCTTTATCAGCGCTTTGTTTTAGCGCTGATAAAAGACCCCTTTATGAGCACTTTATCAGCGCTTTTGTTTTAACACTGATAAAGGACCCATTTAATCAGCTCTTTTTTAAAAGCACTGATAAAAGTTAAAAAAAATTAAAAAAATTAAAAAAAATTAAAAAAATACTGCCAATCGGGGGGGGGGGGATTTTATAGTGCTTGATCCCCCCCCTTTTACAACGCTTTTCAACCCCCCTACAGTGCCCCACATACCCCCTCCACCCTTTTACAGCACTTGCTCCCATATTCCCCCATGCGTGCGCGCCCCTGCCTCCACCAGGATTTGAACTCGAGACCTCTCCCCCTGCGCACCTAAGCCCTTACCACTCCTCTATTTTTATTTGTTTTCCATTTCATGATATCTATATATATATATATAGTTATATTTATACATATAGTAATATATATTAATATTAATATATATATATAGTTATATTATAATATATATATATAGTTATATTAATATATATATACTTATATTAATATATATAGTTATATTAATATATATCTCTATTTATATATATATATAGTTATATTTATTCGTATAGTAATATATATTTATATTAATATATATAGTTATATAGTTATATTAATATATATATAGTCATATTAATATATATGTAGTTATATTAATACATATCTATATATATATATATATTTAGTTATATTTATTCGAATAGTAATATATATATATATATATATATTAATATATATATATATAGTTATATTAATATATATATATAGTTATATTAATATATATATTTATAGTGATATTAATATATATATTTATAGTGATATTAATATATATATTTATAGTGATATTAATATATATATATATATATTTATATTAATATATATATGTATTTATATTAATATATATATATATAGTTAGATTAATATATATATATATATAGTTAGATTAATATATAGGTATATAAATATTCATATATTTTTATTTTAAATAAAATGGATATTATTTATTATTTAGATAAAGCTAATATATTTTATATCTAAATATATTATATTATTTATATTTATAATTAAATTTTTATGTGTGAATATATAAAAAAATATGTATATATTATTATATATTTGATTATAAATAGAAGTGCATTATAAAAAATTATGAAATTTCAAAGACATAATATCAATATGAATGTAATACCTTGGAATAAATTCAGTCCCCACCGAAAAAATCCAATAATACCCCCTTAAACGAGGCTGAAAATCCTCAAAATGTTAAAAAATCGGGGTACCCCGACTACAAACTCAGTTTTGGAGGCCTTTTGGGCCTTTTTTGACCTCTAAGAAACCTTAACAAAGGTCCCCTCGGGAAACAACGATGTAGAACTCATCGCATGCTTCGATTTGATATGTGGTAGAGCTCAAATGGACACCCGAATCAAGAGTTATGACCGTTTGAAGTTTGAGTTGCGTTTTTAACATATTTTGGATCTTTTTGTTTTAATTTTTTTTAATTTTTTTAGTCTTCAAATTGTTATTAAATGACTATTAATTCATAATAATTATCAAATTATTAATTAAAAATATTTTTTTTAATTTTTTTATAATCCATTTTCACTAAATATCTTATATATTAAGTGTAACTGTATATTTATACTTATCTAAAACATATTTAAAATTATATTTAAAAAATATATATTATATTTATATCAATATAACAATATCTATATATTTAAATATTAATATATTTTTTAATGATTTTTTTGGATGTAGACCCTTTATCAACGCTAACAAAAAAGCGCTGATAAAGGGGGGTACCTTTAACAGTGCTAAAAAAAGCGTTGTTAAAGGGGGGTGCCTTTATCAGCGCTAAAAAAGCGCTGATAAAGGGGTACTTTTATCAATGCTTTTTTTAGTGCTGATAAAGGTACCCCCCTTTATTAGCGCTTTTTCATATTGCTGATAAAAGGGTGGCGCTGGGAAAAACTGTTTTTGTGGTAGTGAAGGCGTTGAGACGACTTGCGATTTCGAGGCCTGTTATGGCTGGAATTAATTTTATAAAAATATTAAATGTATTTTATATTAATCAAATGTGGTTTCTTAAAAAAATGGGATAAATATTTAAAATAAGTTGGATAAGAAATCTGAGACCATGGTTGAGTCTAAAACTCGATGTATAACCTAGGCGCAACCTAAAATAGATTTCTGTGGGGCATTCTGATAATCCAACCATTGCTGGTACATTTAGTGAATTAATTAAATTATTAATTTAATTAATTTAATTGAATAACCTATTCTTGGTTTCCTATAAGCAATTTACTTTGGAAATTTTTTCAGGTTTACCCTCTTGCACCTATGGGAAATTGAGAGTATTCTTCCTCCTTCTATTTGTGGATCACATACGATGACGATGAATCTATAGATTAGAGAAGATCAGAGCACAAATAATGAAACGACTTCTTCCATTCATTAGAGACCACATTATTTGACAAAAAAAATCCAATCTCTAGGTTGGACTCATCAATTCATAGTTTACACCCCTATTTATTAAATTTATTGATCATGATTATCTTATTACCTTTGATCTATTCCAACTGTGGACTTTTTATGCACTCATCAATTGAAACTTAATTATTTATTCTTATTTTATAACTTGGATCACTCAATGGTGTTCATTGGACACTAACACTTGTCCAATGATTGATAAAACTTTGTTTATTGTTCCTTTCTCCTGTAATTTCTTCACGTTCTTCACATATTGGACCCCGTGGTCCTAGTTTTACATTTTGAGGTGGTACCAAGCTTGATCGAACCCTAGTAATTTAGATGAATACGCATGAAAGGAAAGGACAGATAGACCAGGGATGATTTTGGATAAATCATGGTTCAAGGGTTATAGTAACTGTGATCGACATTCAAATCATGAATGGTGGAATAACCTAATACACGCAAAGTTTGTGGGTTATGTCATGGAAGAATAAATAACCTATTTTTGGGAAATGACAACTGGAAATAATGAATAAAGGGCTTCTCCTTTTATTTTATAGGTATGGAGTCAAGATCTGAAGCAACAGAGACAAGATATGGGATTTCGGAAATAGATATGAGAATATGTGAAAAACATGACTACACACCGTGTACCATGATGAACACAAAACGTCTTGGACTTATGATGTGGAAGCTAGGGTTTTAGAGATTTTATAAGGATGACATGGCTTGTATACTCCCAAAAAACTGTGTACCCCTTTCTCAGGTGGTTAATCCATGTGGTGGAGCACACAGGCAAGAACCCATGTGGAAAGATATTGTAGTGTACTGAATTACATGTCCAAGCACACAACCATTTATTGAAGTACACAAACACGACCAAAGTGCATGGGAAGGGACCTCAAGTGATAGGATGTGCTATGTAGACAGCCAACACGCCATGTGTACCTACATGGTTGGAAAGCCATGTACCCACAGGGACAAAACTAGGAGAAGGAGTGGGACTACACACCATGTGGGTCCTCTCACACGCCATGTACCACTTGGTTCCTTTTTAAGAAAGTTAAATCTCTTGTATCTCCTTTATTTAGACTTGATTTTGTCCCACGACTATCATATGCTGAGTGTTTTTCTACATAGAACTTGATGGTTCCCTCTGTTGTGAGTTTTGAATATTATTCAAGATTTTATAGGCATGACTCTTATTTAGGTGATTCTAGATGATGGCAGTGATCATGCAGGATCACCAGAGGCTTTTAGAGTGGAACCCTCTAGCTGGGCTAGATATGGGTCCTCTATCAAATATAAGAGTGAAACCCTCCTGTAGATTCAGGGCATGGGTCTTATAGTATCACAGAGTGGAATCCTCCAGTGGCATAGGGCATGGGTCATATTTATACCTGTCAGAGTGAAACCCACCTATTGGTATAGGGCATGGGTCCTCTATAATTTAGAGTGGAACCCTTGAGCTGGGCTAGGCATGTGTCCTCTATTGGATATCAGAGTGAAACCCATGTTTAGAGACAGTTCATGGGTCCTCTACAATTATAGTATAACCCTCCTATTAGAATATGGTATGAGTCCTCTATATATTCAGTTAGTGGAACCCTCCTGTTGTACCATAGAATGGGTCCTCTACCAAGATATTATGGCCACTCGATTATGCGACACAATGATGAGGTACAACTTGACTTGGTTGTTTTCTACTGGGAAGACCTGTGAGATGTTGGGAATCATTGATGGACTTCTAGAACTGTTGGTGACTCTTTTCTTGGGATGGTCTGTGAAATGGTTATCCTCATACTCCCTCATTTGGGATTCTTTTTTCTAAGTATACATGTATGTATCTATCTATATACATGCCTTTGGATTTAGTTACTATCTTTCCATGGGTTATTAATACTCATGGGGCATGCCATGTTCTTTCATTGTTTATCTTCTCATAGTTGGATGAGGATACTCTCCTACTATGGGTGGAAAATACTCAATGTGTAGTCCATATACACATTGGGTAGAGCCTCTTTTTCTTGTAAAAGGTTACTCTTTCTCTTGATTTGGGTTGAGATGCATTTTGTTTTCTATCTACTATATTTATATTCCTTTTGTGTCTCTTATTACTCCCCATTTCAACCTTATGTGTGTCCTACTATGAATGTATATACTCACCCCTACAAGATATTTTCCCATATGTTTCATGTCTTATACAGGCGACAAATAGGTTGACGGTGACTATAGAGGATCTTAGGGATACCAACATATGGTGGTTGTTTCTGGGAGATTAGTATCTAGGCCATATCAGTAGTTTACTTTCCATTTTTTTAAGGTTGGGACATCTTTCTGGTTGGACATGTATTTTTCCCCTTTACTTTTTAGTTTGAATTGTCGTACTCTTGTACACCCTATAGGTTTTTCATGCTTGGTTAACAATCTAGAAGTTGAATTTTTATACTATTATTACAATAAACTTCTTCATTAATATGGATGTGTTTTTCTGTATAGGTACTTAGAGAAAGGCCTCATTGTGTTAGTAATTCCTTTGGTGCTAGTTTCTAGACCCTAGAATATGGAGGTGAGCTTGGGGTAGTTGTGGCTCATGCCCCGATTAAGGTCGGGTCATGGCAGAATAAATCAATTATCATACAACTCCTTTATTTGTTTCTTCAACTCTACTAATTCAATAGTGTCCATTCTATAGAGATACTTTGATATTGGTCTTGCATCAGGGATTAAATCAATTGAAATATCAACTGCGTGCTCTAGGGGATTTCCATATAATTCCTTAAAAACTACATCAATGTATTATGGTACAATAGGTACATCCTCAATTTGAAGAGTACTTTCTCCATCTATATATTGTGTTTACTCTTATTCCATAATAATATAATTTAGTAGAGATATTGGGTGTGGATCTAGACATGTATTAGATGATTATTTATATACTCTAGAGATAAGTATTTCTACATATTCATCATGAATTGTAGTTTCCTTCTTCTTGAATTTTTTTTGCATAATATTTTTAAATCTAGTCTATATAAAGGTTTATATCAAGTTAACCATAAGTATGATATTAAGGTCAGTAAATAAACCACATTTATGTTTCATAATGGGGACTGTCGAACACATCATTATTGTAGTGATACTTTTACTAAGAGTTTTGACAAACAAATACTTTCTTAATGTGCTAGGGAAATATCTATTTTTCTTGGAAAATCTATAAGATATAAATTAGTGCAAGGACCTTTAATAAAATAAATAATTAGTTAAATTTGAATATAGGATTAAATTACCTCCCACCAAATCTTTGGGAACTTTAACCTCAGCTATAGTGATCACATAAGCATAGACTTCTTTCCTTTTCCTTTGTATGGTAGATTACCTTGATTATTAGGGAATTTATTTTCATAGTACCCCATATCCCTACATTTGAAACACTAAATAAAAGTTTTTTATTTATTTCCTTTTCATTATTTATCTTGATGAACCTCATCTTTGCACTTATAAAAAACTCCCATTCCCTTTAAGAATTCCCTAGAATATTTCTTTCCTCATTTTTCAGAAGATGTAAATTTCTTCATTCTCTTATTCTTATTGGATGCATTCTCTTTTTATTGGTTCTTAGTCAACTTCTTATTTGATTTATTTCACTTGAAAGTATTAGATCTAGAAAAATCCTTCTATGTCTTTAGGGTGCGTAAAACTATTTCATCATATGATGAAAATGTTTGAGACACCAGTTCCCTTTAAAGAATTGTTTTAATCCCTTCAAAGAAATGGTTTAACTTTCATTACATGTTGTTCATGTAATCTGTATCATACTTGGATAGCCATGTGAAGGTAGCCTCATAATCAACAATACTTTCTTTTTCCTTTTTCTTTAATGTAAGGAACCTTCTATTCATTTTAGTTCATTATTAACGAGGGGAATATTTTTCTAATAATGCATCCTTAAAATTATTCCATTCCATGTGTTCTATTTTCTATTCCTCTCTAGTATTATGGATCAAAATCACCATTAATCAGAATCAACTTTAAGACAATACACTACAAGTGAAACCTTTTTATTTTCATCATATCCCAATGCTACAAAGATCTTCTCAAGAGACTTCATCCATTACCTAGCTACCATTTGATTAGTCGTCCCACCAAATGATGAGGGATTCTATCTCCTTAAGTGATACAAAATAGGATAATCATGATATGGAAATATAGGTTGATCTATCTTATCAAGGTTATTTTTAATAACTTGACTAAGCTAACCTAGTATATCCATGATCTACTCAATTCTAATTCCATCCGTATCAGATTACTTGGCAAGGTAATCTATACATTGGTCATGAGTATTGATATCATTCTTCCTTCTAGGATCCATTTATAAAAAATGGAATATACTCTATTAGCTCATAAAATTAAGAATTTTAAATCCTAATTTATAATTTTAAATATGGGGTAACACATAACATAAATTAAAAAAGTTAATCATTTTTAATCCCAGAATCATAAACTTTGTTTCTTTGGGGATATCTTTATTTTTAAATCCTTAATAATGGTTTGTAAATAAAATGTGAATTATCATAAGCATACCTCCAAGTAGTGTTAAACTATATAAAAAATAAGGCTCATTTTCTTGCACCAGGTGATGATTGGGTCATGCCTAATGCACCCTTTTAAGGGTTCTTACCCCTAGGTGCATTTGTGACAGAACCATGTCCACATATTGTATCTCGAAATGGATGTATTTATAAGAAAAAATACACAATATCTTTCTCACCAAAACTTTAGTATTTTATTCTATACTTATCCTCAAATTATATCATAGGGTTTTATTACATAATCTATGTTTTCCTTAATCTATTTCCTAAGGTTTCTATTAAACTTCCTCTAATACCAATTGTAATGACCTCGACCCATGTATCTTAGAGTTGGTGGTTACTTTATTACATTGGCATAAGATACAAGGAATCACATCCTGAAATACTAAATAGTTTATTAGTCTTGGTAAACTAGATACATATCTAAAATTCAAATTCCAATTGAAATCATAAAATAAAAAAAGTATTGTCTTTTTTAATACAATATTTCCCCTTAGTATATGTCTGTATATCAATTACAAAACACTTCCTAGTATCTTGTGGAAATAAGACATAATAAAGGGGTGAAATTAGATACTCAATAAGGGTAAGTGTATAGTGGAGTATATCATGAATAAATAATAATAAAAAATATGTAAAGATAAATATCTAAAACACATGCCATTTAATCAACAAAATGAGTATAATAGGGAAGAAATAAAAGATGATCAAATAAACCCATATAAATAATCACATGAGTTTGAAACTTATCCATAGATATTATAACTAATAAAATAATCACATGGAAATCAATAAATGATCTCATAATGAAATAATTCATAATTCTTGACATCTGAAACAGACTATCAAGACAGTTAAAATATATGGTTAGAAACCCATATAAATTGGCCAATTGATTTGTCTCATGAGCTTGTTGATGCATCAAGGGGCTCTCTATAACTAAGCCCCACTCTTCACTTAATAAGTCTAATTTATTCATAATATGAAAGTGGGGAAGAATACTCAATATAAACATTAATATTAAAAAACTAACATATAAAAATTTAATACATACCCCAACCAAATAAACATAATCATAAAACATCCAGAATAATATGGTGAATGGTAATAAAATTGTACATCCTCAGTCAAACTGATAATAAACCATAAAAATAAAGAATAAGGATTATATGAATATAGTATATATCTATTTTATCATAATAAAAATAAAGGATTGATGTCATTGAAAACATGGATTTTTATGAAAAAGGATTTTCGAACAAAGAGAGAAATAAATTTAGATTTTCTTAAAAATAATTTCTCAATCATTTCAAGACCCAAATAGTAAAAAATGGTAGCATTAATTAAAAAAGTTCATGAATAAACATAGTATAATAAAGTATAATTATTTTAAGATAAAATTATCATATAATTCGCCTAAGGAATACTTAAACAAAAACAACCCCAAATAATGATGAGATTGTGAGCTAAACCCTTACTAATTTTGTAACTTTTGAATCAAAAGTCCTATAAAATAAATAACTTAAAATGAAACATTAAATAATATTAATAGAAATATATTAACTATATAACATATCAAAATGGGAATTATATACACCACACATAGGAATAAGTGGTGAATAAGGCGTATGTCTCATGGAAGTAAAAGTGAGACGAGAAACCCCTACCTCAGGTTTGAATTCTTTAATATGTGTATAAAAATTATGTATAATAAATATATATCTATTATAAATATATTAAATAAACATAAAAATATATCTCATACCATATATTATTTAATTATAGTCTTTTATCACCCGTTTATTAACAAGTCTTTGTTAAAATCGATGTTTCTGGTGATAATTGCTTTGTTTTTCATGTATGTTTTAGTTTGGTAAATTTTATCCTTTTAATTTAATAATAGATAAAAAATATATATAATTTTAACCATGATATAAATATCATATTTATTCATTATATATGTATTTAGATAAATCTTTAAATATTGGAGATAGAAAATGGATTACACCATTCATGGAGATGACATACCATAAGTACGCATGAACTTTGTTTCCATTTTTCTCAAAGGATAGAATGAAAGGAAAACAAATATTAATTAAACTTTATAAAAAAAATATAATTTTATATATTTCATTTTTATTAACAAAATTCATTCTTATTACTATTTATATGAAAATATAATGAAAAACATTTTACATCGCTACGTGGAGGGGGTAGTCCACACATACGCACGAGCGACGTTATTGTTTTCCAACAGACTAGAAGGAAAGAATTTAGATTGGATATTATATTTTTAGAATTATTTTTAGATAATAAGTATCACATATATTCATTATCTTTACCCTTAATACCTTCCATGTAAATAATAAGTGAAAAATGGATCACATCGCTTCGCGGGGTGGTAGTCCTTTATACACACGAGCGACGTTACTGTATCCCCCATATAATGGAATGTAAGAAGGTATATGTGATATTATAATTTAATAATTATAATAATTTAATTAATATAATCTAAATATTTTTAATCCATCATTATATTCATCCTTGAATGGTGGTTATGGAAAACAAATTACATTAGTTTGCGAGGCGATAGTCTATCGTATGCACAGTCGATGGTTTTGTTTCCCATTTAATGGGATGAGAGATGGATATGGGTTATTAAATTAATATAATAACATATTAGTATATATTAGATACTTTTTATTATATTATCATGTTTTAATATGGTTTTAATGAGGTGTAAGAAGAAATAAAACAAATACATACATTTAAGGATTTTACCTATTCTTCGGAGAGCCTATTTAGGTTTATACCAAAAGCCTTCATATGAAGAATTATTAATCAAACTAAAACCCTTAAGATGTGGGAAGGGAATTAAGGAATGGATTTAGGAAGGTATTTTCTGATCTAAATGGATTTTTAAGTGTGAAGAGGGTAGGAGACTGAGTGGCCTTTTATAAGTTGGAGATAAGACACACATGTAATTTTTGACAATAATAAATTACACCCATATTTTTAGCATGAAAAAGCCTAGAAATTGAGAATTATAGACCCTTATATAATCTAAGTTCTAAATATATATATTAAATGGGGTTTAGAAAATTTTTTAGTTCATTTTAACCATTATCTTTTTAGTTTAACCCCTCATAAATCTATTTTTACCTTAACCGTGATAATTAATTTTTACTTCTTTTACTATTTATAATGGTAAAAAAAATAAGTTAAGATTATTATATATTATAAATTATGATGATTCAAAATAATAAATACATTTTCCAAATCCAATTCACATAAGTGGTAGAATCCAATTTAAAATTAGACCTTTATATGTGATGAAAAAGTGAGTTCCCAAATAGAAAATTATCATACATATAAAAGGTCTTAATATTAAGATTCGATATGAAATTTATTAAAATGAAATAAATTTATTTATTATAATATAATTGAACTAATTTTAATTTAAAACCAATTTAAAATATAATTTAACTTTGTAAATAATTTAAACAAAAAAAAGCATTTTTCAATAAAAATCATTATTTTTCACTATTCATAGAAGAATGAAACATTTCAAAAAAATCCCAAAAAATCACCCTAAGATAATTTATATATTATGATAAAAAAATTAAGTTCATTTTATCAAATAATTTTTTTAAATTGGTAAAATTTAATTTTAATACATGTGCACAAAGGACGACTAAACGACCTTTAGAAAAATATAGTTTTTCATAAAAAAATTCTTTTTCTTTAAAATGATGATTATTTTATTTCTAATAAATATATAAAAAAATCAAATTTATTTTTTTATATTCATACCTTCCAACATAACATCTAGGTTATAATGGTCATGTTTAAATAATATTTTAATAGAGTATTGGGTTTCTTTTACACCCGATGTTGCGTGCATTACAAGATATCAAAGAGAATGAATTTATTTGACATGAAATAATTTATAAAGTATTGGGGTGTTACACAAGTAATACTTTAAAATAAAAAAATTTAAAAAATAATTGAGAAATTATAATGAATTTTTAGTCTTGTAATTTTGGTTAAATGAAAATGTGTTTTTACAAACATTATTTTTATTATATATGTTTTTTTAAAAGATATTTTATTTTATTTTAAGTACTATACTTATGGAAAATTATTTTATAAACATGTATAAAAATGGGTTTTCATTCATACATTTATTATAAAATGGTTAAAAATGAATATAAAATCATTTGAATTTAAAAATATATTTTTTTTCTTCAGAGAATAGTTTTTATGTGCACAATGTGTTTTTATGTTAATAAATTAAATTGATCACTATTGATGAATAATTTTAATGAAATGTGTAAATAATATATTCAATAAAATAAATTAATATTCATCTAATTGTTTTTACTAGGCATGAAATGGTAATAAGACCATTTTTTGGATTAAAAAACACTTTAAAAAAAGGGTTTACACGTTTTGGGCGTGGATATTATAATTAATCTCTACCACATTTGGGAATTAAATATTGAAAATTTGATTTCATATTATGAATAAAAATAATGAATATTAGATAATATTTTCAATTTTTTATTCATAATTAATAATTACTATGGTAAAAATAATGTCACTATGGTATAGTTTGAAATGGTTAACGAAGGTATTAAACTAAGATGCAAGGATTCAATTATCACTAAAACTTGAATAAAACTGAGTGGTTGAGTGGATTTTGGACTTATTATCTTTGAAAATTTGGACATTTGTGGCCACTATCCCATTAAAATTACATTATATTATTTTAAAACTTCAAATATTTATGAGGGTTCCACTCCTATCAATTATAGTGGAACCTACACTTCTCACTTATCTAAACCATTTTAGAACATTATATTAACTTAGTTTTTTCAAGTTTATTACATAATCCACTTCCTATAAATATTATATAAAAATATTAATAGAATTACAACAATATATTTATTATATTAAAATTATGTTATTCTAATGGTGAAACCATTTTCTATATTTTTTCAATCCAATGAAAAATGAAATTATTGCTCATGAGTACGTAAGGACTATCGTCTCTATGAAGCGATGTGTTTAAATTTTTATCACCAACGCACATGGATGGTTATGGTGATTAATTTAATGAATATTTATAATATTTATAATATAATTTTTATTTTTAAAGTTAAATTATTATTTAACTTTCTTTCTTTCCTTTCATTGAAAAGTGAAAGCATTACCCGTGTGTACGTGCAGATTGCCACCCCTATGAAGCAATATAATTAATTATTCATCACTGTCTTAAATATATTATTCTAAAATTGAATATAATGAATAAATATGATAATTATTACAGGATTATGATTATTGAGATAATTAAACCATTACCAAAGTGCAAATATTGTAATTTACAAACTGAACCATGCTTGAAAAATGGAATAGTTAACACTCATAATGTTGATTTTAATGAATAATTATTAATAAAAGAGTGATTATAAATTATTAATGAATCATATCTGGTAATATAATTATGAATATGGTTCTGATATAAATGTATATTAATTATATATTTATTATAAAAAAATTTAAATCATGTATGAACCATGTTGGGACTTGAGGTAAGGGTTTATGTTGTAATCTCATTTTTAATCAAGATTGTTAATGTTTAAATCTCCATTGGTAAAATTTTATTATATTATATATTAAGATCAATATATTTTATTTTACTCTCATTATTTATAGGTTTTTTAAGTATCCTTCCATTTTTACCATCTTTTTTATAGAAAAAGTCTAAAAGAATGTTTTTATGAAAAGTTGACCTTATTTCTTTTCTTTTGGTTGGGAATATTTCTCCTCTATATCCATGTTATTAAAAAAAATTATGAAAGTTTTTATATTCAATTAAATATTTTATAAATGTATATTATACTACCTTTTTATTTACAAATTATTAAGATAAATCTTTTTAAATGTCTTATGTATGACTCACTTTTTAATTTTTACAACAAATGTTAAAAGAATGTTTTTCTTAAAAGTATACAACATGAATGGATTTTTATTCCATATTATTCTTTAATAATAATTTAAATTAATTTACAAGTTTCCATGGGTTTTGAAGGAAATTACTATTCTCATTATTCTGAGAATTTATAGTCTTTAAAAGATACCAAAAGTAAAAGATATTTTCTCTTGTTTTTTAAAGCATATTTCTAATTCTTTTATAAATGTATTTTTTATCTATGTAAAAAAACTTTAAGAATTTTTATGATTCATTGGGGATATGATATTATGATATCATCCAATTTCTTTATATGTATGACTTATTATGATTATTTTTTAAGGATTTCTTCATGAAACCCATTTTTCCCATGGGTTAATTAAACTATGACGAAATGTTGAATGTTTTTATAAATTTGTGGCACAAATTTGTATGGTTTTAATTATGTTAAATCTGGTACCATAATTATATATTCTTCTAATTCATTTATTAATGATTTATATCTCATAAGATAAAATGAAATGGAATGGAGAGTGAACCCAATCTCATTTGGGACCCTGTCTACCATGAATGAAAAGGGAATTGAGAGTGAACCCAATTTACTGTAGTCTATGTCCACTATGTTATGATAGTCTTGGAAGTGTTCCTTGATTAATGAAATGATTTTATATACTTATTATTGTTCCAAATTCATATTACATGTTCATATACTATTGAAATTTCCTCATGTCGTGTGATTTATTATTGTTGATTCCAACCTCTTATGAATCTTGTCTTTTTATTATGACCAAGTTTTATGACATAACTCATGATTTATGATCCATGATTGATTGGGTGAGAATTTTTTAAGTTGTGATCATGATATCACACCATTATTATTATCCTAGGCCCATGTATGATTTTAAATTGTTTTATCCCATGTTTAGACCTATTGAGAATCTGAGCTCAACATTTATTATATTTAATTTTCCCTAGGTTATGAAGTAAGGAATTAAGTATGCTATGTCTAAAAATTGTACTATATAAGAATAATATCATTGAATATATTGAATACCTTTCATTAAATAAGATAATTATGTATCTATTCTTCAAAAATACTAAACCTTTAAAGTTATTGGTAATAAATTATTATATAATATATTAAGTTTTCATCTAAAATGATGCAATATGTATGTACATTTTTCTCAGGTTGACACAGTTGGTATTAGAGAAGATAATAGTTATTTTGGAGATTAATTTGTGAATAATATAAGTAAAAAAAATTAATATAAGTTATGATTAATTGAAAGTGATATAGGATGAACCTAAATTGTTATAGGTTGATAATAATGTGTCATAATTTAGGAAATTTTAAGAAGTATTTTCATGATTATATAATTTATCACTATGATTAATGGTGAATGATTCTTATATATATATATTTTGGATTTATTAAATTTTATATAACTAAGAGGAATCGTCTTAAAAATTAATTTGGTAAGAAATATAATGATTGTTCTCATGATAATTTTAATGACTTGGGGGATATAATACAATATCTTGTTTCTGTTCTCACAAAACTCTCTCCATCTATGAACCATGACAAGCTCCAAAAAAATAAAAGGAAATAGTAATGAATTATTGATTCATTCATGAGTCAGAATCCACCTTCCTTTAGTGGGCCCTTATATCCACTAATTATTGAACAATGGATTAGTACCACTAAAAAGATATTTTATATTTTCCAGTGCTTAGATCAGGAAAAATTTGTCTTTCATATTTATCATTTGGGAGGTGAATTTGATCAATAGTGGACCCTTATTAAGAATATGAGGTAGTATGAAGAAATTGACTCCATTGAATGAGATTATTTTAATAGGTTATTTTTTAGTATGTACTTTTATTTAACTCTTTTCATAAAAATGGAAAGGGTATTCCTTGAGTTAAATAAGAATTATTTCGAATCCATTATTACCTATGATAAAAATTCTATAAGAATATTGAGGCATGTTTCTAGTTTCATCATCAAACCTAAAATAAAAATTGATAAATTCATTAGTGGATTAAAAACAAGTATCCTAAATACATTATCCATAATGTACTTTAGTATCTAGGAATAAATCATTTAATGTTCTCTTAATGTAGAAATGGAGATTTAAGACTCCAATTATTCTCATGATTTTGGGGATAATAAGAGAAAAGTGGAATTATAAGGAAATTATAATAACGAAACCCATGGATAAAAGAAAACTAATCCTCCTTCATTTCAATAGTGTTGAAATAATCATGGTTAAAATTGACTTAAGGGGACTGGTAAATGTTTTAAGAGTGGAAAAGAAGGCCATCAAGAAAATGAATGCCTAAAGAATATAAAGAGGCCAATTAATGAAATTAATAGATATAAATCTCAACTAAATTCACCACCCACACTCTAATGCTTTAATTACAAATAGTATGGTAATTATTCCAACCAATTCATAAATCTGAGGAATGATGATGACAATTGACATTAGCATCCTTTTAATCCAAGAGATAAAGGGAAAGCTTATATGATCACAACAACCAAATTGGGTTATGAGAAATAAGTGTGGAAAGGTAAACTTATCTTCCATTATAAAACTAAAAATATATTATTTTATTCAGTATCTACTAAATATTTTATATTTGGTAAATTTTCTAAGAATATCACATCACCACATCAATGATTAGATGTTGAATTATCAGTTAAAACTTAAAATGGAACAATAAACACATCTCAAGACTATAACTCCTCTATGATATAATTTTTTGGGAATGTGCTACCTAAAAATCTTGTTATTCTCACTTTATTTTAATTTTATGTGATTTTGTGCATGGATTTACTCTTTATATATAGAGCCAATTTCAATTTCCAAGGAAGGAAAGTTGTGTTTGATATTACAAATCAATCTATGATCGTAAATCAATGCTAGGATAAACATGAACATCCAATGGAAATTACCTTCATTATATGGGTATTAATACCTATTTATGAGGGGTATTTATCATAAATGGTTGGGGATAAACTCAATATATAAGGTATACCTGCTGCGTGCGAATATAGTGATGTATTTCCTAAAGAGTTTCCCAATCTTCCCCTGAACCGTGGAGTTGATTTTTCAATAGAACTCATACCTGATGCTAGACCTATTTTAAAGACTCCTTATATAATGACATAGATTGAGTTACAATTATTGAAGAATAAACTCCAAGAGAATATTAATAAGGTATTAATTTATCCAAGTGCTTCACCATGAGGCGAACCTGTTATTTTTTTTAAATAAATATTGGTGAATTTGTTTCTGTTTTGATTATCATAAACCTAATAAGATCACAATCAACAATAAATATCTTCTACCCTATATTGATGATTTATTTGATCAAATATTATAATATCAATACATTTACATAAATGATCATTACTCTATATATCATCAATTAAGCGTGAAAAAGAGGACATACCCAAGACATCCTTCCGTACGAGCTAAAAATACTATGAATTTATGGTGATTAAATTTTGACTCACCAATACCCCTAATATATTCGTGGTTATAATGAATAGAGTTTTTATAGAGTACCTATATAAATTTACAATAGTCTTTATTATGATATTATTATATATTCCAAGATAAAGGAAGAGTATGAAGATCATTCAAGGATTGTTTTAAATACCTTGAGAAATGATAAGTTGTTTGATAACTTTATCAAGTGTGAATTATAGCTATAGAAAATACCATTCTTGTGTCATGTAATTATAAGTGATGGAATATTGGTGGATCCTTCAAAAATAAAAGTTATTGAACATTGGATCAAACCAACCATGGTGACTGAGATCCATAGTTTTCTTAGATTGGCTGTAAATTATCAACAATTTATGGGAAATTTATTATAACTATCAAATGAACTAGCAAAGTTGAAAAATAATATATTCAAGTATATTTGGACTAATTAATGTAAAGATAATTTCAATGAATTGAAGATAAGGTTGCTCAGTTTAGCTATTCTTATAGTACCCTACAACAGAGATGGATTCTTGATCTATAGTGATATATTAAATAATGGTTCAATATATTTTCTCAGGAAAAAAGTCTTGATGATAGAGTATGACTCACACTAATTTAAGGTTCATAAGGAAAATTACCCCAAATAATGATTTGGAATGGTCAATGGTAATTCTTTTCTTTTAAGATATGAAGGAATCATCTTTATGGTGAAAGGTGTGATATATACACTGATAATAAAATCTTGAAATATATATTCACATAGAAATATTTGAATATGTTTCAAAAGATATGGTTATAGTTTATTAAATTTTATGACTACTCAATACATTACCTCCTTGGTAAGGAAAAAAAGGTTTCTATTTCTTTGAGTTAGAGAACTGTGCTAGCTTATCTAAGATGAGGATTGAAAGAGATATAATATTTATGGATTTATAGAGGATGGATATTGAAATAAAGATTGAAGAGAATAAATCCAATTTTCCTTGGATATATGTTCAACCATCCATTTATGTGAAGATTAAAGAGTCATATAAGGTGGATTTAGAGATAAAAAAGTAGGGAAATAATATTTTTGAGTTAAAATTTGAAAGTGATGGTTTGATTAGGTTTGGGAACAGATTATGTATCACATAAATACTAGAATTAAAGAAGTATATATTGGATGAATCACATAGCTCATCATTCAATATCTATCCCTGGGGTACAAAGATGTATAAAGATATCAAAGAGTGTTTCTGGTGGAAAAAAAGAGATATATTTCAGAGTATATATCTAGATTCTTGGTATATCAACAAGTTAAAGTTTAATGGAATAAAACTAAGGATATGATGAAACCATTACCCATACATTTATGGAAATGGGAAAACATCACCATATATTTTTTTCATAGGACTCCCCAAGATATCTCAAGTAAAAAATTCCATTTGAGTTTTAATAGATCTCCTTATGAAGTTAACACATTTCATTTCTATTAAATAAGATTTTTCACTTGATTAAATTTCCAATATATAAATCAAGGAAATGGTAAGTTTTCATGGATTACCACTCTCAATCATATGTGATTGAGATATAAGGTCTACCTAGATGTTCTGGAGAATTATTCAACAAAAATTAGATAAGGAGCTTATCTTTAACATTGTATATCATCCAAAGACAAATGGTCAGTCTAAGAGGACTATTAAAACCCTATAATATATGCTACAAGATTTTATTATAGATTTAAAAGGAGGTTGGGATTAACACCTTCCTCAAGTGTAGTTTTCTTATTAAAATATATTTTACCTAAGCATTAAAATAGGCCCCTAATTCCCTATATGATAAGAATTTCATAACTCCAACTTGTTGGTATTATGTTGAATAAGAAAATATATATTTGGACCATTTCAAGATAAGGAAATGAAATACAAAATTAGATCCATTAAACAACACATTAGGGTAGCTCATAGTCGATATAAGATTTATGATGATAACCATGAATGAGATCTAGAGTTTGATTCTAGAGAAAAGGTATTATTTAAAATATAAAATTGGAATAAGTTTATAATATTTTAAAGGAAGGGGAAGCTGGGACCCAGATATACCAATATCTACGAGGTTCTTGATTATATCAGGACGATAACTTATCACTTGGTGCTTCCACCAAACCTCTCCCAAGTTTACGTTGGGTTCCATGTTTCTATTTTGAGGAATTACATAACTAATCCATAACATGTACTTAACATAAAAGTTCTATCACATTATCATGATATTTCATATAAGGAAAAATCAGTATAAATCTTGGATCATAGAGATAAAGTGATATGGAAAAAGACCACTCACTTGGTCAAAGTCTTGTTGTGAAACCATAAATTTGAGAAAGCTACATGGGAACCTGAGCATATAATGAGGTAGAAGTATCCTATATTTTTTTATTTAGAGTAATATAATTTTGAAGTTTAAATTATTTTATGTGGTTAAAATTTAACAACCTGATATTTTAGAAAACATTTCTATTTAGTAAATTCAATGTGTTTGATAGCTTTTGATGAACACAACAACTAACTTAAGTTAATAACGTTTTATTAAAAATATAAAATGAAAAATAATAATAGATAGTTAAATTAAATTGATAAAATTAATGTAAAAATAAATAAATTATTAACATTCATGAAATTTTTGATAAACTATAAGGTATGTTAGTCAAGTAATTATTGTTTAAACAAAAATGTTTTGTTTATGAACATTGTTTTTATTATATATGATTTTTTAAGTGAATTTATTTTATTATGAGTGTTAAAATTTTGTAAATTTATTGATTATACATGTATAAAAATAATTTATAATTCATACATTGATTATAAAATGGTTATAAATAAAGATAAAATCATTTCAATATAAAAAGAGATATTTTTTCAGAAAACTATTTTTATACACACAATGTGTTTTTATGTTAATAAATTAAATTAATCACTATTTATGAATGATTTTAATGAAATTTGTAGATAATATATTATTTAAAATAAATTAACATTCATTTAATTTTTATTACTATAAAAGGAATGAGAATAAAATTATTTTTATGATTAAAAATACTATTTTTTTCTAAAAATGGATTTTATGCGCTTTTTGTGCTGATATTAGATTTAATTTCTGCCACCTATTGGAATTGAATATTGAAAATTTTATTTCATTTTTTGAATCATCATAATAATAATTATTTCAATAGTTCAACTTAATTTTTATTCATAATTAATAGTTACCATTGTAAAAATCTTGTCACCATGGTAAGGGTTAAAAGTGTTAACAAGGCAGTAAACTAAGTGGTAAGGATTAAATTATCACTAAATATTTAATAAATCTTATTGTTTGTGTATATTTATACCTTAACATATCCCATAATTGAAAAGTTGGTCATTTTTTTCCACTTTACCTTGAAAACAACTTTATATTATTTTTAAACATTGAATATTTTTAAAGGTGACACTCCCCTCACTTATAAAAGGAAATACTTTCTTCTAACTTATCCACAACACTTGATCAGTTTATCTCAACCAATATATACCAAAATTCATTTAAAAATTTTAATCCCCATATTCTATAGGTTTTGGTATTACCAAAATACCCATCCAATAATGCTTAAGGGGTAATCCAAAGGAAGATACTCAGAGAAAAGGTAATAGTCTTACCTGAGTTCTTTGAAATTTATTTATTCTTCCACTTCCTCCAAATATTATATAACCATATTAATATAATTACATAATTATATTTAAGATATTAATTTTTTTATGTTAATGGTATAACTATTTTCTATCTCTCTTTAATCCAATGTAAAATTAAATCTTTTCCCATGCATACATACGGACTATCGTCTCCCTATAGCGATGTGTTTCATTTTTCATAACCACCACAAATGGATGGTTATATTGATTAATTTAATTAATAAATATGATATTTATGATATAATTATGATTATATAAATATAAAATATTATTTACCTTCCTTTCTTTTCACTCACTAAAAAGTGAAAGCATCACTCGTGTGTACGTGCAGACTACCACTACCATGAAGTGATGTAATTCATTTTTCATCATCATCTTACATTGATTATTATAAAATTATATATAATGAATAAATATTATATTTATGAAATGATTAATATTCTAGATATATTGACACCATGACTAATTTGTATGTACTAGAATCTCCAAACTTAAACATGATTGAAAAATGAAATAATTAACACCCTGAATATTGATTTTAATAAAGAATTTTTAATGAATGGGTGATTTGAAATTATAAATGAATAATATATATATATATATATATTATAATTATAAATATGGTTCTGATATATATTTATAATAAGCCTAAATTTATTATACAAGAGGTTAGAGTGTGTGAAAAGCAAGTTGAGATTTGAGGTAAGGTTTTATGTTCCAATTTCATTTTAACGGGGATTATTCATGTTTAAAACATTGTATGATCACAAAAATCTCAGTAAGGGACATAAAAATAATAAAGATATTTTTAGTCCATAAATAATTATAAAAAAATTTCCTTTTTCAAAATAAACTTCAGCTCTAAATAAATATTTTCTTACCCAAGAAATAACCTTCTCTACCCAAATATAACCATAAAACATTTCATAACAAATATTAGAGGAAAAAATAAAATTCATAAGGTTTCTTTGAAATCATGAAAATATTATAATTTTTTTTTCAAAACTGTATACTTTTTAACCTTACGATGTAGCATATAATTTCCTTTACCTTATAAAATCATAATATTCCCATAAAAAACCCATAAAAAGCACAGATACATCATATTAGTAACTTGATGCATCATTATCATATCATTATTACTTGTACATGAAATAACGATTGTGATTATACATGGAGAAGCCATTGTTTTTACACTTGAAATAATAATCATAGTAATACTTATAATAACCATCATAGAATATTCCTATAATCACTTAGGGGAAACCTAATTGGTTAACTCTGTCCCTTTACCCAATTATTTGGAGAGATATAACGAGCTCACATAACTTTAGTTTATAATGGAACCATCTATCATCATAAAAAATTCCCAAGAACCATAACATAATATCATAAACACATTCGTTGTACCCATAAGAAAACATTTTCAAATATTGATACATACCTTTCTTTTAAAGACCTGTTTTTCAAAAAAATTATCCCAGAACAAAGGTAAGGATGTTTTTTATTTTAATAAAACATTAAATATTATAATGGAATCCAAATATCTAATAACAGTTAATGAAGTGGTAAAAGATGTTGTCACCATATACATTAAAATCAAACATTCATGAAGTGCCCAGATCAATTTAAATCACTGAGAGGGGGAGGGGGTGAATCAGTGATCCCTTTAAATATTTTTACTAATTGATTATTTTCAATTAAACCTCTAGGGCTGGTTAAATCCTCAATCCACTCTTCTTGTGTCTCTCATCCTTGCCTCGAATGATGTTATAAATGTAAAGGCATTGAACATAAGGATTTACAAGATTCAGTTCAAATACCTACTCCTTATTATATTGGTTATTCTCCCCAACACAGATTCTCCATTATAATTTAGTTAGTACTTATATTGGTCAATATAGAGTCCCATTGTATCTATCACGAGTCTCACAATAGGTTCTTTATACTTCTTCCCACAATGTTACCAGAGTCCCATTGATCCGCTTCAGAGTCCCACATAATAATTCTTCTCCTCCCTAAATCTCACAGGGGTCTTCTAGCTCTCGAGTCACATGAGCATATTCCTTATTTAAGTTCTTCTTTGATTCACTATAGATTATCTTATGATATTCCCACATAGGATTGCTGAATCACACTTGCATATATATCTCTTCAAGAATCTTCAACAGCCTTTGATAAGGTCTGTTGGCCTTATTCAATAATTCTTATCACTTACTTTGATCATTCCTCAGATCAACAATGCTCAGACAATTATTTCTTCTTCTGATGAAGACTTGGCCTCATTAAGATGTGTTCCAATGGTGCACACAACTTCTTCAAGAATATAATATGCAAGAATGATCTTTCACAATATCAGCACTGTCTTTCTTCTTGGATTGTCAAACACTGTAAACTCATATGGAATATCTTCTTTAAATCTATATGCCTTTAGTCTCAATACTCATTCACTTCAAGCATGGATTGAATGAGATACAATACCTCTTGTATTTGGATATCTCAATTTATTCTTCTTTAGTGCAATAACAGAATGCACTAAAACTTCTTCTGGTTTTCTTGGAAAGAATCAGATACAACTATGTGATTATTCAAACACTAAGGATAAGCTCACTCGGCATCCTATGAATTGATTACTCAATTTACACACACAAAAATTATTCCTTTAAGTGTCTTTATGTGTGCATGGGAATGCATGCATGCATGCACAATTATTTTCTTCTTTCTTTTTTGAAAACCCCAATTGGTGTAATATTTTGAGCACACACACTTCCTCTTTCTTTTTCTCTTTTTCTTCTTCCCTTTTGGTACTTAGAACACACACACTTGTTCTTTTAATTTGAAATCAATGTGTGTTATGTATGTGCATGTATTCCCATCTTGAGGCAACTCACTATCTCTTCTTTATCTTGTTCTCTTTCTCTCTCTTGTCATGCATATGGTTCGGGTGACTTTAAGTTTTATGTGTTCTCTTATTCAAACTTGAATGGGTGTATAACTTTGTATTGTTTCTCCTCCTTTATTCACATGCACTCACACTATATCAAGAGATTATCAAAGCCTCGACCTCATGCATGAGTTCATTTTTGTGAAAACACAAGGCCAATGGTTCTTCTTCTTCATGAAAAACAGGAGGCATGAGTTCTTCCTCTTTCACACTTAGGGTTTCACAAGAGTCTCCTTCACAGAACCTAATAGGTTCATGGGTCAGTCATCAAAAAGCACTACAAGGGTGCATAGCACTGGTTGTGTACCCGTGGGATCACCTCCTCATGAAGACACAATGAGGGTTCTAAGGAACTGGTCATGTATTCACTGGTTACTTCATATAGAGGGTGAAGATGCTCTTCTTCTTTGAAAGGAAGGTTTAAGAGTGTGTAGCACTTATTGAACTCCCGCGAGAAACTCTTCTCCTTCACGTAGAAGAGTTGCATGGAAACCAGGTTGTGCGGTGCTCTGTTTTTTCTGAAAATAGGATCTCTCTAATGATTTTTAACCAAAGATCCTCGGTCGATGGATCTAAATTTATAGGCAAGGATCCCTATTCAAATCCACTTGAGATGTCATGGGATTCAAAACATTCAACATCTAAGATATTCGACTTTGAATAGTTTCAAAATAAGGATAGAGATATGCACAAATCTCAGTTGTTTCCTTTTCAATAGTGATCTCCTTCTTTCTCAGTGATTATTTTCCTCACATGCATGCATTTTCGAACGCATCCAAATTATCTTCCTAATGCATCGAGCATTATGACTTGGTCTCTCACCTTTGATTGCTTTGGCCTTTGTGGATTTCTCATTTCAGTCACATGCATGAAAATTTTAATGCATGCATGTGTTCAGTTCATCCAGAGGATCTCTGTGGGTTTGAAATAGACTCAAATGATTCCTGTAGAGATGAGATCATTGTTCGGCTCAAGTGCTGGTTCACGGGTAGAGATCAGGTGTCTGGTGGTTGAAGACAACCTTGGTGGAGAGGTCAAAAGGCCATGGTTTAAACACCACGTGGTGCGAATAGATTTGTGGTGACGATTAGATCCCGAGACATGGGATGTACCGTGCAGCTGAGATCTCATGTGATATCAAATGAGTGGCCAGGATTTCCTCTGTGTTTTTTAAAACCATACCCCATTGAAATTTAGACACGAATGCAACTCATTTATAATACAATCTACCCCAACTACAACTCAAAATTCTTCTCTCTCCCTCCATAGTATCACCACGGACCCTGTTCACCCTGAGGGATCACTCTTAGCTCCCACTCTACTCCTCGAGTGCGTTACTGGAGCCCACTATGCATGCGCTACATGGGTTCACCACCGTGCACACAACCTGTGGGCTTATACATGGCCCACATGCCCTACCTCATGTGGGGCTGGCCTTGAGGGCTTCCCTCAAGTGCGGTTGACCCTTGAGTCCCACATGTGCTTGAGGTGAGTTCCTCGGATGGCCCTCCTTGGTTTGCCAATTTCTTTTTATGTAAGGCCATATTATATACTTGGTTAAGAACCAAGTTTATAGTCCAAGAATAATGCATGGTCACCTTCTTCATTATCTCTAGAATTTCAAACCACCAACCTTCTTCCCTTCTTCTTCTTTTTTTTTTGTAATGAGAATTCCAAAGATCTTCAATATTCCTTTAATCCAACCATGGATGATGCATGGATCATTTCTTCACACCTCTATATTAAAACAAAATTCATGGATTCTCATTGTTGTGAGGGATGCGTTCTACATTAACACATGTCTTTGACTTTGAGGACTAGCTCAAATAGTCATCTGATATCTTAAACTTCATCCATTTAGATTTAGTGGATGAATCTTCAACACTTCATCCACTTAGTGACTATGGATGGATCTTCACTTATTTTATCATGTAATTGAGTATTTCATGTACTTCTTAAAGTGTTTTAAAAGTGTATTATCTTGATACAAGTCTTGGAACTTAGAACCAGTTCATCAATTATCAGATTTATATCCTCTTATAGAATTAATCAAGTGTAGTATTTAATGCTTTGAATCAACAACAATTCTCCAAGGCTTCACCAACTTCTTCATCAATACCTTTCATTCACATATTTACTTCTCATTTACAACTTATTGATATATTATTGAAAACAAATGCAACATCATGATAAAAAATATCCCCCTTTGTATTTTGTTGTCAATATCACTTAAGAACACTTTGAATGGGTTAATATGTGTGCCAAAATTTTCTCCACATTATTGGAAACCAAATGAAAAGATGTTAGTGGGGTCTCTTCAACAACATGTCCTCATCCCTTTGAATAATATCTTTTGGAATATTTATGAGATATGGATGATGTCACATGGTTCACTTAGCAGAGAGCCTTTAGTTAATCAACTCTAAGTCTACTTGGGCTAACTCAGTGTAGAAAACAAGAGAGATATGGCCAAGGTTTTCAGTGATGCCCATAAACAACCATACATGTGAAATAATGCTTAGAGTGTATCAATTCTTGACCAAGGTATTGGAGATAATAAAATTTATCAATGAAATGCTAAATCCTGCACATACTTCACCAAACATATTAAAAAGTTCAATTGCAAGATAAATCTCCCCCTTTCATCCCATCTTGTCATCAATCAAACACTCCCCCTTAATTGACATGATAAATACAATTAAAAACAAGGGATGAAAGTGTGATTCGAATAACTCAGTTTCAAATTCCTGAGATGATATGAATTTAAATGGTTTGTCTTGACATAATCCTTGATATCATCTCCTTAATTTTTTCTCCCCCTAAAGGGGTGCACTCCTTTTGATTTAACTTGGTGTAAAATAATCATCAGATGTTCTTCAATATATTCATATTGATAATATTCCACTGTGGAACACTTCAAGTAATTATCAAATCATGAAAAATGTGTCCAACCTGTTGTTCTCCACATTACTCATTCGATTGTCATATTGAGAAAGACCTTCATATTCAATTCCCTGCAATGTAGGTTCACATGTATAACAACAGTATAAGGGAATAAGATGGAACACTTGTGAGATTATTAATAGAAGTACTGGGGCTGAGAATTTTCCCTCAACCCAAGAAATACTTTCCTTGTATCTATAAAGTGTCTGGTACTCTTAATGATGATGTATCCTCTCCATTTGGAATTTTTATTTTTCAATGTTAGCGTGGATTCTTTACTTCCATTCACCTTCAACTTGTGTGGATTTTTTGTCTTCAATTCTTTTAGTAGTGAAGTAGCTTTTACTGATGCATGTTGTTCAATCTTCTCCATTTAGCCTGGTAAAATAGTTAAACATTTGTTTTCATGATGTCCAACCTTCTTGCATCTTCCACATAGTAGTTTTGGGACACTTGGGTTATCATGTTCTGACAACCTCTCATGAAATTCAAATTTTCCTTCATGTGAAATGAAATGTTTCCCTTTGGAATGTGATTTAGCTAGTACTTCATCTTCAACTCTTTATAGTTCTATAGAAAATTTAAATTGATTGTGATAGATAAATAAACACTCCTTCTTAACATTTTATTATTTGAAGCTTACACATGGATTCTTCAATGTTTTCTTAAGAAAATTATCAAAATTATCTTCAGGAGTATCTTCAATCAATTCTATATTATTCTGGATTGATTATCCTTTTAATTTGAGATTGATTCCATTCATTTACATGGATTGTTTGTAGCGATCCATGGTATGACCTTTCTCTCCATAGTAGAAGTGTATTTTCTTTTTTGAGATGACATTCTTGGAATCTGGATTAAACTTCTTCGTGGGAATAATTTCTTTCACTGTTTTCTTGAATTTACTGTATTGAATATTCCCAATGAAATAATTTTAAACTCATTTTTATTTCGCCTACCCTTTTTTTGGTGTATGCTTATTATCAACATATGTCTGGGGTAGGGTAGGACTAAACTAGCACTCACTATAACTGTGACCACTTCTGTCGCAATTATCACATAAGTCTTCAAGATAATCAAATATGTTCTTAGTAGATAGATTCTTCTTCATCTATGATTTCTGCTTTTTATTTATAGGTTTCTTCATTTCCTCATATCTACTTTCCCTAAATGTAGGCCTTACACAATTTTTATATGCTGACATATTATACCAGTAATCATTGTCTTAATGTCCAAACTTCCAACAACACCAACAATAACGAACAAATATTCTTCTTTTACTTGTAGTATTAGTCTGGATAGATTTAGTGCATTTTAATTTCTAGAATTTTCTTTCTTTATTTGGAGAATCCTTTTAGGATTTTATCTTATTAATCATTCCATTATCCACCCTTTAAGTTTTGATGGATGTATTTAAATTTTTATCAATCCACATCTTCATAGATTTTGGATTTGAACCTGTACTTTCAGATAGAACTGCATTAGTAAAAATAGAAATAAATGGGTTATAGGATACCTTCTTCCTTGAAGATGTTGACATTAGATTAGAGGATGATATAATGTTCCTTTTGGAATCATATTCCTCAATAAAAACTTGATTGGAAACATCTCTTATTCTAGATGGTTGGAAAGTTTCAGCTTGGGGTGATTGTTGATTCTTTAATATCACCTCCAATTCAAAACATTTTATGTTGAGAGAGTTCTTATCATCCTCAACTGATCACAATTTACTTTCCCAATTATCCTTCAACTTTAACATTTATCTTCATGCATATTTATTAATTATTACAAAAAGATATCAATATACTTTACCTTGTTAGTTTTTTATTCCAGTTGAGTAGCTTTAATAACCATAGAAACTTTGTGAAACTTTTAAATTGCATGGAAGGATTCTACAAATACCATTTCAAATAATTCTTTCTCACAAATACTTCCCTAAAATTTTTCAGTGACTTCATCATATCTATCATTGCAAAGAGAAATTGTTTCATCCTTTTCTTTTACAAGTTTTGTGAGAGTGTTGGATATGCCAACCATTTTGGTCAATTCTTCTTCCATGGTATTAGTGTGTTCTTCCAACTGTAATTTTTCATCTTAAAGAGCATTAATTCTTACTGTAATATGTCTTGAAAATTCTCTAAGGACTTTCTTCAGATGATCTTTGAGTATAGATTGATGATCACTAAGTGATCTATCATCATCAAAGCTTGAACAAGCTTCATCAGAAGAATAATAAGTATTATCACATGTTGTACCTTTTAGATTAATTTCAGTAGAATATTTATCCCCATTAGTAGTAAGATTCTTCTTCTTCTTCTTTTCCTGTTTATTTTTTTATTTTTCTGAGTCTTGGAATAAATCTCCATTTTAGGTTTCTCACTCATCTCCATAATCATGTACTTCATAAATACTCCCTTTGATCTTTTAGACGTAACCTTCACTCTAATACCAATTGAAGTGCCCAGATCAATGTGAATCACTGAGAGGAGGAGGGGTGAATCAGTGATCCCTTTAAATATTTTTACTAATTTATTCTTTTAGATTAAACTTGTATGGTTGGTTAATGCCTCGATCCAGTCTTCTTGTGTATCTCAGCCTTGCTTCGAATGATGTTATAAATGTAAAGGCAATGAACACAAAGATTTACAAGGTTTGGTTCAAAGACCATCTCCTTACTGTGTTGGTTATTCACCCCAACATAGATTCTCCACTATAATTTAGTTAGTAATTAAAATGGTCATTATAGAGTCCCACTATATCTCTCATAAGTCTCATAGAAGGTTATTTATACTTCTTCCCATAGTGTTAACAAAGTCCCACTGGCCTGCTTTAGAGACCCACTGAAGACTTCTTCTCCTCCCTGAATCTCATAGGGGTCTTCTAGCTCTCAAGTCACATGAGCAACTTCCTTCTTTGAGTTCTTCTTTGATTAACTATAGATGATCTTCTGATCTTCCCACACATTCTTTCTGAATCACACTTTCCTGTGTATCTCTTCAAGAATCTTCAATAGCCTTTAATAAGGTCTTTTGGCCTTGCTCAATAATTATGATCACTTAAGTCGATCAGTCCTCAACTCAACAATGCTCAAGAAATTCTTTCTTCTTCTAATGAAGACCTATCCTCACTAAGTTGTATGCCAATGGTGTATACAAATTCTTCAAGAATATAATATGCAAGAATGATCATGCACAATATTAGCACTGTCTTTCTTCTTGGATTCACAAACACTGTAAACTCAGATGTAAGATCTTCTCTAACTATGTTTGGATTTATTCTAAATACTCATTCACTTCATGCATGTATTTCATGGGATCCAATACCTCTTGTATTTGTATATCTCAATTTCTTATTCTTTAGTGCAATAATATAATTCACTAAAACGTATTCTAGTTTTCTTGGAAATAATCACATAAACCTATGTGATTATTCAAACACTGAGGATCAGCTCACTTGGCATCATCTAAATTGATTACTCAATTTTCACACACAAAAATTCTTCCTTTAAGTGTATTTATGTGTGCATAGGCATGCATGAATTAATGCATGCACAATTATTTTCTTCTTTCTTGTATAAAAACCCCAATGGGTGTAATATTTTGGGTACACACACTTCCTCTTTCTCTTTCTATTTTTCTTCTTCCCTTTTGGTACTTATAAAAAACACACTTGTTCTTTTAATTTGACATTAATGTGTGTTATTTATGTACATGTATTCCCATCTTGGTGCAACTAACTATCTATTCTTTATCTTGTTTTCTTTTTCTCTCTTCTCATGCACATGGTTCGGGTGACTTTAAGTTTTATGTGTGTTCTTCTTCAAACCTGAAAGGGTGTATGCCTTTGGATGGTTTCTACTCCTTTCTTCACATGAGCACATACTGTCTCAAGAGGTTGTCAAAGCCTCAACCTCATGCATGTGTTCCTTTTTTTGAAAACATAAGGCCTCAGGTTGTTCTTCTTCGTGCAAAAAATGAGGCACGAGTTCTCCCTCTTTCACACTTAGGGTTGCGCAAGAGTCTAATTCCCAGAACCTAATAGGTTCATGGGTCTGTCATCGCAAACCACTATAAGGGTGCGTATCATAGGTTTGGTACTTGCGGGATCACCTCCTCATGAAGATACAACAAGGGTTCAAAATAACCAGTTGCGTGCTCACGGGTTACTTCATACAGGGGGTGCAGATGCTCTTATTCTTTGCAAGGAAGGTTCAAGAGTGTGTAGCACTTGTTGAACTCCCATAGGATCCTATTCTTCTTCACATAGCAAAGCTGCATGGAAACTAGGTTGTGTGGTGCTCTGTTTTTTCTGAAAAGAGGTTCTCTATAAATATTTTCAACCAAAGAGCCTCAGTCAATGGCTCTATATTTATAGTCAAGGATCACCGTTAAAATATGCATGAGATGTTGTAGGATTCAAAACTTTCAATAGTATATATCTTCAGATTTGAATATTTTCAAATGTGGGATAGAGATATTCTCCAATCTCAGTTGTTTCTTTTTCAACTGCGGGATTCTTATTTCTTGGTGATTATTATCCTCACATGTATGCATTTTTAAACGCATGAAAATCATCTCCTGAATGTATCAAGCATCTTGATGTGGCCTCACACCTTCGATTGCTTCAGATTTCATGGATTTCACATTTCAGTCGCATACATGAAAATTTTAATGCATGTTTGTGTTCGGTTCATCGAGATGATCTTTGTGATCTTGAAATGGACTCAAATGACGCCAAGAGAGATGAGATCGTCGTTCGGCATGAGTTCTGGTTCGTGGGTGGAGCTCGGGTGTCCAGAGGTTTAATATAACCTTGGTGGAGAGATCAGATGTCCACGGTTTAAACACCACAGGGTGAGGATTGATATGCGGTGGTTATTAGATCCCGAGACATGGGATGTGTTGTGTGGAAGGGATCTCACATGAGATCAGATGAGCGGCCAGTATTTCCTCCGCATTTTTTAAAAACTTCCCACATCAAAACGGAGACATGGATGTGGATCATTTATAATACAATCCACCCAAACCACGACTCAGAATTCTCCTCTCCCTCCACGGTACTTCCCTGTACCGTGTTCACCCTGAGGGTGCACTCTTAGTTCCCACTCTGCTCCTCAGGAGTGCTACTAGCACCGACTATGCATGAACCACATGGGTTCACTATCGTGCACGCAACTTGTAGGATTATACATGGCCCGCACACCCTGCCTCATGTGAGGCAGTCCTTGAGGGCTTCCCTTGAGCATGGTTGACCCTCGGGTCCCTCATGTTCTTGAGGTGAGGTCCTCAGTTGTTCCTCCATGGTTGGACCCTTTCTTTTTTTATGTAAGGCCATATTATATACATGTTTAAGAACCAAGAGTATAGTGCAAGAATAATGCATGTCCACCTTCTTCATTATCTCTAGAATTTCAAACCATCAACCTTCTTCTCTTCTTCTTCTTTTTATTTTTGAAATTACAATTCCAAATATCTTCAATATTCCTTTAATCCAACCATGGAAGATGCATGGATAATTTCTTCATGACTCATGAATTAAAACATAATGCATGGATTCTTCTTGTTTTGAGGGGTGTGTTCTCCATTAACACATGTCTTGGACTTTGAGGACTAACTCAAATAATCATTTGATATCTTAAATTTCATCCTTTTAGATTCAATAGATGAATCTTCAACACTTCATCCACTTAGTGACTATGGATGGATCTTCACTTATTTCCTCATAAAATTGAGTATTTCATGGACTTCTTCAAGTTTTTTAACAATGTATCATCTTGATACATGTCTTGGAACATATAACCAGTTCATCAATCATCATATTTATATCCTATTGGAGAATTGATCAAGTGTATTATTTACTGCTTTTAATTAATAGAAATTATCCAAGGCTTCAACAAATTCTTCATCAATACCTTTAATTCACATATTGACTTCTCATTAACAATTTATTGACATCTTATTGACAACAAATGCAACACCATGCTCAACAATTCCTTTTATCTCTTTGTAAATAACATTAAAAAATTCAGTAAAAGATTTCTTTTGAAATAAATTGAAAGAAAGTAAAAGATAAATAAAATATATTTTATAATTAACTTATATATATATATATATTAATACATCCATAAAATAATTTTAAAAATATGTATATGGAAGAAAAATCAAGTTTTAAGGGAAAATTTAAATGAGGATTTTTAAAAATAAAGTCGTTTACCTTGAGTGAGACTCATCATGTACATTATTTATCTTCCTCAATAATAAAAAGGTTATTTATTTAATTTCTTAATAAAATTTTTCATTTTTATTATTCCTTTTATTTTATCTATTACCATTATATATTTAATTAATTAATTAATTAAATTCAAGTTAGATGTTTTGACAATATTCGTTTCATAAGTTCAAAAATGGATTTAGTAAGTAAACTATGGTCAATGTGGTCATTATTTAGTTATCATATGAATCATAATAATGACATAATTATAATTTTATATATCAATTATACTTTTAAAATCAGTCATGAAATATGGTTATTAAAAATGAACTATGTTACAATCATGGAGACGGTAGGTCGTACGTACACATGAGTAACAATTACATTTTTCAATAATCATTATGGAAAGAAGGTAAGTATCGTTTTAAATTTTTATAATTATAATAATATCATAAATATCATATTATATATTTAATTATAATATATATATATATATCACCCATTTGATGTGGTGATGAAAAATGAATCACATTGCTTCATAGAGGTGGTAGTCCACATGTACGCATGAACGACATTATCGCTTTTCAGCGAATGGAAAGGTAATAAATTAAATTATATATTATATTTTTTGAATTATAAATATGTCATGAATATCATATAAATACATTAAATCCATCATTATAAAAAATATTGATAGAAAATAATGGAAAAAAATTACCTCAGTTCACAAGGCGGTAGCCCACCGTACACACGAATGATGAGTTCGTTTGACATTTTATGGAAGAGGAAATAGATATAGGTTGTTACATTAACCTAAAAACACCTTAGTATGTGTAATATACTAGTTTTATTATGTAATTAGGGATAATAAATATTTTAATGAGCAAAAACATGCAGTTAAAAACTATACATCTTCTTCGGAAAGTCTCCTTTGATTATCAGCTTAAGCCCTATAAGGTTGGTATTATGCCTAAAAAGGAACTATAGAATTATTTTAGGGATTATAAGAAGTGATTTGGTCAGGTATTTGATGAACCAAATGGTTTTTTATGTGTTAAGTAATGGCAATAAGATATACTATTTTATAAGAGAGGGGATGGGCACTCTTGGAATTTCAAAAAACATTAAATTAATATAAATTAATTTTCAATTAAAAATGGATAAAAACTAATTTATTTGTAATATAGGATAAGTATGGATCTAAATCCTATAATATAGAAAATAAAAAAGTTTTAATAACATTTTTACCCTTATCTTTTTGTTTTAACCCCTCATTAACCCCTTTAACACATACCATGAAAACAATGGTTTTTACTCTTTGAGGGTCGATATAGTTAATATAAATAAATAAAATGCACATAAATGGACCATGTTTGATATTATAAATTATATCCTAATCACTTGGAAAAATATAATATTTTTAGGAATTTTATATCATTTAATAAATTATAATATATTATAATATATCATTGATGATAATTTTTATAACTATACATTAATTTTGTTTTAATAAAATCAAAAAAACATGTAATATTAATTTTATTTTAATAAATCCTTAAAATTTAATTTTTCTCTATAAAATTTCTTTATCACATTAATTATCTAAAATTATATTACTTTTAGTACTCTTAATATAATTTATTTTATTTTTCTATTAATTGAATAATTACTGCATCAATGTGGTGTAAATATTTAATGTAATTATTTACTTACTAAAAATTAAAAAACTATTATCATGATGAAGATAAATTATATATATTTCAAATTAATATTTATAACCAAACATAAACTTCAATTAACCCTATATTAAAAATATTATAGTTTTTAAAAACAAGAGTGACATTTTTTATTTTTCTTCAAATAAAATATTATAATGGTTATAATCACATATAGATGGATAAAAGGTTATATAACCAAAATTGGATGAATATGTATGAAATGTAATCATCAAATAAAATTACCTTAAGTTTTAGGGTCATTTTATTATCCTTATCATTTTATTTTTAACACGATTTACCATATACTTTGGTAACAAAAATTACTAAGGTTACTATTCATATTAACCAAAAATAAAAGTGAGCTATTTATAAAATTCGGACCCACTAACTCAAAATATAGAATCTATTTTTCAAAATTCAAAACATAGAAGTGGAATAATTTAATTTAAAATTGAACTAGAAAAACACAACAAAATATATTTTTTAAAAAATTGTCCTTCTAAAATATAAATTGTTTTTATACTAAATTCTATTATAAAATTCATTTTAAAACAAAAAACTGGATTATTTTAAATCAAAGTTAAATAATTTAATTTAAAAAAAATCTAAAATTTAATATTATTTTGTAAACACTTTATAGAAAAATATTTTTCTATAAAAATTAGTGTTTTTCAGTATCTGGTGAAAAAAAAATCTCTTAAAAAAATATCATCATTAGCTAATTTTGATATGATGATTTCAAAAAATTATATTTATTTTATAAAATATTATTTTTAAAAGTTCCATAAATTAATTATAACATTTTCTCATAAAAATAAATAAAAAATAATTTTGAAGAAAACATACCTTTGAAGTATAAAATGGCTTTACTAAAAAAAGAGTTATTATTTTCAAAGAATTATTCAAAAAATTTTATTGATTATAAACATTATATATATATTTAAAAAATTAGTTAATCATATTAATACCAACCAATTTAACATCTAGGTTATAATGATCACATTTAAATAATAATATTTCATGTTTCATTTAAGCTCAGTGTTACATATTTTGTATACTATTGAATATGGTATTCTTTTAAAAAAGTATCAGGATATTAAATTATCACCCATTTAATAAATTTCATCCTTGAAATTTTAACTTGGGATCATGAACGAAATTATTTTATTTTCAAAACACCTTTATTGAAATCCCACATCATAAAAGTTGTTATTAAAATATCTACTTGAAAAGAGTGAACAAGGAAGTACTAAGGTCGTCTATAATAACACATAACTAGGTTTAAAGGTATGAAAACATTTGTGGGAATTGAAAACACAGTCATGGAAGAAAAAAACTAATTCCCAAGGACTCATAGATAGTGATAGAGAACATGTTCATGAGAAATTTAACCATCACAAAACCGTAAATCTGTGATGGGTTAAAAGGCTATTGATTTCTCAGTAAGAAAACTAAATGGGTAAATTTTTTATTTCAAGTTACTTCTCCTAGATATGAGGAATTACTTTAACACATATACTAAAATCAAAATAAAATATACTTAGTTGACAAGTTTAATTTCATCCTTTGATCAATTTTGTAACGTCCCGGTTCCGAAAGCCACCCAGAGGAGCCCCGTACCCGGTTGGTCACATGGCCTCAATTGCATTTCCCTGAATGCCAGAGGCTACCGACTAACAGCGAGGGACTTGGGTGTGATAATGGGGAAACTATGCCCTCATTGTAAGAGTACACAATGGAAGTTAACAAATACATACAAGAGCAGAAGCAGTAATAATGACATACAACAGTAATAGCAAAAAACTGAAAGTATAAACTGGAGAACTTCTATAAAATTATGCAAGATACATATGTCTAGGAAAACATCCAAACAAGTAACAATGATGGAATAAAACAGTGCTAAACCAAAGTGAAAAAGAAAACAGATAAACTCTCCAGCATCGCAAGCCATAGCTTGGTCTCATGCTCTCCATCTCCACAACAATCAAGTACCTGAAGTAGAAGGGCGCTTGCCCTTATCTATACCTGCAACAATAAAATATGTTTGGGCCCAAAATCATGACCAAAATAGGATGTGAGACTAAATCATAGTAGGCAACCACCCTAATATCTGTACCTAACAGTCAGTTAATATATGGCAGGTAAAAGTACAGAAAATAGTAAACAGGAAAGTGCTCAGTAGTAAATAGTTACACAAATAAAAAACAATCAATCAAGAACAGTAACCCTCTAGGAAGTGCACACAACCTATCCTCTCTGGTTCAGTGATAAGGATTCATAAATACTATCTGAGGAAGCTCACACAGTCAATTCCCCTTATAGTCTAAGGTAGTCAAGGACTCTCTGAGGAAGCTCACACGGTCAATTACCCTTATAGCCCCAAAGTCTAGGACTCTCTGAGGAAGCTCACATAGTCAATTTCCATTATATCCCAAGCCGTTCAATTGAAACAAAGACTCTCTAAGGAAGATCACACGGTCAATTCCCCTTATAGTATAAATAAATCAAGGACACTTTGAGGAAGCTCACTCGGTCAATTCCCCTTATATCCCCAAGTGTTCCTAGACTATCTGAGGAAGCTCACACAGTCTATCCCCCTTATAACCTAAAGTGATCAAAGACTCTCTGAGGAAGCTCACTCAGTCAATTCACTTTATAGTCTACTACACCAGGTTCTCACGACCCTGTTTAGGTCAACGAGCATAGCAGTGAAATATGGCCAAAGTAAACCTACAAAACTACTTGGCTAACCAGTCTACAACATATCAAGCATGTAAGAACACAAACTCTCCATCCTACATTAATAGGAATGGAAAAAAGTAAAGTCAGCCAAACTGGATCAACAGGACCAAAAGGTTGTAAACAGAACATGCCAATAGGACCAAAAGGTTGTAAATAGAACATGCAAGGTCAATACATCCGAAGCATAGCAATCAACCCTATTCATATCCAAATTATCTCTACAAAATCATACAAGCATGGTATACAATAAATAAGGGTAAAACGGTAAACACACAATACCCCGTTTAAGGGTATTAGTGGGATTTGCACATAATACTTAAAGACTTCAAACGGAAAGGCACAAACCACCTACCTCGGGGTTAGGAGATTGCTATATGTGAACCTAAAGGCTTGAATCTCCTTAGAACTTCAAAGATCTATAAAAAAATCTAAAACTTTCAACCCACGATATCTCATGGGAGATGAGAAATTAGAAGATGATGCTCTAGGATAAAAGAGAACTCACCGATGCGATTCCAATGCAACCGAAAGTGTTCGATTCAGAGGACAAACGCACGTTCAGGGGTTCATAGAAGATCTGCAGCCATACAGAGCTCTCAGTCAAATAGGACCTAAAAGAAGAGCATTCTGGCAATTAGATGCGACCCCAGTGCATTTAATGAAAAAAAGAAAGTACATGATGTGTAATTTTGAAGTACATGACGTGTACTCACCTTTTCTGTACTCCGCTTTAAGCGGCCTCCAATTCACTCCCACATGGCCATGTGTGTGGATACTACACAGCTAGCACACGGTCTCCTGCGGCAAGGGAGTACACGATGTATACTCATAAAGTACATGGTGTGTACTTAGAAAATTTCTAGAACTTCCTTTTTCCTTAAAAATGACCAGAAAAGGAAAAACATATCTGAAAAGAAGATTTGTGTTCTTACAAACTTCCCCCTTAAAGAAATTCATCCTTGAATTTCCCTAGCGCAGCATAGAAGAGGAAACCTCAAATAGCTCTGGCCACTAAGCTCGTACATCAGCCTCCCTCTCCCAAGACTCATCCTGCACCCGCCCGTGCTTCCATAGCACTCGTACCAAAGGAACAGACTGGCCATAGAGAACCTTTGTACTATGATCCACAATCCATATAGGATGCTCTTCAAATGACGCATCCACTTCGATCTCAACCTCCTCAGGTTGAAAGACATGAGACAGGTTTGAAAAGTAACATCGAATTTGAGAAACGTGGAAGACGTCATGCATAGCTCGATACCTATGAGGTAACTGCAACCGATAGGCAACCGGCCCAACTCTCTCCAAAACCTCAAACGGCCCGATGTACCTCGGTGAAAGCTTACCCTGTCTCCTAATCCTCTTGTGTCCCAAACTCAGTGTGACATGCAGGAAAACCTGATCCCTGACCTCAAACTCCAAAGGTCATCTCTACTGATCAACATAAGACTTCTGTCGAGACTGCGCAATATCCATCATCTTCCAAATCAACTCTATCTACTTTGTGGTCTCCTGAACAAGACGAGGTCCTAGTAAAGCTGCCTCTCCTACCTCTAGCCAACATAAGGGTGATTGTCATGACCTACCGTACAAATCCTCATAAGGTTCCATCTGAATAGTTGCTTGAAAACTATTATTATAGGCAAAATCCAAAATAGGTATATACTTCTCCTAAGAACCTCCAAAATCCAGGATGCTTGCTCGGAGAATATCCTCAAGCACTTGAATCGTACGCTCAGACTGGCCACCTTTCTGGGGGTGATAAACTGTACTCAAAAGTACCAGTGTACCCAAAGCCTTCTGAATCCCCTGCCAGACCTAAGAATTAAAATGTGCATCCATGTCTGAAACGATGGAGTGTGGAACTCCATGTAGACGTACAATCTCTCGGATGTACAGTCATCCTAGCTCATTAACACTGAAGGTTTTCTTGATCGGTAAGAACTGAGAAACCTTTGTGAGCCTGTCAAAGACAACCCAAAATGCATCATTCCCTCAGGGAGACCTCGGAAAACTGGTCACAAAGTCCATCGCGACGTTATTCCACTTCCACTCAAGAATGGGTAACTACTGTAAAAGCCCGGATGGTCACTTATGCTCCACCTTTACCTACTGAAAAGTGGAACACCTCATGACGAAACTAGCAACGTCTCTCTTCATACATGGACACCAATAATGATAGTGTAGATAACGATACATCTTGGTGATGCCAGGATGAACTTCCCAAACCGAGGAATGAAAATCCCACATCAGCTCCTCGTGTATATCTACTAGCACCCATACGCGACCCTAGAAACGCAAGATCTCATCCTCACCTATAGTCTATCTAGGAATTGGGTCCTCTCCTGATATAATCTCCCTTAGGACTAGGCCTTCAGAATATGATAGCTGCCTCATTTGAACTTGATCCAGAAGAGTAGAGGTAATAGATACAGAAGAAAGAAAAATCTACCCCTGACTGTCATGTAGCTCCAAATGCATCTCAGAGAACAGAGCCATAAGCTTCCACTCACTATTGGCCTCCTGAACTGCCTGTATTTGAGATCTCCTGCTCAACGCATCAGCCACTGCGTTTCCCTTCCCAGGCGTGTATGCAAGCTCAAAGTCAAAGGACTGTAGGTACTCGAACCACCTCCACTATCTTAAATCCAGATCACGCTGAGTGAAGATGTACTTGAGACTTTTTTGGTTAGTGAAAACCACAAAATGATCTCCCTGAAGATAATGTCTCCGAAATCATAAGGCATGAACAACAACTTCCAAATCAAGATCGTGCGTCGAGTAATTCCTCTCATGTTGCCTCAACTGCTGAGACCCGTACGTGATGACTCCATATCCCTACATAAGCATAGCTCCCAGCCTGATACCTGATGCATCATAGTAAATAGTATAGCTCTTGCCTAGATCTGGAAAGACTAGTATCAGTGTTGAAGTCAAACTTTTAGCTCCTGAAAGGATGACTCATAAGAATCTAACCATAAGAACTTCGCACCCTTCTTAGTCAAACTTGTCAGTGGTGCCTCTAAGCATGAAAAGTTCTATATAAAACATCTGTAGTATCCATCTAGCCCTAGAAAACATCGCACCTCAAATAAATTCTTCGGATGCTCTAAGGAAACTACAACTCTCACTTTCTATGGGTCTACTGATACTCCTACCTCTGAGATAATATGACCCAGGAAGTGAATCTGATCCATCTAAAAGTGGAACTTTGAGAGATTAGCATATAAATGATGCTCCCTCAGTGCACTAAAAATGATATCAAGAGGGGTATCATGGTCATGTCGAGTGTAAGAGTACACCAAGATATCGTCCAAGAAAATAACCACAAAGGAATCCAAGTATGGACGGAAAACTTGGTTCACCAGGGTTATGAAAACTGCAGGCGCATTCGTGAGACCGAACGACATAACCATATACTCATATAGACCAAACCTACTCTAGAAGGTTGTAAAAGGTATATATAATGGTCTAATGTGCAACTGATGCTAACTAGACATCAAGTCAATCTTCAAGAACACATAGGCTCCTTGAAGCTGATCAAAGATATCATCAATCCTAGGTAAGGGATATCGGTTCTTAACCGTCAACTGGTTCAACTTCCAATAGTCCATACAAAGTCTAAGGGTGTCGTCTGACTTCTTCACAAACAGGATAGGTGAACCCCAAGGAGAAGTACTGGGTCAGATAAAACCCTTTTCCTGCAACTCCTCCAACTATTTCTTGATCTCCTACAACTCTGGTGTAGCCATCCTATAAGGAGGAATGGACACAGGTGCCACTCCTGGAACAAGATCAATAGAACAGTCTACCTCACACTCTAGAGGAAAACCTGAAAAGTCCTCTAGAAATACATCTCTGAAATGATCCACCACTGGAGGAAAGTCTAACTGTGAATTCCCCTGGTCATCCAGATATAGACTAGCAATCTGGGTTGTTACTCCTCCCATCCCATGATGCTATGGACCTGCTCTGCTCGCCTGGACATCCCATTCACCCTTATAAAGAAAAGATCCACCCTCTAGTGAAATTAAACTCACCCTACGATGATAAAAGTTGATGAATTCTTGGAAGGGAACTAGCTAGCCCATTCTGAGAATGAAATCACATCCTGTCATCTCTAGGACACAGAGGTCCCACAAGAAGTGACACCCACTAACCTATTGAGGGCACTCTCTGCACTAACATACACTAGCTATTATAGTTCCCAATGGAGTGTCTAGAGTCAAGATATTAGTAGAAGAAAAGATGTAGAGCCCAAGGATCTCCATGAAAGCAACAAATATAAAGTTATGGGAAGCCCCTGTATCAAAAATGGCAAAAGCTAAAACTGAGGATACTAAGATCATACCTCAAACTGTGGAGGGTCTGAGATCATGCTCCTGCTGGGTCTGCTCCGCTGCAAAAGTTTGGCTTATGTCACAGCCCTATGACCCTACCTGACCACTATGAGATGATCCACCCTACTGTCGCTGATGAACCGGCGACTGGCTACCACAACCATGACCTCCACCTTGGCTCGAACGGATGGAAGAACTCCAATTCCCAGACTGGTGAGAAACTGGAGGCGCTGCTCCTGAACGAGGAGTCATAAAAGAACCCCAATCACTAGTTACTGGTGAGAAGAACTGAAAAAATCACTGAAGGTGACCCATCTTGCCACAAGATCGGCACTCCACTAGGTCTCTTGGGAAACGTGGCCTTGTATGCCTGCTTCTCCCACACTGGTAGAACACCACCTGACTATCGTAAGATGCATCCTGCCTACTCTGATATCCTTGTGCAGTCTCCCTACGGCGCTTCTTGCTATCAGCTGGCGGAGCACTAACTCTAGATGCTGAACTGTCCTGGATCACAGCCTCAGAATCCCTCAGATTGTGCTCTGTGATTAGTGCCTGGTTGATGATAGAAGATATATAAGTCAACCTGAATATGTTCACCTGAGAATGGATGTTGTGCCTCAGACCATCCTCAAACTTCTGTGCAAGGAACAACTCATCACCTCCTGGAATAGGTGTGAAACAGTGAAGCTATTTGAAGCGAGAGGAATACTCCATAACAGAAAGAGTACCCTGTTCCAGACTCTTGAACTCTCAGGCTCGATCGTTCCTCAAGGTCTCCGGATAGAAGTAATCATAGAAGATGCTCCGAAACTCATACCAAGCCATATTATGTTGGTGTCCCGCTTGTGAGATCACATCCCACCACCTCTTGGAGGAGTCTCGAAGCATGTAGGTAGCGAGCTTCACCCTCTTCTATGGAGGTATCTCCAGATGCTCAAAAATCATTAGAGTTGCTTCTATCCATGACATTGCAGCTTGGGGTCCTCCATCCCATAAGAAAGTGGGAGGATGTTACTGCTGAAAGACCCATGTCAAATCATCCATCGACGGGACAAGAGGCGGCGCTCCCTGAAAGGTCTGCATCATCCTCAGAAATCCCTCCCTAAAATGTCCATCAACACCAATGTCAGGTATAATAGCTGGTGCCAAGGCTGTCACAACTGGAGGATCTGCAGGCAGTCCCTAATCAGCCATGTCCGGTGTCTGATCACCGCCTGCCAACTGGCACACAACTGGAGGACATCTCAGTGGAAATACTCTGCAAGGTCAAGCACACACATTAAATCAAGATTATCAAAGAATGAAAACAAGGAGTATAATAAGGGAACGGGATTAAGAAAGCACTCAAGTTTACAAAAAATGACTACATGGCGTGTACATTTCCTACACGACGTATTCCCTTAAGTCATTTACATGGGCGTGTACACCTACCTAAACTGGTCGTGTAACACCCAACCAACATGACGTGTTTTCCTAACACACGGCGTGTACTTGAATCCTCTTACCCTGCCCAAGTCCTTCTACATGGTTAAGAAACACAGATCTCCTAAGAAAAGACTACACGGCGTGTTCAAGATAGAAATGACGTGTACCAGACAAGCTTCACCTGGCCCGTGTTGTTAGTGACACGGCCAGACACATGGATCAAACAACACAACATGTTTTGGATGGACATGGTGTGTACATAAAAGGATAACACCGACCCATGTTATTCGTGACACGACCAGGTACCTGGGTCCGACTACACGACGTGTTCAATACTGACACGATGTGTATAGCTTAAGGTTATATTCATCCGTGTTGTTAGTAACACAGGTGGACATAGGTCCAACACTACACGGCGTGTTCGATTGGTACACAACGTGTTCCCACCTAACTTTCTCCATCCCGTGTCTCTACCCACACGACCTATGAAATGGTTAGAGACTATACGACGTGTACATAAATTACATGGAGTGTACTTACAAAAAATAGTTTTTTCCCGAATATAAGAACACATGACATGTACTTAACACTTCACGACATGTATTGTGGGTTTTTACGGACAGTAAGCCTCCAAAACTACTCCGAAACCCAGAAAAACATTGAAAAGAGCATTGAAAGTGACAAATTCCGATCTGTGAGGGCCTATAATCCCTGTGAATCAAATTTTGGCATCTTGTACACGTTATTATATGGCAGCAAGGCAATGATCCCCCAAATTCTAGTCCCTGAGGACCCATAACACCTCAAGAACCGAAGTTTGGCATCCATTCAAGCAAATATCTACACCAAACAATGCCCTATCAAACAAAAGGTATTTTTATCAAGGAAACTATCACAACATCATGCATATTTTACAAAACATCTATCACAACAACATGCAATCACTAATGCATCCTAGATGTCATGGAAAAAAATGCATGACATGTGATTTCTAGTAAGTGTCTATATGATGTATGGGATGGAATAACCTCATCTCATCGGGTTTCAATAGAAATAGAACCTCAATAACAACAAAAATAACAACACAAATCATGTTAATCACTTAAGGTAAAATCAAATCAACATTAATAATTGCAAAACCATAAAAATTTCAATTAACGAGGTAGATTGGATTTTCCCTATACACGGGTTAGATACTCTTGAGCACAACTTATTACCAAGTACCTATTCCATCCTATCCCTAGATAAATGCTCCAAACAGTAAATCAAGAGAAAATAATTCCTCCAATACCACTTTTTAATGTCCTGGTTCTGGAATCCACCCAGAGGCACCCCATACCCGGTTGGTCACATGGCCTCAAGAGCATTTCCATGAATTCCAGAGGCTGTCGACTAGAAATGAGGGCCTTAGGTGTGATAGTGGGGAAATTATGCCCTCATTGGCAGAGTACACAATGGATGTAAAAAAATACATACAATAGCGGAAGCAGTAATAATGACATACAACAGTAACAACATAAAACTAAAAGTATAAACTGAAGAACTTATATAAAATGATGCATGATACATATGTCTAGGAAAATAGCCAAACAAGTCACAATTCTAGAATACAACATTTATAAACTAAATTGCAAATGAAAATAGATAAACTCCCCAACATCACAAGCCATAGCTTAGTCTCATGCTCTCCATCTCTACAACAATCAAGTACCTGAAGTAGAAGGGCATTTGCTGTTATCTTTACCTGCAACAATATAATCTATTTAGGACCAAAAGCATGACCCAAACAGGGTGTGAGACTAAATCCCAGTAGGCAACCACTCCAAGATCTGTTCCTAACATTCAGTGAATATATGGCAGGTAAAAGTATAGAAAACAGTAAACAGGAAAGTGCTCAGCAGTAAACAATTCCACAAATAAAAAACAATCAATCAAGAACAGTAACCCTCTAGAAAGTGCACACAGCCTATCCTCTTTAGTTCAGTGATAAGGATTTATAAATACTCTCTGAGGAAGCTCACATAGTCAATTCCCCTTATAGTCAAAGGTAAAATAAGAATCTCTGAGGAAACTCACACAGTCAATTCCCCTTACAGTCTAAGGCATTTAAGGACTCTCTGAGGAAGCTCACACAGTAAATTACCCTTATATCCCTAAAGTCTAGGACTCTCTGAGGAATCTCACATGGTAAATTCCCCTTATAGCACAAGTCATTCAATTAAAACAAAGACTATCTGAGGAAGCTCACACGGTCAATTCCCCTTATAGTCTAATGCAATCAAGGACTCTCTGAGGAAGCTCACTCAGTCAATTCCCCTTATAGCCCCAAGTGGTCCTAGGCTCTCTGAGGAAGCTCACACAGTCTATCCCCCTTATAGCCTAAAGTGCTCAAAGACTCTCTGATGAAGCTCACTCAGTCAATTCCCCTTATAATCCACTACACCAGGTTCTCACGACCCCGTGTAGGTTAACGAGCATAGTAGTGAAATATGGAAAAAGTAAACCAACAGAACTACTTGGATAACCAGTCTACAACATATTAAGCATGTCAGAACACAAACTCTCCATCCTACAGTAATGGGCATGGAAAACAGGCAAGACAGCCAAACTGGCTCAACAGGACCAAACAGTTGTAAAAAAAACATGCAAGGGAAATACATCTGAAGCATGGTAATAAACCCTATTCATATCCAAATTACCTCTACACAAGCATAAAATCATGGAAGGAAATCAAAAAGGGTAAAATGGTAAACATGCAATACCCCGTCCAAGGGTATTGGTGGGATTTACACATAATACTCAAATACTTTGAATGGAAAGTCACAAACCACCTACCTTGGGGTTAGGAGATCGCTATATGTGAACCTAAAGGCTTGAATCTCCTTAAAACATTGAATATCTATAAAAATTTCTAAAACTTTCAACCCACGATATCTCATGAGAGAGGAGAAATCAAAAAATGATGCTTTAGGATAAAAGAGAACTCACAGATGTGATTCCAAAGCAACCGATGATGTTCAATTCGGAGGATGGATGCACGCTCGGGGGTTTGTTGAAGATTTGTGGCCGTACGGAGCTCTCGGTTGAATGAGACCTAAAATAAGAGCATTCTGATTATTAGACATGACCCCGATGCGTTTAATGAAAAAAATAACGGCGTGTACTTTTGAAGTACACGGCATGTACTCGCCTTTTCTGTACTCTGCTTTAAGAGGACTCCAAGTCACTCCCACACGACCATGTGTGTGGCTACTACACGACCAACACACGGAATCCTACGGCAAGGAAGTACACAGTGTGTACTCATAAAGTACATGGAGTGTACTTAGAAAATTTCCAGAATTTCCTTTTTCCTAAAAAATGACCAAAAAAGGAAAAAAATTCCTGAAAAGAAGATCCGGGTTCTTACAAATTTCTACCACAATCACATATCTTTCTCCAAATGATAAGATTTTAAGATGAATTTTTATGCCTGAAGCACTAAAAAACTTCTAATGGATCACATAATTCCATAAAATGATAACAAGTTATTACTCCAATATTTTGAAATTTACCAAAAAAATGGTTATCACAAGTTAAAATAATTCCCAAAATAAATAAACCTTCATAGGAAGAAATACTACATTAATTGCCAAAGACTCAAAAATAACACCCAAATATTAACTTAGATCATTTAATAAATAATTAAACTTAAAATTCATCAAAATATTCTAGAATAAGATTTAAACCTAAAAATTATAATTATTTTATCACTTATTCCTCCAAGATAAATTTTACATTTATCTTCAAATAACATGAATCACTCTTAATGTCTCATACCAAAAGTGTATATGCCCTAATCATATAATCTCCAAAATATGATAATATTTTCTATAAATAACCTGAATCACCATAAATCCACATTTGGATTATATATACTTCTAAAAGTTAATTCAATCCCGACTCTACAAATAAAATCCCATAATATAATATAATGTTCCCCAAAATTACTGTGATCTTCTTCCAAAATCACTTAATCATGAAATCACTTTTCAATCCCATGGTTGTGATAAAATTTATATCCCAAAAATCAAATAAATAATTATTTATCAAACTATTTAATAAAATTTGGTCAAACTAACTAGGATATCATATAGTCCCATGATAGGTGATGAACCCTTATTTCCTATTAATTATGGGTTCAAGCCCTATGGCCTTACCAGATGAGATGGGTCATCCCCAGACTTATGGGTTGTGATTTTAATAATACTATATATATAATTCCTAAATTTTTTCCAAAAATATGATTAAAATCATAAAAAATAACCTTAATCAACAAAGATCATATACACCTTAATGCTTAACAATACCATTAAACTTATGTTCAAAAAATGGAAAGTGAATTCTTCCTTAAATAACATTTTCACATTTCAAACATAAGGGTTACATATAACTCAAATATCTACCAAAAATAATTAAATGTTTCACAATGTATTCCCATCACATAAAACCTCAAAAGGGTTATTTAAGCCTATGAACTTATGATATAACACTACATCATAACTCTTGAATCCATGTATATAGAAACTTTAATCATTAAATATTCCTTATTATCCATGTTTTTTCATCTTATTCCTTAATACATACTTCTTACAAAAAAATATAAATCATTTCCTAAGATTCAACAATATCAAAACATAATCCAAGATATAATCCATACATTTCATATATCATTAACTATTACTTAGTTTTCAAAAATAATGGAATTAATCATTAATAAACATTCATCTATATGGTCATGCTGACCTTGTTCTATATATTTCCTCCTAGTACATCAATTTTCTTAATTACCATACTCACCACATTTAAAACATTCAATGGATGCCTTGGGAAGAACTTTATTTTTATTCATAGTGTTAACTGAATGCCTAATTTTTTCCTTGGAATATTATTTATTTATTCCCTCATTTACCACATACAAATCATCTTACCATTCTTTTAAGAAATTTTCTTGGGTGTTTATTCCCACATTCATGAAACATAATTCATTGAATATTTTTACCTTTATGATCATTATCACTTGAACTTCCATGGATCTTCATTTATTTATTATATTATGAGTTAGTAAACTCACATAGGTTCATGTTGTTAATCATAAATTTTGATAGATGGTTAAGAATAACCATAATAGTTTTCACTGTAGCTCCCATTTCATTTAGTTTCTCATTTAAACAACCAATAAATTTTCCATTACATATATTATTACTTTATTCTAACTAGATCTATCCATTTACTAAACCAAAAAGGATAGCGTGGGTATATCAATAAAATAACAATAAACCATCTTATGAGGATGATAAAAAAGAAATATATCCATAAAAATGGTATTTTCAACTCTTTTATATTTAACCAAAATAACCATAATTATACCTAACCTATTCTCGTTTCTAGTTATATAGAACTTTTAAATTATGTTCAAATAACATTCAAAAGTCTAAATTTATCTAAACCCTACTCTGATTCAAATTATAAGGACCTAATTTTATATATTACTTAATCTAGTATCTTTAGACTATATTTCATTTTATTTAATTCCCCCAGATATTTTAAGTTTATATTTTTTAGGAGGTTCATAACTCTTACATAATAACCCCTATACTAAAAAGAGTAAAAATCTATTTAGTATCCATTTTTTCATAATATATGAATTTTAAAGTAAAACATGATTTATTTTCATGAAAAATATTCATGAATTTCAACTTGAATTCATTATTTCCCTTAAAAATCCTTAATACCTATGAGAAACATTATAAAACATGGGATATCACAAAAACACTCTGTAAGTTACTTAAAAAATAAGGAAATTGTAAATCCATGAATACTTATGAAAAAATTTTATTTTTCAAAATAAACTTTGTAATCTAAATAAAAAATTTATTATAAAAGAAATAACCTTCTCTTACCAAATAAGTTCATAAAACATTTCATAGAAAATAATAAATGAAAAATAAAACTCATAAGGTGTCTTTGAAATCATGAAAAACTCATAATAACCTTTTTTTCACAAATTTATACTTTTCAACCTTATGAAGTAGAATATACTTTCTTTTACCTTATGAAATCATAAAATTTACATAGGAACCCAAATAAATAATAGATAAATGATGTAGGTAAATTGAGGCATAATTTTCATATCATTATTACTTACACATGGAATAAGCATCATGTCTATACTTAGAGAAACCATCATAGTAACACTTAAAATAACCGTCATGGTTATACTTAGAATAACCATTACAATATATTCCCAAAATATCTTAGGATAAAAGTAATTGGTTAACTTCATACCTTTATATAATGAATTGGAGAGCTATAATGGGATCAATAGACCTTGATTTATAAAAAAACCACCCATCATTAAAAAATTTACAAGATCCATAATAGAATATCATAAAAACATCATTAACACCCATAAGAAAATATTTTCTAATATTGATATAGCCATTTCCTTCAAAATATTATTTTTCAAAAAAAAATTCCCAAAACAATGTTAAGGAGGGTTTTTCTTGGAATAAAATATGAATTCTTATAAAGGAATCCAAATACCAAACAACAGTCATGGTGGTGGTAAAAATTATTATCTTCATATACATTAAAATATAACATTCAATTTTTTCTTTTTATAATGAATGTTAAAGCATTCTAAAATATATTCCTTTTGAAAAAATTTGAAAGAAACTAAAATAGACATAAAATTTAATTTATAATTCATTTATTTCCATATTAATACATCAATAAAATAAATTTAAAAATACAGATATGGAAGAAAATGAAAGTTCTAAGGGAAACTTTAAAAATTATTTTAAAAAGAAATCCCTTTACCTTGAATCTAAATCCTCACGTACGCTCTTTATATTCCTAAATAATAAACTTAGGTTAATTATATTCTTGTTTAATAAAATTTTTCATGTTTATTATTCATTTTATTTCATCTATTACCATTCTATATTTAATTATTTAATTAATTAAATTCACGTCTGATGTTTTGATGATATTTATTTCACAAGTCAAAAACGGTGTCATTAAGTAAAATATGGATGAAGTGGTATTTATTAAATAATATTAAAAATAATAATAATGAAATAATAATAATTTTTATACCTAAATTAAAATTTTAAAACCAATAATTAATAATGGTTATGAAATATGAATTGTGTGTCAATTATGGATACGGAAGGCTGTACGTACGTATGGGTAACGATTCCATTTTTCAATGATCATTATAGAAAGAAGGTAAGTATAATTTTATCATTAACAAATGATTATAATATCATAAATATTATTATTTTTCTTTAATTATAGTTATATATATCATCCATGTTATGTGGTGATGAAAAATGAATCACATCACTTCGTGGAGGTGGTAGTCCACACATATACACAAATAATATTATCATTTTTTTAGTGAATCTAAAGGTAAGAAAGTAAATGATATATTAAATTTTAAGAATTATAAATATTTAATGAATATAATATATATATATATACTAAATCCATCATTATAACTAGTCTTGAGAAACAATGATGGAAAATGACTTACATCGATTCGTGGGGCGGTAGTCCGTCATATACATGAATGATGGTTTTGTGTCCAATTTAATGGAAGTGGAGATGAATATAGGTTATGAAATTAATATTAAAACACCTTATTATATATATTATACTTGTTTTATTATATAATCATGGCTAAGGATGATTTGAAGAAGTTTAAAGATGAAATAAAACTAAAACATGCGATTAAAAACTATACCTCTTCTTTAGAAATCCTCATTTGATTAACACCTTAATCCCTCAATGGTTGGTATTATTACTTAAAGATACCTATAGAATTGGGGGAAGGATTATAGGAAGGTATTTGGGTAGTTATTGGCTTAAAATGGGTTTTAAGGTGTGAAGTAAAGGAAAGAAGATATGCCCTTTTATAAGAGAGGGGAGGGGTACTCTTGGAATTTCTCAAAATATTAAATAAATATAAACTAATTCTCAATTAAAAATGGATCCAAAAGAATTTATTAGAATATAGTATAATTTTTAATCAAAATACTTTAATATAATAAAATTTATACAAGTTTTTATTACATTTTACCCTCATCCTTTTGTTTTAACACCTCGTTAACCCCTTTCACATTTACTATGACAACAAGGATTTTACTCTTTGAGGGTCAATATAGTTACTATAAATGAAAAAAACATAAATATACGATGGTTGATATTATAAACCAAATAATAATAAATTTTTTGGATCTAATATTTTTTGGAATTTTATATCATTAAATAAAATACTATTTATTATAATATATCATTAATGTCAATTTTTAGATCTATTCATTTATTTGATTTTAACAAAATAAAAAAAACAAGTAATATTAGAACAAATTATTTTAATACATACTTAAAATTTCATTTTAATCTATAAAATTAGACTATCACATTAATTATATCATATTATATTACTTTTAATATTTCTAATATCATTTATTTTATTTTTCCACTAATTGAATAATTATTGTGTCCGCATTGTGTAAATATTTGAGGTAATTATTTCTTTACTAAAAATTAAAAATAAATTTACATTATAAAGATAAATTATTTATATTTCAAAATAATATTTATAACCTAACATATCCTTTATTTAACTCTATGATAAAAATATTATAGTTATCAAAAATAGGGGTGTGACAATTTTTACTTTTATTTAAATAAAACATTATAAAGATTATAATCACATAAAATGGAAAAAATTACATATAAAAAAATATTGGATTATTATGGATGATCCAATAAAATTAACTCAAGTTTTAGTATCAATTTATAATCATTATCATATTATTTTTTACTCTTAAGTACCTAATTAACCCTTTACCATGGTAATAAAAATTATTAAGGTTACTATTAATATTAACTAAAAATAAAAGGGAACTATTTACCAAATTCTAACCCAATATTTCCAAATACAGAATCAATTTTTAATAAAAAAATCACCTATGTATAATAATTTAATTTAAAGTTAAATCGAAAAAATGCAATGAAAAACTTTTTTTTTTCAAAAAACCATCCTTTTAAAATATAATTTTTTTATACTAAATTGAAGAAAAATTTTATTTAAAACCCAAAAAAATAGATTGTTTTATATCAAAAGGAAAAAATTAAATTTTAAAACTAATCCAAAATTTGATTTTACTTTTTAAATACTTTAATATAAAAACATTTTTCAATAAAAATCAATATTTTTCACTATTAAGTTAAAAGTCAAACTTTTCAGAAAACTTTCAAAATTTCACCATAAGATAATTATGATATGGTAATTTTGAAATAATATTTATTTTTTAAAATATTATTTCTAAAAGTTCCAGAAATTAATTATATCATTTTACCATAAAAGATAACAAAAAAACTATTTTCAAAGATAACATATATTTGAAGAATAAAATGGATTTACTAAAACTTTATTGCTTATTTTATATGAATTAATAAATAAATTTGTATTTATTTGAATCTTTATATGTATATATTTCATAAATTTGTTAACCCTATTCATACCCACTAATTTAATTACTGGGTTATAATAATCACATTTAAATAACAATATTTTACAGTTTGTTTATGCTTGGTGTTGGATATTTTATATGCTATTGAACATAGTCTTATTTTTAAAAAAAATCTCAGGATATTACATATAAAATTTTTATATTTAGTGTATTTGGATAAACCTTCTCAAATAAAATATATTGAAATTAATCTCAGTTCATCCCCTTTATAACCCTTCTCTCAAATGATGATATCCCACTAATATCATGTTATCTCTTAAAGCATAAACACAATAAGATTTACCTTTGTAACGACCCGAAATTTTTAAATAAATTTTGTTTCCTAATTTTATGTGTTATTGTTATACTCAACAAAAATGTTTTATTTGATAAACATGATTATAATTAAAATGAGATCAGTGGGTTTTGACTATTATATAACCATCGGTCAACATGACCGCTGTGAACAAAATGTTTTGATTATTGTCTCTAAATATAAGTAATCTTGGTTAATTATTATAGAAAGAAGATTTGATGGCCTCACCTAGTAATCTTGGACCAATCGAAGCCCATCTAACAGAGCTTGGGAAGGAGGTAGCACCATTGGGCTTTGCTCTGGATCAAATCCAAGCCAAGCTTCATCATGTGAAGCTAGAACGGAATCGCCTTCGTGAGAAGTTCAAACTGATAGAAATTACTACTCGGGCAATGTTGACTGAGCCGCCCCAAGCTTCTATCACCCTAGCACACCTTACTCTTAGGTCCTATGCTGGTATTATAAGGGGTTATGTAACGAGACCGTAACTACCTTGTGTAATCCTTGTTTTAAATAAAAATTGGGATTTCTTCTTATGATGAAGTTTATGAATTTTGAAATGACCGGATAAATATAGTATGCATATTTTTTATGAATTTTAGAAAAAGGATATTTTAAATATGTTTATGTAAACCCTAAATAATTAAAAATGTGTAATGATTTTCAAAAAATGGTCTTCTGCAATTATGTTCAGTACTAAATTTAGAGTCTAATAAGATCAACTTGATTTTTGATGAATAGTAAATTATGAATAGTGATTTTGTGATTAGGATTAGTAATATGACCAAATGGATTAGTAATCTCACTTAAAGAAAGTTTTAAAATAATCTAGGCACCTTGATTAAGTAATGTGATTCAATAAAATAGTTAAATAACGGTTTCATTAATTATTATTCAAGTATTAGTTTTTTCGGATGAATAGAGTTTTTTAATTAAAAATTTAATTAAAAATAATTAGAAAATTATTTTTATAAAAATGACTTTATTTTTGAACTCAGAGCATCGATATTATATTATGGTATTTTTTTGGGATTTTTCTGAAAAAATGAATTTTTGGTGAATAGTGTATTTATTTAAAAATAAAATTAAAAATATTTAGAAAAATATTTTTATAAAATGGAGTTCATTTTTGAAATCGGAGCATTGATATTTAGTTAAGGTGAAAGTTTGGGATTTTTCTGAGAAAGATGAATTTTTCAGTGAATAGTAAAAATGCAGTTTTAGGGTTTCGGTATGTTTAGTGACATCATAGCTGTGTCATGATGATGTCATGAGATATTTTGAGGGTTGGCCGGCCAAGGGTGATGAATTATTGTTGTGGGGGGCCCATGTGGCCTAACTACATGATAAATGCCAAGGGAGAGCACATGGGTTTGAGAAAAGCACATGTGAGGTGTCCTTTGGCCATTAATGCCTTGTCCCCTCACTTTCCCTATAAATACCAAGCCCTCCTCTCATCCATTCGACTCCCCACTCATTCCCAACGAATTTCTGGTCTCATTACCTCTCAAGGAGTCCTCCCAAGGTGCCCCCAAGCCCTCAAGGTCCCAACCATTGAGGTTTAAGAGTTACATTTTAAGGTAAGGGATCCGACCTCTCTCTTTCTTTTCAAGTAATCTCTTTTATGTCTTTTCTTTTATACTCCATGTTCTTATGTTGGAGGATGTTCTTTTATATTCATCCTACTGCCTATTTCATGTTCATATGATGAGAGACCCCCCCTTGCTCTCATCAATTCGTTTTAAGAATGTTTAAGTGGCGCCGTTAGGCTGCCGAATTTTTAAGGGATTCTTTCACCTTCCTCGTTTTCAAGTTCTATTTTCATTCAAGTCTTTCATGTTCCTTTTTGTTATATTGGGGTATGATCTCTATATATATCATACTGGACTTTTATGTTCATATTATGAGAGACCCCATTTGATCTCTTCAATTCAGTATTTTGATGTTTTAAGTGGCGCCGTTAGGCTGCCGAATTTTTAAGTGGTTCTTCACCCTTCTCGTTTTGAAGTTCTACTTTCATGTCAATTATTTCAAGTTCCTTTTTGTTATATTGGGGTATGATATCTATATATATCATACTGTACTCTTATGTTCATATGATGAGAGACCCCATTTGATCTCTTCAATTCAGTATTTTGATGTTTTAAGTGGCGCCGTTAGGCTGCCGAATTTTTAAGTGGTTCTTCACCCTTCTCGTTTTGAAGTTCTACTTTCATGTCAATTATTTCAAGTTCCTTTTTGTTATATTGGGGTATGATCTCTATATATATCATACTGGACTCTTATGTTCATATGATGAGAGACCCCATTTGATCTCTTCAATTCAGTATTTTGATGTTTTAAGTGGCGTCGTTAGGCTGCCGAATTTTTAAGTGGTTCTTCACCCTTCTCGTTTTGAAGTTCTACTTTCATGTCAATTCTTTCAAGTTACTTTTTGTTATGTTGGGGAATTATCTCTATAACTATCATACTGAACTCTTATTTTCACATGATGAGAGACCCTATTTGATCTTTTCAAATCATTTTTTTTTGAAGTTTAAGTAACGTCGTTAGGCTGCCGAACTTTCATAAGAGAAATCTAATTTTTTTCTTCCTTCCATGTTTTTCATTTCAAATGGTATGTCCTTGAAATTTCATTACCATGATCATGTATCCTTCTTATTCTGTCCATGTACTATTTTATGGGTCATTTATGAATGTTTGACCCATTTTACCTCTCTTTTAATGTCTTCTAAAACCTCGGAACATTGCCGTTGCTGCAGAATTTCTGTCCCAAAATGTCTATCTCTTTTTCTAAAGTTCTTTTATTTTATTAAGTGAATACTCAAAGATCTTTCTTCTAAAGGGGTATTCACATATATACCAAAATGTTCTATTTTAAATTCTGGGATTTACATACATGAGATCCACCTTCCTTTTCTGTGGGTTTTAAAGTGACGTAAAGATCATGTCTTTAAAGCAGTTTTTAAAACGTTGTGATTATGAAATGAAACCCATTTATTTTATGCTATATGGGTTATTTATGAAATGTTTGATGATGATATATGTGGCTCACATGATAATAAAGGCAAATTTAAGGGTGCGCCCTGATAGCGCTCCAATGCATTGGGTAATGATGTAACCACTAGAGATTACAATTTTCACGATACCTTGGTGAATAACCTTGGTAATTTTCAAATGACACCTGGGGGATGGACCTTGGTGATATGTTCATGATTGTCTATGTTATATGATGTAGCCACATCTTCAAGTTATGAAAATGTTATTTTTATTATGATACGCCACATGATTTTTTGTATCATGCCTTAAAGTTCTTGTTCATGACATAGTTGATGTATCTCAAGTTCACATGTTAAATGTTTCCCTTGTTTCCCTTACTGGGCCTTCTGCTCACCCTTTCTTTTGATGTATGATCCCAGGTTATGTGATGCCGTAATGAACCTAGGATGAACATGAGGAGAAGCCTTTCAAGTCTTTTAGAATAATGTTTTATGTTTTCATGTTTTAATTTCCTGGTTTCCAAGACACTAAACCTTAAAGATCCTCAGTTTTGTATAATGTAATGAAAGTTTATGTGATAAAAAGTTGGGATGCTATAACCTTTATACCTTGAAGTGAATTAATAAATTAAAAAATTCTACCAATGCCCTATATCCATTCCTCCAAACCTCTCTATATAACATCCCTTTTTAATATAAATGGATGTCAAACCTGGAAATGTCAAACAATACTGGTCACCCATGCTTCCCCTTGAGGAAGGCCCCCTTCCATAATATAAAGCACCTTGAGAAAATGAATTGTAATATTTACCTCAAAAATAATATTAGTTACTTATATAAGAGGTGAATATTCATAATTACCTTCCCAACACTCCTCATCATGTCTATATTTTCCCATATCTTTCCCACAAGGCTCCTTGACATGCCTTTTTAGTGCCATATCACTATAAATTCAAAACACCCTTTAGATTAAAACACTGCTATACCATATCGATATGAATAAAAAAGTTACCATTTCTTACACATATACATAAATATATAATCAAATATGGTTAAACACATCACATTATCAAACATAAGTTATTGATTTTAGTTAACTAGTCTTGTATTTTTAATATAATTAGGAAAATACTAATTTGATTATTAATGATTAATTCATTGAACTAAATTAAATTTATCAATTAAATATAAAATCACACAAAATCACATGAATTTACTCATATACTATGTACTTATTTGGTGAAATGATGCATGACCACCCCATTATTTCCTAAATCAAGATAAATTCATACCTTGGAAAAATTCATTCCTTTGTAAATCAACAAATCTCAACCCATTACAACCAATCAACTCAATAGAACACTTCTTAGTGACTTAAAATTCTAATGGATATTATATATATAAACACAAAATTTCTCTATATAAGTCCCTATCTATATTCCCACTTATTATACGTCTCCCATGTATCAAAATCATAGAAAATAAAATTGCTTTAATACCATTTTTAATGCCCCAACCTAGAACGGATGTACCAACAAGGTGGAACACCACAAGAACTCAAGTGTGCTCCCAGATCTACAGAGGTTTACAACTAGAATAGATGGTTTAATTCTCTCTCATGGGGAGTGATTTTTCCTCTAATATATTATTATAAAAAAATATAAATTATAAAAAATGAGTAATCATATGTTGTAGAATAATATAATAAACATAAAAAAGTCAACTCTAAATACCCCTATAATGCCCAACAATATCATACAACAAATAGGATATAAAACATCTCCTAAATATAAGAATTATAAAACAATAAAATCAAAATATATAATATATATATATATATATAAAGTCTCAACTTTATAAATCAAATATATTTATTAATTAATCTTCATGACTTCTCAACACATCAACTTTTTTATAAAAAAGACCATTTCCCTTTCCAAAATCACCTTGAATAAAATATGTATTCACCTGAGTTGTGCACATACATGGTGTGAGAAAATAGCTCAGTATAAACCATTGTGACCCCAAACATCATTTAGAGTTTAACATGCTTATTTTTGGGTAGTATATACTATATAATGATTCTAACATACCAAAAAACAAACCACTTTATAATGTTTCAAGTTCTTAAAAATCCACACAAAAAACATGTTTACTTTCTTTGAAAAATTCTGGTGGTTACACTTTTATGAGTAATATAGTTCCAATAATGATTCTAAAATACACAAAAACACATATTACAAAAAAATTGTGCTTACTCAGCCACCCTGATACCATGTTTACATTCCTTATCAAACACTGGTGGATGATTAGTATGTTTTCCAAGGTATTTCATAGTAAAATAAATGGATTTATTTATCATCCTACCAAATGTAATTTTCCAATATAGCTTAACAAATGAATTTTTTAATCCTATGGAATGTTATATATTCTAAAATAAAACAAGTCCTAGCCAAAGTCATGGATATATATCCCAATTCAATGATTCTCTATATTTTTAGCTAATCACATGGATCTAGTTGTAATGTACTGACCTAGATACCTAAATAGACCCAATATGATTATCCACATGCCCTAATAACCACATGGTAACATGAACATATGGATACCAAATAAAAAATTCTATCTAGCATGCATCAAGGATCCAAACTCAAGAAAAAAACATGTAAAAGATATCATTTATGTAATTTTAGAAACTAAATATAATATAACATCAATTCACAAGTAGGAAAACCCATAATAATGGATTAATTATTCCCAACATATATAATAACTAAAAACATGGCCCTATTATCCTAATAAGGTATAATAGGAGCCAAGGGGATATATCTGTGTATAATATGGCCAAAGTAATATCTAATAATACCATAGGCACGTTTTTATGATGAAAAATACCACAAAAAGTTATAAATCAACATAAAACATATAGGGTAGCTCATAACATGTGTTATTAATCAATTTTATACATGGGAATAATAAAAGAAGAACAATTAAGGAATAATGATCCAAGATCCAATAGGGTCTACTAATTTCAGCTAAGTTTTATTAGGTAAAGAAAAGAGGTCACCCATGTTAACCTATATAGATGCCAATAAATATTCCTAAGAAAGATAGATATTTCACCTCAAACTAACTTAGAAAGACTGGGATAAATAAAAGTAGAATAAAATCAATTATATAAATGGAAAATATAAATTTTACCAAAATAGAAGTATCCTCACCTCAAAATTGATGATTATGACCTCTTAATACCACCCGAAGGAGGAATGATCAAATCAGATTCTTAAATCTAAACCCTAAAAGAAATTTATGTTTAGAGACATATAAAACAACAATAACATAGTAAAAAATCAGAGTATAATAGAGGATATACCTTGTCTTTGATAATGATGAAATCTTACAGTCTATTGATGTTGAATTCTGAAAAATAAATAAGCTTAGGGTTAAGGGGGTTGAGGGGAGATAATGGAGGGGCTCCCAATGACACCAAGGAACTGAAATGAGGAATGAAATCCCAATTTAGAGATTTTATGAGGATTAAATTTAGGGGTTACATGATGAAAAATACCACCATATAAAAAAACAACTTGTAGTCTACTTGGTAGTCGATGGACTTATAGTGACTTTATAGACACCATAGTCCCACAGAGTACTTTGTACCTACCTACTGAGTACCTAGTGCTACTTATGCACCTAGGTCCCTTATTTTAACCTCTTCCTACCTTATCTAATTTAGAATCCCAATATTTTAAAATATATTTTCTTTTAAAAACTAATGCGTTCAATAGCTTGTTTCACACACAACAGAAAACCAAAACAAATCATATAAAATTATATAAACATTAAAATGTAGTTATTGAATTGACGGGTAAATATAGAGGTAATCTAATTATGAAATATATATAGAAATAAAAAATAAATGTCATTTGTTAATACTAATCCGTTGAAAAGATTTAATTAGTATATCTAAATAACAAACAAAATCATACTATATATAAAAATATATTTTCTCAAAAATAATTCATTTTCTTAGACTGTGAAGTTCATTATATTATGTTTAAATTTTAATTCCATGACCTGAACCATCGCTTCTGATCTAGAGAGTCAAAATACCTCATGTTCACCTCTTTGTACACAAGAGTTTTCCAACTAATAGTGAGCGTCTGAGTACCATTAGTCGGGAAACTATACCCTTAGTATCAATAGGACAAGACCAAATAATAAAATGGAACAATGTTTTAGAATTAATAAATATTTCTACAACAAATGTCTTATTAGGCATACCATGTCATACAATAAAATAAACCAATGAATCCCAAATTTTTTAGGTTAAACCAATTAATCAAATATGGAAAAAAATGTAGCAGAAATAGTCCAGAGTATGTTCTAGTGTTGCCTCTAACTCTAAGACTCCATCTCTTCAATTCCACATCATCAAGGCTTCACCCTTCACTGGATCCCTGGTTATGAAATCCACTTATGCTTCAATATTTCCATGCAGGGTGTGAGTAATTTACCTAGTAAGACACCCCTAATACATCCTTAACATAAGTGTAAATAATATATAACAATGTATGTCATGATATAAAGTAGATACTCAAATAAACATACAACCACAAATGCGCAGAGTCATTATGAACTAACCAAGATGCTATGGACCTCAGCCCCACTTGCTTCAATATGATTCTATGAAGTATTTAAATGTATATCACCATATTTCATAAGACATACATCAATTATTAACCTGAGTTAGAACCCCACACCCATCAGTCCATGCTCTACCTTTAAAGAAATTACACGTGTCCTACCCTGATGGTGGTCAGCATCAGGAGAACCACGCACCCCACATTGGAAGTGGTTGTTATCCTTGAATGATAGTAAGTACCACCTACCATTTTTGACGTAATTAGATAACACAACACCCCTGTATGGAATTTTACCACTTCATCTTGTAGCCGATGAATTATCAGTTCCCATGCAGGGCCTACTACCATAGTAGTATAAATTTCTGTGATCTAACCCATACCATTAAATGGACCATAGTTCATATCCATCGTAATTTCATTATGTTTCCCATACAAAGGTACATCTAAATGAAAATGAGCAACCTGATCATATTAATACATAAAGAAAGGTTTCATAGGCTATGCATTACCACAAGGAATATATATCACAATAAGGAATTTTATGCAATATCAAGAATATTTCACAAGAGGCTACACACAAATCATATGATCACAAATCAATAATGGTATCAAGGGACACTCATTCTCCCACATGAAAACATATATCAATTGTGATTTATTAAGAAAAAAATCATGAAAATCATTTACAATGACATATATAATAAGAAACATCCTACATCGACCCTGTTGATGAAGTAATACAATATTTTTCAAAGGTTCAAAGCTATAATCACATTTTTTACTGAAAGTAAACTAGTTCATATATCAAGGATTCCTATAATGGGTTCTGGTTCATCAAGAAGGAGGGTTTAGAAAAGATACTCAAGGAGGTTTCACATGAATAAAATTATTTCTAGAATTACAAATCTCATGTAGTTAATTAACAAAACTAGTTATGAGATATGTTGAAGAAGAGGATCCAAATTTACCAAATGAAATGTCTATCCAAGAATAGGTCATGAATTCATTATCTATTTTAGAAGATAACCTCAAAAATATTCAAATAATATTAATCCAACACTAATCCATAATTATAATAGAGATCCAAGATGATACCTAAGAAGAAGAATAAGTTCGCGAGATAATCGATCTAAGATAACATACCTGGAAACATTCACCATTAACAAAGGATCTAGTTTTGATTAAAGGGATGTCAATGATATGCAAAATCCACCATGATTATACCAAAGTATTAGTACTATAACTTTATATCTATAATTATATATCTAATATATCATAGTATTATCATTAATTTGTTATCAAGAAGAGGTCTAGGAAGAATAACCATAACTGAATACATGTGAGATGCTAGAAATTTAAGGTAGATCTAGATATGATAAAGGGGATCCATCAAATTTCTAGATCTTCCACCAATCTATGAAATAAGGAAGAATTTCTCATCAGATTAATATAGAAATCATAAATCTATAATAGATCCATGCACATATTTGAAGGAATAAGAGGAATTTGGCATAGATCTAGGGTTGATCAAATGTTTAAGAACTAAGTGGAGATTAATGGGAGATCTCAAGAATCTATAGAGTAGGTTTATAGTTTGAAATAAGATGAATTGGGTAAGATTTGGTTAATTAACAAGGTGGAAATTTGAGTAGAACTAAAAAAATCTATTTGCATTTAATGCACACCTAACTAGACTGTATCAATAAGCTAGTGGGACTCATTGACAAGCTAGTGAGTGGACCTCGGCTAGTACATGTGTTGGGAAGAACTACCTAGGTTCTACCAGCACTAATGGTTAGTTGGTGGGGTCTATAGAATGCTATAATCTTATACTAACTCCACTATCTGGATAGTGGTAGTTTACTTCCACCATAAGGCCAAGCCTCTACTCATCTTTCTGCCCATTGATTCATAAACCCTTTTTATATAAAAACATACCTTTGAACACCCATAATAGTAAACAAACAACCGAGAAAATTTTAGTTTTATAAACATAAACACATCTATACATTGTTGTACCTCTCGTACCCCTCGAGGTTTAATTTTCATGATCACAATCACTCTCTTCTTTATCTAATATTGTTTTAAGTGTTTTTGGATGATAGGCATGATTTCAGGTTGCCAAGGAATTGGGCCAAGAAAGCAAGAAGAAAAAGTGGACTAAATTTCAGTCCACCGGCCAACCGATGGAAGACCACCGACCAGCCGATGGAGGCCTGGACAGAAGGCATCCCTCTGTCCAGACCACCGGCCAACCAGTGTCCCACCACCGGCCAGCCAGTGGAACCCAGAAGAATAGTGTTTGCTTCTGCCTCAGCACCGGCCAACCGGTGGCCTCCTCACCGGCCAGCCGGTGGTGCCTGAGCCCGAGCCCTCTCCCTTTTCCAAAGCACCGGCCAACCAGTGGCCAAGCACCGGTCAGCCGGTGGAGCCAGTCAAACTAGCCGTTGGGCTTTGACCAGGCTTGTCCACTTGACTCCCAACGGCTCTGAAGGCCTCTCCAACGGCTCCGAAGCCTCCCAAAGGCCATTTGAGGGTTCCCCCTCTATAAATAAAGGACTAGGAAGCCCCGAAACTCAAGCGAAACATAAGGAAGCCCACAGACACATTTTTGATCATTTGGCGAACCTCCGACGCATTCCTCCAAGGAACCCCCAATTGCTCCAACACATTTCCACATCCAAGGAGCACCACCATAGAAGCTTGGGAGCGCTCTTCATCAACTCCATCAATCCTTTGGCGCCCAAGGCTTCTCCTCATTACGGTTTTTATTGTTTTATCATTTTGAGCATCAATTTGGGTTTGTGCCTACAAACCCCTCTTTCTCTCATCTCCCTTTCATTTGGGTTTTCACACCACCTTCAAGGTGTGAAGAGGTTAGTCAAGCCTTTCCTTTTAAAAGGCTTGAATCAAAGGTGAGCTTGCCTTCACCTGTAAGAAGGCTAGTGGGTTCTTGCTCAACCATTAAAAGCAAGTGGGTTCTTGCTCAACCATTAAAAGCAAGCTGTAATAGGTTCTAGACTAACCTTAAAGTCTAGTGGGTTTCTTGCTAAAATCATTAAAAAGCAAGCGGTAGTAAATCTCTCAACGGTTGAGTTGGGAGCGGAGACGTAGGCTTTGGTTTAAGCCGAACTCCGTTATCAAGTTTTGTGTCTTGCCTCTTTTATTTCCGCTGCACTTTTACTTTGATTTTAAATTGTTAATTTTTTTTAAAAGGCAATTCACCCCCCCCCCTCTTGCCATCACTTCTCCGCCCAACATACATAAATATAAGTGAGGATGTTAAATAAATAATGGTCTAAATAGAGATTATTTATAATATATACAATAAAGTATGTTAACATCCATCCAATAGTTACTATTAGGAAAATAATAAAATTATTTTATTCTTAGAAGATACATGTTGTAAAAAGTTATTTTATGTGTTATTTACACTTATATTAAAATTTATTTTTATCACTTATAAATTAAATCATATAAAATTATTAAAATATTTATAATAATAATTTTAAAAATTAGATTATGGGGTCAATTTTAATTTTAGGCATAAAATTAACTTACCAAGTTAAATATTTATCATTACTGTAAAATGGTTATTTTTAAAGGATCACGCTATTATAAATATTGTTTGAATTTAAATTAAATGGATATAATTTAAATTAAGACTATAATATGATGTTTATATATATATATATATATATAAATTAGCAATCACTTAATTGGTATTCATTATTAAATAATATTAAGAACACATTATGATTAAAATGAAATTTTTCTACAAAAATATTTTCTCAACACGTTATTTATTTTAATTTAAAATATAATTTTCTCTTTTTTAGAAATTATACCAGTTTAAATGTATCCAATATTATTATTAATTAAATTTATATTTGGTAAGGAGGGTTATATTATATTTTTTATTATAAAATAATTACAATGATTAATATTTTATCAAGATTAATAAGTATTAAAATGGGTAATCTAATGTGGATAGAACTTTACTGAATAAATTTTGAACATAGACCCTATATAATACCTTTTTCAGGTTGAAAATTAATACCTAAATGTCTCACTAATATTTACCCACCTAATTCACCTAACTGTAATGAAATTTCATTCTTAACCCTTACCAAACATTATTTTCTAAATATTTGTCCCTATCTTTCACCTATAAAAGGAACTCACTTACATCCATTTACTGACACACCTATAGTTTTAAATTATATAGAAACTCTAACCATTTTATTTCCCCTATAGGACCTATGCATGTTTGGTATCCTCTAGCCTCAAAAAAATTCCTCAAGTCCTTTATTTTCAAATGATACTTCAAGAGAAGATCCAAATTATATGTGTAAGTATTAATTAACCTTTAACTCCTTTTATTTATCCTTATCATCCACCATCTTATAAAACCATTATAAGAAAATTTATATAATTAAATAATTATAATTAATATTTTTAATGTTATTATATTTATGGTATAATCTTTATCTATTCCCCTCACGTTCAATCGAAAAAATGAAAATGTTGCTCATGTGTGTGTGGACTACCGTCTCCATGAACAACACATTTTATTTTTCATCAATATCTTTGAAGGATGGTTATATAGATAGTTTTTGTGAATATATATTTCATTGATGTCATAATTATATTTTGGAAATATAAATTAGTCATTTTATAAGTAATATTTTCAATAAGTGATTATTGTTAAAATAACCACCTAAAACAAACATACCAATAAGAAAACAGATTAATTTATAAGTTATTTTTTCCATTTAAATTATTATTATAAATATTCCTAATTTTGATTCATCATCTTAATAAATTCTTAATAATTTAATTATGATTTTTTGAAAATGATATTGTAACAAAATAATTTCTTCTATATCCATACCCACACATAGATTGTAGCATGTTATTGTTGAATCAGTCTAACAACCTACATGAATAATTCTATAAATTTCTATCAAGGGTGGATTTCAAAACTAGATATTAGATATTAATAAGTAAATAATGATTTTATTTAGTTTATGTAATGATAATATAAACATTTAACTCATTAATTAAGACAATACCATTAATTCATTATAAATTACCAAAAACTTGCTCATCATCAACATCATCACCACAAATAATAACTAAAAAAATTTAAATGAAATTATAAAATTATAAATAATTATAAAACATTAATTTAAATTACTTCTATGATATGAGAATGATTAAATTTGGGAGAATAATGGAGGACAACACCACTATTATGAGACTAGTTCAAAAAGGTTAGGATTACTCACACCCAATATTAAAAATAGATAATAACTAACTAATATAATTGTAGAGAATAATTATAAAATAAGTTTATAAATGTTTATAAATATTAAAATTTTTATAAAAATTTCATTAATCTAGTTATTTTAATTTTAGAAGAAATCCAGTCACCTTAGTTAAGGTTATGAATTAAATTAAGGGGTTATTTGTCACAAAATTTAATTTTTTTGAGATAAATTTCATATTTTATACCATTATATTTTTGATATGTTGTGATTAATTACTAATGAAATTCCTTTACTATGTTATTCATGGGATATATAAATCTAAATTTAGTTCCTTCATTCAACTTTCGATTTCATGTTTCACTAAATCTGTAAGGGGTCTTGATAACAAAAAATCTTCTTTATTTGAGATATAGTTCCTCTTCATGAACTATTTTCTTCCTATATAGGATTAATTACTTTTTAATTCAAATATTTTACTATGTTAATTTTTTTCTCAATAATTATATCATTTTTTAGAATAATTCACATCCTATTCAATGACGGTTTTCCATCCTTTTCCATTTTTTCCTTCTCTTAAATGTTCTCCTTTATATTTAGAAACCCAATTATGTGTTAAATAATATGTAATTCATATTTCCCTTATCTTCTTTTCAAAATTAAGTTTTATAAATCTTTTTACGATATGGGATTTAAAATCCTTCCCTGATCATTTGTTTTATCTTCCAATCGAAATTTCCTTGGGATACTCTTTAGGTATTTTTCAATGATATATTATTATAGGTTAATTTTTTAAATTAAGAGTTTTCAAATTCTTCTACTTCAATTTCTTGAAAATAAATTTTAAAAGTGACCCATATCTTTATTCTTTTACAATAATGTTAAATATGTTTTATAAAATATCTTTCTAAGTTTTTGTTCCATGTGAACACATCCTTTCACCACTATGACCATTCCATTCAATGAATCTCCCATTATCTATTTAATTTTTTTCCAAAATAAACATATTTCATAATGATTTTAAAATAAAAAGTGGCATTTCCGTTATTTTTTCAAAGTGGTTTACCTAATGTTCTTTAAAAGGTAATTTTTATCTACATAAATATACTTTATTCATTCCTATGATATTCTATTATGTTACCATCGACCTTATTTATTTTGTTTGGATTATACGCATGTTGTGTATTATCATGTAACCCATTTAGTTATTGGGTTAATTATGCTTTGATGGAATTATGGATGATTTCATTATGTGGAACACATAATGTTAGGAAAATGAAAGGTGCACCCTGATTCCACTCCATTAAATTGGGTAAATAATTAATCTATAGAAATTAAATGTTGATAATACCTTGGTATTATTCTTTGGTAAATTTTTATGACACCTTGGTGAAAAACTTTGGTAATATTTTTATTACAACACCTTAGTGATTAACTCTGGTGATATGTTTATGAATGTATCATGTTAATATTATAGAAATATTTATATGTTATGAATCATGTACATATGTTCATGTTATGATTATGTTTATTATGTTTATATTATTATGTTATGACCCTATAATTTCCCATTATATGTTTTAATTTCATTTTTTTTACTTTATAAAGCACATGAGATCACCCTTTTCTTATGTTTCTATTTACTAGAGTTATGAATATAAGTAATAAATATGATGTGTTTTGAAGAGTATCATATATAAATATATTTTTGGAGATATTTAATAATTTTTATTGATTAAGTAGTCAATTATATAGTATAAAAAATATCATTTAGTTAAAAAAGGCACTAGTTTTGTTAGTTAATGATTTTTCTTAACTCACTAAAACTATAAACCTAAAATATCTTGGGAATTAATATAAATAAATATTTTCTTTAATACATGTAATTATATGGTCACATATTTTGGGTTCTATAGTTGGAATGAGAGTAGGGTTCAGATAAATTTATAGGTTGAGATATAATTTGAGAATAATTTAAGGGTTAATAATTCAAGGTTGATCATAATTTCAAAGGTATAGATAAAAATTTTATTTAGTTTAAGTAATATTTAATATTTTAATGTATTAGGATGAGAAAAATTATTTGAAAACCCTAAGGATATTTCTAATTGTAGGATTAGATCCTGAAGTTTTGGTAAAGTATAGATTGTGTGCTTCTCCTGGAAATTAAATCCCTATCTGGATTATGGAATGTGGATGTGACAATGTAATAAATAAACCTATGGATAATAAGCCTATAAAATAATGGTTGGGTATCAATTCAATATTCACTTTGTTGCAAGATGATTAGGCCGAAAACTTCACACCTAGTTCGAAACTCTTAAGAGATATGATTTGGTTAATAACTTTCTCTTTACAATTCATTATGGAGGATTTATTATGTTAAGTAATTAGGTTAAGGAATATTAGATAACATAACATAAATAAACCTATATTGAATTGAGAGTGATTTAGGTTGAAATGAAATATGATATAATAATTTTAAAGAGTATTGAATTTTGATGTTGAATTTTTCATCTTGCAATAATCCTCTTATGGTGTTTCTCACTCATTATTAACTCATTTTGGTTTTAGTAATGGATAAAGATAGAAGGAACCAAGTTAATAATGGAATCCATTTACAATGAAGATATTTTACCAATAATCAACCCAACAAGATAATAAAATAAGTGATAAATATTATGATTATGCCAAACTAGCTATTAATAATTATGACCAACAATGTGAACATAATTTAATTCCCAAACAAACCAACTAAGATAAGGATGGATTCTCATGGAATTTTGGGTGAATATAATAAGAAAAGGAAAGAATATTCAATTTCTAATGTGTTAGGAATATGTGAAGACACACCCATAGAAATGTCTCAAAGGAACTAGAAGATGCATTGAGAGTGAAAAAAGGTCACAGGGAAACATGTTTTGGAGAAAAAAATGAAGCTATCTATTAATACAATGAAAGGAATTGTGGGTTTCTTAGTTATACCTAAGATATTAAGCTAGACACCTAATTTGAAAATATATCCCTATTTATGCCTATATTTTAGATAACATTAAATAATTTTATTAGTGATTTAAAATTAAAATTAAAAAGAAATAATTTATTTAAGGGTGGGGGTGAGGTGAATGAAAACCCCATATATTTTAAAATATATAAATTCCTTTTAAACCTAATGTTTTCAATACCTTTCTTCACATGCAACACCAAAAAAAACAACCAAAGAACATTATATAACCATTAAAATGTATCTATTTAATTGGTGGGAAAATATAGAGGTAAATAAATTATGAAATATGTATAAAAATAAAAATAAATTTCAGTTTTTTAATGCTAGTACATTAATAAAATTCAATTAGTATAGCTAAATAATAAATAAATCGTTTTATGTATGAAAATATATTTTATTAAAAAATATCCTTTTTATATACTATTAAGTTTATTATATTATGGTTAAATAATGGTTTAAATGGAAAATATTGATAATGAATACAATAAAATATGTTAACATCCATCCAATAGTTATTATTAGTAAAGAAGTAAATTTATTTTATGCTTAAAAGATACATGTTTCTTAAAATTGTTTTTATATGTTACCAACACTTATATGAAAATTGATTTTTATCAATTTTAGAAATTGAATGACATAAACGTATTTGAATATTTTTAATAATAATTTTAAGAATAGTTAATGGGTTCGATTTAATTTTTAGACATAAAATTAATTGATTAAGGTAAATATTAGTTACCATGGTAAAAAAATTATTTTTCAAAGAATGATACTTTTCTAAATATTGTGTAACTTTAAATTAAATGGGTTTATTTTAAATTAATACAAAAAAAATATTTTTATACATTTATAAAAATAAATTAACATTCATTTAATTGGTAATAAATATCAAATAAGATTAAGAACACTTAATAGTTAAAATAACATTTTTCTATAAAAATATTTTTTCAAAATATTATATGTTTTAATTTAAAAGTTAATTTTATCATATTTATAAATTTAATTAGGTTAAATGGATCCCAAATTAAGATTCTTCACATCAAAATTTAGTTATAAGGTTCATATTATATTTTTTTTGTGATAAAATATTTACCAAGATTAATATTTAATCACGATCAATAAGTGTTAAAATGGGAAATCAAATATGGCTCAAATTTTACTAAATAAAATTAAAAATTCGAATTTATATAATTAATTTTTTGGTTTTAAATTCATACCTAAATGTATCTCCAACATTTACCCACATAACTAACCTAACTCTCATGAAATCCCAATCTTAACTCTTGCCTAACATTATTTTTCAAAGATTTGTCTCTCTCTTTCACCTATAAAAAGAACTCACTTCTACTAATTTCAAGACACACCTATAGTTAGAAAACCCCATGAAACTATACCAATTTTAATTCCAATATATAAAATCTACACTTTTGGAATCCTTTATCCTCTAAACAATACTCATACCCTTCATTTACAAAGGATACATCAAGAAAACATCCAAATCCTCAATATAAGTGTACCTTACCATTCGACTTTCTTTATTTATCCTTCTCATACACCCTCATACAAACCCATTATATCTATATGAATATAATTATATAAATATAAATAATATAATTAAATATTATTATATTTATGTAATAATCGTTATTTATTATTCTCCCATTCAATCAGGAAAATGAAAACATTGCTCATGCATGTGTGCGAACTACAGCCTCCATGAACAACGCTTTTCGTTTTTCATCACCATCTTTCAATGATAGATATAGATATGGTTTTAGTGAATATATAAGTTATTTATTCATGATTTATATTATATAAATATAAATGAGTCATTTTATAAGTAATATTAGCAATAAACAGTCGTTATAAAACTAACCGACTAAAACTAACATACCTAGAGGAAAACTGATTTATTTATAAGTGTAAACTTATTTTTCATTTACCATTTTCTAAAAAAATACCCTAATAAAAATTAATAACCTTATAAAAATATAAATATTTTCACTATACTTTTGTGATAATGTTATTCTAACAAATGAACTCTTCTGTAGACATACTCAAACATAGATTGTATCATGTTTTTGTTGGGTCAGTTTAACCTCAGGCATAAAAAATGCTGTAAATTTATATCAAGTATGGATATGGAAACTCAATATTGGATATTAATAAGTAAATAATTATTTTTTTGGTTCTATAATGGTAATATAAGTATTTATCGCATTAATTAATACAACACTATTCATTCATTCTAAATTACCAAAACTACACTGACTTCATCAACATGAATAATAATTAAAATAATTATGAAATAAAATTATAAAAATAGTAAATAATTATTAAAAATCAATTAAATTACATTTTATGATTTAATAATTATTAAATTTTGGATATTTATGAATAATAATGCTGCTATTATAAAACTAGTTCAAAAACGATCAAGTCTACTCACACCCGATATTGAAAATAAATAATAAATAACAAATATATTGAGAGAGAATAATTATAATATAAGTCTATAAAGGGTTATAGAAATGAAATTTTTTCTAAAATAGTTTATTAAGCTATTTGTTTTTTATATATATAAGACTCAAGTTCCCTAGTTGGAGTCATGAATTAAGGTAAGAGGTTTTTTTTCCACAAAATTTATTTTCTCGGGAAATTTTGTATTATACCCCATGATATTTTCAATATTGTGTTATTACTACCTAATTAAAGTTTTTTAATATTTAATTATAGGTATATAAAAATCTAAAATCATTTCATTAATTTTTATTTTTATTTAAATAATTACTAAATCTATAAGGGATCATGGTAACACAAAATCTTCTTTCTTTGAGTTATAATGCCTCTTCTTGAACTTTTTTATTCTATGATTGGATTATTTCACATGAAGATTTCATTTCACTATAATTTCTCTTCCTCTATAGGGATAATTTATTTTTAATTGAAATATTTTAGTTTGATAAAATTCTTTCTCAAAATGTATATCATTGTTGAGAATAATTCACATCATCTTTAACAACAGTTTCCCCTCATTATCCATGTTTTCCTTCCCACCAATGTTATACTTTATATTTGGAAACAAAATTATGTTTTAACTCATATGACATTTATATTTCCTTGATTCCATTTCCAAAATGAATTTTTATAACTCTTTTTATGATTTGTTATTTCAATAAGTATATTTTAAAATAATAAAATAGTTTTTCTTCCACTGTCAATTGTTTTAACTTCCACTCTACATATACATTAGATACTCTTAAGGTATTTGTTGAGGCTCCATTATTAAAGGTTATTTTTTAAAAATTATTTTTTTAAAGTTTTTACTTCACATTTTTGAAAATAACTTTTAAACATGACTAACAACTTTTTCTTTCTTCAATAATGTTAAAAATGTTTTCTGAAATCACTTTTTAACTTTTTATTCTATGTAAACACATCCTTTCATAATTATGTACATTATTTTAAACAAATATTACTTTACATGTATTAATTTTTTCCCCATAATAAACCAAATTCATATTTATTTTAAAATTAAAAGGGTTATTTTCTCTATTATTCTCAAAGTGATAGACCTAATGATCATAAAAAGGAATTTTACATCTATGTTAATATCATCTATCCATCCCTATGATATTCTCTTAAGAAAAAAACAACATTTATTCTCTAGATGGATTATTCTCATATTGTATATTATCATTTAACCTAATTCATACTTGGGTTAATAATGATTTGATGTAATTATGTATGATTTTATTTATAACACAAATAATGTTATATATATAAATGGTGTTCTATGATAGTGCTCCAATTAATTGGGTATGGAATTAATATCTATAGATGAAATGTTCATAATGACTTGGAATAATTCCTTGGCAATGTTTTATTATACCTTTTTGAATAACCTTGGTAAAAAATTTATGTCACCTTAGTGATTAACTTTGGTTATATTCTTATGAATGTTTAAAGTTTATGTTGTGTCCACATTTCCTATTATTCCTTATGTGAATATGTTCATGTTATTATTTTGGTTATTATGTTCATGTTCTTATATTATTCCCTAATTCTTACCCATGAAATGTTCCAATTTTATTTTTTATCCTTTACTGAGCATTTGATATCACCCCTTTCTTATGTTTCTAATTCCCTAGGTTATAAAGAAAAGTAACACAAATGATGTGTATAGAAGAGTATCTTATGTGAATAATTTTTGGGAGATATTTAAGACATGTTATGGATTAAATATTCACTTGTATAGTAGAAGATTTTTCAATTAGTTAAAAAGTACATGGGTTTTTCTAGTTAATGTTTTTTCCTAACTCTATAAAACTCTAAACCAAAAAGATATTAAGAATATATCTATTTCAATATTTTCTTTAGGACAAGTAATGAAACAGTCACATCTATGGGGTGTCATACCCAAACTATTCCTATATTACCCTAATTAAAAATCACACTAACAAAAGAATTTAATTTCTAGAATTAGGTTATAATTCTAACCTTATGGGATGAGGTTCTTTACAACCTCCCAACCATCAAGTTTTTAATCCTTGGTAAGATTCAACTAAATTCTTGAGGAAATGTTCTTAGCCATTGAATCCTCATTTTTTCTCCATGTTTCCAAATCTCATCTAAGTGTTTACCATGCTTCGATTATACCCATACCAAAGTAATAATTCTTCCTTGTAGTATTTTCTTTATTCGGTAAATGATATCCATTAGTTTCTATATAAAGGAACCATATACCTCAATTACATATCATAAATGAAATGACATGGGTAGAAACAAGAACATGCTTCCTTAGTTTACATACACCAAAAACATCATTCATTGAACTAAATCATGGAGGTAAACCCAACCTATAATACAACTTTCTAATATGATCCATAATCTTAAAGGGTTTTTTGAACATATGAGAAAGATTCTACTTATTTCCCATTAATTTATGACCAAATTAAGAGACTCATATAAATACATGATCAATGACGCAAAATTAAAAGGGCCATCACCTATGATCAATACAATATTTTGGATGTTTTTCACATTCATATACTATATTCATATTAACTTCACCAGTTTAGTATTTTCCTGAACTATACTAGGACCAATAAATTATGATTCACTAATCTCTATCCAACATGATGGATAACAATAAGGTTTTCCATAGTGTTCCTAAAATGGATCCATCTAAATAGATTCTTGATAAATATTATTATATGAAAACTCTAAAATTTAAATATGATCATCCCTATATTCACCATAATCAAGGATGAAACTTCATAACATATATTCTTGAATATTAATGATCCTATAAAATTGAATATCTATCCAAGGATGATAATCTATGCTCAGTTTTCCCCAAGTCCCGAACACTTTTTGTAACCCTGACCAAAAATGATATTAGAATCTCAGGTCCTAATTAAATTTTATTCTAGTTAGAACTACATGGAGTTTGAAAATATATATAATATAAATATTTCTAAAATCATCAAATAAAGGCATATCTTAAATATTGGATATTGGGTGGTCTTTGTTAAGTGATCCATGATTTTTCATATCATATCATTTCCCTTAATAGAATAATGTAGTCTCATTATAAAATCCATTATGACTTCATCTCATTTCAAAAATGTTATAATAAGTGGTTATGGATTACTAGATAGTCTTTAATCTTATAATTTTACCCATTTATATACAATACATCTAGCTATGAATTCAACTATCGCTCATTTCATTCTAGGATACCAAAACTACCTATGCATGTTGTGATAAATTTGATAAATACCAATTAGAATAACCCAAAAATAGAAGTGATACTCCATCATAACCTCTTCTCAAATTCTATTCAGAACCATATTACTTCCATGCATATAAATAATGGAGAAAAAATCTTGATACCATCCTTCTAAGATCTCCCCAAAATCGAGTCTCTCTTGAATTATGATAAAATCAAAGTTGGATATCTAAAAATCCTTTACCTATTACATAATTAATGATTTAATATTAATAGAATACAGCCTTATCCTATTTAGATCCTTGAAATAAACTATATAAAGGTCTTTTAGTATAGAAATAAGCCTCCAGTCATCCCTAGCTTCTTAGATGATTTGAGGTCGAGACATCCTACCGAGGCTATTATCTTCAATATTTCCTTTATCCTTAATATAAATAAGCTCAAAATCAAATGATATTATATGTTTTACCCATCAATTATAACTCATATTAGGATCCCTCTAAGATATGATATATTTGAGGATATTATTATTGATATATACCACAAACCACACATTGAATAAGTTGTGTCTCTAGAAATTTAGATCATGCACTACCATAATTGTCTCTAAATCATGGGTAAGATAATTCCTCTTATATGGGAATAAATTTTTAAATATATAGGATCCTACATTACACTCCTATATCGACACAAAATCAAGACCCACTGAACGGAAATCAAAATATACTTTAAATCTTTTACTAGGATATAGAAAAAACATGATAGGTGTTATCACAATTCACTTATTAAAAACCTGAAAATATATCTCACACTATTTTATATAAATGAATTTCTCTCCTTTATTTGTTATATTATCTATAGAAGCATCTATATAATAAAAATTCTAAATCAAGTGACGAAAATATCTGGAAATTACCAATAAATTTTAGACCTTAAAAATATTCCTAGGTTCCTCTCAGGAAATCCCTTCCTATAATTTCTTAGTATTCTCTAGAATTAAATAGTAAGACACTACATGCCCCAATAATTTAGGTTCATGAATCCATAATAAAAACTTATAGATATTTCCATAAAATGTAATCTCCCTTAATGTATGTACAACCACATGAATGTTCATTTTGATTTCTTCTTGAGTTTTTGAATAAATAAGGACATCATCCAAGAAGACTATGTAAAAAATTTATATGAATGGATATAAAATCTTATACATTACATCCATGAAAACAATAATATCATTATTTAGTCTGAAAGTAATACATAGGCATTCTAAGTGGCCATATAGACTTTAAAAACCATCTTCAGAATATCCTCAGGTCTCACATGGAGTTGCAGATATCCCAATCTTAAATAAATATATAAAAACCTTATTTACCCTTTTAATAGGTTGGATATATCATAAATTAAAGGAATTGGATGTCTGTTCTTTATATTTACCTTATTTAACTTCCAATCATACACACATAGATGTAGTCTCCCATAAGATTTCTTTGTGAAAAGAACTAGAGTTTCCCAAGGGGTAGTACTAGGTTGGATGAAAACTTTAAACTAAAACTAATAAATATAAATTTATAGTACCCTTATCTATTTTAGTTCTATGTTATTTAGATGAATTGAAATCATATTAGTCCCAAGAACTTGCTCAATTAAAAATTACACCACATATTTAGGTGGTAACCCTAAAAAATACTTAGTGAACACATTATGCATAAATACTACCATAGGAGGAAATAATTATAGTATCTTTGTATTAACAACCCTGATAACCAAATTTTTCAATTGTGAGGTGATTTATCTAACTAGATTATAGAATCACACCTTTTTATTACATAACTTTTCAATAAATTTTACAAACAAATGATCTTTAAAGTATAGTGTCGTGGAAAAAAGGTACATAATACATGAAAACATATAACATTATTTTAATCCTATTAAAAGGATTATTGAAATTTTTATCCTAATAAAAATTACTACAACTCATAACCTGGGAATATAAATCAAAGGAAAGGGTGAGCATAAGACCCAGTAAGATAAAATAGGGAAAATATTTTACATGTGAACTTGAGAAAATACAATAAGAACATGAGGAAATATCATAAAGGCATGAGAAGAGACATATCATGATAATAAGAACTTGAATCATATCTTGAAAATTTGTATAAAACATTTAATTTAGAAATTCATAAGTATATCACTAAGGTCCATCCCCAAGGTGTCATAAAAATTACCAAGGTTATTCAGCAAGGTATCATAAAACTTGCCATCTCTAGAGATTAATTTCATTATCCAATTCATTGGAGTTCTATTCGGGTGCATCATTAATATGTATTTATTTTCATGTGATACACATAGAATATAATAAAAAATTTCATAAATAACCCATATATAATAAAATAAATAGTTTTTATATCCAAATCATGGTGTTTTAAAAAGTGCTTAAAAACATGGTCATTATGTCCTTTATAACCCACGGAAAGGGAATGAGGGATTTATGTATGACAATTCCAGAATAAAATAAATCATTTCTTTCATGATAAATACCCCTAGAAATGAAAGAGTTTTGGGTATTCATATAAGGAAAATAAAATAATTTCTTGTTAAAAAGAGAGAGATTTTGAGATAAAATTTCTGCAGCATAATGGCTATGCAACATGGTTTTAGAAAACATTAAAAAGAGAGGGGAAAAGGGTCACCCATTCATAAAAGAATAATAATATAGTATAGGTATGGAATAAAATGAAAATAATAACATGGTATGAAAACTTACAAGACATACCACATATAAGAGAACTTGAATGGAAAAAATAGAAGTTGAGAATTTTCTTGCGAAAATTTGGCAACCTAACGACGTCGCTTAAAATTCAGAAAATTAATTTATGAGAGTAGAAAGGGTATCTCATAATTTGGAAATAAAATTTACAGTAATAAGGGTATATAATAATATACCCCAACATAATAAAATGAAAATTAAAATACATAACATAAAATAAGTCTTGACAAAAAGAGGAGGGTGAAAGGTTCACTTCTCTTAAAGAGTAACTTCTAAAACATGATGATCGCGACCTTGGGGGATTGAGGGCGCCTTAGGAGGACTTTTTAGGAGATAAAAATACCATAGATTCATTTATGGAGAATTTTTAATGAAAGGAATGAAGGAAAGGGTTGGTATTTTGAGAAAAAGTAGGGAATAATTTATTAATTTCCAAGGGACACCTCATTAGTGGTATTTAAAAAACCATGGGATTTCCCATGGTATTTGCCCATGGTTTTGGCCAATTGGGACACCTAATGTAATATTTTAATCTAAATGAGTTGACCAAAATTTTAAATTACATATTACATCATTATGATGTCATAAAACACACTGAAAACTCAAAAACTTTATTTTTACTATTCACTAGAAAACAAAATATTTTATAAAAATATCATAAATTCACCCTAAACTAATATCGATGTTCTAAATTTAAAAAAATGAACTCCATTTTATGAAAATAAGTTTTTAAATATGTGGTATTAAATTTTATGTAAAATCACTATTTACTTGAAAAAAATACTAATACTTAACTAATAATGTATGAAATAATTATTTAATTATTCTATTACATAATATTACCATTCAAGATGCCTAAATTATATTTATACTTACTTAAGTGAGGTAACTATTCCACTGGTCATATTACTATTCATAAGGGTAATATTAATATTCATAATTTACTATTCACTAACAATTAAGTTGATCTTATCAGACTCTAAATTTCTTACTGATCACAACCGTATATGTATGTATTTTGAAAATTATTTCACATTATTATTTATTTAAAGTATAAAAATATTTTAAAATAATCTTTTTTTTTAATATTCATTAATAATATGAAACTTCTAAAAATTTATCCTATATTTATTTTGACATTTGAAATTCAAAAATTATACCATAATAAGAAATAAAAATTTTATTTATACAAAATGATTACACAAAGTAACTAAGTAATCATTACATATCCCCTTATAACACCTGCATATGACCTAAGATTAAGGTGTGCAATGGTGATAGAATATTGGGGTGTCTTGAACAACACTGCCCGAGTGGTGATTTCTATCAGCTTGAACTTCTACTGAAGGCAATTACATTCAAGATTAACATGTTGAAGCTCAACTTGGGCTTGGTCTAGAGCAAAGATCGGTGATTCTACCTCCTTCCCAAACTCTGACAGATGGGCTTCGTACGGCTCAAGTATACTAGATGAGGCCATCAACTCTTCTTTCTGCATTAACTATCTATTATTATTTATATTTTAAACACAAATTATAACGTTAAAAATTATTATTGTTTCTAACAATCATATTGACCAATGGTCATATAATGGTCAAAACCAAATGGTCACAATTCATTTATACTTATATATTTTTTTATTGATTATGACATAATAAGACATTCATTTTTAGGAAACAAAATATTGTTCAAAAGTTTGGGTTATTACATAGATCTTGATCACACGTAACTAAAATTTCTTGGAATTTTTATTCTTCAATAATCATATATTGAGTACTATTAGGATAATAAAATGAATCTTGCCTCTAATAGTAGTCAATAAGTTCTTTGAACTGGGTCAATTGGTACAAACACAACATAACATCAAAGATTACCATGTTCAAATTTGAAAATTCCTAGATATTCCGGAGTGATCCTACTATTAAAGGATATGAAAGGTAATTCTTACTCCTATATAATCACTTACCCAATGGAGTACTAATACTCATGTTTTTCTTAGAGATTTCCACTTATAATCACAAGAGATAAAGCAGTTAAATAGAAATAAAATAATTGGAATCCCTTATATCAAAAAGGGTATAAAAAGGGTGAAAGATACTAGAATAGTACTTCTCATCATAGTAAGGCTCTCTTTAATGTCAGATGTTATATTCTTGGCTTTAAATACTCTTTATGATCCATCATTATGGCCTACCAAATATATTCTTCATCCCAGTGTAGGTTCCTATTGCTATTGAATCTAACCCAGTTTCTTATTTCCCCATTTGTATTTTAAAAAGTTATTTAGTTTCTTGTAGTAGCCTAATCACCCATATGTAAATGAGAGGAAAAACTCTACTGAGGTCACTGGAAACCACTCTTTGAAGGTGTGGACATGAAAACGTTAGTAAATGGTCCTACCTTCTCCAAAAATGGAATTATTTCTACTCAAATATACTATTAGGTCTAGTGTTTACTATGTGACCACACTAGAAGCATCAAATCTGAGATCCCTCAAAAACTAAGAGAGAATGAACTCCCCCTTGACTTCCCTACCTAGATATACCTTTAATTTCTTCTTCCTGGTGTCACTTATATCCAATAAATGAAACACTATCTACAAAACTCCCTTAGGAATCGATCTTATTCATCACTGACTTCTTCAAACCATATCTATTTATACTCATTTTACCCGCTCATATATAAATAAAAATGGAGTATTTAAGTGAATTTATTAGTGTATTCTATCATGAAAATCTACCCTTATTTAATCTCTATAAACTATGGATATTTCAATCAGTGAAGAGTCTCTGAATGTAACTACTCAAAGAAAAATTCCTAAAAACCCTTCCAGTCAATTTTTTTCGTCCTTATTATACTCAACCATTACATTCCACCACCAATGACCATATACTTCCAATATAAAAAATTCAAGTTGAACTACATGCTTCTATATATTATTTATACTCTCAAATATGTTAAGAGTACAATAAACCCACTCTTCTTCTTCCTGGGAGTAACTTCACCATGAAAAGTATGAGAGTTATTGAGATAAACAATATATTTATATTTTTAATTCGATATTCATGATTTTAATTTGACCATTTTAATAAATTCTTTTCTAATGGATATATTTCTTAGTTTGAAGAATAATTTTAAAATTAATTGTTAAATGGCTTAAAACTTGATTTTTAGTGTCTTTATTCCTTTTTTCAAATAATTGGGGAATCCGTGGATTAATCTTGAATTATGAAATTTCATTTTTGATAGTATTCCAACAATATTTTTATTATTCTAATACCAATATGGAATAATTTTTAAAATCCTACACAAAATTATATTTTTCATGAATTTTAGGTATGAAACATGGAAATTGCAAAAGGAATGAGTGTGTATAAGTAATTTAGCTATGCATATGTGTCGTTTTCACCTATGTACAAGTGATTTAAATAGGAATATGAGTCATTGCATCTATTTATGTGTGTATATCATCTATGTGTATGTCATTTATAACTTGTGTAAGTGTGAATTAGCTTTGTTTATATATCATTTTCCACCTATATATGAGTCATTACAGACTACATATCTACCATTTTCCCAGTGTGTGTGTCATGTATTTTTGAAAATTGGCTGATGGATGATCAAAAGTAGACTTTAGGTGAATCATATTCACTTCATGTAAATGTTTTGGGGTGTAAATTAGGAATACATGAAACCAATTAGTGTAAGACACATATATCATAATATAAACAATATTTCAATTAAGAAATAAAGAAGGAAAGTTATGGATTTTTTGAAATACTATATCATGACTAAGGAAAGATAGGCCAAAGAAAAAAATACTGGATATTTCAAAAGAGTAAGGAAATAAGATATTTGACCAGTCAAAGAAGTATAAAAGTTTGAACTTTTAATGAAGATATGGTAATGCCTATAAAAAATAAGAGGTCACCACTATTGAGGGGATTAAGCACTATTCTAAGAATTCAGATGGATGTGCTTCTAATTTTAGATTATCTTTTCTACTACATTTTGTTTTCTTTCCTTATATAATCATATTCTATATAGTTTTAATATAATTGTTTTCCTCTCTTTATTTATAATCTATATCTATATATTCATAATGATATCTTTAACTCACAATAATGAGTGACTAACCTAAGTATTAACCTTGGGGTAGGATTCAAAAATTTTCAAAATTATTTCTTTTTAATTATTTTTTTTCAATTTGTGGTTAGGGATAGGGGAGTGTTAAGGTTTGGTGTGGTGTTTATCCACCACTCCTTGGAATGACTATGAAACTCATTTTATTCTCTATACGATCACTACTAAATCCCTTATCTAGAGTATACTCTTCATATAATAGTTTTCAGTTTGTTCAAAGGATGAAGTGACATGTGGTAGAGTCAAGTTTTGGAAGGCATTGCACTCACAGTTGAGGTATGTTAACCATTTATAATTATTGAAGAGGGTGAGGTTTAGTGTTCTAAAGAGACATCCAAGGTTGGATAAAATCTATAAGAAAAGTTAAATATAGTAGTTCATATAAAATGGGATGAACTATGAAATATAATTTATACAGCAATAATGGTTAATTAAGGAACTCGAGTACCCAACCCTTAGACCAAGTCCTTTCTTAATAACTTCATTATGTCTGAATTCAGTATTGTATGTTTTTTTTGTTTTTCATTACAATTTTCAACACACACTTATTTTAATTTGTTTCATAAATAAAAATAAATAAAAATATAATCAGTGATTTTGGAATCTTTAGTGATTGACTACAAAATCTTCTAAAGAGAGATTAACTTGGTTATCCACTATGATGCACTATAAAAAATATAAATAAAATATTTTTGTACCACCCTAAAATAGTTGTGTTGAAAACTTAGTTCCATTTATAGAGAGACAAGAAGACTATCATTCAGTATTTCATTTTCATTTTGTAAATAATTCAACTTTTTTCATAAATAATAATAATGAAACATAAAAAACTTGGTCCATGATATATTCAAATTCAAAAATTTCTATATGGACTAAATAATCTTAGGTGAAAAAAGAATAATAAATTCATAATTAAGAGGCTTAGTTTCTAGGGAAAAAAGTATATCTACTAGATTTTAGGATCCAAATATAATGTATAATTGAATATATCCTTGCATCTTTGGAGAAACAACTATAGCAAGATTTAATACTAGTGGAGGAAGAAACTTCCCCACTCGTTATTTCTATTAAACAACCAAAAGTGGCTGAGAAGTAATTTCTTGAATATCTATTACTGGAAGTCACTTACCCTTGGGTAAAGGTTATTCATGAAGAAAATTTTCATGTTAATACATATATAGGGTATCAATAATATTTTATGAATTTTGGAATGATATTATAAGTAATTAAATGTCACACAATCCCCCTATCTTTGATTGAAAAACACCACTCTATCTTTATCTAGGAATTGCAGAAGAAACCACCCAATTGATGGAATTTGAAGATAGGATGGAAAATATTTACTACATACTTATATTCAATGCAATTCGACTCTAATATTCATTGAGTAATGAATAAACACTTAAATCAAAACCAACCTAGGTAGTCAATCCTTTCTTTAAATCATTCTCAATAAATTTTATAGAAACTAAATTGGTCATTATAGTTTAAATCATGAAGATCTATCCAACACTTAGTTTTCTTTATAGAGTTAAGATGAAGATGAAGATTTTCCTGATGAGGAATATATAAATATCCCTGAAACAGTGGAATAATTATTAGATGGAGTAGAATAAGAAATTACAATGTATTTTACTAAAGAAACTAAATCACAAGTTGTATGATTTAGAGGGGAAGATTTTGATATAGATTCATCTGTTTTTAATTTCATTAAAATTAAATTATTCACTAAATTTACCTTTGATACATATATTAATGCAACACATAAATAAAAATACTCAGCGGTTTAATAGGAGTACATACAAGTAGCAAACAAAGTGGAGTAAGACCCATTCTAATTCATACCCCCACCATGAAAATTGAACTTAATTAAAATAGGGATGATCCTAATGTACTCACTCCATGGGGACCTTAACAAGTAATGAATTATTGAGTTCATTGGAAGTAAAAAGTGTTGGTAGTTCAAATAAATGATCTTTATCAATCATCTAGATATGGAGAACCACTAGAACTACTATTCTAAGGGCATACAAAACCTAGGGCACACTTGGGGGGTAAAAAAAGGTCAATCCTTTTTTTTTATTTCCCTTTATATTTCTATTTTTAATTATTTTTTCATTCAATAATTTTTCTTATGTTATCTTATTTTTACTTATATGATTCATTGGGTGACACTTAGGTGACTAACTTGAGGCTTCCCTAATAATAATTTAGGTTGTATTTCTCCTTTATAGTTAATGTTTTTCTACCCAATTAAATTCTATTCAAAGTGGATGAAATAATTTTTGAATAAAAATGGGGTAGTGATAGTCTAAGTGTGTGGGACTAGTAGTAATTTGTTTAGAAATTTCATATTTTATTTTATGTTTTATGTTTTTGATGTTTTTTTAGGAACCTTGAGCTTCATTGAATAATTTTGATAAAACTGACACCATCATGATGTTTTTGAAAAATATTATTGATTTGAATTCCTAAAAGTTTTAAATTATTGTTCAAATGGATTTCATTTCTCAATTTCTAATCTAAATATTTAATAGATTTTGGTCAGTTGTGAAACTCAAAGTGAACTTGTGTTGTCCATAATGATAAATTTTCCTAACATAAGATATTTATAAGCTTGTATTACATGTTCTTTACATTTATATTTTTTCTAAGAGTCTTGAGGTACGTTATCAAATATATAATTTTTTTCTCCTATTCAAAGATGTAATAATTCATGAACTGTGTAAAAAATGACTGAGGAATCACCTTGAAAGATTATTTTTACATTAAACTTTATTTTTAAGAAATCCATTACATTTGACAATTTTTTACGCCCCTAGAAGCCAAGAAATGCCTTTATAGGAAGACACATTACAAGACATTTATCCCTGTATACCTTTATATAGAAATAATTTCAGGAATATGGTTGAACTAAAGTGTGTTGAAGGTAAAAGATGAACTATATACTATTTTGAAAGAATCTAATGAAGCTGTTATTTTGTATTTTATACCCTATTTATGTTTCTATTTTTAGAATAAATTCATGCATAGAATATGTGAAGATGAAAAAAAAATGTCATTCAAAGTTAGGTTGGGAGTTCAGAACTACTTAAAGATCAAAATCTTCCTCTATTTCCCTCTAAAATTCAACTTTGTACAAAAAATCCAAATCTGAATTCAAGATGAAACAATAACACAAAGGGGAAAAGAGGGAAGAAATATATTATTTATGATAAAAATTAAAATTTTTGGGATAAAAAACAAAATAAATAGGTTATTAGAGGTCAAAATTTTCAAATAGGGAGTGATTGTGGATCGATTATTGAGATTCCACTAGTTCATTCATATTATTTCATTTTAGAGCCAATCCTCCCCATTATTAATCAATTTTCTTAACATATTAAACCTACCAACCCTTTATCCTCAGAACAACCTTGTTAAATTTCTCATGATTAATAAATTTTTATGATTCTATGAATTATAGATTATATGAAGGAATCAAGCCTATAAAAATCATTCATTCTCTTAAGAATGATAAAATATTCATTTCAAAATCCTTGAGTGAAGAGAGACACATTTACTTAAATGTATGAACAAATTTCATGTGATAATTAACAATTAATTGAATATAATTTTATGATTCAATGAGTAAAGAGATAAGTGAAACCCATTTTGGTGTAATTATATTTTTTTGGTTGTTTAAATGAAAAGTGTTTTAATTTATATCTTGAGAAATATGAATTGACTATGGTGTAAGATGATTACTAGGAGTGTAATTATTAATTGTGAGGGAATTTATAGAGCTGATATTTTCATATATTTTAATTTTACATTCATGATTTTAGTCCCACCATTTCAATCAATTGTTTTGTAAGGGTTAAATTTCTTATTTTGAGGAATAACCGAGAAATTAATTATTAAATGGATAAAAACTTGATTTTTTATTCAATTTGGAATTAATTGGGGAAGCCATTAATTGATCTTGAATTATAAAATTACATTATTGAGAGGCTACCAACACTGATTTTTATTTTTCTAATCCTAATCTATAATAATTTGTAAAATCATACATTGAATTATATTTTTCATGAATTAAAGGTCTAGAAGATGGAAATTGGAAAAGGAATGAGATTCATTTATCTCAGTATATGTTTCATTTTCACCTAGGTATGAGTGATCTCCACATGCATATGGTTTATTCCCTCTATTTATGCATAAATATGATATGTGTATGTGTCATTTATCACTTGAATATATGTGAATCAGATCTTTGTATGTGTCAATATCCACTAATGTATAAGTGATTCTAGATTGCGTATGTGTCATTTTCCCAATGTATGTGTGATGATATTTTCAAAATTGGATAAAGGTTGATCACAAGAAGATTTCATGGGATTCATATACACTTCAAGTTGAAGTTTTGGGGTTCCACTTTAGTACGAATGAAACCAATTAGAGAAAAACACAAGGATCTCAATATGAATAATATTTCAATCATTAAACAAAGAAGGAAATATTCATATTTTTTAGAGGACAAAATAATGACTAAGGAAAGATGGGATAAAGAAAAAGAAATGTTTGAAGATTTTAAAAAGTAAGTATATCATATATTTGAATAGATGAATAAAAAAGGAAAGTTACAAACCTTTAAGAAGAGACATTTATGCCTATAAATAAGAATATAGTGGCACTATTGAGGGGATCAACCTATGTATTGGGAATCTAATTGGAAGTGTTGTTGCTTTTAGATTAGTTTTTGTTGTAGTTTTTTCTTTCCATCTATAATCACATGTTGTATGGTTTTAATAATTTGTTTCTCTCTCTAGTTTCTTTATTTCTATATCTATATATCTCTTGCTTAATTATGATCTCTTTCACTAAAAATATCTAGTGTAGTGACTAAGTTGTGGATTATCATTGGGGAAGGTTTCATGGTGTTATAAAATTACTTATTTTTAATTATTTATATTTTTATTATATTTATGGAGAGGGAGAGAGGAATGTTAAGGTTTGGTGTTTCAGTCATCTTCCACTCCTTGAAACGACTCTTAAAATAATTCCATTCTCTATAAAATCACCATTACCTCCCTTATATTGAGAATAATATTTATATAATGAAGTTTAGTGTGTTTGAGGGATAAAACAATATACAATAGAGCTAGGTATTGGAAGGTGTCTCGCTCTTAGTTGTGGTGTGTTTACTATCCTTAGTATGCCAAAGAGACCTTTTAGGAATGATAAAATTTACACTTAAATTTGAGGATAGTAGTTCATATACAATGGGATGAACTATGAAATAGAATTTATAAAATAATAATGGAAAATAAAAGAACCTAAGTATCCAACCATAGGACCAATATATTCATTTCTAAATTTATTATGTCTAAATTCATCATTTCATGTTTACTTTTATTTTTTTTCATTCTAGTTCTCAACCCTCACTTATTTTAATTTTTTTATATAATTAAAAAAATAAAAAAATATAACAAGTTAATTAGGAATAATTAGTTATTGATTAAAAAACATCCTCAAGAGAGATGACTCTGGTCAACCACTATAATTCACTAGGAAAAATATAAATAAAATATTTGTATACCACTATGTGATAGGTGTTTTAGTTATGGAGTTGAATGGCTCACACAACCTTAGATTTTGGTTGTTTTATGATAGTGCTTTATGACCTACATCTTTAAGACGTTGAGAAAGCCTCAAGGACTCGAGGATTAATGAGAGGTTGAGTAGGTATGGTATGTTTATTATCTCCTTCTAGTGGATTTTCAAAGTATCTATGAAATGAAATGATCTAAATTAATGATGATAATCACATAAAATTAGATATATAGAAGTGTAAAATCTATTATTTGACTATGTAAAATACTATTCATATCATATCCATATCCTCTCTCTCATAAGTCACCCTTTACTAGTGATTTCATATTTTTTAGATAATGTTTTAAAAGAAAATTTGGAAACCATACTTTAATATAATAATTTAAGGTCTAGAAGAAGGGGTTTAAAAGATAATTTAAATAATTAAATGTGTGGTACTAACATACTTTTAATTAATAAATAAGTAGGAAATAACTATTTATTTATTAATAAGGTTTCAGTTTGTATAAACATTCAAATGATTCCAGTAATAAAATAATAAAAACATAGGCCAGCAGACAATATGTTATGTTATCCTATACATGCATACCTATAAATTTATACTCATGATGCATGAGAATAATAGAATATAATTAACTTATAACTACCCAACCTAGATACTCAAATTGACCAGATATAATTCTCCAAAATACCTTAGGTGCACCTCCCGATTGCTAGAGGTTGGCATAAATGCTAAGGGATAAATGTTATTCCAATGGGATATGATTTTATTTCATGAGAATAATTTAACATATCATAAATATACACTCTAGCTAATATTCTAGAAATTTCTTTTGTATATTTAGACTTGGGAGACCAAGACATGGGTATCCACAATTATAACACCATTTAAATAAGTTACATAGGAAATACATGATGAAAAAATTATATAAAAATTAATAAACATAAAAAATGGTAAAAAAAATATATATGTTCTATAAAAAGTGTGAAACTATAAAAAAATCACTTTACACATATAATTGAATCCAAACATGGACTAAATTGGGAAAATGCATTTTCCATGTGAGAGTGATTTCAAGGTGAACACATAGGATGACCTTACTGTGATAACCCATTCATTTTTTCTAATGAATAAATTTTAAATATTTACTCATATAAATAATATGGATTAAAATTAATAGTTTTTAATATAACCTTATAAATAATTTAATTAAGTTATGGAATAATAATGTGATTTTTTATTTGGAAAAGGATCCAATGTTTATTTTAACTAAATTTTATTACATGTGTAATATGGTTTTATTTAAAAATTAAATTTATAAATTTTATAATTTAAATTTGATAAAATAAAATTTATTTTTTTATTCATCATATCAAAATTATCTTTGGGTTAATTTCTAGGATTTTTCTAAAAATATTATTTTTAGATGAATAGTGGAAATGTAGTTTTTGAAAAAATGTAACTTTAATGACATAATTATGATATAAGAATAACTTATAAATATATGAAACCTTTTTTCTTGATAAAAAATTTACGTAAGGAGTAAAATAATTCATTTAAATTAATACATTTAAATTATAACTCTATGCTTTACATTTTGGAAATAGAGTTATATTTTCTTTTTTATTTAATGAAGTATTCACAATGATCTATTCCATTTTGGATGGATTTGAAAGTAACATAACTATTATTTTTTTACCATAAACCAATAAATATAATAGTAATCAATACAATATGTGATTTTGTTGTTGATTCATTTTAATGCTTAAAAATGGCATTTTTCAAAAAAACTATTTTTATTGTGTTAAGCGTTATGTTATTAAAAATAATTTTTACCACCTCTAGAAATTGAATATTTTAAAATTATTTTCAAATTTGAAATCATCATGTTAAAATTATTTAATAATATCCACTTCATTTTTAGTCATAAAAATAAGTTACCATAGTGAAAGTTATCTACCTCAGTAAGGGTTAAATGTGGTAAAATGGTTAAATTTATGGATAAGATTACAAAAATATAACAAAATAACATGTTTAAATGAGTATATAAAGGATTTATAGACATAAAAATCATATATTTTAATTTTTAATCTATATTTTATCCACTTTACTTGAGTATGACTTCAACTTTTTATATTAAGAAATTAATATTACAAAAATGATACCCCTCTTATCTATAAAATACCCCCTTCACCACCCCACTTCTCTACACACCTTGAGCACTTTATCATGACCAAGAATTGAAAAAAACTCATTGACCAACCCTATTTATCATTTACAAGAGGTTATATTATTCCCAAAATACCAATCCAATAAGTTTTAATGTGTGACTTAACCGATGATATCCAAGGAAGAGGTAATTGTTTTAAGAGAGATCTTTCATGTTTTCTTCTTCTTAAAACTCCAAAAAACATTCCTTAACTATAATAACATAATAAAATTATCATCATTAGTATACTTAAATTTTATTATGTTTATGTTTTGACCACTATCTTACACACTCCCATTGATTAGAAAACGAAAATATCATCTGTGTTACGTGTTGACTACTACATCCATGAGTGACATATTTTAATTTTCATCACCACCTTACATGGAAGGTTTTGAAAATAAATTTAACAAATAAATATTATATTTATATCATTTTTAAGGTTATAGAATGATATTTTTTTCATTATATTAATAATATTAATAATAAATGGTCTTCATAAATTTTAACCACCTAAAATGAGCGTACCAAGACACTTTTTTTTTATTTTAACCTATTTTGGATAACATACTTAAATATAAAAAAATTATATTATAATGAATGTAATATATATCTCTAATTTTTTTTATGTGATGAAACTATTTTATAATACCCTTGACCACTGTCAATGTACTAAATTAGTTTTGTATGAATTGACCGAACAACCCCAAAAATGATTAGCGCCAATTTAGTAAATAAATGAAACATGTTAATAAATAAAATAAAAGGAATAATAATAAAGGAAATAATATTAAAATGTTTCTTAAGAAAGTAAATAATTAATATAATTTTATTACTTGGTATGGTATAATATTTACAAAATAATTCGGGACTCAATGTAATGTATTTTTATTTTAAAACTTATTTTAAATGTTTTCATTTTTTCCTTTCAACTATTTATATTCCATGTACATATTATTTAAAGATTGTTTTAATCTACACTTAAATGTTTTCCTAAAGTTATTTTCTTATATATTTTATTTTCTTTATAATTCTTTAAGACATAATGTTTTTATCATTTTTCATATGAGTCATTTTTTTCTTTCTATGTAAAGGTGTGAATAAAATGTTTTTTTAATGTTTACTGCTTTTTAAAAAAAATTCACTTTCACATATGTTATTTATGATGAATAATTATTATTTTGTTTTAATGGTTTTTAAGGTATAACCAATTCCCATTATTCTATGAAATTTTAATTTTAAAGACTAATCAAATAAAAGGATATAACCTCTTATTTTAATAAGATAACTATAAGTGATAATTCTTATGGGTTCAAAAGAATTTTTTATGAGTTTTATGATGAAAATGAAAGACTCAATGTGTTTTATCCATCTTATGGTTCTTATAAGTTATATATAATGATGTGTAGGTCTTATGTATCCCTCTAATTCATTGGGTAGTGATTTATTCACTAGGTAAGTTAGGTTTGAATTAATTGTTGAAGTTATTCTATTATAAGGAAGATTGTAAGGGAGATTGTAATAGTGATATGAATATGATGTCCCAAGTAACCTTTATAATTATGTTTTTCCATTTATGATTTGTAAATTTTTTTTTATAAAAATATTTGTGTAATAAATTTGATTTAATGAGTAAGTGATTATTTTAGATCAAAGTTTTTTAGTTAAAAGGACGACTTTATCATGGGTTTTCATCTTTTTAAATGGACTAAGAGTTTTCTTTATTTTTTAAATCCCTTAATAATCTTTTTTTTTCTCATACCATGTTTCTAAATGATTTATAGGTTTTAAGGATATGAAGTAACTATATCAAGGTCAATATTCAAGTTATGGTTACTTTTATGGAATGAAGTAAGTGTGTTATAAATGAAACATGAGTCTAAATTTAAGAACATGTTTTTATGAAAAAATGAACATTATGTGGAAGTGTTCTCTTTTTTCATGTAAATGGATTTCCTTATTTTCTAAAAATATAAACCTAAAATGTTATGGGAATGTATTAAAATTAAATCATTGTTTTAAATATTATAATTATAGGTTTATTATGTATAGTCTATCATAGTTGGTATTAGAGAAATGTTTAAAAAAGTTTAAAGTTAATGTTGTTAACCATGAAAGAAAATATATGGATTATAATTTATGGTTATATTATCATGAATGAGTTTTTAAATTTTCTAAGAGTTTCCATTTTTCTTCATATAATACATGCCTATTTTATAATGGTTTTCTATAGAGTTAATATTAGTAAATGAAGTAGGACGGAAAAAAGAGGAAAATATGCTTTTGAATCCATAACTCAATATAGTTTGAGTTGGATATGAGTTGTTTGAGATAGTATTAACTTTAATAAATCAAGATATAAATAGTGTTACCCATTAAATATGGTCACTAAATTCTTTATAGAGGAACTTATAAATACTAGATAATTTCATGTGATAAAATCTACAAAAAATAGAAGGTGATGGTAGTTATCCAGTCAATGATGTGTGTAAAGATTATATCTTGCTATAGAATCTCGCTATCAAAATGATTTTATCATTGTTGTGATGGAACCCAAGCAGTAAGTCTTTAAAATCCAGAATTTTTCATGTAAACTTGGTATGCCTAACTATTTGCATGGTGACCCGATCAATAAACATATTTGGCTATTTTAGAATCACTCGATCAATGTGAAAAAAAATTCTCTTTCTAATCAGCATATCTTGATGATGGTTATATCTAGGAATCTCTCTTTGTTCTTATCTTTTGTATATTCTAAGTGTAACTCTATTTAAAGGTAGTAATTATGGAATAATATTAAAATGATTAATCAAAACGATTCCCCCTAGTTATTGGGTCGTGATTTTAACACAGTCATGGAGGTTGTAGAGAATAAAGGTGGTGGCCTTGTTATGTGGAAAGATAAAGATAAATTTTCATCCTTTGATTCAGTAATGGTTTGAGTGATTTGGGTTATTCTAATGAATTTTTTACATGGTGTAACAACCAATAATTTATTCATTGAATATGGTGAAAACTTTATTATTATTTAGAAAATATTTATGATTTATCATACTTTCATATTTCTCATGTTTCCAATTTGACCTGGTCTATCTTTAACCACTCAACTATACTTGTTTCTCTTGAAGCCAGTAGAAGAGGAAATAAAGGGTTCTTATTTTTATCCAAGTGGATATAATATCCCAACTTCCTCAAGTTGGTTCCCATGTCTTAGGATAAGTCCATGTCAAAAATATCCTAGGTGGGTTTCTAAAATAATCTCAGGCGGTTAAGGAAATATCTTCAATCATGGAGTGATAATTGTCCATCTCAAATGTTGGGGATGGAAGATATTAAAGAGGTAATTGATAGTGAAGAGGTTATAATTCAAGAGGTATATTATGATTATATTTTTAGGGAGATTGCTGGAAATAAATCAAAATTACTTGAGATGGTCTTGGAAGAGGAGTGGGTATCCCATGAACTTTCCATAGATTTGTGGCTTAGAGAAAGAGACCATAACACAACTTATTACAATGCATGTATCAAAGATAATAACAGGTCCTTCATCCCCAATATCTTAATGGAAGATGGATATTATAGTAATGACCAAGACATGATGGTAGGTATAATGGATTCCCATTTTAAATCCTTTCTTGCTAATCTTAACCCTCTCATGCAGCTTGGGTAACCATCAGGTTTGTCAGACATCCTTGGTTGTATTCTCAGGGTGGTTACTAATATGATCAAAATCTATCTTGACAGCATCCTAGAGGAGCATTAAGTATGATAGGTGGTTTTTTCCATGAATTTATAAAGCTCTATAGGGCCTGATAGTTTCCTAGGTTCTTTCTACGTAGCCTCTTGGGATATTATCAAGTCAGAATTTGTAGAAATCATCTGATATGCTTCCAAGGGGAAATCTCCCAGGGGTGGATTAGGCTACAACCATGTTTTTTATCTTGAAAGTAAACAAATCATCTTCTATCAAGAAATTATAACCCATAAATATGTGAAATTTCTTCTATAAGGTTCTGGATGAAATCATTAATATAATACATTTTGTCCACTTGCACGACTGGGTTTCCGAGGAACAAAATAGTTTTATTAAAGGAATATCTATCCAAGATGCTATCAGTATGGTATAATAAATAGTTAGAGGTGTCAATTTTAAAACACTAACTCCAATATTTCTCTCAATATTGATATGGATAACGAGTTTAATAGAGTGGATTGGTGATTTATCATCAAGGTGATGTCAAAGATGGGTTTTTCTAACAAAGTGGTTGAATTTTTCTTTAGATGTTGTAGTTCCCCATGCCTATCCATTACTCTCATGGGAAAGAAGTGTGGTTTCTTTAAGTTGGGTCAGGCCCTCAGCCAAGGAGATCCCCTTTTTCATATCATCTTAGTCTTGGTTAAAGTTTATATTAGCAGATATATAATGAGGAGCATGACCAATGGTATTATTCTTCATTTTTTTACAAATAAAATCTTAATGGTATTTCCCATCTTCTTTTTATGGATGATATTTTGATCTTTGTTAATGGGAGTAGTTGATCAATCTAGAACTTAAATAAAAAAAATTGGGGAGTACATCAAGTGGAGTGGCCATGTTATTAAAAAGGATAAAATTAATGTCTACATTTCATCTAATTTCTAGGAGAGAAGAGTAAAAAATTGTGGATTCTCTTGGTGTCAAAATAAAACTCTTTCCTTTGGAATAATTTGGGGCCCCGATTTCACTAAGAAGGGTATGTATTCGTCACTTTTAGAATCTATTCAACAAAATATCTAGCCATTTTCTTAATTGGAAAAACCACTTTATTTCTTTAGGAGGGAGTATTACTCTTGTTAATTATGTTCTTAATTCAATTCTCATACATGTTCTTTCTACCCTTAGTGTTCCCAAAAATGTGATAAGAAATATGGAGTGCATCCTAACTAAATTTATTTAGGATTCACATGAAGAGGGGTGGTTTCATTGGGTGTCATGGGAAAGGGTGTCCAAAAACCCATAGGCGGGGGTATTAATCTAAGGAGAATTGAAGAAACAATGTGCAACATGTATACTAAGCTAGTTTGAGAGGAAATAGAGGGAAGATCCGTGTGATCCAGGTTTGTTTCTCTCAATTATGGATCAAATTTGAATAATCCTCAAATTGGAAGCTTCAAGATTTTGAGAATAATTCATGGCCATGCAGATATACTCTAACAGCACTCAAGATGGATTATTGGGTGTGCTGGCATCAACTTATAGTTTCATAACTGGTCAGGTACTTCTAACATCTCATTCTCTATAGAAATTAGGTTCCCCTATTTTATCCATTTAGTCCTCAACCTCCACCAACTTCATATCTTTGGGGGAATTATCCTCAATAATTATCCTGATAAATTTATTTTTGATAAATGCCTCATCTGAAATTTTTTCAGGCAAATATTATCTTACTTTAAGGGGAGACTCCTCTATATATCTAGTTAGGGATGATTAGGGCGAGATATTTTGGTATTATAGGATCCCACCAAATTACTATTTTATATTTTTTCATATTAGGAATCATTTTATCCTTGCTTTTAAAGAAGTCATGCATAAGGGTTTCCTCCTTTCTTCTAGATGTGAAAGTTGCAAGGACCCCAAGGTTGAAACTATGGTGCACCTATTTTTTCATGGTGATTGGGTGGGAGTGGTTAGGGTAAATCTATGAGAAATATATAGATTTAACCATTATGATGGTATCATTGGTTATTTTCTCTCTAACTGTTTTTTGGTTACAACGAGGAATAAATATGAGCATAAATCTATATTGCCTCTCATGGAGGTAGGGTGTTGGACAATCTTTCCTAATCAAAAAAAAGTATTATATGAAGGCTCATTTATCTCTCAGGTGGATATGGGGGATAAATCTCAGAATATGGTAGTCGATATCAGGTCAAAGATCAAGCACTGGGTTAAATATCCCATGATAAGATCCATCGTTGCATGTACTATGTCCCCCTTCTCATTTCAGGATGTGTGTTCACATGGAACATGGGTGAAATAGATTCCTACTAGTAAAGATCTAAAGATGAATATCGATGGGTCCAACATAGATGGTCTTATACTGGGTGGAGGGGTAATTCATGATCCCAGGGGATCAGTTCTAGTGGTTTTCTCTACTGTCTATAGACAAGGGAATTCCCTTCGGGTGGAGGCCCATGCAATGGTCAATGGTGTTGTCCTCTATCGGGATATGGACCTTTGTCTGAAGTCCATGGAAACTAATTATTTGATAATCTATAACTCTATCCACAAAACTACTAACACTCCATGGTCCATAAGCTACCTCATCCAGAGAATCAAGAGTCTTTGTAATGATCGATTGGAGGTTCTTCACACTAGGAGGGAAGGTAATAAGGTGGTAGATTTTATGGCCCTTAGAACTTTCATACATATCACTTTTGTTTATTTTTTGACTTAGGATAGATTTCTTCTAAGTGTGTAGTATTGGTTATGGCCAACACACTTGGATTCCATTATTTCTGTCCTCCATAACTTGTATCTATTATGTACTTTTTTTTACTTTTTTCTGAACTTTTTATGTCTCTATAATAAAAAATTTCTAATTTTGATGATTATGATGCTTCATTTAAAGGATTGGATTATGTTTTGACATAAAATTATATGTTAATTACATATAAAACATAATAATTTAAACTCCATACATAAAATTATCTAACACATGATCTTGAATTTTTTGTGGTGATTTTATATTAAAAATTTAGTTACATCATTTATATGGGGAGAAATGTTATGTATATATATATATATATGTTATAAAAGGTTAAAGTATATATTCACTCAAAAATATTTGAACATGAGGAAATGAATATGGTTTTAAATGATAATGGATTAGGATTATATGATTCATTTTTTTCCAAGTAGAGAAAAAAAGGTGGAAGATGCCTTGTGTCAAAAGGATAAAGCATTATTAACCATGTTATGATTGGAGGATGAACTAATAGTTAATGATTAGATGAAATTTGAACTAGATGTTTTTTATATAGTAAACTCTTCTATTTTGGATTAATTATTATTAAAATCATCCTTGATGGAAAGAATTAAATATGCTTAAAATGAATATTTTGATTTATAAAGAAATATAAAAATAGCTAATGAAGGAAATTTTTTTGGGTTTAATATTAATAAATAAGTTATTATAAGATTTAAAAAGAGGTTATGTGTTATTTGAATCACTTTAAAAAAAGATTTATTAAGTGAGGCTTATATATCTCCATATTTTATACATCCTAATAACACTAAGATGTATAGAGATATTCAAGAATATTACTAGTGGGGATGAATGGAGAATGATATTGCTAATTATACCTTGAAATGTTTTATTTCTCAATAAGTTAAAGCTGAACAAAAACAACTGATGAGAATTATTCATCCATTTTTAATTCAAAAATGAAAATAGGAGTATATATACATGGATTTAATGGTAGAATTATCAAATAGATCTTGAGATAACAATAAAATATGGATTTTTTACCGTTTGATTTTTTACTCTTTTTATTCCTATTCAAAATGATATTTATTTATATTATCTTTAATTAGTTTATCTTAAATTTAATTTCATGTTACATGGTGTTTCTATCTCTATTTTATATAATCGTGATCCAAGTTTTACATCCAATTTTTGGAAGGGACTTCAGATATCATTCGACACTGAGTTAAGTTTTAGTATAACTTTGCATCCTTAATATTATAGATAATCAGAGAAGTCAATTCCAACTTTGAAGGATATACTTTAGGATTTCTCATTGGATTATCATGGTGGTTAGGATAAAAAAAACTATCATTATTTTAATTTTCATATAATAATATTTTTCATTCAAGTATTCAAATAGGATATCTATGGAACTATATAGAAATTGATGTTGGACTCAAGAATGTTGGGATAATGTTGGGGAAAACTATTAGGAATTGAATTGGTAGAATATATGACTGAAAAGATGAAGATGACTCAAAACCATATGACACCATCTTAGATAAATCATAAATGTTGTGAAGATAATGTAAGGAAATGTCTTTCTCTTGAGGATGGAGACATTTTTTCTTAAAACATCTCTATAGAAATGTGTAATGTGTTTCAGTAAAAAAGGGAAATTAAGCCCACAATTTATTGGTCTGTATGAAATTATAGAGAAAATGGAATAATTTTCTTACTAAGTATGCTTACCTCCAAGTTTATCCTAGGTATATGGTGTTTTTTGTTTCGTTGTTAAGGAAGTTCACACTAGTCTCACCTCATGTTTTGAGCTCTAAAGTGGTATAGATAAAGTAGAATATTTCTTATAAAGGAATTCCAATTCATATTATTTATCATAGATAGTATGTGTTGAAAAATAAATTGAATCACCTAGTTAAAGTTTGGGGGGAAATAATATGATTGAAGAAACAAAATGAGAACCTAAAAGTGCTATAAGAGAAAAATACCCCCAGATGTCTACGAATGAATAAATTTGTGAGGACATAATTTCTTTAAGGGGTAGAATGTGACGACACTGATATTTTTTATAATGAATCAATTATATATTTTTATTCATATTAATTTTATATATTCAGATTAATAGTTATTATTATAACCATATATATAATTTTATTAAGTTCTGGTTTAATAATTTTATTTTTCCTTTGGAAAAGGAAATAGTCTTTATTCTAACTAAATTGTTTTTCATGTGTTATATTGTTTTGATTTAAAATTAAATTTAAAAATTTTATCATTTTAATTTGATAAAATAATTTTTATTTTTTGTTTTATCATTTTAAAATTATCTTATGGTGAATTTTTTGGATTTTTTTCTAAAAGGTTGATTTTTGGGTGAATAGTGAAAAATACAGTTTTTACAAAAACTCTAACTTTTATGACATCATTATGATATAATAATGAATGAAAAATTTATAAAAAAAATTCTCAACAAAAAAATCAATTATGGGTTAAAATAATTCATTTAAAATTAATATATTTAATTTATAAATCTATTCTTGACTTTTTAGAAACTAAGTTATATTTTATTCTAATAAAAACCTATTTTGGTACTTTCCCTTTAATAAAGTATTCATAGTGAACCATTTAGTTTTAAATGGATTAAAATGTAACATAAATATACATTATTAAAAATAAACCAATAATTATCATGGTAATTAATACTACACATGATTTTGGTGTAGATTCATTTTTATGCTTAAAAAGGAATTTTTCTAAAACCTGTTTTTGTTATGTTAAGTGTACTTTTATTAAAATTATTTTTTTCACTTCAAGAAATTGAATATTGTAAAAAAATTGAAGTTTTAAATTATCATGTTCAAAATATTTAATAATGTTCATTCCATTTTTAGTCATTAAAATAAGTTTCCTTAGTAAATTTTAGTCACCTTGGTAAGGGTAAAATGATGTAAAATAGATAAATTAAGTGATAAGGCTAAAAAATATCTCAAAATATTAAATTTAAATGAGTTTATATAGACTTGATAGACCACATAATTATATATTTTCTATTTCTATCCATATTAGATCCACTTTACTTGTAAATGACTTCCCCTTTTTATGTTAAGAAATTAATATTACAAAAATAACACCCCTCTCATCTATAAAAGCACCTCTTTACTACCCCAATTCTCTACAATCCTTGAGGAAATTATATTGACCAATACATTAAAAAAATTACCAAAATCTATTTATTTTGTCCTAGATTTTTTTCACAAAAGGATAATCTAATAAGGCCTAATGTGTGACCTAAAAGATGATATCCTAGGGAGATGTAATTGTTTTATCTGAGTTCTTTCTAGTTTCTTTCTTCTTAAACCTCTTCCAAATATTCTATAACTATTATAACATAAGGAAATTTGTATACTTATTATATTTAAATTCTATTATTTTTTTGGAACAAACATTATGTATGTCCCTTCAGTCCATTGGAAAATGAAAATGTCACCCATGTTACGTGTAGACTACCGCCTCCTAGAATGATACATTTCATTTTTCACCACCTCTTTACATAGGTTTTTCAAAAAAATTAATAAATAAATTTTATATTTATAAAATGATTAATTTTTTAGAAATATAATTTGTCTATTTTATTAATAATTTTAATAGTAAATGGTCATCAAAATAATTATCCACCTAGAATAAGAAAACCGAGCCTTTTTTTGTATCTTTTATGGATAACATATTGAACTGTGCAAATTTTGTGATATTATAATTATAAGGAAAATATATCCATAAAATTCTAAATATGATGAAACTATTTTATATCTTCTTATATTACATTCAATGGTCTGAAGTAGTTTTGGAGGAATTGACTAAAGGACCCCAAAAACAATCAATGCCGATTTAGTAAATAAATAAAATATGATAATAAATGAAATAAAAGGAATAATAATTAGAGAATGAAAATTAAAAAGTTTTTTAATAAATTAAATAATTAATATAATTTTATTACTCATGAGGTAAGAATATTTACAAAATTTTCTAACACTCGAGGTAAGATATTTTTCTTTTTAATGTTATTTTAAATGTTTTAGAGTTTTTATTTGAACACTTACTCTTACATTTCAATATTATTTTAAGAATATTAATCTCTAAACTTAAATTTTTTATTATAGTAATTTGTTATTATATTTAAATTTATTTAAAATGTTTTTAAAATGAATATTTTTAATGTTTTTCATATGGGTTATTTTTTACTTTCTTTATAAAGGTGTGCAATTAATGTTTTTTTAACATTAACCTCTTGATCAACTTTTTCTGAAGTGATGGAAATTATTCATTATAAAGATTTATATTCAATATTTCATGGTTTTACAAATTAAATCCAATTTTCATTATTCCATGAATTTTAAATTTTAAATAGTTTTCAAAGAAAATGACATTTCCTCGTATATTTATGAGATATCTATAAGTACTTTTTCTTATGGGTTAAAAATAATATTTTATGAGTTTTATGATGAAAGTGAAAGACCATATGTGTTTTTTACATGTTATGGTTTTTTTATGATATATATGATGATGGTTGGGTCTAATATATCCCTCCAATACATTAGTTAATTTTTTATTATCTAGAGAAATTTTGTTATAATTAACCAGTGAAGTTATTTCATTATAAGAGCGACTGTAAGGGAGATTTTAAGGGTGATTTTAAGGGTGATTTTAAGAGTGATATGAATATGATTTCTGAAGTACTATTTATGATTACTTATTTTCTTTATTATTTCATATGATATGTTTTATGAAAATATTTTGGCAATGAAGTTGATTTCATGAGTAAATAAGTCATTATTTGAGCTCAAAGTTTATTATGTAAAAAATATTATCATGGGTTTTCTTATTTTTCAATGGAATTGTAGAGACCCTTTCTAAACAGAACTTAAATATTAAATTAATCTCATGATATAAATAATACATATCACAGCATTCACATAACCCAAATATCAAATGGTATAGTTTCTTAGAGATTAGCTATATAAACATATTATTTTACAAAACTTTAAAATTTTATACGGAATCATGCTCATATAGATCCTTTCTAGAATTATCACATGATACTAGAATCTTCATAACCAAGGTATTAGAAACATAATAAATGGGTGATCTTAAACAATCAATAAGGAAAAATACACATCATAAAGTGTTATATCATAAGTATGAAGGATAATATGAGGAAGAAATACATATCTTAATAAAATATCATAAGTCCATGTATGATAATCATATAAATGATATAGAAACATAATATCATAAAAATATTTTTAAGGAAAATAAAATATTTTACTTGGCTCAAAAAACATAACAATAATCATAAAATATGTGAGCATGATATAAAAGTGTGGAATAATTTAAAAATAAGACACGATCATGAAAACATTGAATTTAATAGAAATGAAATTCATCTTGTAAATTTAAAATAACTTCAGAAAAAACTTGGGAATGTGAAAAAAACATAATTATAGGAAAACCTATGCGATAAAACCCATTAAGTGATAAGGCTAAAAAATATCTTAAAATATTAAATTTAAATGAGTTTATATGGACTTGATAGACCACATAATTATATATTTTCTATTTATATCCATATTAGATCCACTTTCCTTATAAATTACTTCCCATTTTTATGTTAAGAAATTAATATTACAAAAATAACACCCCTCTCATCTATAAAAGGACCTCCTTACTACCCCACTTCTCTACAATCCTTGAGGAAATTATATTGACCAATACATTAAAAAAATTACCAAAATCTATTTCTTTGGTCCTAGATTTTTTTCATAAAAGGATAATCTAATAAGGCTTAATGTGTGACCTAAAAGATGATATCCTAGGGAGATGTAATTGTTTTATCTGAGTTCATTCTAGTTTCTTTCTTCTTAAACCTCTTCCAAATATTCTATAACTATTATAACATAATGAAATTTGTATACTTATTATATTTAAATTTTATTATTTTTTTGGAACAAACATTATGTATGTCCCTCCAATTCATTGGAAAATGAAAATGTCACCCATGTTACGTGTAGACTACCGCCTCCTAGAATGATACATTTTATTTTTCATCACCTCTTTACATGGTTGTTTCAAAAAAAATAATAAATAAATTTTATATTTATAAAATGATTAATTTTTTAGAAATATAATTTTTCTATTTTATTAATAATTTTAATAGTAAATGGTCATCAAAATAATTATCCACCTAAAATAAGCAAACCGAGCCTTTTTTTGAATCTTTTTTGGATAACATATTGAACTGTGCAAATTTTGTGATATTATAATTATAAGGAAAATATATCCATACAATTCTAAATATGATGAAACTATTTTATATCTTCTTATATTACATTCAATGGTCTGAAGTAGCATTGGAGGAATTGACTAAAGGACCCCAAAAACAATCAATGCCGATTTAGTAAATAAATAAAATATGATAATAAATGAAATAAAAGGAATAATAATTAGAGAATGAAAATTAAAAAGTTTTTTAATAAATTAAATAATTAATATAATTTTATTACTCATGATGGAAGAATATTTACAAAATGTTCTAACACTCGAGGTAAGATATTTTTCTTTTTAATGTTATTTTAAATGTTTTAGAGTTTTTATTTCAACACTTACTCTTACATTTCAATATTATTTTAAGAATATTAATCTCTAAACTTAAATTTTTTATTATAGTAATTTGTTATTATATTTAAATTTATTTAAAATGTTTTTAAAATGAATATTTTTAATGTTTTTAATATGGGTTATTTTTTACTTTCTTTATAAAGGTGTGCAATTAATGTTTTTTTAACATTAACCTCTTGATCAAGTTTTTCTAAAGTGATGGAAATTATTCATTATAAAGATTCATATTCAATATTTCATGGTTTTCCAAATTAAATCCAATTTTCATTATTCCATGAATTTTAAATTTTAAATAGTTTTCAAAGAAAATGACATTTTCTCGTATATTTATGAGATATCTATAAGTACTTTTTCTTATGGGTTAAAAATAATATTTTATGAGTTTTATGATGAAAGTGAAATACCATATGTGTTTTTTTCATGTTATGGTTTTTTTATGATATATATGATGATGGTTGCGTCCAATATATCCCTCCAATACATTAGGTAATTTTTTATTATCTAGAGAAATTTTGTTATAATTATCCAGTGAAGTTATTTCATTATAAGAGTGACTGTAAGGGAGATTGTAAGGGTGATTTTAACGGTGATTTTAAGAGTGATATGAATATGATTTTTGAAGTACCATTTATGATTAATTATTTTCTTTATGATTTCATATGATATGTTTTATGAAAATATTTTGGCAATGAAGTTTATTTCATGAGTAAATAAATCATTATTTGAGCTCAAAGTTTATTATGTAAAAAATATTATCATGGGTTTTCTTATTTTTCAATGGAATTGTAGAGACCCTTTCTAAACATAACTTAAATATTAAATTAATCTCATGATATAAATAATACATATCACAGCATTCACATAACCCAAATATCAAATGGTATAGTTTCTTAGAGATTGGCTATATAAACATATTATTTTACAAAACTTTTAAAATTTTATACAGAATCATGCTCATCTAGATCCTTTTTAGAATTATCACATGATACTATCATCTTCATAACCGAGGTATTGGAAACATAATAAATGGGTGATCTTAAACAATCAATAAGGAAAAATACACATCATAAAGTGTTATATCATAAGTATGAAGGATAATATGAGGAAGAAATACATATCTTAATAAAATATCATAAGTCCATGTATGATAATCATATAAATGATATAGAAACATAATATCATAAAAATATTTTTAAGGAAAATAAAATATTTTACTTGGCTCAAAACACATAACAATAATCATAAAATATGTGAGCATGATATAAAAGTGTGAAATAATTTAAAAGTAAGACATGATCATGAAAACATTAAATTTAATATAAATGAAATTCATCTTGTAAATTTAAAATAACTTGAGAAAAAACTTGGGAATGTGAAAAAAACATAATTATTGGAAAACCTATGCGATAAAACCCATTAAGTGATAAGTCTAAAAAATATCTCTAAATATTAAATTTAAATGAGTTTATATAGACTTGATAGACCATATAATTATATATTTTCTATTTTTATCCATATTAGATCCACTTTCCTTGTAAATGACTTCCCCTTTTTATGTTAAGAAATTAATATTACAAAAATAACACCCCTTTCATCTATAAAAGGACCTCTTTACTACCCCACTTCTCTACAATCCTTGAGGAAATTATATTGACCAATACATTAAAAAAATTACCAAAATCTATTTCTTTTGTCCTATATTTTTTTCATAAAAGGATAATCTAATAAGGCTTAATGTGCGACCTAAAAGATGATATCCTAGGGAGATGTAATTGTTTTATCTGAGTTCTTTCTAGTTTCTTTCTTCTTAAACCTCTTCCAAATATTCTATAACTATTATAACATAATGAAATTTGTATACTTATTATATTTAAATTCTATTATTTTTTTGGAACAAACATTATGTATATCCCTCCAATACATTAGAAAATTAAAATGTCACTCATGTTACGTGTAGACTACCGCCTCCTAGAATGATACATTTTATTTTTCATCACCTCTTTACATGGTTGTTTCAAAAAAATTAATAAATAAATTTTATATTTATAAAATGATTAATTTTTTAGAAATATAATTTTTCTATTTTGTTAATAAGTTTAATATTAAATGGTCATCAAAATAATTATCCACCTAGAATAAGCAAACTGAGCGTTTTTTTGAATCTTTTTTGGATAACATATTGAACCGTGAAAATTTTGTGATATTATAATTATAAGGAAAATATATCCATAAAATTCTAAATATGATGAAACTATTCTATATCTTCTTATATTACATTCAATGGTCTGAAGTAGTTTTGGAGGAATTGACTAAAGAACCCCAAAAACAATCAATGCCGATTTAGTAAATAAATAAAATATGATAATAAATGAAATAAAAGGAATAATAATTAGAGAATGAAAATTAAAAAGTTTTTTAATAAATTAAATAATTAATATAATTTTATTACTCATTATGGAAGAATATTTACAAAATGTTCTAACACTCGAGGTAAAATATTTTTCTTTTTAATGTTATTTTAAATGTTTTAGAGTTTTTATTTCAACACTTACTCTTACATTTCAATATTATTTTAAGAATATTAATCTCTAAACTTAAATTTTTTATTATAGTAATTTGTTATTATATTTAAATTTATTTAAAATGTTTTTAAAATGAATATTTTTAATGTTTTTCATATGGGTTATTTTTTACTTTCTTTATAAAGGTGTGCAATTAATGTTTTTTTAACATTAACCTCTTGATCAACTTTTTCTGAAGTGATGGAAATTATTCATTATAAAGATTCATATTCAATCTTTCATGGTTTTCCAAATTAAATCCAATTTTCATTATTCCATGAATTTTAAATTTTAAATAGTTTTCAAAGAAAATGACATTTCCTCATATATTTATGATATATCTATAAGTACTTTTTCTTATGGGTTAAAAATAATATTTTATGAGTTTTATGATGAAAGTGAAAGACCATATGTGTTTTTTTTCATGTTATGGTTTTTTTATGATATATATGATGATGGTTGGGTCCAATATATCCCTCCAATACATTAGGTAATTTTTTATTATCTAGAGAAATTTTATTATAATTAACCAGTGAAGTTATTTCATTATAAGAGTGACTGTAAGGGAGATTGTAAGGGTGGTTTTAAGGGTGATTTTAAGAGTGATATGAATAAGATTTCTAAAGTGCCATTTATGATTACTTATTTTCTTTATGATTTCATATGATATGTTTTATGAAAATATTTTGGCAATGAAGTTGATTTCATGAGTAAATAAGTCATTATTTGTGCTCAAAGTTTATTATGTAAAAAATATTATCATGGGTTTTCTTATTTTTAAATGGAATTGTAGAGACCCTTTCTAAACAGAACTTAAATATTAAATTAATCTCATGATATAAATAATACATATCACAGCATTCACATAACCCAAATATCAAATGGTATAGTTTCTTAGAGATTAGCTATATAAACATATTATTTTAAAAAAAATTTAAAATTTTATATGGAATCATGCTCATCTGGATCCTTTTTAGAATTATCACATGATACTATCATCTTCATAACCGAGGTATTGGAAATATAATAAATGGGTGATCTTAAACAATCAACAAGGAAAAATACACATCATAAAGTGTTATATCATAATTATGAAGGATAATATGAGGAAGAAATACATATCTTAATAAAATATCATAAGTCCATATATGATAATCATATAAATGATATAGAAACATAATATCATAAAATTATTTTTAAGGAAGATAAAATATTTTACTTGGCTCAAAACACATTACAATAATCATAAAATATGTGAGCATGATATAAAAGTGTGGAATAATTTAAAAATAAGACATGATCATGAAAACATTGAATTTAATAGAAATGAAATTCATCTTGTAAATTTAAAATAACTTGAGACAAAACTCGGGAATGTGAAAAAAACATAATTATAGGAAAACCTATGCGATAAAACCCATTATACCCATGCATATTTTAATAAACTCATTATTTTGCACACCTAAAAATGTGATCAAACCCATTATTCTGATGCATGTGTGAACAAACTCATTATGTCCATGCCTGACTATATCATGAGATATAAACCTAAACTAATGAGTTTTAGGGTGATATATAACCCTTACCATCATCTTTAATGCATATGTGTTCCACTTAAAACCGATCTTTATTATAATTTAAATAACCCATGGAAAAGTAATGGGTTATTTAAAATTAACACATAAATGAAATTAATAAAACAAATTATATAAAAATATCATTTCCCAAAAGGATTTATTTCATAATAAAATATATATGCTAATCAAACATCACTTAAAAAAATATAAACCATGGAAGAAAAATAGATGTGAGAATACAAAAGGTTTCAAAAAATATTTTAAAAATTATTAAAAATGATTAAGTGTACATAACTTTTAAGTGTAAATTTTAGTGAATGGTAAGTGAATACATTTTAAAAACCATATTATAAAGAGTTAAAAATGAACTATCCTTAAAAATATATAATGGTTTCAAAAAAATAAGAAGTGAAAATTCTTTGAAAAATTTTATGTTTAACAAAATATTTAATAACAGAGACTTGAAAAGGTCATAAAGTTTTCAAAATGGTAATTTAAAATAATTTGAATAATTATAATTTTGAGAAGAATAATTAATGATGGAAAAATATAAAATCATAAATTTTTACAAAATAAAATTTAAAGTGTATAATAAAACCTTTTATTTAGAAAGGATAGAAAACCCTTTTGAACATTTTGAAATAACATTTTTGAAAACCCACATCATTAAAAAGATGATGGAATTATTATTTTAAAATAAATAAACTTTATAAAAAGGATAATTGGAGATAAAAACAATTTGAGTTTCTGCTAGGTAAAGGATAATATTGTGGGAAAGTAAAAAACATGGATAGAAAAGGAAAATCCATTATAATAAATGAGAGTTATACTTAACAAAAATGAATTTTAACAGAAAAATAGAATCATAAAGGTAGAATGATTTGGTGTGAAATGTGGTTTCCCTAAAAAATTAGGTGTAAATAAAACATAACATCATCATAGGGTATAATAGATCAATATTAAAATATAATAGTAAAATTAGAGTTATTATGACCCAAGGAAATGATTTGAGTCATGGAAACCCCTTACAACCATTCTAATATTAGAATAAAAATCCCATGGGAGGTATAACATTAAATAAAATGTTTAATATCTGGAACTATAAGAGAATAATTATATAAAATAAAAATTTGGAATTATTTACAACATTGAAAAGGAAACATGTGTATATATTAAACATGTCTCCAGGTATTCAAATTGAGACAAATAATCCCTTACGAATGTCATAATCTTTGAAGTAATGGTCCCTTGGAAATGAATTTATAGGAAAAAATAGTAAATATAAAGAAATAAAATTGTAAATACAATTTTATACAATCATAGGATAAAATAATACAACTTATGAGAATAAGGTTCAATAATAACCATTTTAACTCAAAGAAAGGAAAATGAGTTATGAAAAAAACTTCACCTTGTTTCCTTTCTTAGTAGATTATACTATAACCTTATGTAAAAAAATAACTAAATTAATATCCAATTTTAGTACAATAATCATAAATATTTCCCTTTTGGAATCCTTTTTATAATTTTTTTATGATGAGTATATTAATTAGTTATCGTGCATTATGACTATCGGGTGTTAACAACTTTAGTTATTTCACACATGTTTCATAATTATGATATAATTACAAATTATTTAATACAAATATAATTATTGATATATAATTTAATATTATTTAATATAAAAATTATATTTATTTATAATTCTCTTATTTCGTTTCATATGTGTTTTGGTTACATTATGTGAAAACTGAATTAATAACGGCTTATTTCAGTAATTTTAGTGAACAAAAATGATACTTTAATAATAAGTAAACAACTTAATATAATATTTATAGAACCATATTACAGTAAATATTATCTTATTATATTCCAATAATATTAGATTTTATGTTCTCATAATCATCCATAATACATTTTTATATCACTATTCATGTAGGTGGTTAAACCAACCCATTCTTGAACATGCTATAACTGAATTTGTGAGTATGGTTATAGAGGTTTTTATTTTGAAATAATATAATTTTAATAGAATCATAATGATATTAATTTTTTAATTTTATGATGGTGAGCCAGATTTTAATATGTTTGTATAAAGAATGAAAAACTAGAAGAAAAACCATAAAACTATTCCTCATGGAGGCGGTAGTCCGCACGCACACACAATTAACATTCCTTTGTCTTTTTAAGTGGATGGAAATGAAAATATAAGAGATTTAGCATTCATATATCATCATATTATTATACTAATTACAGTAAAGTAATCATATTATTATGGTGATAATATATTTAGAAGAGAAAGTCTAAGATGAAATACTTAAAAAGGAGATAATAGTTACATTTGAGACTTGATTTTTCCTTGGAATTCCCCTTGAAATTGAAGGTCTTAGTATAAGATAATGATATTTCTTGATATAGTTATATATAAATAAATTTTATTTCTTTGATATCTTTCTCTACATGAAACACCAAGTTTTAATGAAGTGTCATATACTATTGAAATATTATTATTTAACATGATAATTATCGCATAGCCATTGGATTGGAGAGTATGAACAGGACTGAATAAATTGTGAAACTTTTATGTTTTACACATGTATAAACTTAATTCATTGGTTATCAATTTATTATAAAAAACATTTTAAAGTAAAAAAATGTTTTTCTAAAAAAACCATTTTTATACACACAATGTGTATTTATCTTAATAAATTAAATTAATCACTATTGGAGAATTATTCAATTGAAATTTCAATATTTTATAGTCAATAAATTTTTTAAAACTTATCTAATGTTATTTAGGCACAGGATTAGAATAAATCTAGTTTTATGCTTAGAAATTAATTTTTCAAAAAAATGGTTTTCATCGTGTTTGGAACACTTATATTAAAATGAATTTATTCCACATATAGAAATTAAATATTGAAAAAAAGATTCCATATTTTGAATTATTGGGATAGAATTTGGTAAATAGGCCTATTTTTTTTTTTTATTATGAATAATAACCTTTGTCATTATTTGTCACTTGGTAAGGGTAAAATGATTAAAACAAAGGTTTCAACTTTGGGAAAAGGCTTTAAAATTTGTATAACACTATTATTTATCCTATTGGATGATTTTATTTAAACCATTTTCATCCACATATTGAAAATATGGCCACTTAGAAACATTTTTCTTATATTATGGCCTCTATGTAATTTTAGGAAAAGAATAAATACAAAATATAATTCTCTTAACTTTAAAATCTGTAAAAATTTTAAAATATGATAAAAATGTTATGTTATTTTCTAAATTTTTATTTGAAATATAAATTAAATATATTTATTATAATAATTTATTTTTAATTTTTAGTGATTAAATAATTACCTTAAACTCTTATATAGAACTCAAACAATATTTATTAAATTAATAAAAATATTAAAAGTAATAAAATTTGAATGAATAATTGTGAACCCTAAGTTTTAAATATTAATATCGAATATTATATATGTTTTAAATCTTTATATTCAAATTCCATTATTTCTATGTAGTTTTCAAAGTCAAATTATGTGAATATTTTTTAAAATGACATTAATAGTATTTTATGATAAAAATATTTTATTAAATTATTTAAAAATCATAAATATATTTAAAGAAGAAAATTAGGATTATAAATGGTTGAAAATTTCATCCCTTGTTCATTTATGATCCAATTGTTACATTATAAGTAAAATTATAACTGTTTAATATTCAAAAGTCATTACCGTGGTTAAGATTAAAATTTGTTAACCAAGGTGTTAAACAAAAAGATAAGGTTTAAAAGGACACAAAAACCTATCTAAATTTTATTTTATTATTATATTTTTACCTTAGACTATTTTTATTCTAATATATATCCATTGTGAATCATTTTTATTGATAATTAATTAATTATATGTTAATCTTTTTTTTAATTCCAAGGTGTATTTTCATTCCCTTATAAAATGACACCCCTTATCTCTTTTCTTTACCCAAATTTGAGTTATCCATCTCAACAAAAACTTACCAAAATCTCTTATAAACTTCCCTATTGATTAATTAGAGGTATTTTTATTCTTGAAATATCATTCCAATGGTATTTAAGAAGATATTTAATGGAGACATACCGAAGAATAGGTAATCTTCATACCTGGAATTTTTAGTTTATTCATTATTGTACCTTCTATAAATATATGGTATTCAACAAAAAATGATAAATTAAGTATCCTAAATATAATAAAATGGTATTATTATTATGGAACTACCATTATCCACCCTCTTTTCCTTTAATGGTAAGTGAAAGTATCACTCATGTGTACGTGTGGACCACCACCTCTATGTAGCGATACAATTCATTTTCCATTACCATATTAAAATTATGGTCATTATAATGGTTTTAATTTTTATATATTACATCAATTAGTTAATTATACTTTTTTAATTATAGTATAATATATACCTTTTTACCGTCATAACCATTTCAAAACAATGACGTTGCTTGTGCATACGTGTGGACTACCACCTCTACAGAGCGATGTGATTTATTTTTCATTTCCATTTTACTTGGATGGTAATAAGTATATATTTAGTAAATATATATGATATAATAATTATTCTATAAATTTGGTTTATTATTTACCTTTCTTTTATTCTATCCGTTGAAATGTGAAAATAATTTTCTGGCATATGTACGACCTACTATCTCTATGAACGGTGTAATTAATTTTTCAATATATATATTTTTTGGATGATTATAAATATTTATACAATAAATATATATGATATCTATATAATAAATAAAATTATGGAGATGTTTTAATCATGATAAAAATACAATTAAAAGAGATACTAAATAGAAATTATCATAAAAAATGAAATAGTTAACACATGAATATGAAAATTTTAATAAATAATTATTAATAAATGGGTGTTGAAATATTATAAGTGGATAATAAATTAAATTATAAGTATTGTTATGACTATTTTATAGAATTATAATAAATTTAAATTTTATATACATGATTTTAAGGTTCTTTTTAATTAATTCAAACTTGAGGTAAGTGTTTTATGTTACAATATAATTATTTATCGGGATTGTTTATGAATAAGTTTTTGATGATAAAATTTCATGATATACCTCTAAATAAAATAATAAATTTTATTATACTCTGTTTATATATGTATATTACATGTTTCCATTTTATTTTACTATATTTAAGTACTCAAGAGATCGAAAGATCATTTTTAAGGAAACCCAACTTTATTTCTCTCTTCGGTCTAAAATCTATTTACTTTCATGTCAATGTTTTCAAAAAAATTATTTCAAGAATTTATCTACTATTATAATGTGATTTTTTAATTCATTTTCACCAATGTTTTGTTTTTTAAAAAAAATTAAAAGGAATTTTCTTATCATTTTCTGAATGTGGTACTTTTTAATTTTTACCGAAAATATGAAAGGAATATTTATTTTAATATACATGGTTTTTTATTAAAAGAATTGAGATCAGGGGATCTTGTAATAAGTGAAATGAAATTAAAATATCCAAAAGTTAGGTATTTTAAATTTTTCCCTTTGTAACAATAACAAAAAATCATTATGGAGAATGCAATAAAAAGTGAAAACCTCCCCAATAACTCCTTTATTTTCAAGTGCATCTACAAAGTGAATTGGCTTCATGGTAAGCATGTATGATGATGTTACTCATTGAATATAGTTAGATGAGATATTTGGCACATTTTTCTATTAGCTTCCAAGATAAGAGGACTTACCTAGTTCTGATAGCTTGGAAAATGATAGTGAAATCACTTTCAAACCAAATATTTTTCCAGTTTATTTTATTTTCAAGATTGATAGCATTAATAAAACCCATAATCTTAGCTTCCAAGGACATTATGATACCACAAGAACCATGTTGATATCCAATAATATCCCCAAAAGATCCCCTGAAGATAGAAACATGATAAGTTGGCCCTAGGTTTTCCCTCGAGGCCCTGTCGAAGTTTAATTTTATCCATCCAGTGAAAAGAGGATATTAGAATACTTCAACAGTACAATGTGGAGGGAGAAAGTAACCTTGTACCTTCAATCTTCTCAAAACTGTAAGGTCTTTCACTGAATTCTTGCAATAACCAGCGTGTAGTGAATAAGTATTTTTCACCTCCATCATGATATTAGCAAATGCTTCTTTGATGTTGAAATGAGTCTTCTCATGAATGTCTTTGTTCCTACCTCTCCATATGTAGTGAATCCATTATATGTTTCCAACTTTAAATAATGTGTAAAGATGTATAGACAGCTGAGTGTTGAGCAGTTCATGAAATAAATCACAGATAGTACCAGATCTTAGAGGATGAACTCAGAGTAAGTCAAAAAAATATTTCCATGAAGAAGAAACAATTTTGAAATTAAGAGAGAGATGGTCAATATCCTCATGGTGATATTGAAAAAGCACACATCTTGTCAAAAGGTAAATACCAACCTATTGAAGGTTTGTATCCACATGGATTTTATTTTATCTTAGCTTCCAAAACAGTGTGAAATTGGATGAGGGAAGACAATTTTTTCTAAGAGCACCAAAACATTTTTTAGGGCCTTGAATTAGATGTATGTAAAAGTCCTTGGAGTCAATATTCCCATTCAAGGTCATCTCCCAAATGAGCATGTCATCCTGGCTTAAAAATCATAGCTTAAAACCAATTTATTTCCACTAGGAGATCATTTAGGCTGGCAATCTGGTCCTTTATGAAGATGTTGTAATAAATGAATTGGTCTATGGAGTCAATAAAATCCATGAGTGGGGTTCCCACCCAATTATCAGTCCAAAACTTGAGATAATAATTGATATTGGTCATCCAATGTGCATGCCTGAAGATTTTGTGTGAGACTATCTTGAGCTCGGGTCATACAGAGGACTCCATATAGTAGGTACTTCCTAATTTTAGTTTATCAATATACCTATATCTGATAAAATCCAAGGATTATGAAGTATATTTGAAAAGATTCCATAAAAATGGGCCTACAATGACTGATTGAAAAGAGTCATATTATTAATGCCCCCCCTCAAAGCATAAGGCATATATCATTTATTCCATGAGACAGTGACAATCCTTCTTTATAATATGATTCCACTCCAAATGAAATTACTCATCAAGGAAATGATGGATTTGATGATCAAGGAGGTCCAGAAGTAAATCATGAAAGAATAAACCAACTTTGAGATAATCACATGCTTAAAAAGATTAGATCTTCCCGCCAATGAGAGATATTTTACCTTTACAAGAATCCATATATCTTCTAACCTGACTCAAAATGTTGATGAAGTATTAATATTGTGGTATTCCCCATAACATAGGTACACCAAGGTATATAAAGGGAATAGATCCCTTTATAACACCCAATTCATTGATTATACTAAGCTTTCTATGTGTAGATGTGTTCTTTCCAAAATAAAAGAAATACTTGTTACAACTGACCTCTGGGCCTAAGATTTGATAGAATAAGGATTCTAATCATGTGACTAGATAGAAGTATAACCAGATACTGAGCACTATATCAGAAGGAACTTCTACCAATATTGATGACACTACCACAAGCAAAAATGATGTTGCTGGGGTCGAGGCTCTGCCAGCTCCAAATTCAATGATAAAGACTCTAAATGATGATAAAAACAAGTGGAGGTGAAAGAAAAGGGGGGAAACCCCTAAACTAAGGTCAAAATGAGGAGCCTATTCTAGAATTTACAAGTAATATCCAACCCTGGCGCTGAATGTTCCTTAAGGTTACTTGCAGGTATGTATAAACCTCGTTTAATTGGTGTGACTGGTCCTAAGAAAAGCCTCCCCAAGCTGAAATTTTTTCCTATCAACAGTGGGTATTACCTTATGGGTAAAGACCAGACCTTCATCCCACATGATAGAATTTAGATCCTTGTTCACATTTTGGTGGAAAATCCCACAATTGTTCAAGAAGGAGAGAAATTAATCACATGTTCATTATCTAATGATAGAAAGATTATTTTATGCACAGTCATATATGATTTTAATAATTACATTAATAGAATATCTCTATGTGATAAAATAAGAAGCCTTTCATGTTCTATTATGTAGTCATGGATTCTCATTAGTGATTTTAATTATGTTATTCATGATGATGAAAAAATGGGAACTTCCTTCAACCCGGATACCCTCAAGGATTTTAATTCCTATGTTGAGGAGGCTAAACTCACCAAATTAAATCTCATTGGATTAAAATATACTTGGTACAGAATATATATGAATAGAATGGGTGCTAATAGGATTGATAGATCCTTTGTGAATAATGACTCTTTTGGAATTTGAAGATCCATTTCATGTGTTACCCGATACAAACACAACTCTGACCACCATACTATTTTGGTGAGCTTATATGGTGATGATAAGAATATGCCCATCCCTTTTAGGTTCAATAACTCTAGGACAACCATCCCTATGTGCTCTAGGATTTTTCATAACACTTGGGCTCAAACTGAACGTAGTAGCAACCCAATTTCTTGCCTCTCCAAAATGAAAAATCGAAAGGCTATTATGAAGGATTAGATAAGAAAGTGTTTTACACATCTAGATGAAGAAATTGATGATTTTTAAGGAACTCTTCATTCCATTCTAGAGGAGATCACTAAAAACAAATTTCTCGAAGGAGTTTCTCATGAGGTAAAGATGTATTCCTAGCTGAAAAACCTTATCAGGATCAAAGAAAACATTTAAAAATATTTGTTCAAATCCATGTGGCTCAATGATGGTGATAGAAACACTAAGTTTATTAATTTTCTCCAAAGTGAAATAAGAGAAAGAAATCACATCTCCATTTTGAAATATAACAACCAAATCATCAATGAATGATAAGCCCTTGCTAACCACATTGTCTCCTTTTATGAAAATTTCTTCAATGGACTTCAGGGAAATGTGGACCTTAGGGAAGGTATCATCCCAAATCTTATCACTGATTCTGAAAAATTTCTCCTGACTTCAATATTGTTGGACATTAAAATTAAAGATGCAATATTTGGACTTAACAGGGATATCTCCCTAGGTCTGTATGGATTCACAAATCATTTTTTTCAACAATTTTGGTAGGTCATCCTGCTTGATGTTTGTAATTTGGTCAGACACATCTTCAAGGGTGGTTTTTTTACCCAAGGCTTTAATGCCAAGTTCATTACCCTCATTACAAAGGTTGAGAATGAAAACGATATTATATAATTCAAACTATTTTAACTTTTCAACACAATATATAATATCATCATAAATATTTTGGCCAATATACTTTCATAGATATCGAACAAAATCATTTCTTGGAATCAATTTGACTTTGTTAAAAGAAGAAACATTCAGGATTTCTTCATAACTACCTTAGAGTGTTTGAATCTTCTCAGTAAATGTACACAGTATGAATGGAATTTCTTGAATTAATGACCACTCAATGATTTGGAGATTCCTTTATATGTTTCCAAGTTTCTTTCCAAATAAAATATTTTCCATAATATTTGGGGAATATTTATCTTTTAATATGTGATTTAAAAATGAAAAGAGAATTTTCCTCAAGAAATACTCCAGTGTTCTTCTAAATAAATTCATATATAATAACAACCTTTGATATTATTTAGGATTTATTATGGATTTGATCTAATGATACTATCTTTATTATTTATCTGTGTTGTTTATGATTATGATGATTAAATATCAATGAAACTCATATTCTTTTCCCCGAGATAAATTATGATGAATGTTTTTATGATCTTATGGAATACATAAGAATATATTTATGATTATTTCATATGTGGGTATAGAATTATATATCCCTTCAATGAATTGTGAAAGATTAATATTTTATGAGCTCAAAACGTATATGATAAGTTATCCTAATCCCAAAAAAAGAGGGTATATGGGAGGTTATCCCAAGCTTAAAAGAGGGTATTAAAGAGGTTATCCCAATCACAAAATAGGGTAAATGGGGGGTTATCCCAATCTCAAAGTGGGTAAAAGGGTAGTTATCCCAATCCTAACATATTATAAATGTCTTAGTGGGAAGCCTTTAAAAAATATTTCTATGATTATGATAATTCTACAATTATGAAACTATTTGATCACATAATCTTATGCCAATGTTCTATTCTCATGGATCACATTCTTTTATCCCTTTCTAATTCATGTTTTATAAACCACGAATATTTATTACCTGAAATATGATTATGATCTATGATATGTTGGGTATGGTTTTTAAATGTTATGATTATGTTCTCATAACCTTATTCTCATTTTTTGCTTATATGATCATTGATATCTCCCTTTTTTACCCTTAGAATCTAATATCATCATTTATTATTTTTTCTTTTCCATGGGATATGATTTTTTTTAAGTATAATGTGTCTAATAATACTGCTAGTTATGAATAACTAAGTGGGGGATGATGTATATCTTTTATGAACTAGTTTTTTATATATCAAAGTTTACAAAAACACTAAACTATTACAGTTCTGGTATTTATTGTAATTTTATTTAATAAATATAAATCTAATAAGATTTAATATTGATGTATGAAAAGTTAGTTTCATTATAGTTGGTATCATAGAAAGGGTTAGTTACCTTTGGAGACTAAGATGAGAAAATTTTAGTGAAAAAACTTAGGATAATCCAATTTATATGAGAACCTTATAAGTTATGGTAAATAAATGAGTGTTGTTTTCCTAGAAAAACATCCCTATATGGATACTATAAGTAGACTAGGTTTTGTAATTGATATATTTTTAGGGTAATAACTCTAAAAAGAGTAGGTCAATTATATCTTGAAAGTCATTCTAGTGCATAGTGAGTGTGCACTTACTACGCACCTAGTTTGACACTCTTGGGGAAAATTCTTGGGTTAATTAAATTTTTCATTATGAACCATCATGAAGGATTTGAATAAATGACTATCATTGATAGCCTAGATTAAATATAAGGTGTAATATATTGAAAATAAGGTGTCATGATTTCGACATCCTTTAACTATTATTTCATGATTATGTGTTTTACCTATATGATTATTATTTATCACACTATGATTTTTGGATTTAGTCAATAAATAGAACCTAAAGGAAATGTGTTGTTGTTGAATGTGATGCAAATGAAATTAATTTACTCCAGAGAAACCAAATTATTTTGGATAAAGAATTCATAATCTCTTTACTATGCTTATGCAACTTTTCAAGAAATGAATCATACTAATCTTCCAAATAAGAAAAGGAGAGAACATCATTCTATTGGGTCCTTCTTGAGAAAACATCCAACATATTTTATAGGATAAATTGATCCACTAGTTGTTGAGCACTGGATCAATAAAATTGAAAATATATTTCCAATTATCTAGTGTCTGGAGCATGAAAATTTTATTTGGTCTATCTAACATTTGGAATGAAAATCATACCAATGGTTTAATCTTATCAAGAACACCAGGCAATTAGAATAAATTGACTATATAGAGTGGGATTAATTTAGATAGTTATTTTTCAACAAGTTACTTCCTCATATTCTTCGTATGAAAATATAGAAGTAATTACTCTATCTAATGAATAAGGATGATGAATCCATTAGTTTATATGAGATAAATTTTACAAGACTTGTGAGGTTTGCTTCTCATATTATCATTGAACCAGAAAGTAAGGTCGATTGATTCTTCAGTGGATTAAAACTAAGTCTTTTAAAGTAATTATCCATAAGGAACTTCTGTAGTTATAAAGAAATCGTTCAATGTTCTACTAATGTATAAAATGATATTGGATTTACCCATCAATTGCGTGGTTTTATTATTAAAATAGAGATATAATTAAAAAAGAAATTCAAATAATAAAAACCATGGAGGGAAGAAGAAAATCCTTTCATTATGCTCTATGTTTGGAAGGATACATGGTGAAAACTATCTTAAGTACACTGGTAAATGATTTAAGTGTGTAAAGGAAGTTCATAGAGCAATCGAATACTAATTTGATGAGAAGAAGTTAGTTTATAATGAAGAGAAAACACCACAGAATGAACCACCCACACTCCAGTGTTTCAAATGTAAGGAGTATAGGAATTATTCTAACCAGTAATCAAATATGTAGGTAAATGATGATGATTAGTATTAGTAATCACATAATCCTAGAGACAAAGGTAAATCTTACATGATCACTATTTCCAATGTGGGGTATGATAATGAAGTGTTGAATTTTATTCTAACTATCCACTCTATAACTTATAATGTCTTATTTTATTCTAGATAAACCCAATCTTTTGTATCTAAAGAATTTGATAAGGGAATACCAATTCCACCCCAAATATTAGATGTTGAATTATCATTGAAGACCCCTAATGGTATGATGGTCTCATATCAAGTTTATTATTATTCTTTGATTGATTTTTTTTGGAATGTGCTTCCTGAAAATATTATTATTCTCCCTATAATTGAATTTGATATTATCTTAGGCATAGATTTGATTTCTTTATATAAACCCCACATCAATTACCAGGGAAAGGAATTCATGCTTTATATTATAAACTAACCCATGATCATCTACCAGGTCGATGATAAATATGAAATATCTATTGAAATTCCATCCATTATATGGGTCTTGATCCGTATTCAAAAGGTTTTTTTATCTCAGATGATTATAGAGAATCTCAACATTGAAGATATGCTTATTTTATGGGATTTTGTTGCGGTTTTTTCAAGAATAGTTTCTCGGTCTTACACCAAATAATGATGTTGAGTTTTAAATAGAACTCCAACATGGTTATACACATATTTAAAAAAATCTATATTTAATAACTCTAATTAAGTTTCAGGAACTAAAGATGAAAATCAAGGAGAATATTGAAAAGGGATTCATTCATACAAGTGTGTCACCTTAGGGTGAACTAGATATTTTTGTTAAAAATGATGATGGATCAATGAAAATCTGTATTGATTATCCAAAACTTAACATGATCACAATAAATAATAAGTATCTTTTACCTTATATTGAGGATTTGTTTGATCAATTATAAGGAACTCAATATTTTTCCAATATTGATCTTTGATCTGGATACTATCATTTGAGGGTCAAAAATAAATACATTCCCAAGATATTAATGTCATTTATTCTTACTAATACCTCACAATCTTTATTTATATAATGAATAGATTCTTTAGAGGTTACCTTGATCAGTTTGTGGAAATATTTATAGATGATATCTACATATATTCCAATTAAAACAAATAACATGAATATCACTTGATGATTATATTAAAGACATTAAGTGAGGATAATACATATGAAAAATTCACTAACTGTAAATTTTGGATATATAAGTTTTCATTTTTTAAGTCATATAATCTTAAGAGAGGGTATATCGGTGGATCCATCAATTGTGTAAGTTATTGAACATTGGACCATAATAACTACTATGACATAGATCTATAGTTTTCTTGGTTTAGATGGATATTAGTGACTCTTTGTACATAATTTCTTATAGATGTCTAATCTAATCACCGTGTTAACTCATACGAGAGAAAATTTACTTTGGACTGATGAATTTGAAGATAATTTCAAGGAACTAAAGATAATTTTAGTAAGTTCACATGTTCTTACACTACCCTAGAGTGAAGAAGGGTTTTCGATCAATAGTGATGCATCAAAAAAGGTTTTGTGATACATTTTGATGCAGAATTATATGGTAATAGATTATTCCTCACAAAAATTATAGGTTCATGGGAAAAATAACCCAACTCATGATTTATAGTTAACTATGGTAATTTTTTCATGAAAGATATAGAGGTTTTATCTTTATATAAAAAGTTGTAATATATAAAATGATCAAAAAAATTTAAAGTATATATTCACAAAGAAATAGTTAAATATACAACATATAATATAGTTTGGGTTTATTAAAGATTATGAATACTTAATACATTAGCACCTTGGGAATACGAATAATGTGGAAGATGTTTTGAGTCAAAATTAACGTGCTAGTTTATGTATGATGTGGATCATAAAAGATCCAATATTTCTATATTTTCAAAGGATTCATATAGAGATATTTAAGTAGGGGGATAAATCATATCTTTCTCAAATTAATGCTCAACCATCTATCCATGCGAGGATTATATAAGTACACCAAGAAGTTATAGAACTATAAAATAAGGTGAGAAATTTTTCTAAGTTCAACTGTGATTTCTATGGGATAATAAGGTTTAGGAAACATGTATGTGTTCTTTCTATACCCGATTGGATAAAGTATCTATTGGATGAATCTCATTGTTTAATGTTATCTATTCATCCTAGAAGTAAAAAAGCTGTATAAATACCTAAAAGAGTATTTTCGGTGGGAAAATATGAAAAGAGATATTGCATAGTATGTATCTCAATTCTTAGTTTTAAAACAAGTTAAGGTAGAGAGATATAAGTAAAAAGGGATGTAACAACTATCAACCATACTATAATGGAAATGGGAAAAATACCTATAGATTTTATCTCTGAAATCCCAAAAATGTATGAATGTTGTAATTTTATTTATGTTGTAGTTGACCAAAATACAAATCCAACACACTTTATTACTATTAGATAATATTTCTCCCTTGATCTTATTGAAAAAATATACATTATATAAGGGGTAAGTTTGAATGGAGTAATAAATTATATTATATCTGATCGAGATAAAAGGTTTACCTTAATGTTCTGGAATTTTTTTTAATGGGATCTAGATACATAGTTGAGTTTTAGAACTAGTTATCATCCTCATATAGATGGTCAGTCTAAGAAACCATTTAAACCCTAAAAGATATATTGAGATATTGTTTTATAGATTTCAAAGGTGGTTGGTATCAACACCTTCCTCTATTCAAGTTTTCTTACTATAATAGATTTCACTCAAGCATTCAAATATCTCCTTATAGAGAACTCTATGAAATAATGTTTAAAAACCCAATGTATTGGGATGTAGTTGGAGAAAAAAATATATAGGGAGCTGATCTAGCCAATGAAATGGTAGTGAAATTCATCTCTATTTATCATAATATGAAGGCATCTTAGAGTCTATAGAAAAATTAGGCTAAAAATCATTAGATAAATCTAGAATTTGAATTTGGTGAGGAGTTATTTCTATAAATTTATCCATGGAATAATATTACGAGATTCTAAAAGAAATTAAATTTGAGTGCTAGGTATATTTTCTCTTTCTATATTCTTGATCGAGTAGGGATGATAGCTTATCGATTGGAACTTTCATCATACCTCTCTCAATTTTATGACGTGTTCCAAGTATATCTTCTAAAGAAGAACATACCTTAAAATGTAAATAAATCAATGGTTTTACTACTGTTCAATGATATTTCCTATTAATAACAATTAGTACAATCTTGTATCATAGAGATAAAGTGCAACATAACATGAAAACTCACCTGGTTAAAGTTCTCTGGATGAATCATAAATTCAAAGAAGCTACATAAGAACTAGAGGATGTGATGAATCAAAGATATCTTTATTTGTTTGTATCAAAATGATGAAATTTATAAGGGAATATTAATTTTAAGTGGATTTGAATATAACACCATAATATTTTATGATATACTTCTCTATAAATAAAATTTATTCCTTTGATTTATTTCTCTACATGAAACACCGAGTTTAAATGAATTCTCATATATACCATTGAAAAATTAGTATATAATGTGAAAATTATCACTTATACTTTGGATTAGAAGGTATGAATAGGACTAAATAAATTATAAAAAATGTATGGTTTACACATGTGTTCGTGGGTTGTTCTTCTTCAATTGAGTCAAAAACCTCTGAACGCATTGATCCCAAGAATTATCACCACCGAGGTCTATCAGCGATCTCCTTCTCAAAAGATGAGGTGCACACTCTTTCTTCGGATCTACATTTTTCTTTGGTTGGTATGTTCTTTAAGTATAGACCCTTGCTTTTGTTTCTTCTCAAAACCCTAGAAAGCATCAAATTTTTCAAATTACACATTAAACTATTGAGTTCGCTGCATGTGTTGTTTCAATTCTCATCGGAGGATGAGTATTATAGGTTTTGGACTTGTGGTTTCTGGTCTTTTGGGGGTTGGAGAATGAAGGTTATAAAATGGTCACTAGACTTATATTTAGATTCTGAACACTCTATTATTTTTCTCTGCCTTGGGTTTCTGAGATTACCCTTATACCTTTTCACGTATAATGCTTTATTTTACATTGCTAGACTATTTGGTCAACCCATTAAGATTGACTCTCCTACCCTAAACCTAACATGCCCCCACTGTCGCTAGGATTTGCACTAAGATTGACATTTCTAAATCCTTTCCTTCGAGATTATGGATTCAAAATGGGGATATTGGTTTCATTCAAGAGGTGGTCTTTGAGAATGTCCCACCATTTTGAAAAAAATTCTCAAGTATCGGTCATTATTTGAATGAATATAAGAACCAATGAAATGACCCTTAGCCTCCACCTCTCCTCAAATCTTTGTGGGTAGAAAAGGAAGCCTCCAAAGTGACCTATGATTCTCAGATAGTTAACCCCTCTGACTGCATCAACATCACGAATCCCTTTGATCCCTCCAAGATGCATCCCCCCAAACTTTGTGATGTCAATCCCTTTCACAACCTCAAGCATTATAAAGAAGAAAAACAATATTTCTCTAAGGCTGAGCCATCCATTCCTACAACAAGCAATAATATGCAAAAATATAATGAAGATGTGAAATCTGATCATAAAGAATCCTTTCAAGTAGAATTTGAAAAATCTTGTCCATTGAAAAGAGACTTCTTAAAATAAAGTGCTAAAAATGGAAAAAATCAAGGATTGACTCTGATGATTTCATCACTCCAAGTGCTAGAAACCCCTGGAAATGTAAGGATAATACCAAGGTTGAAAGAAAAATTATTACACATTCCTTTGCTTCCAGCATAAGGGATCCAATTCCCCCTCATACAACCCTATTGATAAAGTGTGTGTCTCATCAGATGCCTCGGCAAGATCCTCTGATTATTCTGACTCAAAAGTTTCATCCAGTCAGGATGATGAAAATGACCCTACATATAGGGATTCCTATGTTATTCTAGAAAAACTGTATTTTCCAAAAGACTTGGACTCTTGGATGGAAGAGAAAGATAGAATTGAATTCAGATAGTATAAAAATGGGGAGATGTCAGATGACACTTATATTGACAATAGAAAGAGGATGTTTATCAAAGTGGTTGAGGAATTTAAAAAGGATTAAAATTTTGATTTTAAGGATTCCCCCTGGAAATGAATTCGGTTGCAAACACTAGTAGCATTTATTTTCCTGTTTGGTTGCTAGAGGTTTTGCTTTGCATTTGGTTTTCTGGATTTCTTTTCATCTCTTCTACTGATATGTTTTTTTAGTTTAGTAGGAGGAATTTATTTTTTGTTTTCATCTAACTGTTGGTTTTGACTGGGAGTGGAGCTTTTGATCTTTTTAAATTTTTTTACAATGAACCTTGAGAACCAAATATTTGAAGCAGAGATGGAGCTTTTGGGGTTAATTTATTTGTTTTTTTCTTCATGTAAGATTTCTGGTCTGCCTACTGGGGCTGCTACAATGGATGTTCTTAGGTATTCTTTTAACATTTTTGAGTGATCTGTGTCCAGTTTTGAACAAGGATTTTCAACATAGTTGATATGCTTTTATGTAGTAAACTATTGGAATTGGATTTTCATGTGTTATGTGACTTTGAGATGCCTTCGATAATTAAGAATTCTGCAACACTCATCCAGAATTGAAAAGTTACAATGACTAATTCTTTCAAGTTATGTCTATTTAAAGGAATTTTCAAGGTCATTGTGGGAGCCATTTGAAACCACACCTACCAGATAAGGAAAGTTCAATATGAAATCAGACAAAAGAATGAAATGCTTTGATGCCACAGTGAGGATGGAGCAAATCTACTCCTTGGGGATGCCACTTTTGAGCTGTAACATCACTGGATGAGGCTATTTTATGCGGCCTTAATTTATTGGAGTGAAAAGGAAACAGGTTTGAATATTTTCATTATTTTTTGAATCTTTATGTCTCATTATGTTGCCACTATAATTTTCTTATGGTGTAAGTGTATTACACCTCGAGCTTGATTTTGTTAAACTTTTGATTTAATAAATTTCCTTGGGCATAAATTTTGTGACTAATTCATGTCATTCCCATTAAAAAAACATGTATAAAATGAATTAATTGGTTATCAATTTTTTAGAAATAAAAATAAAGAACATTTGAGTGTGAAAGTGATGTTTTTCTAAAAACTATTCTTATGTACAGAATTTTTTTATCTTAATAAAATAAATTATTCACTTTTAGGGAATTATTTTAATGAAATTTATATATTATATATTCAGTAAAAATTTAACATTCATTGAACGTTTTTACTGGGCATGGGATAAGAATAAATCAAATTTTATACTTAAAAATAAATTTTCTGAAAAAAGGTTTCCATCACATTTTTCACACTTATAATAAAATGAATTTATAAAAAATATAAAAAGTTAATCAAGAAAATGAATTCCATATTTTTAATCAAAAGGATCAAATTTTTTAAATGGGTCTTTTTATTTTTGGTCATTATGAATAGCAACCTTAGTAAATATTTATCACATTGATAAGGGTAAAACGGGTAAAATAGGGTTAACACATTTTGAAATAGCTTTAAAAAATATCTAAAACATTAATTTATCTTATTACATGAGTTTAGTACCATTTTTATCCAAGTATCAAAAATATGACCACTTAGTACCATTTTCCTTTGATTATGACCTTTATATTGTTTTATAAAAAGAATATATACAAAATGTCATTCTATTGACTTTAACATCTATAAATTTTTTACATAAGGATGAAAAATTGTTATATTTAGTTATAAATGTTTATAGTGAAGAAAAATTAATTTTTTCATCATATTAATTAATTTTTAATTTTTATTTATTAAATAATTTCCTTAAACACTTATGTAACACCGACACAATATTTATTCAATTAATAGAAAAATAAAATAAATGATTTTAAAAATATTAAAAGTAATAAAATTTGAATAATAATAATTTTCCAATAATTTTATAGATAAATATAACATTTTATAGATGTGTTACATGTTTATATTTTAATTAAATTACTTTCATGTTGTTTTCAAAGTCAAATTATGTTAAAAGTTCTTAAAATGAAATTAATCGTATTTATGATAAAAATATTTTATTAATTTATTTAAAAATCAAAAAAATATTTAATGAGGGAAATTTGTATGAGAAAGGGTCAAATAATTCATTCCTTTGTCGTTTATGATCCAATTGTTACCATATAAAAAATTATAATCCTTTAATATTAAAAAAAATCATTACCATGATTAAGATTAGAATTAGTTAACCATGGGGTTAAACCAAAAGATAAGGTTTAAAATTATAGCGAAACCTATATAAATTTCATTATCTGATGATATTTCAACCTTATCCTATTTTTTTCAAATTTTTGTCCATTTGGAATGACTTAATTATATTTTAATCTTTTTTTTGTAATTCCAAATGCATCTGTTCCCGCCTTTATAAAATGATTCCCCATATATATTTTATTTATTGAGTATATATCTCTACCAAACCCTACCTAATTCTATTCTAAACTTACCTATCCACTAATTATAGTTTTTGGTATTTTTTAAAGACCATTCCAAGGGTCTTTAATAAGGTATCTAAAGGAGGCATGCTGATGAATATGTATTCTTCCTAACCGGCCTCTTTCAATTTATTTCTTATTATACCTTCTCTAAATCAATGGTATTTATCATAAAATAATAAATTAAGTATCTTAAATATAATTAAATTTTATTATTATTATTTAACTACCATTATCCATCCAAATTTCTATAAAATGGGAAGTGAATGTATCACTCATGCATACGTGGACTAATGCCTCCAAATAACGATACAATTGATTTTACATCACCAAATTTCATGGATGGTTATTACAATTAGTTTGAAGTTTATATATGATATTTATTACATAATTATTCTTTTTAAAATATAATATCATATATATAATCATACCTTCTTATCTGTTATAAAATGATAGTGTCGCTCATGTGTAAGTGTGGACTACCACCTCCACAAAGCGATGAGGTTTTTTTTTATTTAAATTTTACTTGGATGATAACAAGGATTGATTAAATTAATATATATGATATATATGATATAAAAAATATTATTTAATGGTGAATTATTATTTACCTTTCTTTCATTCCATCCATCAAAAAAGTGAAAACAATGTTATTGTGTACGTACGATCTACTGTATCCACGAATTGTGTAATTCATTTTTATATATCTATATTTTATGCATGATTATAAATATGTATACAAAAAATATATAATAAATTTATATCAGAAATAAAATTCTATATATTATGTAACCATGATCAATGTACAAGGACCATAACTACAGAACAAAAATTCTTATAAAAAATGAAACTCTTAACACCCAAAATAAAAATTTTAATAAGGAATTATTAATAAATGGGTGTTGAAATGTTTTAAGTGGATAATATATGATATTATAAGTATTTTTATGAATATATTATAGAACTATAATAAATTTAAATTTATTATATGTTAGGTTAAGTAACTTTTTAAGAAATTCAAACTTAAGGTAAGAGGTTTATGCAACTATCTCATTGTTTACCATGATTATTAATGAATAAGTTCCTGATGATGAAATTTCATGATATACCTATTGATAATCTCATGAATTTTATTATCCTATGATTATAAATAGACATTACTTATTTCCATTTAATTTTTCTATTTTTAAGTAATCAAGAGACTGAAATGACATTTTTAAGGAAAACCATTTTTTTGTCTATTTAGTCAAAAGTCATTTTTCCTCCATGTATATGTTTTCAAAAAAAAATTCAAGATTTTTTTATATTAAAATATAATTACTTAGAGTAATTTTTAACCATGTTTTAATTTTAAAAAAATCATTTAAAATTAATCTTCTTATCATATTCCGAATGATGTACTTTTTATATTTTATTGAAAATACGAATGGAATCTTTGTTTTGACGTACACTGCTTAAATTGAATTTCCCAAAATCATGACCAATAATATCTTTTAATATTGTTATAAAAGTTTTCAAGGTTATTTTCAAATAAAAATTTATAATTAATATTTTTGAAATTTTTATATTTTAATATGTTATTTAAAAATGAAAAGGGTATTTTGATTAGGAAATACTCAAGTGATAATCTAACGTAAATTTTAATCTATGATAACATCCTTTGATTTTACTTAGGATTTATTGAGGATATGATATAATGATATCATATTTATTATTATTTTTTATGTTTTATGTATATGATGATGAAATATCAATAAACCCATTTTATTTTTTAGGGGTTAAGTAATGATGAATGTTTTCACAATCTTGTGGAATATATATGAATAGATTTATGATTATGTGATGGGTTGGACTAGAATTATATATCCTTATAATTAATTGGATAAATTTTAATGTTATATGAGGTTAAAGGGTACATATTATTTTATCCCAATCCTAACAAAAAGAGGTTATATGGGAGGTTATCCCAATCCAGAAAGAGGGTACATAGGATGTTATCCCAATCCCAAAAGAGGGTGCATAAGTGGTTATACCAACATCGAAGAAAGTGCATAGTTTTTTAGACCAAACCTAACATGTTATAAATGTCTTGGAGGGTATCCTTGACATAAATTTCTATGATGATGATTATTAAAAACTTATTCTACTTGTTTATGACACGATCTTATACTAATGTTATGTTCTCATGGCTCATGTTCTTTGATCTCTTTATTATTCATTTGTTATGGACTAACAAGATCTATTCCATGACTCTATATTATGATCTATGATATGATTGGTTTGGTTTTAAAAAATTATTCTCATTTTATCATACCATGTTTCCCTCAAAACATGTTTTCTGGTTAGGAATCACTAATTCTAAATGGTTTCCAGTGGGTTTGTTTATGAAATCAGAAACACCCAACAATTCTGTATCCAAGGGGACCTGATTTTAAAAGGTAGAAATTCATTAGGTTTGTTGACCTATGATTCTTATGAACTCACATTGGTTGATAGGATGGGATTTCGGGCTCATCGCACCCTTTTAAGGGGAATTATTTCCTACTCTGTCACTCTCTTATAGATTTATGATATGTTTATGAATCCTTATTAATTTACCATGCATATTGTAGGTTTCCATTGAAATTTTAAATAAATTATTAGAATGTGTGGAATTCATAATCATCTATATATATTTGAGGTTCTTCATCAAATGATATATCTTTGTGTATATGAGGTTCTCCATTGATTGTATCCTCTTATATATTACTTAGAGATTCTTTGGTCATTATCACAATGATGCTGGTTTTTAAGACACTTAGTGGGGAACTCTGGAATTTTATGGTCATCTAGGTGGATAGAGGTTACTCTAGAGTTTATCGTCATCTAGGGAGATGGAATTTGATTTGATATTGGGATCAAACCCATATATTGGATACCTACGTATCCTCATGAAATGAATCAAAACCCTCATAGTTTGGTGCCACTTAAAGGGACACATCATACCTTTTAAGGTTGTGTGATAAGGACTCAACCATGTAGTTTAATGTCATGTGGTAAGGACATATATGTGAAAGGTTCCTATTCGAATATTGGTGTGGTACTTATGTCAAAATCACCCAAGGAACTCAGAAGGGATATGAGATTCCAAGTAGGATTATAACCTACTAGGAATGTGGCTTAGAGAGAATAGGGTTGATTTGGGGTGTTGGGTTTAAAATTCAGGTAGGCTTACTACATATCCTATTTGGATGGGAATCAAATCCCATATAGTTTGATAAGTATCGCAGGGGAGTATGAACATTTGAGAGAAATAGGTTAGGGCTTACTCTTAAAGATAAATCCCTTGTAATAGGGTCCACGAGAGATGTCTTAACTCATAGAGATTTTGGGGGGGTTTAATTTAGGGGTTATTATTAAGTAGGATGCCTGGATAAAGGTAATTGGGGTTGGACTCTTGAAGAGGATTTCCAGTGAGCCCGATCCTTAGGTGAAGGCTTCCCACATATCCCATTTACGGTGGGAATCATAGTTCTCATAGTTCATTACTTCAGGTGTATTGTGTGGATGTTGTGATCATTAAAAACCTCTAACCCCATGTGAGTTATGATCAGTGTGAGAAATAAGAGGATGTGAAAGATTCAAAAAACCACACCCACTTTTCCTCCTTCATTGGTGGAAGAGGTCGGGCCTACGGTGGAAGAGTTTGTGGCTATGGTGCTTCCCTTTCATAAATTTACATTAAGCATGTGTCCAATCTAAGGAATGGGTGAAGGTGATGGGTGTAGATAAGAGCAATACTCCAACCTTCTTCATGAAATTCTAAGCACTTACACCAGGATGCCTTCACAAAAATGGGTCCCATAATGGAGAGGGAGACCTTTAATTTTTCAAAAGGAAAAGAAGGTGTGAACCATAACCTCCCTACCAGGGACCAAAAGCTCAAAATCATAGATATGAGAAGGGGTGGACGTGGTCAGAACCATAATCCTCCAAAACCAGGAACTATACAACACTGTCTTTGAGGTAAGGGTCTATGTGACCATAGATATCCAAATCTATGGACACCTTGAGGACTCTTACTCTCTGGTAGGACAAGTGTGGAAAACCTCTAACCATATATATCCAAATCCAAAAGGAAGACACGTAGATGTCCCTTTATCTAAGATTTAGTAAATCAATAGGTCTTGGTGGAGGTTTCAAAATGGTCACTTTCATAAAAGAGATCCATATAAGAAAAGGCCTTTCTATAAGTGTCTTTAAGAGAGACCTAATGGATGGATCGAGCAAATTGAGAGGTAGGGAGAACATCAAGTAAGGGTTATCAAGTAAGTGGAACTCAGGTATGGGGTGCTCAAGTAGGCTTGGGTAAACTAATTTCACCTTAAGTGACGAAAAACCTAGATTACTAGACTTGGGTGAGAATTGGCTAAAGCCTTCAAGAGTCTTCCAAAGTATTCCCAAAAGTGAGGCGCGCAAATTCCTGCTTGAGGAAGGGTATTCACGCAAGTGTTCTTAAATTAGGGGGTTAGAAAAATGATTTTCACAAGTGTTGTTAATTTTTAACACTTGGAGAACCTAAGCCTCATTTTCCCCCTTTAATTCCCTTGATTTAGGTGTTATGAAACTACCTTGGAGGTTTCAAAGGACTTGGGCGAAGCACTAGGGTGATCAGAATAGCAATCAGCCTTTAGGTAAATTTTTCCATCCAAATGAAGGCCCCAAGGTTCTATTTATAGAAAAATATGGTACATTGGGTGAAATTCACTGGTCATGCAAGTGGATATCACGCAGGTGGGTGGCACGCAAGTTTGTGGCGCGCAGGTGCTTGTGCACCGACGGTGTTTTGGGGGACTTAGGAGAAAAAGTTATTCCATACCATGGGGGTTGTTCCCCTACAAACCTTCTCGGGATTAGTGTCAGGTTGTGGCCTTGTCCCTTTAGTCTGATCCCTCCTCTACCGTCATTGGCCCCCATGAAAAATGTAGAGTTGCATCGTGAACTTTTTGAGCCCGGTTGAGGGTCTTTTTTGTCACAACACATGAAAATCCAATATGGTCCTTCTTATTGATATGTAATTTAATATTATTTAATATATATATATATATTATTGATTTAAAATTTTCTTATTTTATCCCATATGTGTTTTGGTTACGTTATGTGAAAACTGAATTTATAACAGCTTATTTTGGTAAATTTAGAGAACAAAAATGATACTACAATATTGAGTTAAACACATAATATAATATTTATATAACCATATAGAAATAATTATTTTCTTACTATATTATATTAATATTATTTTTCATGTTACCATAGTATTATATAATAGATTTTTATAGCATTTTTCATATAGGTGGTTAAATCAACCCATTCTTGAACACACTTTAACTTGATTGGTTAGTATGGTTAAAGAGGTGTTTATTTTAACATAATATCATTATCACAGAAGAATAATGATATTATTTTTTGTTTTTATTATGTTGAACCATATTTTAATATTTTTTTAAATAATGAAAAACAAGAAAAAAATATATTCTTCATGGAGGTGGTAGTTCGCACGTGCGCATTCCTTTGTTTTTATAAGTTGATGGAAATAAAAATATGATTGTTGTACCATTAATATATCAACATATAATTTTACTAATGATCGTTAAGTCATCATATTAATTTATTGATAGGATATTTGGAAGAGTAAGACTAAGAAGAAAAACTTAAGAAGTAGATAATACATACATTGGAGACTTGATTTTTCTTTGAAAGTCCCCTTGAAATGGAATTAATTAGGCTAATAATTAGTGATTAGGGGATTATTTTAGCAGAATAGGTAAATTGGGAGATAAAAATGGAATAGTCTGAAGGATTAATTATAAAGTAAGTTGTATCATTGAAATGGTGTAAGTGATCCCATTTTATAAGAGAGGAAAATGATTCTTTTGGAAACACCCTTTATATTTTAATAATTCCATGACACTATTCCAAGTTCAATAGATCCAAAGTTTATAAATAAAGGATTTTGAGGTATATTTGGGTTAATAAGGGTTCAAAAAACTATTTCTACAAATTTTAAAATCATGTTATATGGTTTTTACTATTAGGTTTTTATGATTTTGTCTTTTACTTTTAAACTGGGTAACTAGTTTCTGACTAAGTGATGTTATGTTTTATTAAAAATATAAAATATAAAATATAAAAAAAAATTGGTTTTCTTGAACAAAATTTAACCACTATTAAATCAAATTAAATTTTAAATAATTATAAAATTAACTTTTAAATTAAAAAAGTTAATGTGTAGGAAACTATTTTAGTAGAAAAATGACATTTTGACCATTAGGTATTCTTAATTTTATTTAGTATTGAGTACCAATTAAATGAGAATTAATATATATATTTATTTATTTATAAATCAAATTATATTCATTATTTAAAGTATTTCATTTTAATTTATTCAATATAAATTCCTTGATATTAATATAATAATAATTTTAAAATAATTATTTCACCATTATCATGGTAATTGACATTAATCCCAAAAATCTAGTTTTATAAATAAAAATAAAATTGTAAATGTTAAATTGTATGAAATTTTTATATGAAATGTGAGAATAATTTTATCAAATTAACTTTATATTTGTAGGGAATTTAATGTTAACATTATTGCATGTTTAGTGTATAAATCTATTTTTTGAAAAAGTTTATTTTTAAGAAAAAATATTTATGATTGTGATAGAATTAAAAATGAAATTTATTTAAATGAATTTAAAATATTAATTATTATTCAAAGAGTATTTATTTGAAAATAAAATTGGTAAAAAAATTATTTCAACGTGTTATGACTAATTAAAGAAAACAGTAGAATTTTTTTTATTAAAATGCTACATTATTTTTTAAAATATTGAGAATGGGTTTATAAACTCCATTTAGAATTTAAAAATCAATTATTATACTTTATAATATATAATTTTATAGGAAAATGTTTCAAAAAAACTTTTAATTCATATAAAAGTGACGGTGCTAGCAAAATCAATATTTTCACAATTCACCTAAAAACCAATTATTTTAGAGAAATGTGAATAATATATCCTAAGTTATTATTGTTTCGAGCAATTAAAAAATTAATTTTAATTTTTCAAATTTGAATTTATAAAATTTATAAATTTTTATTTTTAAAATAAAATGTCACAACCCGACCCTACCCGGGCTCGAGCCGCAACTACCCCAAGCCCGCCTCCATAGGCCAGGGGCTGGCGACCAGCGCCGAAGGCACAATAACTCGGGGAGGCCTTTTCCTAAGTACCTATACACACACATGCAGCACACTCAATGCAATAGTACAGAGTAAAAGTAAAGACAAGCAAAGTAAAGGGAAACTGCTATATATAAACCACAATGTGCATCGACCTCTAACAGTACAAAGTACAAACTGAAAAGAAAAGGGGAAAAACACGCACCCAACCATAAAGGTGCCACAACCCAGCAACAGGTAAATAAAAAGGAAACAGCTGACGGGTCTTCCACCTGGAACCCAGCCATGACCACCGCACGCGGTCCAAGCTCCCAAGCTCCTACGCTCCACTGAAGTCACGCTCCACCTGTCCGTCGTCTACAAGGGCACACCAAGTGCGGGCAAAGCCCAAGCAGAGGTGAGTATAAAAATACTCAGTAGGATACCCCGAAGTCTCGAGGGAGCAACAAAGGAGGTACTGAAGGGTGAGCAGTAGAGCGAACAGAGAAAAGTAGAGAAGTACAACCGAGAGTGCAGTAAAGAGTCCAGCACAACCCAACAAGAGGAGAGAAGGTAGACTCATCCAGACACAAGGAGCTGGAAACGGTGAGAAGATGAACTTCCCGTCGAGTCTTCACTACCTATAGCAGGAGAGTAGACTCGTCCAACCATGAGAAGCTAGACATGGAAAGCACGTGGCATACCCCGCGCGTCTTCGCCTATCCTAGAAGGAGAGTAACCAAACCCAAGAAGTGGGTACCAGAAACAAGGTATATACATATCTGTATGCTCAACAAGAAACCTGAACAAGCTCGTAAGGGGATCTTCATCCCATGTCTCAGCCCAAGAAAAGAGTTTCCAACAGTCCCAGAAGCAACACCATCATCGATGCCCAGCATCCCGCACTTCTGCCCCGAACTGTAAGCCAAGGGGCTCAATCACCGCACTTCGACACTATCCTCTTTGGGCGGCACTGACTCGCCCGCATGGTTTTGGAATGCGTCATAAGAACGCATCTCAGTGGGGAAAGTGCCCCTCGTACTTGAGATTTATAGGAAGTCAAACCACACCTCATCACTGCCCTACAGTCAAGAGGTCTCCTCAAAGTCAAGGTCGTCACAACACTGACCCGTAACCAGGGGTCCCGCTCCGGTAATCACGGAGGAAAGCCACAGACTAGCCTAGTAGAAAGGACTGAGTCTGGAATTCCAATAGTTGTCCCACTTCCCAGACCTTTTGGAGGGTAATTCATAACTAGATATCGGGTGACCCACTGCCCAGACCTGCTGGAGGGTAAACCCTAATACATCATCAGGCGACCCACTGCCCAGCCCTGCTGGAGGGTAGACCTTAATACTTCATCAGGAGACCCACTGCCCAGCCCCGCTAGAGGGTAGACCTTAATTCATCATCAGGCGACCCACTGCCCAACCCCGCTGGAGGGTAGACCTGGAATAAGTCGACAGGCGACCCACTGCCCAGCCTTGCTGGAGGGTAGACCTGGAACGAGACGACGGGTGACCCACTGCCCAGCCCTGCTGGAGGGTAGACCCTAAGAGTGTCGTCGAGTGACCCACTGCCCAGTCTCTGCTGGAGGGTAGACCCTAAGAGTGTCGGGTGACCCACTGCCTAGTCTCTGCTGGAGGGTAAACCCTAGAAGCCAATGAGTAACCCACTGCCCAGCCCCGCTGGAGGGTAAAACTCAGAACTGCTCTGGCCATATCCACTGGAGGGTACAACACTGGCCAACTGAACACGGAGTGGGTATCGCGCAACAACCCAACTCCAGAACAACTCACCCAAAAGAGGCTCAGTGCCTGCTCCATCACTGGGTGTCACTAGCACCGCTACCGGCCGATCCATCGAGAACGATACCAGGGGGAGACCACTCAACCCTGCTGTTCAAACAAACGAGCACAGAGCCAGGGGAAAAACTCCACCCTGCTAGTCAAACAAACGAGCATAGAGGGACCCTTTACGTCGCGAGAGGTCAAAGTGCGCAAAGCAGAACCCGGCACGCACGTGGGGCCCACACAACATGTGGCCCCATCGCAACCCCAACCAAACGCCCAAACATTCTCAGGTACGAACAGCCACATGTACCTCCAAGAATTCCCGTGTACTCCTAGAGTATACCACATTCTCAGCCCAAGGGCCATTATGCAGACGACATCCAACGTCAATGTGAAGGCGTGACGTAACATCTCCAACTCAAAGGCCCAGGCACGACCATCCACATCTTGTGAACCATTTATATCACTCTCCCAAGAGTGTGTGATCACACGCCAAGGGTCCGCTACAAACACGGTAGGACAAACCGCCACCGAAGCACCATTCATGCTTCCACACTTAATAAGATTGCGTAATATGCTCCATACAGCTAAACGGATCGCACCGTTGTAATCCTCGCGGAAAAATGCGCGAGTTAGACTACTTACTTACCTCCAACAGATATCCGATGGAAAAGTCGCCAACACCGCCTCACGCCCGGATGGCATCTCGTGATCCCGATCCTCGGCCCCGGAAACAGTTGGGTGCATCGCACCATTGCGATCCCCTCGGGAAAACAAGTCAAAAGCACTACTCACTGGAATGCAACGGATATCCGGAGAAAAAGATACGTTCCGGCGCACCGCACACGAGCGGTGCTTCGTGGGACCCGCAACCCGGTCCCGAAACTCAATGAACGGATCGCTCCATTGAGATCCTCTCGAAAAATCACACGAGATGGACTACTCACTTGTCCAAAATGGTTGCCCGGTGATAAGGCCGGAAATCACCGTCAACTCCCGTAACGGCCCTCGCGGGGCCCGCATCATCATGCAGAATTACAGCGGGCAGGCTACGCCAACGCGATTCCCTCGGAAAAATACCCAACATCGACTGCTCGCACGCCCCGAACGGACGTCCGATGAAAAAGCCGCTAAAAGGTGCACACAGCTCAAAAGACGGGCCGTGGGGCCCACACCTCAACTCCGGCTTCAACGCCCGGAACCGCCCTAGAAACCTCCGCCTCGACGCCAGGGTTCCAACGCCGCTGACGGTGCTTAAAATGGACTTTGGACGCGTCCGCGCCGTCCAAAACAAGTATTCCCGGGAAAAACGGCAATTCGCTTAAAGACGCGTCGCGCCTTCGAGGCCCCTCATTTCGGGAATTAAAAATTCCCGAAACCATCTCAAAAAATTTCTCTCATTTTAAGGGACGCGTCATCGCTGACGGCACACGAGACTGACGCCCGGTCTATGATTTATATAAAAAATAATAATAATAATAATAATAATAACATTATTATTATTATTTTAAACTTATATTTTATTTTCAATTTTCTTTTTTTTTTCAAACCCGCGGCCCCCGTTTTTTTTTTCATCACTTCTCCTTTTTTTTCTTGTCGCCTGCTTTTGCAGGTCGCCCCCGACAGAGACCCGCTGTCGTGGGTCTCATCTTCTTCACCAGGGTCGCGCGACCCTGGTGTTCCGGCGACCCCAGCACCGGCCATGCGGCCGGTCCTCCTGCACACTCCCGAGGTCGACGCCTCGGGCTCCCCCGCTGTCCACGCCTGGCCGGCACACGCCTGCTCCCTCGCCCAGTCGACGCCGCCTGCAGCCCCAGCCGACCGCCGCCGCATAAGGGAGTCGCTCCGGCTGAGGAGACCCCCGCCGCCGCGTCACCCGCCGGAAGCCGCCTCTGCCGTCCTCCTCTCGCCGTCTGCGAGCCCCGGTCGATAGCCTCAGCAGACCGAGGCCGAACATTCCACCGTCGCGCCTCGCTCGCCGGAAAACACCGGAAACACCGGAAAAACACCTTGAAACCCGCCGTTTTCGGCGGATGACTACGAGCATGTCGGGACTCGAATTTTAAATCCGAAGTATGCGTTTGAAAGATCAGAATATGTGCTACGCCAATAAGGGCTTCGTTCGAAACTTGAACAACATTTCAATGAATAAAATCAAATTCAAGAGGGTGCGGAAATAGAACGCAACGAAGCCTACCTTGTTGGGCTTTGCCCGACGCTTCACCGCACGATCCGACGTCGCCGCAATGCTCGGAGAGGAGGAAGATTAGTGAGGAGCTCTCCTTGGTTGAGCTCTTCTGCCAGGAGATGAACAAAGGGGAAGAGAGGGTGGGTTAAGCTTAAATAGGAAGAAAAACAAATTAATTAAAAAGTTTTAATTAATTTAATCCTTCAAATTAACCCGCACCCGAAACTCTTGGCGGGGTCAAGATTAAACCTCCCCTAGTGTAAACACCACCTCCTGAGCACAACGGCGGTCTCAGAATTTGATTCTGAGCTTCCGTTTGGAAGTTATAAAATTTAACATCCGAAGCCGCTAAATTACGAAAACGCCCCTTGGACCATTTTTCACAAACGGCCTGCGCCCACAAAACTTATACCCCTCCTAGGGTAAACAAAACGCTCTGAACTCAAAGTTGCCCTCAGTTTTCCAATCCGAGCCACCGTTTAAGAGATACTTTTGTTTCAACATTAAACGAATAAATTAATTAATTAATTTATCCGTTTAACATTCCAGAAGCGGGTGAGGGGTCCAAACGTCCCCCGCCAACACGCTTTATGTCGTTCCTAGGGTAAACACCCCAATACGGACTCATCCATACACTCGAATCTCTGATCCGGAACTCCGTTTAAGAGTTATCCCATTTATTTGGCATTTCCAGTGTGAACGCACTGAAAATTTAATTACGGCCAATCCGGGGCTCGGAATCGCACTCCGTCTGAAGGAGCTGCTCTGGAATATCATCAAGAATATTTCAAAGTCTTTCACAGCAAAAACCGGGTTCTTACATAAAATATATATAATATAATATAAATGAATTTTATTGAAAATAATCTTTTCAATAGTAACTCATATTAATAATTTATGTTCTAAAGGTAATAATTATGAATGGTTTATTATCTTAGTGTTTATTATATATTTATTAATAATTTATTATTAATATCTTGTGTTTTTTTATGTTGTGTGTAGCTTGTGACATAGGTTATATAACATAGAATGTATTTTAAAGGATCCAAAATATCAGGTCATTACAAGACTAATGGGTATACTTTCTTTTTATATCCCTTAATGAGATTTATTTTATCATACCATTTTTAAAAAATATTTTACTAGTATTAAGGATGTGTATAAATTATATTAAGGTTCTAGTTATGAAGACTTGAATTGAATTAAGTGTTTCATAAATGAAATGAGATTGTAAATTTAATAACCAAATTTTATTAAAAAATAAACATTTTGTTGGAGTTATCCCTTTTTTCATTTAATGGTTTTCCTAATTAACTAAAACTATAAACATAAATGGTTATGGGAATATTGTATAATTAAATCCCTTTGTTTAAATATTGTAATTATTGTTTGATTATATATGGGTTGTTGCTCTTACTATATTTTCTCCACATGTCCACTAGAAGTTCCAAAAGGTTCCATCCTGAATCCAAACACCACATACGATGTCCACCCAGGCGCGGGTACCCTCAGTCATTTTGTGTATATACTTTTAATTTACTTGGGTCACATATAATAAGGTCTACTTGAATTCCAATGGAACATATGTTGGGTGTGAGTATATCATACCAAATAGAAGACACCACTTGATGTCATCTAGTCTATCATAAATTCATGTGTGAAATGAAGTAGTACAAAGTAGTTAAATGGTAAAAAAATAATAAGAAGTTTATAAAAATAAATAGCTGACTAATGAAAATATTAGACATGATTTTCTATCAATATGGTAAACAGATATCATGATTTTATAAAACTCTAATAATTTTAATCATTATTAGCCAATCCTATTTTGTGTTATACTCATAATCCATCTAATGTAATTGTCCACCATTAAAAACATATTCATTCAGAATGTCTATTAGAACCCAGCCTCTATAAGAGTAAATGTATATATATATATATATATATATATCATTATCCTCCTTGTGAGGCCACTCACTCCTTAGTGGGAGGAACTTCATGTGTGCATTAACTTCATCCTCACCTTGGAGGACACTAAAATTCTCATAGTAAGGACCATATATATAAATATATATATTCATAGTCATATACGTATACTTAACCCTACTCTATATGAGGACACTCACCTTATATAGAGAAACTATATCACATATACATATACTCTTATGTGTAGCTAGAACACTAGTCCTAAGATGGAACCTATAAAACAAGGTTTGAATACCTATATACAAAATCCATGAAAATACAAGGATATATACATGAAATATCATCAAATAATCCTTTGAACATCATGAAAATGTTTTGAGTCAAAAAGGTTTACTTTTGACTTTTTCATTCCTTCATGTTTTGAAAATCACAAACACCCTAACTTAAGGAAAATTTCATTTTCCCTAATATTTTTCTTAATAAGAAAAATTGTCCTTCCCTGAGGAAATTTATCCTTACCTATTTTTAATTGTTCATATTTTAGTCTTTCTAAATCTAACTCATTTTATTACTAAGTGAAAAATTTGGTTTCACATATAAAACCTCAGAATTATATAAATACTTAGATATAGAGTATTCTGTTTTTAGGATCCAAATTGAGATTCTGAATTCTCTGAAATTCAGACTCTAAATTCTCTAAAATTCAGACTCTGAATTCTCTGAAATTCAGACTTCGAATTTCTTAGAATTCATACTCCGAATCCATTAGAATTCAGACTCTGAATTCTCTGAAATTCAGACTTTGAATTCTCTGAAATTCATACTCATAATTCCTTATAATTTAGACACTGGATTACTTAGAATACAGGTTCTGAATTCCTTAGAATTCCGACTCCGAATTCCTTAGAATTCTGATTCTAAATTCCTTGAAAAATAGAATCCAAATATCCTTGTAATATAGACTCCTAAGGTTAAATTTCTTAGACTCTGAATTTTTATTTTTCCTTAGACTCCAAAAAATGAATTTGGTTGAGCAACCATATTTTACATACCATTTTTATAGTTACAAAACGATGTCGTGTATTCTGTTTCTAACCAACCGTTGTTTTAGTGACACATGTATAGGTCCCTCATAAATTCAAGGAAAAATATTAAAATTGGAGGAGGGAGATGACCGTTGGAAATGCGCCTATAAATAAGAGCTCATTTGAATGAGCTCACTACTGAGACATTGTTCTACAACTCTAGAGATTACATGCTGAAGTGATTTCTAGAGGGAGAGACTCTCATGCTTTGTGCATACTAAACATCTTATTCAGATTGATTTGTACGACTCTCATTGTTTCTGTGTTCAATTGAGGGCTTCTGGGGATAAGAAGACAGAGGTTTCACCCACCTTGAAGTTCGAGGGCCTTCAGGGATAGCAAGACAGACTCTGATATTCTTATCGAGGGCTTACCCTGGTGTGGGTAAGACATAATTTCTTGAAAGTATAAATCAAGGGACCTTTATCCAAGGTTTTTGGATACCCTACTCTTTAGGTTAAAAGATTTCTTACTTGTTACTTGTATTGTTTTGAGTTTGTTTTCCGCTACATTTTTATTAATAAGTAAATTATAACTATCTTATACTTTCTTGTTCTTGTACTCTGATTAGTGAGATTCTATATGCTTTAAGGTAGAATCTGTGTCTTTGTAAACTTGTATTAAGTTTCATTTTTGGAACCATATTTCCAGAATCAAGAAAGTTTGTAGAACTAAGAGGTCTTGTGAATTTTCCTTGTTAAACATTGTTAAATAATAGAAAGTTTTATACCAACTTTAAAGGTTCCAAATAAATTTTTAAAGTGTACAATTCACCCCCCTCCTATATATTGAGCATCTACATCTTATTTCGATCCTAAAATTGGTATCAAAGTAGGTCTCTGGAATACTTATATTCACATATAAGTTTTCTTGCTCAAGTTTTTCATTTTTCTATTTTCCTTGCTCAGGATTTTTATCCTTGTTTACAAAATTTACTACTAACAAGTTTGTGTGTAAAGATATTTTCCTTAAGATGGCAGGAATGAATGTCAGTTCGATTGAAAATATTAATCCTACTAGACCACCTATATTTGATGGGAATGATTATGAATATTGGAGAAATCATATGAGTAATTTTGTCATTAACACTAGAGTGGAAAACTTTTAATGCTTACTGGATATTACAGTATTCCTGATAAGGAAGTCGGAACTTTTAATAATCAAGAAAAGTCAAAATATCACCTTAATTACAAGGTACGCAATACTTTATTGTGTTCCATGACTAGGAATATATATATCCAGATTTCTTCTTATGAAGCTACAAATTGTATTTGGAAGAAATTTGAGGTTACTCATTTTGGAACTTTCAAAGTTATCGAAACTAGAAGAGCTATTCTTAGAGCTGAGTATCATGGTTTTTTCTTTCCTTATGGATAAACAATGTGTAAGGTACAATAGAGATTTATGACCATTGTTAACAGTTTACAATCTATGGGTGAAAAAGGTTTAGATGATTAGGCACTTGTGTACACGATTATAGATATCATGCCTAATGAATGGGAATCAAAGAGAACAACTATTGATGAGTATAGGAAAGTTTCACATATTACTCTTGATGAGATTTTTGGAACTTTTCTTCAACACGAGACAATAATTAAAAAAGATGCTGATCTAAATAAGAAGAAGAATGGGAATGAAAGTGTTTCTTTTACAACTACTTCAAATCATATGAAATCCAAGAATCCTGATAGAGTTACAAGATCTAAATCGAAGAAGGTCAATGTTCAATATGAATCAAGTGAAAGTGAAAATTCTAAGAATAAACTAGCTAATCTTACTCAAAGGATGAACAATATAGTTGGGAAGAAATACTTTCAGTATAGATACAAGAAGAAATAAAGAAAGGATAATAAAGTCACTGAAGTTACTTGTTATGAATGCAAGAGAGTATGGTATATAAGGCCATATTGTCCTATGCTTAGAAGAAAAGATAAAAAGGAAAATCATTCTGAGATAAATATAAAGAAGTACTACAAGGATAAATATAAGAAAGTTTTGAATGCCAATGACACCTGGAGTGCTAGTGGTGGTGACTCTTCTGAAGAATCCTTAGAGTACGAATCTTCTGGAGATAATAATATTGGTTTACTTTCCAAGATACCTATTGAAAATCATTGTTTAATAGACAAGGTACACAATTATGAATCAATAACCAATGTATCCTTGAATTCTAATTATAGTGATAGTAAATACTATGAATCCTAGAATTAAGAACCTTCTTCTAATGAAGATAATACTTTACCTACTTATGAAGAAGTTTCTAGGTTTGCTAAACTCTTTGAGATTGAAAATTCTAAAGTCAAGAAAAATCTTGATAATGAAAACTCTAGTATTTCTATTCTTACTAAGAAAGTGTCAGATATTTCTAAATATCTTGATAAGAAAACCCTTGATTTTGAAATTATTTAAAAAACCCATGATAAGTTGATTCTGAGAAGGATAAAATTTCTAAGGATCTAGAAAAATTAATTTCTAAGAAAAACTTTTTAGAGGCTAACTCTAGTGCTAAAACTAACATTTTTTTGGATAAAAACTTAGTTATTAGAATGAAGTAAAAAATATTTTCCTTGAGGAAGTGTTTGTCAAACTTTACCTTATGTAAGGAAAACTTTGATAAGATGTATTCCCAAATTTGACCTCAAAGGAATAATTCTGGATTTGGTTATAATCATTCAAAATCTATTTTTAGTAACAATTATTTTGTTCCTAAAAGTGCTCCATTATTCACTAAGTGTCAGTGTGGTGGTAATTGGGTAAAAAATTGTTCCTTAAACAAAACTCAGTCTTTAGGTTTTCATAAATCTTATTTTTTAAAGAAAATTTGGATTCCTAAAAATTTTCTTTCTGGTGTTTTTGGATCTAAGAAAGTTTGGGTTCTGAAATTCTTACACTCTTGTTTTCAGGAAAGTAAAGAAAGTACCAACAAAAATACATGGTACATGGATAGTGGATGTTCCCGGCACATGACTGGTAACCAAAAAATTATTTGAAAATATTATCAAGATGAAGGGATGAAAAGTAACTTTAAGAGATAATGCTCAGGAAGAAATTATTGGTATATGTAACATTGTTCTTCTTGGAAAAACATTGATTCCAAATGTTTTATTTGTAAAGGGTCTTAAGCACATCCTTATTAGCATAAGTCAATTATGTGATTAAGGTTGCCTTTTGAATTTTTAGAATGATAAGTATTTAGTACACAATTCCAAGGAAGATTTTATTCTTTCTACTCATAGGCAAGAGAATTCATACACACTAAACTTATAAGACCTTAGGATCCAAGATCTACCTTGTCTGAGTGCAATGGAAGATCAATCTTGGTTATGAAATAGAAGGCTAGGTGCCATTACCTTAAGTAAAAACCCTGAACATCACGCTTGTTCAAAACACATAGATATTAGGCATCACTTTCTTAAGGATCAAACACAAAAAGAAGATATCATTCTTCAATTTATCGGAACACAAGATCAACTTGCTGATATTTTCACAAAATCTTTACCATCCTATAGATTTGAATACATAAAACAAAATTTAGGAATGATGACCATAAGGTAATCTTCTATATTAATTTGTTATTGAAACCCTTCTCCTTAAAGTAAGAAACTCCCTTTCATAGGGGGAGTACATTTTCTTGTTAGACAAAATTTTTGTTAGACAAAATTTTTGTAGTTAAAATTTTCATAGTTAAAATTTTCGTAGTCAGAATGTTCATAGTCAAAATTTCTGTAGTCGAGAATTTTTTCATAATCAAAATTTTGGAATCTAAAGTTATTCAAAAAAAAATCCTCATTACAAATAATATTCCTGGAAATACAAAAGGTATGTTTCCTTTTCTAATCTTTTGTAATCATCTTTTACTTACTGGAATTATGTTTTTGTTTTCAAAATTTTCAGATTCACTTTTCCTTAAATTTTAATGTTTTTCTTAAAAAACCTCAAAAGATCAGAATCTATCAAAATATTTCTTCAGCTATCATCTCAACCTCAGATCTTCTCAAGAAGCTTTCAATTGTTGGATCAACCAGGGAAGCTGAATCGTCGCTTCAATTGCCTATATAAAGGACCCCCAATAGTCATCCCACATCGAACTCCAAGCCTTCGCATGCTGAATCTATGACTCTATTTTTAAAGTCATTTCAGATCTTTAAAGTTTTATTACTTCCAAATGTCTGTTGAATCCTCTTCTAAGAAAGAAATTTCATTTGTTAAGGAAATATCCGAGTGGCATATCTACCGAGAAAGGTTAGTCGATCTAATGTTTTATGCCAAGTATGATTCTATTGTTTCTAATAATATCAATCTGAATAGTTGGGAAAGTGCATGTATATCAAAACCAAGAGCACAGGATCCGGTGTGTCTAGAATTTCTGGTTAAATTCTTTGAGACAGTTAGTTTTTTCAATGAAGGAGGAAGAGATAAATTTTCTTTCAAGAGATATGGAAAGACACACTCTCTTTCTTATAACATGGAATCAAATCTGATAGGAATTCCTTATAAGGGAGAAGTATAATTTTTCTCACACAAGCTACCTGATGAAATAGGATCTTTTGACAAGAAAAAGGCTCTAGCTTGTTTTGGTCTTTTAGAGGTAAAGACTCTGAAAATTATTTATCTCTCTACAAATATTCAAATTCTTCAGCTATGGGTTCAAGGTTTTCTCATTCCTAGAAAAGGAGATAAAGATACTCTGAAGAAAAATGATATATATGTTCTGGATTTCCTGGTGAACCTAAGAAAGATAAACCAGGTTAATCATATCTTGGTTACGATTGATAATATAAAGAATGGAAATCTGAGGTCTCGGATTATCATGTATCCGACCATTCTTTTAAAGATCATTGTTCTTTGTCTTCAGTATTTCAAGATTCCTTACAGTTCTAAGCCGAGAAATTGTAAGGTGATTATTTTGAGTGATGATACTCTAAGGAGGATGAAGATTGGATTTAATAGTCAATCTGGATAATTTTATGATTTTTCAGAAGCAGAAGTTGAAGCTTTATCAAAAAATATGGAAGTGGCTGAAACCTATAAGAAAGGTGGAAGGAAGAGTAAGGTCAATGAACTAGAAGAGAAAGGAAAATCTCTAGTGGATAAGGAAAATCATTCATCACCTCTAAATCCAAAGAAGCAAAAAAAGAATATCCTGATGAAGTGGTGGATAAGTGGAGAGAAGATAAGAAGAACAAGAAGGAAGGAAAGCCTAAGTTTGTCTTGGACCCTACTGAGGAAAAATAATTGAAGGAAAAGATTGCTGATAATCTTGAAAAGGAACAAAAATAAAGTAAGAAAAAGAATAAGATGTTGGAGGCTGAGATAGTCCAATCCCTTCTTAAGGATACTGAAAAAGTCTCTGAATAAATTTTGGTACCAGAATCCTTTTTGATAGAACCTTTTCCAGAGACTCTGGGAAAGAAATTGGTGATTTTGGAACAACATCAAGAAGAAGAAATATTGCAAGAAGAAGAAGTGAAAAAAGAATAAGAAGGTAGTGGTGATACTGAAGATATAATAAAGCAAGTAGAAGACTATCATGAGAAGGATAGACCTTCTGAGAAGTTATCAATCCGAACCTCTAAAGTTGAGTCTTTAAAAATTTCTACCCCAAGTAAAGATGAGAAGGCTAAGGTATAAGTGAATAAGTTGTTTGAAAATGAAAGTAGCAATCATGATTTCATTCACCCAGGGGATGTTGATGTAGGAGCCGAGAATGAAGAAGTTGATGAAGATAAAATTGTTCAGCTATCAGATAGTGAACATAAATCACCTAATCAAGAAGAATTCATTCTGAAATATGATAAGGGAAAATAGGTGATAGTTGATACACCTAGAAAAACTGTGGTAAAGAAGAAAGAAGTTGGTGCTTCATCAAAAAAGTAAGGCTGCTGAGATTGACAAAGAATCTTCACCAACCAAAGTCTCAGATTCAGAATAATCTTCTCTTGGACATGACTTCATTGTTCAGTCTTTGAAGAAGTAGGTTGGGACTATTCTAATATTTCCAATCATAGATTCAAGATGTCAAATGCTTCAGCACACATTAAATCAAAAATTGGATTCAGTATCCATGGTGATGGATAAATGTGTCAGTCTCAAGGAAGACTTAAAGACCTTTCTCATTGGTTACGAGTCTCATAAAAGACATTAAAAAAAGATGACAAGCTGGGCAAAGAAGAAAATAGAAGAGATGATAATCTATGATGAATTTCAAGATAGTTTCAAGGATGATTTTGACACCGAAGATGTGAAGATCAAGTATTTTATTAATACTTTTGAAGAAAATCTATCTCTTAAATAAACTACTCAAAAGCAAGAAGTGAAAGATCTGAATGGGAAATTGAATTCAGTTTCTCAGAATTAGAATAGGGAAAGGGATCTTATAATTGAGATAGAAGTGAAGCTTTTTAAGTAGGAAGAAGTTCTAAAGGCCCAGGAAGAATCTCTTAATGCTCAGGAAGATAAAATTAAAACCTTATAGAAGAAAACAAAATATTAGGATCAGTTGCTCAAGCGTGAAGAAGAGGATCACAAGGAGCTCAAGAAGTTAAAAACTATAGTGAATAAGCCGATTCCAAAGGATAAGGAAGGATAATATTTTCCAAATCCGATCTTTTGTTGTATTTTCCTGTTGTATAAATTATTTAAATCCTAATAAAATTCTTGTTGCTCTTCATATTTTTGGTTGTTTAGTACTAATCTTTCAGGTACTATATTTTCCTTTCCATTCCCTATATTTATTTTTGAAAATCACAAATGGGTAGAAAGTAATGTCAAAAAAGAATACTTAGTAAAGAAGAAATTTTCCTAAGGGGGAGTTCATCTAAGGGGGATTTTTCATCATGAATATTTTCATATGCAAGAAAATAAAAAAACTCATTTAGGAAATTCAGAATACGATCCTTAGTGTTTCCAAAGCCTAAGGGGGAGTTAGTCATATTCACTTTGATCCATAAGTAAAGGAAGATAAGTTTTTATTTACAAGCCCATAAAATTTCTAAGTCCTTATATTATTTTTCATAAGGATGTTTGTGATTTCCAAAAAGGGGGATATTGTTAAGTCAATAAGATTTCCTTATGAATTTTTCATTCCATCATGTTTTAAAAATCAAAAACACCCTAACTTAAGGAAAATTTCATTTTCCCTAAGATTTTTCTTAATAAGGAAAATTTTCCTTCCCCGAGGAAATTTATCCTTACCTATTTTTAATTGTTCATATTTTAGTCTCTCTAAATATAACTCTCTTTATTCCTAAGTGAAAAACTTAGTTTCACATCTAAAACCTCGGAATTCTATAAATACTTAGATATAGAGTATTCTGTTTTTAAGATCCAAATTGAGATTCCAAATTATTTGAAATTCAGAATCTGAATTCTCTAAAATTCAAACTCTGAATTCTCTAAAATTCAGACTTCAAATTTTTTAGAATTCAGACACTGAATTCCTTATAATTCAGACTCCGAATTCTCTGAAATTCAGACTCTGAATTCTCTGAAATTCAGACTCTAAATTCCTTAGAATTTAGACTCCGAATACCTTAAAATTTAGACTTTGAATTCCTTATAATTCAGACACTGAATTCCTTAGAATTTAGGTTCTGAATTCCTTATAATTCCAACTCTGAATTCCATAGAATTCAGACTCTGAATTCCTTATAATTCAGACTCTGAAGTCTATAGAATTCTGATTTTTAATTCCTTGAAAAATATAATCTGAATATCCTTGTAATATAGAATCTGAATGTTAAATTGCTTAGACTCCAAATTTATATTTTTTCTATAGACTTCGAAAAATGAATTTGGTTGAGCAACCATATTTTACTTACCCTTGTTATAGTTATAAAATGATGTCATGTATTCTGTTTCCAACCAACCATTGTCTAAGTGAAACATGTACATGTCCCTCCAAAATTCAAGGAAAAATATAACCATTGGAGGAGGGAGATGACCGTTGGAAATGCGCCTATAAATAAGAGCTCATTTGAACGAGCTCACTACTGAGACATTATTCTAAAACTATATAGATTACATGTTGAAGTGATTTCTAGAGAGAGAGACTCTCATTCTTTGTGCACACTAAACATCTTGTTCATATTGTTTCATGCGAGTCCGATTGTTGCTGTGTACAATTGAGGGCTTCCGGGGATAGGAAGAAAGAGGTTCCGGCTACCTTGAAGTTTGAGGGATTATGGGGATAGCAAGACAGACTCTGATATTCTTATCGAGGTATTACCCTGGTGTGGGTAAGATAGACTTTCTTGAAATTATAAATCAAGTGACCTTTATCCAAGGTTGTTGGATACCCTACTCTTTGGGTTGAAATATTTATTACTTGTTACTTGTATTGTTTTGAGTTTGGTTTCCACTGCATTTTGATTAGTAAGGAAAGTATAACTATATTATACTTTATTATTCTTGTACTTTGATTAGTGAGATTCTATACAGTTTAAGGTAGAATCTTTTTCCTTGTAAACTTTTTTTAAGTTTCATTTACAGAACCATATTTCTAGAATCTAGCAAGTTTGTAGAACTAATAGGTCTTGTGAATTTACCTTGTTTAACATTGTTAAACAATAGGAAGGTTTATACCAACTTTAAAGGTTCCAAAGGAATTTTTAAATTGTACAATTCACCCCCCCCCCCACTTGTATATTGAGCATCTACATATTATTTTGATCCTACAAATGTTAGAATAAAAATATGAATACATGATCATATGGCTACTAAACTAAAATCCTAGCCAACATGAATTAAAGAACCAAACTCAAGAATAAAACATATCAAATAAATTATTTATATAATTTTACTAACTTAGCATGGGATAAAATCAATTCCTAGATATAAAATCTTCTAACCATGTATTAATTATTCCCAACATTATTTTCAACTAAAAACATGGCCATATTATCATAACAAGAAATTATGTGATCCAAGGGGAAATTTTTTCACGTAAAAGGGAAAAAGAAATGCCTAATTACACCATAGGCATGACGTTATGATGTAATATACCATGAAAAAATTATTAAATGACATAAAACATGTAGGGAGACTCGTAACATGGGTTATTAATCACTAGTGTACATGGGAATAATCAAGATATAATGCTCTAAAATCCTATAAGTTTCAACTAATTTCATCTTCATTTTATAAAAATCAACTTTATTAGAAGTGTTTTTATTGAAATAAATTTATCTTTACATCCCTCTCTTTACCCTATTCCCCTATAATTTCAACACACCACTGGTATAAGAGAAAGAGAAGATGTCATCCACCTTATCTTGTGTATGAAAAAATTTGTATGCCCAATGAATATAGTGGTTCCACATCAAACCAACTTAGGAAGCCTGGGTTAAATCAAAGTAGAATCAATTCAATTCTCTAAATGAAAAATATAAATCCAACCAAAAAACAACTTGTATTACCACAAGATCAATGACCATTACCTATTAATACGACTCAAATGTAGAATGGTCAAAGGTGGTTGTTATATATGAACCCTAAAAGAAGGTGAGGTTGAGATACATAAAATTAGAGTAAAATAGATGACAAACCTTATCTCTTCCAATGATGGACTCCCACAGCCTCTCAACATTGAATCTAGATAAAGAACCAATCTTAGGGTCAAGGGGATTAATTATAGATAGAGTAGGTTCTACCAAGGACACCAAGGAACTTAAATGAGGGTGGAAATGGCTAGAAATCCCCTTACATAATAAAACCCACTTGTATCCTCTTAGGTAATTAGTGGCCCAAAAGTGGCTCTACAGCCACTGGAGTTGCACCAGGTACCCGGTGATACTTTATCAATAGATTCCCTTCTATTCTCCAAACTCCCCCCACTTTCCCCTAATTAAAAATCACACTTAAAGAATAATTTATAGGCCATAATTAGGTAATAATTATAACCCAGATTGATAAGGGTCTTTGCACTAGAATTTTAATAGCTTACATATCATAATATCATATATTACATCATCAAATTTAATATATTAATCAATGTTTAATTAATCATCATGAAAATAAATATCATCCATCATCTCGTTAGAAGAATAAAATCCCATCATTATTTATCAACACATATTATTTCATTAAATCATTAAAAAAATTATCACATGTATATATGTTATATCCTCATTTTATTTATTTAAAATTCATTCATTTCACCTTGAAATTTCATATATATTAAATTAATCTCAAAAACTTTAATTTAAATTTAAATTATAAGTTTTCACTAATAATAATAACCCATTAATTATAATTTAAACATTTTAAATCACATCCCACCTTTCTAAAGAAAATTTAAATCACTAAACCATTTAACTCCCTATTTTATTCACCATTAACATAATTATTATCCTTTAATAAATGATGCATAATATGTAAAATCATAGTGCATACACCCAATAATAAAAAGATTCAATATATCTATATTATAAATTTAAAAATGATTCATTGACAAAAAAACTAATTTATTTAGAATTAAATCATTAATTGAAACTCAAAAAATAGATTTAACATGAAAAATTGAAGAACCTTTGTGGTGTTTTGTTTTAACAAAGTTTTTTATTTGTTGACAACTAACTCTCTTTGTACAAGAATGTTTTTTTCTAGGAAATCATATTCAGATTCATTGTATTGAGGTTGTTTTTCAAAAATAAGTTTTCTAGACCTAGGCTTTTCATATTGAGCTACACCGGACACATATAAAGTCAGAAAGATGATGTTTTTAATTAAACACTTTATTGTATTCATGTCCATCAACATGACATTGAAAATAATTGAATTCAAAATAATCAGAGAAATAATGAAGTTACTAAAGAGTTTTGAAATAATAAAGTGAAGTCACGAGTTAGAAATTTTTCATAATTTCTAAACAAAATTAAATTAATCTTTTCTGATCAAGAAGTTCTCATAAATCATGGAAACTTTCATTATAAAAGATTTTGAGGAAATAGTGGAGAGTTTTAAATAAATTCAAATTTTTATAGTGAATAATCCCATTGTAATGTTAATTTCATCGTAATTATAATTCCATTATAAATGGAATTTCATCATAATGATAATTCCATTGTAATGGGAATTTCATCATAATGATAATTCCATCGCAATGGTATTTACATCGTATTGAGGTCGATCGAAATCAGGTACTGTAGCATTTAATCTCCATCGTATCAATTATAAAACATTTATATCCCAAATAATCATACCCAAATGGATTGGATCTGGATGGAAATAGGAATGGATAATGACAATTGTATCTAGGCCAATCAAAAGATCATAATAAGTTGATAAAGAAAAAGATCATAGCGAGCTAAGAAAAAAAATAGATTGTAATGAGTTGAGATATAAATAGATCGTAATGATATGAGAAAGAAACATATTGTAATGACCTGAGAAAGAAATAGACCATAATGATATGAGAAAGAAATAGATATAATGAAGCTAAGAAAGAAACATATCGTAATGAAGTTGAGAAAGAAACAAATTGTAAGGAGTTGATTATGAAGAATGGTAAAAAGAAAACTCTAAATGTTTTATGAATATTTGAAGCGGTCAAACTTGAATTTTAATTTTACATAAATCTCAAAGAAATCTAAGGAGGTTTGAAGAAGTCAAAGTTGAAGTTTTAAATGTGAGGGATTTTCAGATATTTTGATATTTGAGGAAGTTGGGAATGTTTCCAAGTTTCTCATCATTGATTTCTAAGTCACCTGTAAATACTTCCTCAGATCATTTTTTTCATTTAACAACTTTCACAAACACGCAAAATACGGAGTGCTGGAGAATTCAATGGTGAAATTTCTCATTGTATTGTAGAAGAATTGAATTGACAATTCTAGAAGAGTTTGAGTTTTTCTTATTGAGAGTGAGTTCATCGTACTAAGAAAATTGGATCCAACATTATCATATTTAGAGAACCAGATTCATAATTATTTTATTTAGAGAATCAAATTCAGCATTATCATATTCAGATAATTGGATTCAGTATTATCATATTTAAAGAATAAAATCCATCATTATCGTATTCAGGAAATTAGATCCAGCATCATTGTTTTAAGAGAATCGAATCCATTATCATTGTTTTGAGAAATCATATCCATAATTTAGAATCATTGTATTGAGAAAAAATCAGATCTTTCCAAGTCATACTGAGGGTTTAGACTGAGAAATTGTGGAGTATATTCAAAAAATTATTTATTCTTTTATTTGGATCAATTTTTTATAAGAAAACATTGTAAACTGATGAGAGACAGTATAATCATTCCCATTGGGAGATAGAAGGTGTCTAACGTGAGTTGGCACATGTTGTATTCACTTTTTAATAATAGTGGATTTCCATAGGGTCTACCTCTAACTGACTTTTCTGGTAATAGGGTATTTCCATAGACCCATGATAGTGAGTATGGAAAGGATGTAGGTTCTCACACTAAGTCTGAACCTTGTAAATTAGGTGTGATTTTCTTACTTTCATACTATTTCATGCATTAGTATTTACTAAAAGTTAATAAGAAAATAAATCTTAATAGGTTGTAGGTGTTAAGTCTTGAAAATAATTAAACTTATAAAAGTTAACAACTGATTAACCCCCCCCCCTATTAGTTGTTATTTGATCCTTTGGAACTTTAATTAGTATCAGAGGTAAGGTTCCCTTATTGAATCCTTATCATGGATAATATAAATTCTATCAATCATAGAGGGGTTCCTATATTCGATGGAAAAATTATTATGGATGAAAAAATAGGATGATTCCTTAACTCCTATCTCTGGACCTGAAAATAATTGATGCTACTACTATTGGTTTTCCACCTATTGAGAAAGATGCTCCTATAACGTTTAATAATAAGAGAAATATATAATTTGATGGAAATTATTGAAATAAAATCCTTATATCCTTATTATAGAATGTTTATTAGAAGGTTATGGGTCTCAAAACTTCAAAAATTATGTGGTATAAGCTTGAAAGTGTTTTCAAAGGGAATAAAAAAGTTAAGGAAGAAAAGATAAAAATATACCATAATAAGTATGAAGACATCAGAATTAGAGATGTAGAAATAATTGATAAATACTTCACCAGATTGAATGAAATTGTTTACAACATAATAGGATTCATCAATGTCTTGGAATATTCTACAATTTTGAAGAAACTTATGAGAAACTTTACAAACAATTTTGAATCTAAAATTTCTTCTTTATAAGATAAAGATGATTTATCTCTTGATGAATTGTATAACTTTCTTATTGCTTATGAAATGATGAAATCTCCAATGTTTAAAAAGAATATGAAAGATTAAATATATTTTGAATCTATGATAAAGTTAAAAATTCAAGATGTTGAAAATGTCGATCCTTATAACTCTGAAGATAAAGAGGATGATGACTTGAATGAAAAAAAAATATCTCTTATATCCAAGAACTATCGAAGAGGAAGAGAAAAGTATAGAGATAAACTTAATCTAAAATGTTTTGATTATGATATAATTGGACAATTTTCTATGAATTCCCCCAACAATAAAGTTGGATAATACCAAGATTATTCTGATGTAAAACCTCGGTGAAAGAAGTGGAATAAAAATGATAAAGAAGAAAAGTCTTCCAACAGATACAAGATGAATTTTACTGGAAACAAAATAATTTTTTTGAGTAATAAAGTTGAATTGGGCTCAATTGAAAATAATTATTCTGAAGATGAAAGTTCATAATAATTTATAACATTCATTGTAATATTTGAGAAAATAAAAGATTCCTCAGAGGGTAAAGAAGGCGGTGAATAACCTTATAGAGAGTATCAGCTTAGAACTGAACTTGTTACATGTATTGAGAAAAAAACTATAAATAAAGAAATTATAGTTTTGAATAAATATTTTTAAGAAATTTTTTATGGAAGAAAAGATGTTATCAAGTAGGAGGAAGAATACAATGAGGAGATTTTATGTTCAAAACTTAGAATTGCTAAACAGGGAAAGATGATTGAAGATCTTAGTAAGAAGCTGGGAACTAAAGAAAAAGAAGTTGACATGTTTCAATCAAAACATATTGAGTATGAAATCACATTGAGTAATATGAATGAAAACTTCAATAAATCTTCAAAATTAAAATCTGATACTTATAAAGTTGTTGAGAAAGCTCAATATGAGAATCGAGTGAAATCTTCTCTTACCCAAAAAAATGTTTCATCTGATTCTTTTAACATTTTAGGTTTCAAAAAAATATCGAGAAATCTAGGATGGAAAAAGTATGTGATAAACCTATCAAATCTAAAAAAGTATAAAATCACTCAAAATAAATGATGGTCCACATCCTGCATATGTTAGAGCTGAAATAAGCTACCAACCTCAACAAAGTTTCAATAGAGAAAGATCTTATTTCAATAAAAAATTAAGATTTGATGGTTATTGTTAGTGTTGTGGAATCTATGGTAATAGTGTAACAACCTGAGATTTTATGAGAATTATTCTTTTTAATTTCTTTGATGTCTTTTTTTGTACGCTACACCAAGATTATCTTGCACTATACGCAACACTGTATTAGCTTGTAGTATATGCAACACTATTCTTGGATCGTGTTACACATAATTTCAAGTTTATTTGATAGTAGTTATTCTACGCAACATTGAGTGTATATATATATATATATTCAATGTATAGCTGGAATATGGTTGTATTTTGTTATATGAAACAACAAAAGAGTCTTTCACTACATGCAACCCTTACTTGGCTTGCATTACACACAATCACGACCTTCCTCGATAGCGTCTGTTGTACGCAATATCAGGTTTCACTAAACAATGATATATTGTTATAATATTATTATGGACTAGACTTTATGAATAATATTAACTAAATTTTTAATTTTATAACATTATTATTCATCTTACACATTTTCTAGAACATGGTATGAGAACAAAATAAATTTTTCGAGTAAAATATGTATTTTTCAAAAAATAAAGTTTTGCCGCCTTTTGATGGCACACCCACTTTAAATATATTTTTTGACATGTTTATAAGGTAAATTTGACAAAATAAAATTCTTCTTTGGAACCAGGATATAAAAATTTACTTTGGATAAATTTTTCATATTATTCTGATAACTTTCATATTTTAATGAATAGTAAAAACACGTTATATTTTAATTAAAAACAACTTATTTTCATCGCAATAATTTATATGGTTAAATTATAATATTGAACGGTTTTAAAGTATAAATATAATATATTTTTACCATTTAATATAATTTATGTCATTACCATTAATTTTACATTGAATTCATAAGTAAAAACATTTCAATATTTGGCAATGTTTTAACTTTTAAAACCCATTTTCTTAACAACAGGATTAATTTTAAATTAATTACTAAAACTTTTGTATTTTGAATTTTGAAAAATGGATTACATATTTGAATTAATTGGGTCCAAATTATGTTAATAGGTTACTTTTATTTTTTTGATATTATGAATAGAAACTACGGTAATTTTTATTTACTGCAGTTAAAGGTAAATCGGGTAATTAAGGGTAAAAATAAGATTATAAAATTACCCTAACACCTGACAAAATTATATTTTATGACTAAAAGTAGACCCATATCACCTAAGGGTCGTAATAGATTCATTTTATGGACTTTTTACCATGAAAATAATTTAATTATTATTAAAACCAAAGAAAGTGACAACATGTCACTCTCTTATATCTTATAAGTATAATAATTTTAATTTAGTGATAAACTTCATGAAACTTCAAACATGAATAGTCTCCATAAATATAATAAAATTATCTACATCATGTAAATTTATTTATAATTTTTAGGGATTAAATAATTATCATTAAAGGTGACACAATAGTGATGTTGACATTATTTTATTGATTGAAATATCAAATAAATGGTTTTAAAAATATTAAAATAAATATTGTATGAACTATTTAATATTCTCCACGAATTTTATAGATAAATATGACATGTTATGAATATATTAAATATTTTAGTTTGAACATATCTTCTGTGTGTATTTTATTTAAATTTAAATAAATGAATAGTGTCAAAATTGACACTATTGTTATTTTATAAAAATAACATAATATAAAATTGTTTAAAAATCAAAAAATATATTTAAAAAATTATAAATTAAAATATATATGTTCTAAAATTTTATAAATTATCCAATTATGGACAATTCAAAACACATAAGTAATTATATATAACAATTTAAAATTTAGAATCTTATTACCACAAATAAGATTAAATAAATTAAATAAGGATAAATCAAGTTGATAAGGTTTAAAATAAATTTCCAATATGTATAAATTTTATTTGTTGATAATATTACAACCCTATATCATATAATATTTGAATATGAGTCATTTTTTGTGGTTTTTAAGTGGGGTTTGATTTATTATAAATTAATATTTTTTAGATTTCCAAAGGTGCCTATATCCTCCCTTATAAAAGGGAACCTACGCCCTCTTCTCTTCACAACACTTTGAGCCTTCAAGATCGGCCAAACCCTTCCCATTTCTCTTCTCCACTTCCATAGAAACATTCTGGAGGTTTTTTTCTTCTCAAAAGACCAACTCTAGTCCCTTAAGAGGAAGCTTAAAAGAGGTGAGTCGCAGAAGAGGTAATCTCTTCTACCGATTCTTTTAAGTTTATTTCTTCTTCAACTTCTTATTATTTAGTTTTTTCATTGTAAATTAATACAATAAGTATCACTAATATACTGATATGATATTATAAATATGAAACAACTCCATTTAACCTTCTATCCATCCTACGGAAAACGAAATCACCGCGCGTGCGTACGTACGGAATACTGTCTCCACGCCGTGGTGTAATTAGTTTTTCCACCACCACCTTACTTGGATGGTTATAATGGTGTAAATAATAAATATATATGGTTATTATAACATCATACCGATTCTGAGATATTATATCATTCACTTTAATTCTATTCAATAATTATGGGAATGATATCATCACTCGTGCGTACGTACGGACTACCGTCTCCACGTACGTGATGGGATTCATTTTCCATGATTAACCATTCAAGTATGATTATAAAGTATATGTATAATAAATAATCATGAAATATATTACATAATAATGATACTGGATTTATGTACATATATGTTTTATTTACTTAATTCCATTCAATTCAATAAGGAAACGAAAATAGCGTTCATGCGTACGTACGGCCTACCTTCTCCATGAACGGTGTATTTCATTCCATTTATCGATCTATCATATATATTTATATACTGAATATATATTATATATAAATCATTCATTCCTTTATGGAATTAAGTAAATCAAGATATGAGTAATAATATCAAGAACAACAAATCAAAACACGTACAATAAATGAAACGATTTTACCCAAAACGCTGCTTTAACATGGAATTTATAAAAGAACGAGTAATATAAAGTCATAAGTGAACCATATATGATATCATAACAATTAATATGATTCTATAATAATTCAATGAAATTATTTAAATCATTATACAGGAGGTTCGGATACATACGAAGTATATCGGACATAAGGCAAGGGATAACTTTTCCAATCTCGTTTTTATCTGAGATTGTTTATTCATAAGTATTTACTGGGGTTATATTTATCATCCATGTCCCTGTTTTCTAAAAATGGTTTCATGAATGTTTAAAGTCCTTTTTAACCATTTTTTAATTTTACTACATAGTATGTAAGTAATCTTTCTTTTGTTTACCATACGAGGTACTTTTTGACTTTTCTGGAAAAAGTACGAGAATAATGTTTTTTTACTTATACAGAATGAATGGATTTTTACGGTTTCATAATGCATAATTTTCATGAATATTACTCTACAAGTTTTCATGGTTATTTTCAATAAAATCCTTTTCTTTTAAAATTGTGTGGCATTTTGTGAAAAGAAAATGATTTTTAAGAAGAAAGGATATTTTCATCAAGAATTCATTTCAAGTGTTTTATCAAAACTATTTTCCATCTAAGATGACATTATTTAGCATGTTTATGTCTCTATTATTTACATGGTGTTATTTTTCTTATGAATAAATGACATCCATTTGTTTTATATGGATTATGTGACAATGGGATGACGTTTATAAAACCCATTTTATTCTTTGGGTTATGATGAATGTTTTAAGTTTATTTTGTGGAACAAGTAAGAATGATTTCATTATGAGATGGGTGGGACCTATATCTCCCTCCAATGAATTGGTTAATTATTTATATCTCATGAGATAGAAATGGATGGTACGGTAAGTTAATCTGATTTAGTGATACAGGACTAGAACGAGGAGTGAACTTGATTCAGAAAGGAACTTTGTCCACTAATATGGTCTTGGCAGAAATGCCTTGGCTACTATGGAAATCTTATCATGTGCTTAATGGTTTGACACAATTACATGTTTTATTCTCATGCTATTTTATCATTTTTGATGTTCCTTTATGATATATTCCTTAAGTACTTCCAAGATTTATGTCTTTGCTCAATATTTTGATGTTTAGATTTTATGTTCATGTTTTTGCATTCAAATTTTTATGGATTGTTTTATGTTCTCTATGTTTACCCTTACTGAGCATTTGATCTCACCCTTTTTATGTTTTCTTTTCCCCAGGATATAAACAAAGGTTTTAGGTAAGAAAACAAAAGGGGAAGATCTTTATGGGATATTTTGAATATCTTTCACCATGATTAGAAGATTATTTTTCCGAGTTTCCAAAGACACTAAACTATTACGGTCTTTGTGTGTTTGTTTTTGTTATGTATTAAGTATTCTGAAAAAGTAATGTAATGTCCATGTACGTCAATATTGGGTCTCTATAGTTGGTATCAGAGGGAGGTTTAGTTAACCTTTGGAAACTAGGATGAGAAAACTTTAGTGAAATTCCTAGAGATATTTTTAAGGTATGTCTAGGGATGTCCCTAAGGTTAAGTATAAGTGTAGGTTATAGTCCTAGAATTACGGTAAAGATATTAGAATTAAACCTAAGATGTTAGATATTGAAGGTACTACCCCTTTATTATGTTGTTTTCCTAGCATGATTTTTCCCCTCACACTATTATTTTTGGGTTTTAGATGATGGATGGAACCCGAAGGAACCATGTTGATCAATGTAATGGATGATGCAATGATTGTACTCCTGAACAAACCAACGTTATGGGAGATGGAGTGAAAAATCTTATTGCTATACTTACACAAGATATGAATCATTCTGGATTTCCAAATGATCAGAGAATGGAACAATATTCTATTGAGTCCTTCATGAGGCAACGTCCACCTTATTTCAATGGGTCTTCTGATCCACTTGTTGCTGAACAATGGATCAGTACCATTGAAAATATATTTTCCATACTTCGTTGTTCAGAACATGAAAAATTCATTTTATCTGTTTACCATTTAGAAGGTGAAGCAGACCAGTGGTGGACTCTAATTAAGAATACAAGGCCCCAAGATGAAATTGAATCCATGGAATGGGATGAGTTCAAGAACTTGTTTTTCAATAAGTACTTCCCTCGTAATCTTCGAACAAAGATGGAAAAGGAGTTCCTTGAGATTAAGCAAAAGAATGATGAATCTGTTGGTATATACGAAGAGAATTTTACAAGGCTTGCAAGGTATGCATATGGATTTATCATCCAACCTGAGAGTAAAGTTGATCGATTCTTCAGTGGCTTAAAACCAAGTCTTCGAAGGGCATTAGCGATAAGAGACTTCAGTAGATATGAAGAAATTGTGTGTTGTGCTATCAAGGTAGAACTGGAAGTTGGTGTTACATATCCATCTCATGGTTTTGACAAGAAACGAAAGATGGAGTTCAAGGAGAAATCTCACAACAATGGTGAAAAGAAGATGAATTTTTCTTTATGCTCAAAGTGTGGAAAGAATCATGGTGGAGATTGTCTAAAAGGTACTAGAAAATGTTTCAAGTGTGGAAAAGAAGTTCATCGAGCAGCTGAGTGTTGAAGTAATTGGAAAAAGGTATCTAATGATGAGAATAGAGAAAAGACTACAGAGAATGCACCACCAACACTTCAATGCTACAATTGAAAGGAAATGGGGCATTATGCTAACCAATGCCCTAATCCAAGGGTTAATAATGATCGACATAAACAACCTCTTAAGGATAATGACAAAGGTAAGTCACTTGCAATCACTATTAGCAATGTTGAGTATGACAATGATGTGGTGGAATGATTGTGTGTTTATGTAAAGGGATTCCAAAATAATGTTGTGGAATCTCATTTATAGTATTGTGGAACATTGGAATATCTATGTAATGGTTTATTGTGGTTTTCGATAATTATATGGTACAGGTAACCATGAAAAGTGATTGAAATATTTTTGGAAATTAGATGATATGTGCATAATGAATGGATAAGGAGAAAATAATATGTTTGATAGTATTCATGATCTCATGATTGATATAAGGACTAAGTGATATCATGGTTTCAGTATATAGAATTTTTGGGATTTTGGTATGTGGAAAGAGTTAGCTTTTGAGAGCATTCATGTTTTCACTAAGGTTCTATGGTAATTCATGTTTCAAAAGAATACATGATTAAGGTATTCACATGTTTGGAATGTGATCAACAAGATATATCTTATGATATATGGGGGATAAATGATGGTATTCACGTGCTTGTTATACGAACTTTCAAGTAATTGTTTTCTTTATACTATGTGATTGGACAGATGTATTTTGGATATGCCTAAAAATTGGAATGTATTATGTTGGAAATTAGATAGTATTATTTAAGGATAGAACTTGTTTTTTTATATTATTGCAGGAATTTTATAATAATGTAGTTTTAAAAAAAGGGACAACCTACAGGATGGGCGACAACCCGTCGCGTCAGACAAGGCTATGGGAATCGAACCCACAACCGAAGTGAGACTGGCCTTTATCACCTACCACTGGGGTACAATAATTCTCTGGTTAGTAGAAACTAGTTTAATTTTATTAAGCAGGATGATAGATGAAGTATAAGTCCATTTTTTTAGTCGTATATGATTAATCTCACCATAAATGGACTTATGTATATAACTATTGATAACATAATATTTGAGACAGATGGAATAACCTATCATTCTATCGCATGATCTGCTAACACTTCATGGAAGACAAATTCAACTTCATTTCTTTAAGAGATGAAGTGGAAATTGTTCAAGGCATGAACAACAGTGAGATTGTACCAAAATCAATCAAGTATTTCTTTTAATTTAAAAATTCTTCAACATTAGGGAAATGATCTTGAAAACCAAAAATGTTGTCATATTTCCCTCATATCTGATAAATCAAATGGTACCTTAGATCATCACACATTTATGGCTTTGTGATTGTTGGATTTTTCATATCCATGTTCTCTACCACTCTCCATCAGAACTTGATGGTTAGATTTCTCTTCCATATCCATATTTTCACTTATGTTCTCCTATGTAGAAACCCAGTGATTAGTTAATTTGGGTAACCATTACGTTTCATACTTTAGTTTTTAAAGTTATTTTTTGGTATTCCTTTTTATGATGTGGGTTTCTATTAAAGAAACTTTCAAGTAAAAAACCATTTATAACCCCGACAAATTTCGAGGGCGAAATTCATTTTAAGGGGGGTAGAATGTAACAACCCAATATTTTATGATAATTATTCTTTTTAATTTATTTGATGTCTTTTTTTGTACACTACACCAAGATTATCTTGCACTATACGCAACACCGTATTATCTTGTAGTATACACAATACTATTCTTGAATCGTGTTACACACAATTTCAAGTTTGTTTGATAGTAGTTATTCTACGCAATATTGAGTGTATATATATATATATATTCAATGTATAACTGGAATATGGTTGGATTTTGTAATACGCAACAATAAAGGAGTCTTGCACTACACGCAACCCTGACTTGGCTTGCATTACACGCAATCGCAACCTTCCTCGATAGTGTGTGTTGTACGCAATATCGGGTTTCACTAAACAACGATATATTGTTATAATATTATTATGGACTAGCCGTTATGATAAATATTAACTAAATATTGAATTTTATAACATTATTATTCATCTTACACATTTTATAGAACATGGTATGAGAACAAAATAAATTTTTCGGGTAAAATAAGTATTTTTCAAAAAATGAAATTTTGTCGCCTTTTGATGGCATACCCACTTTAAATCTGGTTTTTGACATGTTTATAAGTTAAATTTGAAAAAATAAAATTCTTCTTTGGAATCAGGATATAAAAAAATTATTTTGGATAAATTTTTATTCTGATAACCTTCATATTTTAATGAATAGTAAAAACACGTTATATTTTAATTAAAAACAAATTTTTCTCATCGCAATAATTTATATGGTTAAATTATAATATTGAAAGTTTTTTAAGTATAAATAGAATATATTTTACCATTTAATATAATATATGTAATTACCATTAATTTTATATTGAATTCATAAGTAAAAACATTTCAATCTTTGGAAATGTTTTAACTTTTAAAAACCGTTTTCTTAATAACGGGATTAATTTTAAATTAATTACTGCAAATTATGTGTTTTGAATTTTGAAAAATGGATTACATATTTTAATTAAGTGGGTAAAAATTATGTTAATTTGTTATTTTTATTTTTTTGATATTATTAATAGTAACTGCGGTAATTTTTATTTACTGCATTTAATGGTAAATTGGGTAATTAAGGGTAAAAATAAGAATATAAAATTACCCTAACACCAGAAAAAATTCTATTGGATGAATAAAATTAGACCAATATTACCTAAGGGTTGGAATAGATTCATTTTATGGACTTTTGACCATGAAAATAATTTAATTATTATTAAAACCAAAGAAAGTGACAACATGTCACTCTCTTAAATCTTATTAGTATAATAATTTTAATTTAGTGATAAACTTCATGAAACTTAGAACATGAATAGTCTCCAGAAATATAATAAAATTATCTACATCATGTGAATTTATTTATAATTTTTAGGGATTAAATAATTATCATTAAAGGTGACACAATAGTGATGTTGACATTATTTTATTGATTAAAATATCAAATAAATGGTATTTAAAATATTAAAATAAATAGTGTATGAACTATTTAATATTATCCAAGAATTTTCTAGACAAATATGACATGTTATGAATCTATTAAATATTTTATTTTGAACATATATTCTGTGTGGATTTTATTTAAATTCAAATAAATGAATAGTGCCAAAATTGACACTATTGTTATTTTATAAAAATAACATAATATAAAATTGTTTAAAAAACAAAAAAAATATTTAAAAATTATAAATTAAAATTTATATGGTCTAAAATTTCATAAATTATCCAATTATGGACAATTAAAAACACATAAGTAATTATTTATAACAATTTAGAATTTAAAATCTTATTACCACAAATAAGATTAAAAAAAATAAATAAGGATAAATCAAGTTGATAAGGTTTAAAATAAATTTCCAACATGTCTAAATTTTATTATTTGATGATATTAAAACCCTATCTCATATAATAATTGAATATGAGTCATTTTTGGAGTTTCTTATGTGGGGTTTGATTTATTATAAATTAATATTTTTGAGGTTTCCAAAGGTGCCCCTCTCCTCCCTTATAAAAGGGCACCTCCTCCCTCTCCTATTCAAAACACTTTGAGCCTTCAAGCTCAGACAACCCCTTCCCATTTCTATTCTCCACTTCCCTAGAAACATTTTTGAGGTTTTATTCTTCTCAAAATACCAACTCTAGTCCCTTAAGAGGAAGCTTAAAAGAGGTGCGTCGAAGAAGAGGTAATCTCTTCTACCGATTCTTTCAAGTTTCTTTCTTCTTCAACTTCCTCTTCTTTAGTTGTTTCATTGTAAAGTAATAAAATCAGTATCACTAATATACTGATATAATATTATAAATATTAAACAACCCCATTTAAACTTCTATCCATCCTACGGAAAATTAAATCACCGCGTGTGCGTACGTACGGAATACCGTCTCCACGCCATGGTGTAATTAGTTTTTCCACCACCACCTTACTTGGATGGGTATAATGGTGTAAAGAATAACTATATATGGTTATTATAACATCATATTGATTCTGAGATATTATATCATTCACTCCAATTCTATTCAATAATTATGGGAACGATATCATCGCTCGTGCGTACGTACGGACTACCGTCTCCACGAACGCGATGAGATTCATTTTCCATGATTAACCATTCAAGTATGATTATAAAGTATATATATAATAAATAATAATGAAATATATTACATAATAATGATATTGGATTTATGTACATATATGTTTCATTTACTTAATTCCATTCAATTCAATAAGGAAACGAAAACATCGTTCATGCATACATATGGTCTACCGTCTCTATGAACGGTGTATTTCATCCCATTTATCGATCTATCATATATATTTATATACTGAATATATATTATATATAAATAATTTTTTCCTTTATAGAATTAAGTAAATTAGTATATGAGTAATAATATCAATAACAACAAATCGAAACACGTACGATAAATGAAACGATTTTACCCAAAATGCTGCTTTAACATGGAATTTACAAAAGAACGGGTAATATAAAGTCATAAGTGAACCATATATGATATCATAATAATGAATATGATTATTTAATAATTAAATGACATTATTTAAATCATTATACAGGAGTTTTGGATACATACGAAGCATATCAAACATAAGGTAAGGGATAAATTTTCCAATATTGTTTTTATCCGAGATTGTTTATTTGTAAGTATTTACTGGGGTTATATTTATCATCCATGTCCCTATTTTCTAAAAATGGTTTCATGTATTTTTAAAGTAATTTTTACCCATTTTTGACTTTTACTACATGGTATGTAAGGAATCTTTCTTTTGTTTACTATACGAGGTACTTTTTGACTTTTCCGGGAAAAGTATGAGAAGAATGTTTTTTGTTTACTTATACAGCATGAATGGATTTTTACAATTTCATAACACATAATTTTCATGAAGCTTACTCTACAATTTTTCAAGGTTATTTTCAATAAAATCCTTTTCTTTTAAAATTTTGTGGCATTTTTTGAAAAGAAAATGATTTTGAAGAAGAAATGATATTTTCCTCAAGAATTCATTTCAAGTGTTTTATCAAAACTATTTTTCCATATAAGATGACATTATTTAGCATGTTTATGTCTCTATTATTTACATGGTGTTATTTTTCTTATGAAGAAATGACATCCATTTGTTTTATATGGATTATTTGATGATGGTATGATGTTTATGAAACCCATTTTATTCTTTGGGTTATGATAAATGTTTTAAGTTTATTTTTTGGCACAAGTAAGAATGATTTCATTATGAGATGGGTGGGACCTATATCTCCCTCCAATGCATTGGGTAAAGATTTATATCTCATGGGATAGACATGGCTGGAATGGTATGTTAATCTAATTCAGTGATACCGGACTAGAACGAGGAGTGAACTCAATTCAGAAAGGGACTTTGTCCACTAATATGGTCTTTGTAGAAATGCCTTGGATACTATGGAAATCATATCATGTGATTAATGGTTTTTTACAATTACATGTTTTATTCTCATGATATTTTATCATGATTGATGTTACTTTATGATATATGCCTTACGTACTTCCCAGATTTATGTCTTTGCTCAATATTTTGATGTTTAGATTTTATGTTCAAGTTTTTGCATTCAAATGTTTATGGATTGTTTTATATTCTCTATGTTTACCCTTACTGAGCATTTGAGCTCACCCTTTTGATGTTTTCTTTTCCCCAAGATATAAAGAAAGGTTTTAGGTAATAAAAAAAAGGGGAATATCGTTATGGGAGATGTTGAAGATCTTTCACCATGATTATAATATTATTTTTCTAAGTTTCCAAAGACACTAAACTATTACAGTCCTTGTGTGTTTGTTTTTGTTATGTATCAATTATTCCACAAAAGTAATGTAATTTCCACGTACGTCAATATTGGGTCTCTAAAAATAGGTCCTATAATTTTTGTCACATCTTATCCTTACCCGGAAGAAGGTTTGAGGAAAGTGGAATAAATAGTGAAGGTAGAATGAGAAACAATCCTAACTTACATAAAGTTGAAAAAGTAGATTCTTGAGATATTAGAAACTTTCCAAAAAGAAATAAATTTGAATGTCTAGAAGAAGTTTTTTGGAAGATTTGATAAATCTAGTAATCATGCCAAAACATGTATGATGCTCCATATAGAACAAGTTTCTCATTATAGAAAAGAAATGAAAGCTAAAAAGAAGAAATATGGGGGAAGATATTTTTTTGTTGAGACAACTTTTAAAGCAAGTAAAGGGGAAAAACCATGGATACTTGATAGTGGTTGTTCTTAACATATGATAGGAGATACAAAAATCTTGAAACACATTAAAATTCATGATGGGGGATTAGTTACCTTTGGGAATGACGGTTCCTTAAAAATCAAAGGAATTAGAATTGCTGAGATTGAAGCAGAAAAGTTGAAATCTAAGGTTGTTTTTTTGTTTATGGGATAAAACATAACCTACTCAGTGTAATTCAACTTTTTAATGATGGAAAATAAGTTTTTTTAGAAAATATATTTGTATAATCAAAAGTGTGAAAGGTGGAAAATTCATTACAAAAGGAGAAAGAACTAGTGGAAATCTCTTTCAAATAGAAGAATTCAATAACTCCTATTACTTGAGTGATAAAGATAAAAACAAATTTTAGGACCAAATACTTTTCCAACTTATGAAAAAAACATGAATAAACTTTCTAAAGTTGATACTGTCTGGAATTATCCAGAATTTAAAAGAAGAGATGAAGATGTTTGTATTACTTTCCATAAAGGAAAGATAACTAACAAAAGTCATAAAAGTTTTGAGATTAAATCTAGAAGACCACTTGATATTATTAATTATGATTTATGTGAGTTTATGAGACATCAATAAAAAAATTAAATTTATAATTTATCACTTTTATTTATGATTTCACTCAGATGACAAAGATCATGTTTATAAAGCTCAGGCCAGAGGCTATTGAAATGTTCAAATTCTTCAGAAAGGATGTTGAGAAAGAAATACAGGTTTCCATAAATAAATTGAGAAAATATAATGGTACCAAATTAAAAATAAATACTTTTGAAACTTATCTAATAAATCATTATATAAAACATTATTGTAGTTCTCCTTATACTCCACAAAAAAAATAGATTAGCAGAATGTCACACCCAGTTCTTCATATCTTGGGTTTAATCCTGTTTATTGAAAATATTGATCCTTTTATTGAGTTTTGGGTGAGTTTAATGTTTATTTTTGAACTTCCATATATGTCTAATCATCCTACCATGGGTTCCCCATAGTTTTTTGGGAGTTTTTGGATAAGGGTGGTTACTTCATGATTTGGGCCAAACCGTGAGCTCATTTCCATATTTAAAAACAAATTTTGTCTCTTTTATAAATAATTTATTTTTCAACATTTTTTACCCATTATACTATCCAATTTTCCTTCCATGACATATTCAAGCCACCATATCCTTTTTGACCCCTTAGGAATTCATAAGCATGGTGAATTTGGGTTATTTATTCAGGTATCGGGTCAGCCCGTGGGCCCATTTCCAGTTTTAAAAAAATAAATTGTTTATTTTATATATTCTTCATCTTTTAATAATTTTTGGTTATTCTACCTCCCACTCGAGCCCAAGAACACTATATGCACCCCCATATTTTATTTTCCCTCTTTGGAGCTCATCTTGGCTATGAATTAAGGCAAAACTTCTCAATGTTTCTCAAATCGTTCATATTTACCAAAGGTAATTTGTATCATTCATAAATCATTAATTTAATACTATTTTTCCCAAAAATATTCTTTACCTAGTTCTTTCAGACCTTAGTATCCTCTATAAAAAAATTTCAATCCATTACCTCTCCTCTATGTGTGTGGATCTAAGGGGAGACTAAGAGTTCTCTAGTTTCCAAGGTGAGATTCTTTCTCCTTACTCCTCCCTCTTCCTCCTCCTTCCATTATTTCAGGGTTTTTTCTTATTAAATGGTTATGAAAGACCTAATATTTTGTTTTTCATGATTTTTTATGGGGGTTATGTTGTTTTAGGTCTGTTCTTCATAGGTGTAGGGTTTATAAACCTGCGGCGGGTGATTTCGGTTGTGTGTTTCTATTCAGTAAAGTTTTTGAGGTAGGATATCCCTTGAACATGACTTTATAATTAAAGTTTCATAATTTTATTGTTTTTTAAACCTTATATATAAGTTTATTATTGTTTTCCATCCTTTGTATAATTTTCTTGGTGTGAAAAACGGTTGTTTAAGCCTTGTTTTGTGAAAAGTAATGTTGTTTTGTTATAAAAGTACACACCAAGTGTTTGTTTAAATGTTCCATTATCTTTCACACAAATTTTGTGATGTTTAGAACCTTATTTTGGGTATTTGGAACATTTTTCAGTATATTTAATAAATTTATGTCATTAAAATTATATTTTATCCCTTTTCAAGTTCTTAAAATAAGTTGGTTTGTTAAAAAGTGCATGCCATGTGTTCGGTAAATTGCCCGGTTGGATTTTACGTGCCTAAAGCGATTTAAAATAATTTTATTTTATTTATAAATACATTTTAAGCATGAAAATTGGTATTTTGGGGTCCTTTATGGATTTCTAAAGTAGTTTTGGGTTTATAAACAAATGGGTTTTTGCTGGAAAGCATGTTTTGGCCCGAGTTGCCGGAAAATGTCCCCTTTGGAATCCTTATAAAAATGGTCATTATTTGGATGTGTAACCTGAATATTTTAAGGGATTATAAAAGTGGTTTTATTATATATATGGTTTTTATACACCACTTTATTAAAAGTTAAACTTTTACCTTTGGAAAAATTTAGTTTTGAGAAACACTTAAAGGCCCATTTGGCAACCTTGTGAAAAGTGGTGAAAATGTTTATAATGAAAACCTCATGTGGATGTTTCTTATACCATGCTTGTATGTATATAATGGATGGGATTTCCTTAATTATTAATCCTTGTGATAAATTATGAGAGTGCCTCTATTTTGACTCTTTATGTTCCTTTTTATTAATGGCATGAGATCGGTCCTTGGAGTGACTCTGGGCGATGTCTATTGTGAATTATTATTATATATATGTTGCGATTAGATTCTTGGATGGAATTGGTTGGCTCACCCCCATTATATAATTGAGACATGGGAACCTATATTATTGAGAGAATATTATAAGAATGATTGCTTCACTGGTAGGTTATGGTACTTACCATTGGCCCATACAAGGTGGACATATTGGGTATATTGCTATGGGATTTTCCCTCAGCCTAACTGAGAAAAGATGGCCGAGAATATTGAGAGTTTTGATTTCATCATGTGTGATAGGTCAACAGGGATTAGGTCTCATGTATTGATGTCTTATGTATTATTCTTGACCCCCTAGGTTCACCCATGTCTATTTGGATTTCAGTTGCTTGCAGTGATGAATATGATGCTTGTATGTACATTTGCATTTCCCTTTTTGTGTGATTACTATTGTTTCTTCTTATGTATTTTTTTCTTGGAAATAGGTGGGATTTTTTTCTATAAGTATTATGAAAATGGTTTTCAAATGAAATTTTTTATCCTTTTGTAAAAATATTAAAATTTAAATATCACTTTCCTCTTGAAAATGTTATTGGCACACTAGTTGAATGAATCTAGTTTTGGAAATAAATAAGGGCAATGGGTTGTACTTTGTATTGATTAATCATTTAGAAAACCTTAATTTTATATATTTTAGTTCAAACATGAAATTTATGTTTCTTTTATTTTAAAATATGTGTATTGGGAATAGATTATTGGGCTAACCTACTAAGTTTTAATACTCACACCTATAGTTCTTTTCTGTTTTTAGACTTTGTGTAGTTCTCATATTGAGTTAGATCGACTTGAGAGATGTGTGATACTTGTGTTAGAGAGTGACTAGTGAGTTCACATGGAGTTATTTGTTCATCATATCTGTTTATTTTAGTTGTATCGTTCATTTTTACTTCAAGTTTTGTTGTATACATGATGATCATTTTAGTTTTTATAAATTTTTATTGGGTTGTACATTTGTTTCCACTGTTTGTTTTATTGTTTATATTTGGGTGAAATAATTCCCTTGTGTACTCTATTGATTCCCTTGGTGCTTTTCTCCATCCTGGGAGGATCAAAAACACCTCTCGAGACTTGTCGCGGTTTGGCCTAGGTGACTAGTTCAGGATCCACTCGGGATAGTTCAGGACAAAAATAGTATCAAAGGAGGTTGTATCCTAGTGGAGATTTCTTTGTAGAGAGACCTTTTTTATTTAAGGATGTCAAGGTAGATGAAGTAGGATTTTTGGGACTTGAGGGGTAGGTTCAGGAAGAGCTTCGTGAACTATTTCTCGTTCTGATTCTCAAGTGTCCATGGGAAGTCTGGTTTCATTTGTGTCTTTTTTTCTTATTAATTTTTTGGTGTTGGGACATGATAAGGAAGTTAGACTAATGGTCTTCATGATCTCACAGGTCCTAAAAAACCATGTGGATCTTGTAAATGGTCCTAATAAGACTTTATGTGTTTGTGGTGTGTTTGACATATGGTCGCCAACCATATGGTCAAGTCACCCACTGACACTAGTTCCCTTTTTGTGGATCTTTTGGACCTTTCTTGAATACTAAATATTGTTTTGAAAATCCTTATGTGACAATTTTGGAAAAGGGTTTTAATGTAATGGTTAGATTTTGAAAAGTTGAAAATGGGTTTTCAAAATTTAATATAATAATGGTTTTGGAAATCATGGATTATTTTAAAGTGATTTTGAATTTTTTGGTAAACGGGATATGTTGGGATATTGAAAAGTGTTTGAATATTATGAATTGGTTTTGAAAATTGGTTTTGAGCGGTTGGTGTTTTTATAAAAAGGTTTTTAGTCTTCCTGGCTATCGCATTTTGAAATGAGACCTTGCTGAATTTTTTTAAAATTAGATTTTACATGGTGGTTAGTGTGCCTTTTGATGGTACATGATTTTCAAAGTGGGTGAATGTTTTGGCATGTAAAATGAGGATGTTTGTTTTAGCCTATGGTGTATTCATGGGTTCTCACATTCATGGTTTTTTATATATATGTTTATGGATTCCTAGTATGTCATAGTGGTTGGGTTCCCAGGGTAGCATGGGAATGTGCATGTGAGTGAGACTTGATGAAAAACCATTGGTTAATGTGAAAATACACCAAGCTAGTTTGTTTTTCAAAAGTGTTTTAAGCTGATTTTTTTTTCTATTTTTGTAAACCATTTTTTATTTGTGTTTATTTTTCATGTTTTATAAGTTTGGTTTGTTTGGTATGCTTCCTCATGAGCTGGAAGTGTTACTCTTGGTGTGTCTTGAGATGGGATATTGTTGGTGGCTCAGTTTTGGAGTAATGTTCAGTGGGTTTCTAAGGATGTGTTGGATGTTGTGATGTGGCCATGGATGGTTCTCTATTGGAAATATTTCTAGTTGATCAACCTAAGGATTCATTTAAAATGTTAAATCCACCTCTTAGAATGATTCATCGGACCATTTATTGAAAAAGAGAGCTCTTTGGGCTCAATTTAATGTGCCTTCCCATTATGGTGATTCTCTCAGTTGTATTAGTTGTGCTCGGTGATGTTTAGTGGGTGTTTTTGTGTGCCTGGTTCATTCTGCTCCTCATTAAGAGTGAGAGAAAATAGTGTTGTGTATCTCCAAGTTCTTGTTTGGTTAAAAGTGTGATGTTGAGGAATAGAGTTTCTTGGTGCCACTTGATATGTTGTTTCTACCTTTGTGTGTTATTTGGAATTGTGTGGAACTAAGGTAAAGATCTCCAGTTGGGGATTAGAAGCTCGTAAGTGCGAGGCGGTAGATGATCCATCCATCAGAGCTCCATCCATAGGTCTCAGAGTGACACTGGCTCATAGTTAGAAATCCTGGTGGTGTGTGAGGTCTGGTGAATTTTGGGACTCCACCATTGCGGTGAGGTAGTTCCAGTATTCTCTTGTGGGTTCTTTTTTGCTGTAAACTCTCTCTGGTCGTAAGGAGTGTGGTGGACTTACACATCATGCAATGTTTCTAAAGATGTTGTCTGGAATGCAATTTCTCGATTCATTTTCCTGAGTGGGATTCCTAGGTAAATCGGGTGCGGCCTTGAGTGGGTAATTGTTATTTTTGGTTGAATGGTCCAATATTTGGGACCCTTCCCTCCCCTCCCTAATTGGGGGGGTGGGGTCAGTGTGAAATTTTTTGGAATAGTTATTGTTCCCTTCATTTGGGAGTGGGTACTTCAAATGCTTTAGATGTGTTCTTCCTAATTTGTGTCCTTATTAGCTTGTGTTGTTAGGTTTTTGTGGGAGGGTTTTAGTGGGAATATGCCAGATATACCCATTCCTAGTTCATGTTGAGTTCTCATCAGGTCATTGATCGATGGTTCTTAATGGTGGGGAGAACCGCCAGAGGTCTTGTAGAGTTTCCTCCTAAGAATCTGTCGAGTGCTAGTTATCTCTTAATGGTGGGGAGTCCATTATAGAATCCCATGGAATCTTTGGTTTTCATGAATTCCCTTTGGTTTTGGTGATCATTGCGTTCATTGGTAGAAGGCCCAACAATCTGGTTTTTGGTTTGGTTGTGGAGGTAGTGACTCGATCTTTCAGTCGACTCTCAGAAAGTGGCGGGGAGTTTGTGTTTTGGTCAAGGTAAGAGGATTATGTTCCATTAATGGTGGATGAGGTGTCATTGGATTCAGATTCTAGAACATACTAATAAGTAATCCTTAGTTTTTGATCAATTAGGTAGAATGTATTGTGGCTTTCTGGGGGCGGAAATCTTTAATGGTGGGGAGAATTGTCACACCCAATTTTTCATGTCTTGGTTTTGATCCTGTTTTTTGGAAATTCTGATCCTTTTATTGGGTTTTGGTTGAGTTTAATGTTGATTTTTTAACTAAAATCTATGTCTAATCATACTACCATGGGTTCCCCATAGTTTTTTGGGAGTTTTTAGAGAAGGGTGGTTACTTCATGATTTGGGCCAAACCATGAGCCCATTTACAGATTTAAAAACAAATTTTGTTTCTTTTGTAACTACTTTTTTTTCAAAATTTCTCACCCATTATACTTCCCACTTTTTCTTAATTGACATATTCAAACCACCATATCCTTTTGGATCATTTAGTAATTCATAATCATGGTGAATTTGGGTTATTTATTTAGGAATTGGGCCAGCCCGTGGGCCCATTTCCAATTTTAATAAAATAATTTGTTTATTTTATATATTATTAATTTTTTAATAATCTATGGTTATTAAACTTCCCACTCAATTCCAATAACCATATGATCACCCCCATGTTCCATTTTCCCTCTTTGGAGCTCATCCTAGCTGCAGATTAGGGAAAAGCTTCTCAATGTTTCTCAAATCCTCAATATTTTCCAAATATAATTTGTCTCATTCATAAATTATTCATTTCATACTCTTTTACCCACAAATATTATTTCCCTGGTTCTTATATAACTTAGTATAATCTCCAAGAAGTTTCAATCCATTACCTATTATATATGTGTGTGGATCTAAGGGGAGATGAAGAGTTATCTAGTTTCCAAGGTGAGATTCCATCTCCTTTTTCATACCTATTCCTCCTCCTTCTATTATTTCATGGTTATTTCTTCTTATCTGGTTATTAAAGACCTGTTGTTCTATTTTGGAATGATTTTTGATGGGGGTTATATTGTTTTTGTTCTGTTCTTCATAGGTTTAGGGTTTATAAACCCGCAGTGGGTGATTTCGGTTGTGCGTTTCCATTACGCCAAGTTTTTGAGGTAGGATATCCCTTGAACATGCCTTTATAATTTAGGTTTCATCATTTTATTTATTTTAACACCTGATATATATATGTTTATTATTGTTTTTCATCCTTTTTATAATTTTCTTGGTGTGAAAAATGGTTGTTTAAGCCTTGTTTTGTGAAAAATAATGTTGTTTTGTTATAAAAGTGCACACCAAGTGTTTGTTTAAATGTTCTGTTATTTTTTGAACATATTTTGTGATTTTTAGAACCTTTTTTGGGTATTTTGAACATGTTTCAGTATATTGAATAAATTTATGGCCTAAAATGGTATTTTATCCCTTTTCAAGTGCTTAAAATAAGTTGTTTTGTTAAAAAGTGCATGTCATGTGTTCGGTAAATTTCCCAGTTAGCTTCCATGTGCATAGAGCGATTTAAAATTATTTTTTTGGATTTATAAATACATTGGAAGCATGAAAAATGGTATTTTTGGTTCCTTTTATGAATTTCCAAAGTAGTTTTGGTTTTATAAATAAATGGGGTTTTGGTGGTAAGCATGTTTTGGCCTGAGTTTTCAGAAAATGTCCCATTTGGAATCCTTATAAAAATGGTTTTTATTTGGATTTGTAACCTGAATGTTTTGAGGAATTTATTAAATTGGTTTTCTACTATAAATGTTTTGTTTACACCTCTTTATTAAAAGTGAAATTTTTACCTTTGGCAAAAGTTAGTTTTGAGAAATGCTTAGAGGCCCGTTTGGAAACCTTGTGAAAAGTGGTGAAATTGTTTATAAAGAAAACCTCCTATGGATGTTTATCATGCCATGATTTTATGTATATAATGGATGGGATTTATTTATTAAGTAATCCTTTTTATCCATTATGAGAGTTCCTTGTTTTGTACTCTTTATGTTTCTTTTTATTAATGGCATGAGATCAGTCCTCAGAGTGACTCGGGGTGATATCAATTGTGAATTATTATTATATATATGTTGCAATTGGTTGCACAGATGGAATCATTTGGCTAAACCCCATTAGATACTTGATACATGGGAACCTATATTATTTAAAGAATATTATAAGAATTTTTTTTTCACTGGTAGGTTATGGTACTGACTAGTGGCCCATAATAGGTGGATATATTGGGTTTATTGCTATGAGATTTTCCCTTGGCCTGCCTGAGAAAGGATGGTTACATATTTAGAATTTTTATTTCATCATGTGTGACATCTCAATAGGTATGAGGTCTCGTATATTGGTGTATTCTAGATTATTCTTGATCTCCTAGGTTCACCCATGTCTATTTGGCATTTAGTTGCTTGAAGTGAGGAATATGATGCTTATATGTACATTTACATTGCCCTTGTTGTGTGATTACTATTGTTCCTTATTTTGTATTGTTTTTCTTGGAAATTGGTGGTCTGGTTTTGATAATTATTATGAAAATGGTTTTCAAATTAAAGTGTTTTATCCTCTTGTAAAAATATGGAACTGTAAGCATCGCTTTCCCCTTGAAAATGCTATTGGCACACTAGTTGAATGAATCTAGTTTTGGAAATAAATAAGGTAAATGGGTTGTACTTTGTTTTGAGTAATCATGTAGAAGACCTTAATTTTATATATTTTATTTAAAACTTGAAATTTATGTTTCATTTATTTTAAAGGATTTTCATTGGTAATAGATTATCGGGTTATCCTACTGAGTTTTAATACTCACGCCTATAGCTATTTTTTGTTTTTATCCCTTTTTCAGTTTTTAGATTGAGTTTGATCACCTTGAGAGACATGTGATCATTGTGTCAAAGAGTGACCATTGGGGTCACATGTATTTAGTTGGTCATCAGGTCAGGTTAGTTTAGTTGTATCATTCATTTTTACTTCAAGTTTTGTTATATACATAAGAATTAGTTCAGTTTTTATAAATGTGTATTGGGTTGTCCATTTCTTTCTGCTGTTTGTTTTATTGTTTATATTTGGGAAAAATCATTCCCTAGTGTACTCTATTGATTCCCTCGGTGCTTTTCTTCATCCCAAGAGGATCGGGAATGCCTCTCGGGACTTGTCGCGGGCTAGCCTGGGTGACTGGTTCAAGAATCACTTGGGTTGGTTCGTGATAAAAATGGTATCAAAGGAGGTAGGCTCCTAGCTGATCTTTATTTTTATAGCACCCTTTTTTATTTGGGGATGTCAAGGAATATGCAGTAGGATTTTCGGGACTTCAGGGGTAGGTTCGGGAAGAACTTTGCAAACTCTTTCTCGTTCTAATCCTCGGGTGTCTATGCACTAGTGCGAAAAACGTTATTTACGTCACCATTTCTTACGTCGGTTATATATAACCGATGTGAGAATCTGTGAAACGTGGTTTTTTACATCGGTTATTTAATAACAGACGTAACAAATGCGTTGCGTAGCTTTTTAACGTCGGTTATTTTAATAATCGACGTTACAAATCGCGCATGTTTGGTTTTTACGTCGGTTATTTTATAACCGACGTAAAAAACCAAAGCGCAGGGGTTTTTTACGTCGGTTATTTGATAACCGACATAAAAAACGAGATATCTAGGCGTTTTTTACATCGGTTATTTTATAACCGACGTAAAAAACGTTATTTCTATGAGTTTTTTACGTCGGTTATAAACTAACCGACGTAAAAAAAAAACCCCGCGCTTTGGTTTTTTACGTCGGTTAGTTTATAACCGACGTAAAAAATGAGATATCTACGAGTTTTTTACGTCGTTTATAAAATAACCGACGTAAAAAACATGATATCAACAAGTTTTTTATGTCGGTCATTTTATAACCGACGTAAAAAACAAAAGCGCGGGGGGTTTTTACGTCGGTTATTTTATAACTGACGTAAAAAACGAGATATCTACGAGTTTTTTACATCGGTTATAAAATAACCGACGTAAAAAACCAAAGCGCGGGGTTTTTTTTACGTCGGTTTTCAAATAACCGACGTTATAAATTTAAAAATAGTTTATAACATCGGTTATATAATAACCGATGTTATAAAACATTTAAAAATTTTAAGCCCCGTGGACTGTCATTTACGTTTTTTCGATCGACAGTCCGTCGGCTCGTCTCTCTCGTGCGGTAAACCCTAATCGGCTCGTCGATCGACTTGCGTTAAACTCATTTTGGCTTCATCGTTTATCATCTTTAGTCTCCTCGGATCTATCATCTCAACTCGCAACACTCAATTAATCATTCCATGAATTTATTTCGTTCGTTTTTTTTTTCGGATAGTCTATATTTATGTTTTGCGATTTTTTTGTTTAAACTAGGTTAGATTCTTCTATTTCGAACCTTATTACATATTTTTGAATATCGTTGGCACCGGACATTCATTTTTATCTTGAGAGTCTTGTTTTTGTATTTCTTTATAAAACAAATTTTGATATATTACCTTGCATTTAATGACTCAAAATCCTCCTATGTTGGAAACATATTTGGGGTTATTTATTGAAGGACTATAGCGCGATTAAGGAAATATTTGGAATATTTCTTGATTTGACCGGTTTGAATTTCATTATCAAAAAGAAATTTGAGGTATGGTTGATTCATCCATTCCTTTTATCCTATATTTCATTTAACGCTCAGGTTCATCTAACAATTTTGTATTTGGATAACCAATAATGATTATGTGACTAGAGAATTAAAAGAAATTATCATCATATATAGTGAATCATCCTTGTTGAGTGTCTTATCATAGAATAGGAATCAATCATCCATATTGAAGATGTCATTTTTTTAGAAAACAAAAACCATTAATGTAAACCATTTATCATTCATTAATTGAACTAAAATAAATATTTACACGAGTTATAATGGAACATAATAAAATAAATATTTATCATTCACCCTCATAGGGTCTAATAAATCTATGATAAACCATTTGTTTTCTTTAATGGAAACAAATTCACTTTTAACCACTTTTTATTTTTAGAAGACACTAAACTCCATTATAATTTCACCCTTATGGGAAGTATTAAACATCATTATATCCCTTTAAAAAATCTAAATGTCACAGAAATATCGTGCATCTATTTTGTCTTATAGGACTCTACTATAGATAAGTATACCATTTTTTATATTATTAGTTATGATAAACTCTATCATAACATCATTAATATATGTTTATAAAAATGGGAATATCACAATTCTCATGATTTTAGTTGAGAATAATGATAATGTTTTTTATTAATGATAATATAGACATGGGTAATTTTACAAAAAGAATGTGAACTTGAATAATGAATGTTACTTATATGTATTTCACAAGATTTTTTGATTTTATGTCACAAAACTAATTGATGATCGAATACAACAAATAATTGCACCACCAAACAAAGTGAAACCAGTGTATTGTTATATTTTAGAAATTCAGGATTCAATCAATGAGATTGTGATTTATTTATTTTTTAGAGTTCCTGAATCAAGATACTAGATTCTATTTCAAATGGGTATTTGTTTTTTTTTGATGTTTCATGATTTTATTTGATGTAGGTTTTTCTTTTTCATTGATTACTTCATAAAGTGGTATCGGTTCATTTGATTTTGTGTTTCCTTTGACACCATCCCCCCTCAATGACTATGATCTCTCATTGCCTGTTTTTCTCTAATTGTTCTCTCATACACCTTTTGGATTTGATGGTTGATTACAAACATATTTATTCAAATATTTAAGCTAGATTATATGCATTTTTTAGGATTATATTGCTATTTTATGCCACTTTATTTATTATTCTATCCAATACTAAGACCCTTTCTAGTAAGAAAATTTTCATAAGAAATATGATTGGACTCTTCATCATATTTCATGAAACGTTTTTAATAATGTCACATTTTAAAAAAAAATATGTTATATCAAAGATGTGGAAACGGGTGGTGTCCGGGGGGTGTCCAAGGGGGTGGGTGGATGTGAGTGGCTGTCCACGAGGGTGGGGGCATGTCCAGAGGGTTTGGGGGGTTGTCCGGGGGGTGGGGGTTGTCCAAAGGGTTGGGAGGTGTCCAGGGGGGTGTTGAAGGGGTAGGGGTGGGGTGGTGTCCAGGAGGGGTGGGGGTGCTGTCTAGAGGGGTGGGGGGCTGTCCGGAGGGTTGGGGGTGTCCAGGGGTGGTCCAAGGGGGTGGGTGGGAGTGGGGGGTTGTCCAAGGGGGTGGGGGCCTGTCCAGAAGGTTTTGGGGGTTGTCCGGGGGGTGGGGGGTGATTCTCAGGTTTACTCCATTTTCTCCAATTTTCTATCAACTATGTAGGCGGCATGGTTTTCTTTGATTCAATGAAATTTAAAACTGTTATATCTAACTATATTTTGTTTTAAAAATAATATTCAAGCATATTTTCTTAAATACCCATAGATTTGTTTTATATTTTAAATTTTTTTACATTTAAATTATGATTTTTTTAATATAAACATATATTTGTCTTATCTTAAAAATATATATTTTTTGTTGATATTTGTTATAGGTAATAATGAGTCAAAGTTGGATTACGGCACATCGAATGAGAAATGAATTTGAGGAAGGTGTTGATGCCTTTTTGGAATTTGCAAAACTAAATGTTCCAAGTAGTGACATTTTTTTCTGTCCATGCCTGAAATGTTTGAATATGAAGAAGTTGAAAAGTAGAGAGATAAAAGATCATCTGATTTTTCATGGTTTTAATCCGAGTTATAGCCCTTGGATTTGGCATGGTGAAACTGGACGGAATGTCACTGATGATGATGATTCGCAAGATGGTAACTCCGATGGAATTGAAGAAATGATTCGCGATATTGTAGCAGAACAAATTGAGATAGAACCGAAAGTTGCGCGTCTATATGGTTATGCTGAAAAACCATTATATCCTGGTTGTACAGATTTTACGGTTTTGTCGCCGGTGTTAAGATTGATTAACCTGAAGGCGAAACATGGATGGAGTGAAAAAAGTTTTACAGAGCTGCTATAATTGATGAAAGACATTCTTCCAAAAGATAACAATCTTCCACATTCACATTACAAAGACAAGAAAATATTATGCCTGATGGGATTGGGATACAAGAAAATACATGCATGTCCGAATGACTGCATTATATATAGGAAGGAATATGAATTTATGTCAGAGTGTCCTAAATGTGGGACATCACGGTATAAGGTGAAAGAAAAATCACAGGCTGGTGTAGAGATTACAAAGCTCCCTTCAAAGGTATTTTGGTATCTTCCTATAATTAATCGTTTCAAACGTTTCTTTTCTAATTCACATGATGAAAAAAGGTTAAGATGACATGCTGAAGAGAGGGTATGTGATGGAAAAATACGTCATCCAGCTGATTTTCCACAATGCAAGAAAATTGATGCGCAGTATTCTACATTTGGAAATGAAATTAGAAATCTCAGACTAGGGTTGTGCACAGATGGAATGAATCCATACCGAACCCTCAGTAGCACACATAGTTCATGGCCTATTTTATAGGTAATTTACAACCTCTCTCCTGAAGTTTGTATGAAGCGCAAATATGTCATGTTGAGTATAATGATCTTTGGTCCAAAGCAACCCGGTAATGATATTGATGTTTACTTTTCACCGTTGATTGATGATTTGAAACTGTTATGGGCTGATGGTATTAGGGTGTATGATTCTTATAAAATGGAATATTTTCAACTGCATGCAGTGCTTCTGTTCACTATAAATGACTTCCCAACGTATGGAAATTTGTCTGGATATAGTGTTAAAGGGCATAAAGAATGTCCAATTTGCGAACAACAGACGTCATATTGTCAATTGCATCATGGGAGGAAAACAGTGTACATGGGTCATCAAAAGTTTTTGCCTATGGAACACCCTTATAGAAGACTAAAAAAGGCATTCAATGGCTCACAAGAATTTGATACTGCTCCAAAACCTTTATCCCATGATCTGTATTTTGAGAGGGTGAAAAACCTTGATGTTACATTGGGAAAGACATAGAAATCTGGTAATTATAGACATATTTGGAAGAAAAGGTCAATTTTTTTTGAGCTACCGTATTGGAGGTATCATGAAGTTAAACATAATATTGATGTCATGCACGTGGAGAAGAATATCTATGATTATTTGATTGGAACATTGTTAGATATTAAAGGAAAGACTAAAGATGGGTTGAATGCAAGATTAGACTTACTATCAATGGGAATACGTTTGGATTTAGCTCCCACTCCTAAAGGAAGACAAACATTTCTTCCCTCGGCTTGTCATACATTATCGAAGAGGGAGAAAATTAGATTCTGTCAGTGTCTTCATGATACCAAAGTGCCTCAAGGTTATTCTTCTAATGTAAAAAATTTTGTCTCATTGAAGGACTTGAAGTTGATAGGTATGAAATCACATTATTTTCACGTCATGATGCAACAAATTCTACCAGTTGCATTACGTGGAATATTGCCCATTCGTGCCAGAAAGACTATAATGAAGTTGTGTTATTTTTTCAATTAAATTTTTAACAAGGCGATTGATGTGAATGCTTTGAACATTTTGGAAAAGGATGCAATTTTTATACTTTTTCAATTGGAAATGTATTTTCCTCCAACTTTTTTTGATATAATGGTGCATTTAATGATTCATCTGGTTCGAGAAATAAAGCTTTGTGGACCTGTATATCTTTGTTGGATGTATCCTTTTGAAAGGTATATGAAAATATTAAAGGGGTATGTTAAAAATCTATATCGACCTGAAGACTCCATTATTGAAATGTATATTTCTGAGGAGGTAGGAGAGTTTTGTATGAGCTACTTGGCTGCGGCGCAACACATAGGTTTGCCTCCATCTCACCATGAACGAGTTAATAATGAGGGAAAGGGGATTCGCGGCTTGAAAGTCAAATCATTGTTAGATGAACATATGAAGAAGTTAGAATCATATATCTTGAATAACATAGTTGATGCTCAACCGTATATCACATTGCATATTAATGAGTTGAAACAATGTCATCCAAAGAAGAAAGAAATGTGGATTTTGAATGAGCACAACAGAACTTTTTTGTCATGGATTAAAAAGACTTTGCTTGGTAGATCAGATGTATCAAAGACATTAAAATGGATAGTGGTTGGTCCATGTTTAAATGTGATAACATGGTCCGGTTATGACATTAATGGTTATACATTTCATACGAAAGCTCGGGACAACAGAAGTGCAGTTCAAAATAGTGGTGTATTGGTGTTTACAGAAGCAATGCATTTTTCGAGTGCTAAGGACAAAAACCCAATTTATGCATAAAGTGCATATTATGGAGTGATTGAAGACATATGGGAGGTTTATTACTTTAAAATTAAAGTTCCCGTTTTTAACTGTAAACGGTTTAATGGTAACAATAGTGTCAGACACGATGAATTTGGAATGACACTTGTTAATCTGAATAGATTGGAAGACACAACTGATTCTTTTATAATGTCAACACATGCAAAACAAATTTTCTATGTAGTAGATCAATCAGATATGCAGTGGGCTGTTGTTTTACAAGGGAAAAAACAATATGTTGGTGAGGATGAAGTTGATGAATATGCTGATTTATGTGAGATCCCTACTTCCATGGAAAGATTAACAGAACATAATGATGATCATGTTGAAGACATACTTTGTGCCATAAGGAACGATCACGACGAAGGAATTTGGGAAAACAATCCATTTGTACATTCCTAAAATTATAGGTAACATATGTTTATTTCTTGTTTACATTTATTTTTTCCATAAATGTTAGATATTGTAAGTTTTTTATTTATTAAAACATGTTTTAAAACAAAATAAGTATATGTTTTTGTTTGTTTTAAGTGTGTTTAGTTTACTTTATCATGTTTATAACCATTACATGAATTATATATCTATTATTTTTGTTCACTAACAATTACTTTACCATGTTTACCAGGTTTACCATTTTTACCATGTTTACCATCTTTACCATCTTTACCATCTTTACCATCTTTACCATATTTACCATTGTTTAACATGCTTACCATATTACCAATGTTTACTATTATGTAACTTAGTACAATTTTCTATTTTCTGATTACAGTAGTATTAAAATATTTGACTTTGTATATTTGTGAACTAACGTTTGTTTTTTTGATGTGAAGGATAATGACAGATCATTCAGATGATCAACCACATGATTCTGGAGAGGAGAATATTGTTGGTCATACCTCTGGGGATGAACATTCACATGCTCCTATTACAACAAAGAGTTCAAAGGTTGGTAAATGTGGGTGCACACGTTTACCAAAATTATCACTTGCCCGTACGTAGGATCAGAGGATAGTCATTGAGTTTGATGATGATGATATTCCTAGAGGTCCGAATGCAAATGATTTTAAGAGTTTTGTAGCAACTCAGGCTAAGAGAAAAGTAAGCATTCTGTTTGATGATTGGAGAAGTGTGGATAAAGAGATTATATCTCAATTGTGGGAGACAATTTTGGTAAGATCTTTTGTCATTGTTTGACTATTATTTTAATGTTTCTAGTATATATAATATGTTTAACCTCTTCTTTATCGGATGACATTTGATATTCCTGACACTGGAGGAGTCAGGAAGAAATGTTTATCGTTGGATGCCAGGAGATGGAGGGATTTCAAATCAACCCTCTCATCTGATTTCATTTATGGTCATAGGAGTCATGACAATCCATGTCGTATATATCCTTTTATAGATGAAGACACATTGAGATAGTTTTTTGAAAGTAGAAGAAAAGAGTCATTTCTGGTAAGGGCAATGTAAACTTTTATAAACTTTCTTATATAAATTATTTTATTAATGTTTTGTTAATGATTTCTTATTATTAAATTACAGCAAACAAGGAAAGCTCATCAGGATATCCAATCTAAAAATGTATACCCTCATTGTTTATCTCGGGGAGGGTATGCATTATTAGAAGAACAAATGATGGCGGAAAAATTTCAACAACTAAGAGCTGAGTCTTCAAGCTCTGGAGAGGTGGCCCCTCCATCCCCTCTATCTAGACATGAAAAATGGAAGAGAGCTCGGAAGAGAAAAAAAGGGCAATATCTTTCGGAAGAATCGAGAATCGTAGCTGAGAGGATTGTAAGATATCTATTTTATTTATTTAAGTTAACTATTTTCTTCATATAATTTCAATCATTACAGAAATGTTAAATTAATTAATACAGGACTCTCTTGAGGAGCAGAGTTCAGAGGGGACATTTACAGCTACTGGGAGGGAAGATATTTTATTTTCAGCATTGGGAAGGCCCGAACATCCTGGTCATGTAAGAGGATATCTGGCAGGTGTATCAGTAAGAAAAGTGTTTCCACGTTCTTCAACTTCTAACATTGAGGGGGTTTTTAAAAAAAATAGAATCCTTGGAGTCTGAAGTTCATAATATTAATGCGACGATGGAGGACAAGATTAGAGATTCGGTGCAGTCTATGTTTGCAGAAATGCAAAGACAATTTCAGACTACAGCTCCCACTCCTCCACCTCCCCCTGCAGACCCCATTATTTATCCTCCACCTCCGCCGGTAGCTCCCACTCCCCCACCTCAGCCTGTGGACCCCATTTTTTATCCTACGCCTCCGCCGCAGCTTCCTACTTATTTCGAGTTATATGTTGATGATTCTCAACATCATATAGTAGCATATGGGTTGGTATATTGTATAGGAGATACAGTTCGTCATCAACAATTAGAGGTAGAGAATCAGAGGGTCATTGTACATGATATTATAGATAGATCAGCTAGGGTACCAATAGCTACAGATGAGGGGGCGACAGTTGGACAGAGTATCGGCCATTTTTTAATTTGGCCATCCAGACTTCTTCGACTCATTACCATAGAGGTATGAATGTTATATCTTTTATTTTATTTTTTTATTAAAGTTGTTTTATCATTTGAAAACTAATATATTTTTTAATTTTTTTTACAGGAATACTTCAAAGGTAAAGAAATATTATATAGACAACAACAAAGACAAATAGTTATGACATCAGATACAGATTTAAATGGTCTTGACAGATTGTCAAGATATTCACATTTGTTGTCGGGTTATTATGAGTTTCCAATGGAAACTCATGTTTGTGGAAGTGAAATAAGAGTGGGGATTATAAAAACTGATATCATGGAGCTTGTTACTGGAGATAAGTTGGGCATCAACGTGGTGCAAATTTTTTCCATGTAAGTCTTAACACCTTTTCTCTGCGTTATATTTATTAAAAATGTATACTTATGTATGTTTTGTATTAGGTATCTTTATAAAATTTGTGAGAGGAATGAGCTGATAGAAGTATATGGATTCATGGACCCTCAATTGATTTCCCCTAAAGCATGTGCATTGAATGAGGAACAAAGAATGGTTTATATTGCTGAAAGATTTGAAAATAATATAATCACACAATGTTGGATGATGCCTTTTTGTGAGAGGTATGAAACACATTTCTATCAAAGAGTTAATTATCTTTTAAGATAAAAAACCAATAACGTCAAATTTCCTTTTATCAGTGATCATTGGATGTTAGGGATTTTTTGCCCAAGGGAGAAAGCCCTTTATTGGATATGCTCTGTCCATGGTGATGTGCGGGATAGTTTTAAGAATATATTGGAAAAGTAAGTGTCAATTTCTCAATAGTTTTATATATTATAATGAATTTTAAATTTACCCCATTCGTATTATTTTCTAACAGTGCATGGGCCTACTTTCGAAAAAACACAAAGAAAAGAGGTGCAAATATCAAATATGTAAATGTGAAGGTAAATATCCATTTATAATTTGTAATTTTTGATTTATTACATAAAAATAATATATTTAATTTACACTCATTCAAACAGAATTATCATGAACAACAAGGCCTCATCAAATGCGGATATTATATGTTAAGATTTATGTATGAAATAATAACAACTGGGACAGTTGTGAATTTTGACCTGGTATGATTTCCTTTTAAACTTTTCCATAATATTTCAATTTTATTTATTCATTATACATGTTAACTAATTTCTTTTTCATTTATAGCTTTTTGATGACCCTAAACCCTATACTGCTGAAGACATCAAACACTTACAAGTGGAGTGGTCAAATTATTTTACAGGTTTGATTGAATTTTAGTTGTTTGTAATGTAAAATATAATTTTGAATATTTTCGTTGTAATTGTGTATTTGGTAGTTGTTTAGGTTGGATTTAGTTTTTTTTGAAGTTGACAGTGTAAGTTTTGAATGTTATATAATTGAATGTTTAATTTTGCTCTACTTCTTGTTTTGGTTTACTTATGATGATTTTTCTGGTATGGATTTGGGTCTATGGGGGAGGGGTTCCAAGGGTGTGGGGGTGTGTTCAATGGGGTTGGGGGTGTCCAGCGGTCTGGGAGGGCTGTCCGGTGGGGTGGGGGGATAGTCCAGGGGGGTGGCAGGGCTATCCAGGGGTGTGGGAAGGCGGTCCAGGGGTGTGGGAGTGCTATCCAGGGGTGGGGGGGTATACATGAGGGTGGGGGTTATCCAGGGGTGTGGTGGGGGCTTTCAAGTGGGGTGAGGGGTGCTATTCAGGAAGGTGGGGGTTTTCGAGGGGTGTTTGGGGCTATCTGGGGGTCGGGGGGCAGTCCAGGAGTGTGGTGGGGGCTCCAATGGGGTGGGGGAGGGATGTCCAAGGGGTATACATGAAGGTGGGAGCTCCAATGGGGTGGGGGAGGGTTATCCAGGGGGTATACACGAGGGTGAGGGCTCCAACGGGGTGGGGGAGGGCTGTACATGGGGTATACATGAGGGTGGGGGCTGTCTAGGGGGTAAGTTTTATATGTTATGAATGTACATGCTTAATTTTAATCTACTTCTATTTTTGTGGTATGATTTCTTGATTTTTTTTCTGGTTGATTCTGGTGGAGAGCAGATGACTGCATTCAATTTAAAAAAATTGGGTTTATCATGTCGGTTATTTAATAACTGAGGTGATAAAAGGCCTGGGAAATGGTTTATCACGTCGATTATTTAATAACCGACGTGATAAAAGGCCTGGAAAATGGTTTATCATGTCAGTTATTAAATAACCGACGTGATAAAAGGCCTGGAAAATGGTTTATCACGTCGGTTATTTAATAACCGACGTGATAAAAGGCCTGGAAAATGGTTTATCACATCGGTTATTTAATAACCGACGTGATAAACCCCCCTCCCCCCGGTTTATCACGGCGGTTATATAATAACCGACGTGATAAACCCCCCTCACCCCGGTTTATCACGGCGGTTATATAATAACCGACGTGATAAACCCCCCGCCCCCAGTGTATCACGTCGGTTATTAAAAAACTGACGTGATAAACCCTCTGCCCCCCGATTTATCACGTCGGTTGTTTAAGAACCGACGTGATAACCCCCCCCCCCCCCGATTTATAACGGCGGTTCTATAATAACCGACGTGATAAACCCCCCACCCCCCAGTTTATCACGTGGGTTCTTTCATAACCGACGTGATAGACCATTTCCCTGTCCTTTTATCACGTCGGTTTTTTAAGAACCGACGTGATAAACCATTTTCCAGGCCTTTTATCACATCGGTTGTTAAATAACCAACGTGATAAACCCTTCCCATTTTATTTACCATGTCGGTTCTAAAATAACCGATGTCATAAACATCGCGATTTTATGTTTTTGACGTCGGTTTTAAAATAATCTACATCAAAAACTTTATTTATAACGTCGCCCGTATTAACGTCGGCTAGAAACCGACGTAAAAAATGAAAAATAACCGACGTAAAAAATGTTTTCTGCACTATTGATGGGAAGTCCGGTTTCATTTATGTCTTTGGTTCTTATTGATTGTTTGGTGCTGAGACACGATAAGGGACTTAGACTAATGGTCTCTATGATCTCACAAGGCTTTAAAATCCATGTGGATCCAGGGCATGGTCCTAAGAAGACTCTTCATATTGGTGGTGTGTTTGACATTTGGCCGCCAACCATATGGTCAAGTCACCCACTGAAACTAGTTCCCTTTTTTGGGTCTTTTGGACCTTTCTTGAATTTTAAAAATTGTTTTGAAAATCATTGTGTGAGAATTGTGAAAATGGGTTTTAATGTAATTGTTAGATTTTGAAAAGTTTAAAATGGGTTTTCAAATTTTAATATAAGAATGGTTTTGGAAATCTTGGAATATTTTAAAGTGATTCTGGATTTTTTTGTAAACGGGATATGTTGGGCTGTTGAAAATGTTTGAATCTTATGAATTGGTTTTGGAAAGTGGTTTTGAGTGGTTGGTATTTTTCTGAAAAGGGTTTTAGTCTTCATGGATATCGTATTTTTAAATGAGACCTTGCTCAATTTTTGAAAATGAATTTTTACTTGGTGGTTAGTGTGCCTTTCGGTGGTACATGATTTTCAAAGTGGGTGAATGTTTGGGATTATAAAATGAGGGTGTTTGTTTTAGCCTTTGGTGTTTTCATGGGTGATCACATGCATGGTTTTTTATATATATATTGATGGATTCCCAGTATGGCATAGTGGTTGGGTGCCTGGGGTGGCACAAGAATGTGCATGTGAGTGAGACTTGATGAAAAACCAATGGTGAATGTGAAAATCCACCAAGTTAGTTTGTTTTTCAAAAGTGTTTTAAGCTGAAATTTTTTTGTGTTTTTGTAAACCATTGTTTATGTGGGTTTCTTTTTCATGTTTTAGAAGTGTGGTTTATTTTTTATGCTTCCTCATGAGATGTAAGTGATACTCTTTGTGTGTCTTGAGATGGGATTTTATTGGTGGCTCAGTTTTGGAGTAATGTTCAGTGGGTTTCTAAGGATGTGTTGGATGTTGTGATGTGGCCAATAATGGTTCTACATTGACAATATTTTCAGTTTATCAACCTAAGGATTTGTTTCAAATGTTAAATCCACCACTTCAATTGATTACTCAGCCTATTTGTTGAAATAGAGAGTTGTTTGGGCTCGATTTAATGTGATTTCCCATTATGGTGATTCTCTCGGTTGTATCAGTTGTGCTCAGTGATGTTTATTGGGTGTTGTTATGTGCCTTGTTTATTCTTATCCTCATTCGGAATGAGATAAAATAGTGTTGTGTATCTTCAAGTTCTTGTTTAGGTAAAAGTGTGTTGTTGAGGAAGAGAGTTTCTTAATGCCTCTTGATATGTTGTTTCTACTCGTGTGTGTTATTTGGAAGCATGTGGAACTAAGGTAAAGAGCTCCAGTTAGGAATTAACAGCTCCTGACTATAAGGTAATATATGCTACATCCATTAGAGCTCCAGTCATAGGTCTCAGAGTGAAGCTAGTGCATAGTCAGGAATCCTGGTGGTGTGTGAAGTCTGGTGAAGTTTGTGCCCCCACCATTGCGGTGAGGTAGTTACAGTATTGTCTTGTGGGTTCTTTTTGGATATGAACTCTCTCTGGTCTCAAGGAGTGTGGTGGACTTACCCATCACGCAATGTTTCTAAATATGTTTTCTCTAATGAATGTTCTCGATTCATTTTCCTGAGTGGTCTTCCTAGGTGAATTGGGTGAGGCCTTGAGTGGGTAGTTTTTAGTTGTGGTTTAATAGTCCAATCATTGGGCCCCTTTCCTCCCCTCCCCAAGTGGGGGGGGAGGTCAGTGTGAAATGTTTTGGCACAGTTCTTGTTCCCTTCATTTGGGAGTGGGTAATTCAAATCCTTTGGATGTGTTATTACTAATTTGTGTCCTTCTTAGCTTATGTTGGTAGGTTGTGGTGGGAGTGTTTTAGTGGGACTGTGTGGTAGAAACCCATTCCTAGTTCATGTTGAGTTCTTTTCTGGTCATTTATTGATGGTCCTTAATGGTGGGGAGAACCACCATGGGTCTCGTAGAGTTTCCTCCTAAGAATCTGTTGAGTGCTAGTCATCTCTTAATGGTGGGGAGTCCATTATAGACTCCCCTGGAATATTTGGTTTTCATGAGTGATATTTGTTTTTGGAGATCATTGGGTTCACTAGGAGGAGGCCCAACAATTTTGTTCTTGGTTTGGTTATGGAGGTGGTGACTCGATCTTTCGGTTGACTCTCATAAATTGGTTGGGAATTGGTGTTTTGGTTGAGGTAAGAGGATTAAGTTCCGTTAATGGTGGATGAGGTTTAATTGGATTCATAAGTTGGACTATACTGATAAGGAATCCTTAGGTTTTGATCAATCATCTGGAATGTGTTGTGGATTTCCGAGGGGAAAGGCTTTAATGGTGGGGAGAATTGTCACACCCAATTCTTCATGTCTTGGTTTTGATCCAGTTTTTTGAAAATACCAATCCTTTTATTGGGTTTTGGGAGAGATGAATGTTTATTTTTTAACTTCCATATATGTCTAATCATCCTACCATGGGTGACCCATATATTTTTTTGGGAGGTTTTGGATAAGGGTGGTTACTTTAGGATTTAGGCTAAATCGTGAGCCCATTTCTAGATTTAAAAACAAATTTTTTTTTATTTTATAACTCTTTTTTCAACATTTTTCACCCATTATACTTCACAATTGTCCTCCCTTGACATATTAAAACCACCATATCCTTTTGGACCCATTAAAAATTCATAATCATGGTGAAGTTGGGTTATTTATTTAGGTATTGGGCCAGCCTGTGATCCCATTTCCAGTTTTAAAAAAAATATTTATTTTATATATTATTCATATTTTAATGATTTTCGGTGATTGAACCTCCCACTCGAGTCTAATAACCCTATGAGCACCCCCATGTTCCATTTTCCCTTTTTGGAGCTCATCGTAGCCGCAGATTACGGGAAAAAAATTCAATGTTTCTCAAATCATCCAAATTTTTTAAAGGTAATTTATATCATTCATAAATCATTCATTTCATACTCTTTTTCCCACAAATATTATTTCCCTGGTTCTTCCAGACCTTATGAGCCTCTATAAGAAGTTTCATTCCATTACCTCTCCAATATGTGTGTGTATCTAAGGTGATATGAACAGTTCTCTTGTTTCCAAGGTGATATTCCTTCTCCTTTCTCCTTCATATTCCTCCTCCTTCCATTATTTCATGGTTATTTCTTCTTCCCTAATTATTAAAGACCTAGGGTTATATTTTGGAATGATTTTTGATGGATTTTATATTGGTTTATTTATGGTCTTCATAGGTTTTGGGTTTATAAACCCGTTGCGGGTGATTTTAGTTGTGTGTTTCGATTCCGCCAAGTTTTTGAGGAAGGATATCCCTTGAACATGCCTTTATAATTTAAGTTTCATCATTTTCTTGCCTTACAAACCTGATATATATGTTTAGTATTGTTTTTCAGCCTTTGGATAATTTTCTGGGTGTGCAAAACGGTTGTTTAAGCCTTGTTTTGTGAAAAGTAAAATTGTTTTGTTATAAAAGTGCACACCAAGTGTTTATTTAAATATTCTGTTATATTTTGCATGAATTTTGTGATTTTTAGAATTTAGTTTTTGGTATTTTGAACATTTTTCAGTATATTGAATAAATTTATGTCATGAAAATGGTATATTATCCCTTTTCAAGTGCTTAAAATAAGTTATCTTGTTAAAAAGTGTGTGCCATGTGTTTGGTAAATTTCCCGGTTGGATTTTATGTGCCTAGGGTGATTTAAAATGATTTTTTTGGATTAATAAATACATTATAATCATGAAAAATTTATTTTGGGGTCCTTTTATGGATTTCCAAAGTAGTTTTGGTTTTATAAACAAATCAGTTTTTGGTGGTAAGCATGTTTTGGCCCGAGTTGCCAGAAAATGGAATGTTTCGAATCCTTATAAAAATGGTCATGCTTTGGATGTGTAACCTGAATATTTTAAGGGATTTATGAAATTGTTTTTATGCTGTAAATGGTATGTATACACCTCTTTATTTAGAGTGAAATTTGTACCTTTGTCAAAAGTTAGTTTTGAGAAACACTTAAAGGACCGTTTGGAAACCTTGTGAAAAGTGGTGAAATTGTTTATAATGAAAACCTATTATGGATGTTTATCAAGCCATGTTTTTATGTATATAATGTATGGGATTTCCTTACTGAGGAATCCTTGTGATCCATTATGAGAGTGCCTTGGGTTGGACTCTTTATGTTTCTTTTGATTAAAGGTATGATATTGGTCCTTAGAGTCACTCGGGATGATGTCTATTGTGAATTATTATTATATATATGTAGTGATTGGATGCTCAGATGGCATTGATTGGCTCACCCCCATTATATACTTGAGACATGGGAACCGATATTATTGAGAGAATATTTTACGAATGATTTATGCACTGGTAGGTTATGGTACTAACCAGTGGCCCATAGTAGGTGGATATATTGGGTTTATTACTATGGGAATTTCCCTCGGCCTGCTTGAGAAAGGATGGTCGAGCATATTGAGAATTTTTATTTCATCGTTTATGAAATTTCAATGAGTATTAGGTCTCATTTATTGGTGTCTTCTAGATTATTCTTTATCTCCTAGGGTTTCCCATGTCTATTTGGCTTTCAGTTGCTTGTAGTGATGAATATGATGCTTGTATGTACATTTACATTCCCCTTGTTGTGTGATTACTATCATGCCTTCTTGTGTATTTTTTTCCTGGAAAGTGGTGGGATAGTTTTGATGAGGATTATGAAAATGGTTTTCAAATGAAATTGTTTTACCCTCTTGTAAAAATCTGAAAATTTAAACATCACTTTCCCCTTGAAAAGTCTATTAACACACTAGTTGAACAAATCTAGTTTTGAGAATAAATAAGGGCAATGGGTTATACCTTGTTTTGAGTAATTATATAGAAAACCTTAATTTTATATATTTTAGTTCAAGCTTGAAATTGATGTTTCTTTTATTTTAAATGATGTGAATTGGGAATAGATTATTAGGCTAGCCTACTGAGTTTTAATTCTCACACCTATAGTTATTTTCTGTTTTCGTCCCTTGTAAAGGTTTCAACTTTAGATCGATCGCCTTGAGTGACGTTTGATCATTGTGTTGGAGAGTGACCAGTGGGGTCACATTGAGTTATTTGGTCATTAGGTCTAGTTAGTCTAGTCATATTGTTCAGTTTTACTTCAAGTTTTGTTGTATACATGATGATCATTTCATATTTTATAAATGTATATTGGGCAGTCCATTTCTTTCTTATGTTTGTTTTATTATTTATATTTGAGATAAATTGTTTCCTTGTATACTATATTGATTCCCTCGGTGATTTTCTCCATCCTGGTAGGATCGAGAAAGCCTCTCGGGACTTGTCGCAGGCTGGCCTCGGTGATCGGTTCTGGATCCACTCTGGTTGGTTCATGTTAAAGAAAGAAAGAATAGAAGCTTGGTAGAAATGAGAAGAAGTATGTTAGATGAATACAAACTTTCAAAATTCTATTTGAGAGAAGCTATTATTACTATTGTACATGTTCAAAATATATGCTTGTTGAGACCAAAAACTAACATCAATCCTTATAAAATGTGGTATAACAAAAAACCTTCATTGAAATACTTCAATTTTTTGGAAGTCCATGTTTACTCAAAATAAAAAAATATATATTTGGGAATGTTTGATGAGAAAGTTGAGTATGGTTCCTTTATAGTTTATTCACCAAATTTAATAAGTTACAAATATTGAAACAAATGTTTAAAAAAGTTTGTGGACTCATATGATGTGAAGGTAATTAAAAATAAAAGTTCCTTAACAAAATTTGTTGAGAATGCTGGGGAGGATACATTAGAGAATTACAAAAATATAAAATGTTATCTAAAACATCCTCATAAAGATTTAGATGATACATGTGGTGAGGAAAGTGAATATGGGAGAGAAACCTTGAGATTTTCTACATTACAAAAACATGTTGAGTCTGAAAACATTATTGGGAAACAAAAGGCTCCGGTTCAGACTAGAAGGAAGTTGAGATTAGAAAATAAGACTTTACTTATCTCAAAAGTTGAACTAGAATCAATTTTAGAGGCAATTCAACATAAAAAATTGGTGGATTATATGAATGAAAATTTGGATTAGATTAATAAGAATAAAACATGGGAAATTTTTCTAAAGACAGTAAATAAAAATGTTATCAGAACCAAGTGGGTCTATAGAAAAAAATTGAATGAGCATTTAGAAGTTTCTAGAAACAAATCAAGACTTGTTGGTAAAGGATATGAATAGGTGTAAGGTCTAGATTTTGATGAAAACCTTGCCCTGATTGCAAGGTTAGAAACTATTTGAATTTTTCTTGTAGTGGATTCTCATCAAAATTACAAATTTTATCAAATGAATGTAAAATATTCTTTCTTAAATGGTTAAATTGAGGAAGAATTTTACAATGAAAAACATTTTGGGTTTAAAATTTAGGATGAAAACAAAGTTTTTAAATTAAATAAAGCCTTGTATGGGATAAAAAAATCCACATGTTTGGTATTCCAATCTTGAAAATTGTTTGCGAAAGTTGAACATTTATAAAGGAAAATTTTATAGCAACTTGTATGTGAAAGATGTTGACTCTGGAACACTAATTGTAACTATTTATGCAGATGATATAATTTTTTATGGGGATAGATAATATACTTGTAAAACATTTTCTAGGGAAATTAATAATAATTTTAAAATGTCTATGTTGAGAGAATTAACTTTATTCCTTGGTTTAAAAGTTTAAAAAAAGGAAAAATATATTTTCCTTTCTCAATAATTGTATGTCAGGGAATTGTTAAAAAGTTTGGGATGGAAAAATCTAGAGAAGTTTCAACTCCTATTCCAGTGATCACAAAATTGAGTAAAGAAGAATCTGAAATAAGTGTGAATTAAAAAGACCTTTGAAAGGTAATAAGAAGTCTTATTTACCTTATAGCTTCAAGACCTAATATTGTTTATGTTGTGACTTTTTTTGTTAGGTATAAATTAATCCAAAAGAATCACATATATTGGCAGCAAAGAGGATTCTGGGATATGTCAAAGTAATAAATTCACATGGGTTGTTATATAAAATAAATAGTGAGATGAAGTTTCATGGTTATACTAATGCTGATTGGGATGGATATTGTAATGATAGAAAATAAAATTTAGGAGGAACATTTCTCTTAGGTGAATGTTTTGTGATTTGGTATAGTAAGAAACAAATCTCAATAACTTTGAGCACAGATGAATCTGAATATGTTGTAGCTACTCAATATTGTACTCAAATCTTGTGGATGAAAGTTCATCTGGGAGATTTAAAAGTAAAATTTTCTAAACCATTGAAGATACTTTGTGATAATTATAGTGCAATTGATCTTTATATATATCCAATTAAAAATTCAAGATCAAAACACATTGATATAAAGTTTCACTTTATAAAAGAGAAATCTGCTACTAGAGATGTTTTTCTGGAATATATTTCAATAAAGTATCATATTGTTGATATATTTACTAAATAAATTCCAAAAGAAAGTTTTGTAGAATTGAGTCTACAAATTCATTTTCATCCTCTTCCCATGTCTTCCTAAATATCTTAAGGAAGAACCCCCACCATGCTTTGGATTATGTTGACAAAGGGGGAGAAAAATTAACAACTTTGTACTTTGTAAAAAGTTTTTACTTATCTTTATTTTATGAATATGAATTTGTGGTTATCATATAATGTGGGAGATAAAAAGAAAAGTGAGACAAAAATAAAGTGTGAAAAAAAAGAATGGGGAAGAAAAAAAAGAAAGGTGATAGAAAAATAAAAATGATAGAAAAAGAAAAGTGAGAGTGGAAATGATAAAAGTGAGGGGGAGTTTATCTTTACATGGCCACAAAATTTACTTGTCACTGAGAGATTAAATTCCTTCAAAAACATTAATTTATCCATTAGTGTGGTGTCAAGACACTCTATTTGGAGAAAGGCTATGTTTTGATAAAATTTAAAAAACTTTAGTTGTTTACAAAAGTTGAGTTGTGAAAATTTTGAGAGTTTGAAAAGTTGTTAACAGGGGTTGTCAACAAATCTAAAGGGGTAGATTGAATAACCTTTGTGGTGTTTTGTTTTAAAAAAGTTTTTTATTTGTTTAAAACTAACTCTCTTTGTAAAAGAATGTTTTTTTCTATTAAATCATGTTCAGATTCATCATAATGAGGTTGTTTTCCGGATACAAGTTTTCCGGACCCAAGTTTTTTGTATTAAGCTGCACCAGACATATATGAAGTCAGGAAGATGAAGTTGTTGATCAGACACATTATCATATTCAATTCCATCATAATGACATTGAAAATAATTGAATTTAAAAGAATCAGATAAAGAATGAATTTCTTGAGGAGTTTTGAAAGAAGAAAGTGAATTTAGGATTTAGAAAGTTTTCATAATTTCTAAAAAAATTAGATAATTATTTTCTAATCAAGAAGTTCTCACAAATCATGAAAACTTTCATGATAAAAGATTTTAAAGAAATGGTGGAGAGGTTTGAATAAATTCAAAATTATAGAGTGAAGAATTCCATCACAATGGGAATTTCATCGTAATGATAATTTCATCGTAATGGAAATTTCATCGTAATGAGAATTCCATCGTAATGAGAATTTCATCGTAATGATAATTCCATCATAATGGGATTTACATCGTATTGAGGTCAATCGGCATTAGGTATTGTAGCATCCGATCTCCATCGTATCAATTATTAAACATTCATATCCAAAATAATTGTACCCATATTGATCAGATCTGGATTAAAAGAGGAAGTAATACTAACAATTGTATCTAGGCCAATCAAAATATCGTAATGAGATGAGAAAGAAAAACACTACATGAAAATAACCTATTAGCAGAAATTTTAGGAAACCACTTCTAAATTGCGCATTGGGAAACTATTAGCGGCGGTTATATCCATTTCATGGAAATTTAAGGGAATCGTTGTAGTTTCCTCATTTCGCTTCGGTTATGGTTTTTTTAGCGGTGGTTTTACGGCTGGTGGATCTCTTTTATTTGCGACGGTTATAACCACCATGAATAAAAAACACCCCCTCACCAGAAAAGTGCCATTAAAATAATCAAAACCACCACAGAATACACGCGAATAGTGGGACACTATAGTGGTAGCTTAAACCGCCACTAAATAATAGTATCGGTGGTTTAAACCGCAGCTAAATAATAGTAGTGGTGGTTATAACCACCGCTATGAGAAAAATATCTATATTTAGTGGCGGTTAAAACCGTCACTACAATTTTACCAGTTTCATTTAGTGGTGGTTAAAACCACCACTAAAAGATGATCCGGTAAAAAAATATCAGCTCTGCATCCCCTTTACCAGTGCCCTAAAAAACAAACCATTCTAGGAATACGAATAGTCTAATAGAATACATACTAGTCAATAAGAAAATAGATGTTTAACTAAGCACAATAAAATGTATATTTCAGTAAAGGAATGTAGATAAACATATCACATGGTCATTAGACCTTTAAACGATATTATAAACAAGCATGTATGTCATATTTAATGAAAATAATGCCAAGCCTAGGTTCAACCTATTCCATCCATACTAGTTCTAACCCTGACATAACAATTCATATCAACATACATCCCACTTGTAATATATGATGAATTTTGTGTGATATTTATAATTTATGGTCATTCTCTCATATCATTATTCTTATCTTATGCTTTTATATTATTATCAATTGATATCTCTCACATTTACCCTTAATGAACATCTAATTTGACACATTCTTTTGTTTCCCTAACCAATAGGTTATAAAGAACTACTACCCAACCTGTGAATTAGCATGACACAATCAATCAATTACACGTTCACATAAAAATAATTTTAATTTTTTCCAAAATGAATTCTTTGAAAATAAGTTCATACAAGAATGTACTTATATTCTATAAAAGTGAATACCAGTAATGCATAGTGGAAAAACAGTGCATATAGTAGTCATGTCACAATTACTTTCTATATAAGTGAAAACTAGTAATGTATACTATAAAATAAGCACATATATGAATATGTATATTGGAAAAAATAAAATTAGTAATATATATAGAGAATAAAAAGAGATTCCATGTATAATAAGAAATCACATCCTTTAGTAATATAAATTAAAAATTCACAAAGAGAAACTACAAATATAAACTCATGTATGCACTTATGTTATGAAGTAAATTTTTTGTGATTGTATCATCATTAATTGTTCAACATCATATTGCCTCTAACTCTATTATGAGAACATAGGAAATGAATTGTTTGGTAACTCTACAACAGGGATTCCCATGACCGGTTTTAGATTTTATGAGCCTTGTTGGCATGTAAATTTTTCCAATGCCTTTATTATGCTCCAGATATAATCAAGTAATTCAGTCTATCATCACACCCAACCCATGATGCTCGAGTCCATCTCATCTTTCTCATACATCCTATTCACACATGTGAATAAAAACCCACCCTATGGTTATGTGAATGACACCCTTTGGCGATAACAATCAATGTAAACATAGTAGGGGAACAACCATTCCATCTTAAGAATGATGTCAAAACCATCATCTCGAGGAAAATGAGGTCCCATACGAGGTGACACCCACTTATATCAAGGTCCACTCCCTAAACTAACATAAATTCTCTAATCAAATACCCAACAAAGTTTTGAGTGTCATCGCTTCAAAGGAAAACTGAATGTCGAGCCCAAGGATCTCCACAACATGCACAAATATGATGGAATGAGAAGCACCTATATCAAAAAAAATTAGATACTAAAGTGGAAGCTACCAAAATAGTACTCTCACTATAGAAGGTCCAAAAATCTGTTACTCACATATTGGTCTCACTTTATACAATTATACTGATATGTGGCCCTAATATATAGCCTAGATACCTTGAGCAGGTCCTCTATGATAGTGATGTAAGTCTTGTGTCTGGATGCTTTGACCATGACCACCACTTCGGACTAATCGATTGGCCAAACAATATCTCCCTTCCTAACATGAAGCTAATTTCCCCACTCCTAAATGTGGATTTATTGTAGACACTCATTCACTATGTACTATAGGAAAATATCTACAAAAATTCTATAGATGGCTCATCCTACTGCAATCTTGACACTCAACTTGATTACTATCACACAGTCTCCCCATGTATCCCTGCCTCCCACACCAATGATAGAAAATATAATTACCAACACCAATGCTCTAGAAATTATTCCCTTAATGATAGGTCACAAAGTTTCACTTCCTTCCACCAAAAACTTTTCCATTGGGTCAACTAAATGAACTACCCTACTTTGTGCCCAAACCTTACCTCGAGTTATGTTATGTAATAAGAACCTGATTTTTTTTTGATATGGTGGACAACCAAAATACATTCACCTATGATCAAACAACATGATTGTGCCCAAACGTGAATCATATCACCCTATATGGATCATCGATAAGACAAATATGCACAAAACCTAAAATCTCATAAATTGAGCCAAACACTCCATAAAAAACATAGAACTATACTCTAAATGCATAAAATATTTATCCCTTTCAGTCCTAAAATTCTATAGAAAAAAATACTCATAAAAAATGAATCATAAAAAATGAATCGTCATAATAAATAATCGACTTATATGGTGCATACCACACTCAAGAAATCAAGACATGAAAGGAAAAATTAGAAATCAATAAAATGCATAAAAGGAAACATGATAAATCAATAAAATGTTAGGTCATGAAAATGTTTGGTAGCAACTATGTTCCACACATGATACATATACAAACCAACTATTCCCATATTTTTCCAACACATCAACAATACAACTACTCACGATCCGATGATGAACATGTATCGTCACCCTCTCCACCTCTATCTCCACTTCCTGTTGTCACCTGTAAGAACATTATATTGAAAATTAAATACTGTTGCATATTTATATTTAAACTTAAAACCAATAAAAGTTTTAAAACTAAATGATTTTTATTTTTTGTGATTTACCTTCTTACCATCAACCGATGCACTACCACCAGGGGCATATCTGCTCATCTGCTGATATATATCAGTCGTCTCTTTCTGCAAAGCGGATATCTGAGTCCCCTGGTCTTGAACTGTGGTTCATATATAAACAATCTACCTCTGATCATCTTCGGGTATAGACTGACTATAACTAGGAGTAGATGCAGTTGGAATCCCTAGTGGCCTTCCAAAGACCTCAGATGGTACGGGTCTGAAACCCATCCCACGCACTCTACCAGGATGCTCCTTCCCAAGAACTTTAGCAACCGGGTCATCCTGGGAGACTGAGTAGGACTGCCCGGGATTAGAATCCCATAGTTCTTTAATTTTTACCTATACATAAAATATCAATATATATTAACATAGTAAAAATTGATAATAAGTTATTATAATAAAAAATTGACTTCATACCCCAACTTCTTTGGTAGGTTAATTAACAAAACTTTCATATGATTTTTTGTGAACATCCAACCACACTTCAGTTTGGGATGCTTCGTGCCCTAAACTCTATGACTACATTAAGCAAAGATAAATCAAAAATTTAATATATTAAACAGATAATATTGTCTTATAAATATTTAAACTAATGAAAAGATTACCAGAGTCGTTCGACTTTTAGAAAAGCTTTTTGACCCCACAGTGTGATGGATGACTTGCTTAGCCCGATTTGATGCATTCTGTCTTGAGAGATCCTGAAATAAATAAAATATAATTTAACAGTAATGTATTCAATTTCATATTCTCTTCATATACATGTATAAATGTAAAATTAGGATAATATAATAATATATGTTTCAATACCATCCACTTCTCATCACGATGTCTGTCAAAAAAAACTTTCCATTGTTCTTTCAGTACCCCACTAGGTAACTTCTCATACATTTGTTGCACAATCAATGAAGTATTGTTGACATCACACCACAATATCCATTTGAATTCTTTCCATTTCTTACCAAGATTTTTCAACGTCCACTTTCATGCTATCACATCAGAAACTGTAAAGTGGAAGAACATTTGTATACAGAAATTCATTTTGAACATATTAGTAACATGAAATTCAATTAAACCATAATGTATTAAAATTACCTTTATTTGGGAACCAAAAACTTAATTTTTCCAACTTTGAGGCATATGTCTCCAATCATCACAAGAAATAGGTAGGGAAATGGGCTCTGCTTCCAGTTGGCCTAGAATCTGGTCAAGTAACCCCGTAGCGTCATCCATAGGGACCCCAAATGAATCAAATGGAATGACTTTCTTCTCGCCATTCATATTCCAAAAATCTGAACTTTTTATGTTTTTCTCCATGGTTTCATTTTTTTCATCTTCAATGAACAAACAATTAGTATAAAAAATGCAATAAATTTAATTATATTAAAATTTGTACCTATGACAGTGACCCTCCAGTATGCCCGTGATAAACTGGAAGGGGCGTGATGCTGCCCCACTACTGAGGCTCCTGAAGGGAGATTCGATGACTCAGCCTCTAATGGGACACCCATAGAGGGTGTGAGAGATGGTGTAGGGGGAGATGGTGTAGGGGTGTAGGCATCTGGTGGCTCAGATGTCGTGGGGAGGGAGAAAGATGGATCGTCATCTATCGTAGTAGTAGATGAAATAGTGTACTGCTTTCTCCTTATCATTCCTGTCATTTAATCAAATAAAATTAAGTTCAGAAAATATATTTCAAAAAAATTATGCAGAAAAAAAATTAAAAAATGATAATAGATGCCCAGTACTAACAAACAAAATATATATAACAATGATAATGAATGACTGCACAAATGAAATAAGTGGTTGTTGAATGAATAAATAATTGTACATACAATCATTTTCCCCTTCAATCATGTCAGTTTCCTACTCTATTAATTCATCCACTTCATTCATCCTTGCTAGACTAATATTTTCAATATCATTATGGACAAATAATTCTGCTTCTTATTGTTGATGAGATTCAATTTCAGAGGTCAAATCTTCCACTTCATCACCCATATCATATAAATCTATTTGTATTACATGAGAAACTACACTCCACCCTTCATCCACAACATCATTCACATAATATACCATTTTTTATTGCGATGATAAGATATATGGATCATGTTGTTCACGATCACCAATATCCATCAAGTGATAGAAGTTCACAAAAGTAAATTGCAAGGAATCTCTTTTAACACCTCTGATAATATCGACCCAATTGCATTTGAATAAAACAATATAAAAATGCCCATGGTAGTTTAATTCAATAATATCAAGTAGCTTTATATATTATCCCACTTCAGTAAATGTAAATATATCTCTATTCTATGTTTTCAAACCCACTTCTCGATCGACTGTACGAAATCTAAAGCCATTCACATTGTAAGCGTCGAACTTTTTAACTTGTTTTATAGGACCTATAGAAAGAAACTTCAAATCTTCTGACAACTCTTCTCAATTATCGGTATTCATGATCTAAAAAAAGAAATATAATTTATTAGATTTACAAAATTTATGTGTCAATCTAATATTCATATTTATTGCAATATTTATGAACTTACACATCGTTCAAAGCATTCTACAAGATCTTTATTCATAGATTTCATTATATCTTTCTCATTTCATGTTCAGCCTCTCATTCATCTCTTTGTTTGTATCCTCAACTCTTCAATAAATAGATCTGCAATTTCACTATACAGCAGCACATATCTATGTGCCTGTAATAATTCCAATTCTGTCAGTGTCACATTTGAGGTCCTCCCAACTGATCGGCCAATAACAGGAAATATTTTTGATTTATGATGTATTTGAGATTGATTCGATATGTCATCAACATGTCCAACTCGATTAAATATTGTCTCAATATCATCTATGTATCTAGAATAAAATTTAAGACACTCCTTATCCAAATAGCCTTCAGCAATAGAGCCTTCTGGTTGAGCTCTATTTCTCACGTATGCTTTCAAATGACCAAGATATCTATGAAATAAAATAATCATAATTATGCATTTATTTAAATGGAAATAATTGTTTACTTAACTGAAAACATATAAATAAAATATCTCTCAATTGGATACATCCATCGAAAATGAACAGGGCCTCCTAATTTAGCTTCCTCAACCAAATGCACAGTTAAATGCATCATGACAGTAAAAAATGATGGAGGAAAGATCATCTACATTGCACAAAGGGTCAATACAAACCTCTCCTGGAGGTTTTCAAGATGAAATGGATGTAGATATTTCTCACATAATTTCATGAAAAATGTGTAGAATTGGAGTATAATAGCAGTAATTTTTTCAGGTAATAATGTATGCAATGCCAATGGTAGTAATTATTGTAACAAAATATGTGAATCGTGACTTTTCAATCCATGTAACATATGATTCTTCAAGTCAATACACCTCTAGATGTTACTCGAATACCCATAATATACCTTCACATTCTTTAAAATTATAATGAATGTATATTTATCCCTATTTTTCATTGCAAAAATTGTCGGAGCATACTTTTCATTCCCATATGGCCAGATATCATGTTTTATGTTCATTACTTATAAGTATTTGTGAGCATTAAGATGATCTTTCAACTTTCCATGCTCATTAAGTAATGTGAAAATCAAATTTTCATAGACATTCTTCTCAATATGCATCACATCAAGATTATTCCGCAACAAATTAAATTCCCAATACAGAAGTTTGAAGAATATACTTTTTTTTTCTTCCATTGTTGCATTCTGATTTCACTTGACGATGCACTTTGGACCCGTTTTCCACTATCATTCAAATGACAAGCCTTCCCAAATTCTGTTTCAACATTTTCAAGTTGTGTCAATATTTCAGAACAAGATAACAGCTTTGGAGTTGGTCTGCGATTAATGAAACCATTAAATTTTGATCTGTTCAGCCGAAATCTATGAGATGCATCAAGAAATCTTTGATGGCACAAGAAGCACCATTTCCTACTATGAGGTAGCCGTTTGGGATCAAAATTAAAGTTCCAAATAGGAAAATCCAAACCCATGTAATTGTTCCAACCAGATAAATTCTCAAGCCCAGGGAAGTCACTAATGGTCCACATTAAAGCAGCATGCATTTTGAACATTGTTTTAGAAGAAGCATCAAATGTCTCAACACCATTTCTCTATAAATCTTGCAATTCGTCAATCAAAGGTAGCAAGTATACATCAATATAATTTCCAGCCATTTGTTTTCCAGGAATAATCATCAAAATGATAAAATATGTTTGTTGTATACACATCCATGGAGGCAGATTGTAAGGGATCAAAAAAACTGGCCAAATGCTATAACTGGTACTCAAAGTCCCAAGTGGGTTGAATCCATCGACAGCCAATTCCAATAAAACATTCCTAGGATCAGCTGAGAAATCTGGATGTAATGAATCAGATGTCTTCAATGGTTGTGAATCTCATGTATGTCTCATTAACCCATCATTGTTATTATCTACAGAATGCCACTTTATGTGTTCGGAAGTTTTTGATGACATGAATAATCTTTGCAATCGAGGCTTCAAAGTAAAGTAACACAAAAACTTTGTAGGTGTGTTCCTTTTATTATTCTTCATGAAATTGTGTTGATTCAGACTTCTAACATCAACCTTTGACTACCATCTAGAAGAAGAACATTTTTTTAATTCTGTCTACTTGAATTCTCTCCCCAATAAAGCATACAATCATTGGGACATGCATGTATTTTTGTATAATTCAGACCAAGCCTGTGAACAACTTTTTTCATATCATAAAAAGACTTGGGGATTTTTTCTTCAAGAAATTCATCACAAATCAATTTCAATGTCATGGACATTTCTTTATTTGTAATTCCACATAGACATTTTATATGATACAACTTTAGCAGAAAAGAAATCTTGGAATATTTCAAACACCCACTATACAACTCTTGATTTCCATCATCAACTAAAACATGAAACACATTTTCCTCAGTGAAGTTTTCTCTTAAATTTGGCTCCACATAATCAATAGGAGGATCCAATGATATGTTACAATCTTGATCTGGTTGTGTTACAGTATCAAAAACATCACTTTTCATGTTGTAATTTATAGCACCCTCATCTGGTTGTTCTGTTATGTTTTGACGTTGATAGTGGTGTCTTGTAGTGCCGAATGCATCATTTATGAGGTGTTGCATTTCATTTTCCATTGTCGATGAAGTTGGGACCTCTTTCTGTGGATTAACATCAGTGATTAATCTTTTTATAACGTTCTATTCTCCATGCCAAATCCAATACAAATATTTACTAGGGAATTGCTTCAGTATTAAATGTTCATAAACTTCATCTTTCTTCAACCATCTTCTAAATTTACATTTAGAACATGTACATCTTATTCTCCCTTCAACGGATCGATTAGAAATTTCAAAATCTAAAAACTCTTTCAAACCCTTAACATACTGAGGTGCGTTCCTCAGTAATGTGATCCAGCTTTTATCCATGTATATCACAATGTTCCTACACAATATTAAAAAAAATTAAAACACATAGTTACTACTAAATAGATAAAGAGATTCATATATATGATAGTGTAAGATTATATAAACATAATATAATAAAGATTATCCATTGATCATAATGTAGGTATAATATAATTGTACTTATTTGAGGAGAATATTCTCAAGTTTATGTGATATGGTGTAGTGAAATCCATACTTTTTTTGATGTGCTCACATGAGAAACTACACATGTTGGGGCTATATTAGATTTTAGATTCTTGAGATTATGTATAGTAAGGTCATTATTGGGCCTATAATGTTTTACATGCACTTCCAAACTAGTCTTGGTGTGTATTTTGTTCCAGTAGATTAGGCATGGCATGAAATCGGGTTTGCATGGATGTACTTTTGTGTTGCCTATGCACTTTTGATTGATGTTTCTTGGTATCCATTTACTTTTTTACTGCACTAGTAGAGACTAAATTCAATGAATGAACATAAGTATCATGATTCATCACCATTAAAAATTTTGACATAGTAAAGAGATATTAATATCCACTCATTTGTTAAATTCAATAAAAATTATTATTTAATCAATTTAGTTCATTAGATGCAGTTGGATTTATTTTTTTCCATTACAATTCTTAGATTTCCATCAAATGATCCTCTGAACATTAATATAATCATCCCATAGTTTCCATTATCCTATAAACCAACATCAATACTCATCCCATGAGTTCAATGTCAATTACATTATCAATTTCATAATCATGGTATTCAATGATCAATCATAAGCTACCATAATGTGATACACTGAATAGGGCATATAGAAACTACAACAAGTAGTTGGGAACCAAAACAATCATCCATTTGATAACAATAAATCAAATCACTCGACAATGAATAAGAAATATGGGAATACCCATCTCTAAATTGAAACATAAACAACCCATCAAAAATCTTCACACAATAACCCAAAAAACATGATAACACAACTCTCAACCTGAGGTATCTATTCCTATTAACCATATGACAATAAATGGAAAAAAGAGATCCCCTCTCTTAATAAACACCATCCTCCACTTTTTTCCATCAAAACCCCAAACATTAATCTTAAAATGCCTCTACCACCCTAGAGAACACATATATATAATCAAAAGTATTTTTATCATTGAAAACACAAGGGGAAACTACGTCCATAAAAAAATTGATAAAATAATTTAGAAACCAAGAATAGACTCACCTAGCCCCAAATAATTATTTCCATAACCAACATGTTCATTAACAACTTGAATTAATAGATTCATTATGAATAGATTTCAGCACTAGAAAACCTATAATCACCAGCTATCAAAGCCAATAAGAAAACATAAATATATTCAAGAAATATTTCAAATTCAACAGTTTTGATGGATGAATGGTAATCAATATTTCATTCCACTTTCATTAATCAATTAATTATTACCCACATTATTTTCTTATCCAATTTCAATAATATAACCCACTATAAACAACAATAAAAATCATATAAAGTAGATAACACGTTATTTTGAAAATTATAAGAGGCGTTACGAACAATTCATTAATACATATGACTACAACATCCATTCAAATTAATTATTGATTCTAGTTATTATATTTATTAGGATAATTCCACTATAAACCTAATGAAGTTATACCACGATACCTTAACATGAACACATAAAATGGAGAAGTAAAAAAATCCCCTATCTAGTGAATTTAAACTTTATTTGAGAAATAATGGAATAGAAGGTATAGATCTCTAATCACCTCTCCCAAAAGAAACTCGCGATCACTGTAAACATCCCCCATGGATCCACCATTAAACACCAATAGAAACCCCATGATAATTTAAGGAACCCAATTTTTATAACTTTTAAATAGAGAACATGAATTAGAATAACTAACTAGTGAAGAAGAAACAAACCCCAAATCACTAACTGGTTGTGGGGTCCCCGGGAGAAGGGGGGTCGCGGGGTCACTGGGATAAGGGGGGTCGCGGGGTCATGGGGTCGCGGGGGGTCACGAGGGAGATGGGGGTCTCTAGGAGAAGGGGGTCTCCGGGATAAGGGGGTCGTGGGGGGTCTCCGAGAGAAGGGGTCACGAGGGGTCACCGGGAGAAGGGGGGTCGCGGGGTCATAGGGGGTCGGGGGGAGAAGGGGGTTCGGGGTCAGGGGGAAGGGTCGAGAGTGTAAAAAAAGAGATGGTTTCACAGTAGTTTATTATAAACCTTTGTGAAACCATTTTAAAAAAATGTTTAGCGGAGGTTTTGTGAACCACCGCTACAAAACCGCTGCTAAATTCAATTTATGTTGTAGTGAAATATCATAGTGAGCTGAGAAAGAAACATATCATAATGAGAAGAGAAAGAAATAGATCGTGATGATCTGAGAAAGAAACATATTGTAATGAACTGATAAAGAAATAAACAGTAATGTTCTAAGAAAGAAACATATCATAACGAAGTTGAGAAAGAAACGGATCATAATAAAGCTAAGAAAGAAACATATCATAATGAGATGATTATTAAAAATGATAAAAAAGGAAACTCCAAATTTTTTATGAAGAATTGAAGTAGTCAAACTTGAATTTCAATTTTTTGTAAATCTCAGAGAAATCTAAGGAGGTTTGAAGAAGAAAAATTTAAAGTTTTAAATGCGAGATATTTTCAGAGATTTTGATATTTTAGGAAGTTGGTAATGTTTCCAAGTTTCCCACATTTGATTTTGGATTCACCTATAAATACTTCCTCAAATCATTTGGTCATTTAACAAATTTCACACACAAAAAAGCCAGAGCACTGGATAATTCTGATTGAAGAAGAATTGAATTGATAATTCTAGAGGAGTTTGAGTTTTTTATATTGAGAGTTAGTACATTGTACTAGAAATATCATACCCAGCATTATCATATTCAGATAATCAGATTCAGCATTATCATATTCAGAGAATTGAATTCAGTGTTATCATATTTAGAGAGTCGGATTCAGCATTGTCATATTCAGATAATCAGATCCAGTATTATCATATTCATGAAATTGGATCTAGCATCATTGTTTTGAGAGAATTAGATCCAACATCATGTTTTTGAGAAAATCAGATCCCGAATCCAACATCATTGTATTGAGAAAAAATTGGATCCATCCAAGTCATACTGAGGATTCAGACTGAGAAATTATGGATCAGATTCAACAAAGTCTTTATTCTTGTGTTTGGATCAATTTTTTTATAATCATACATTGTAAACTTATGGGAGTCAGTATAGTCATTCCTATCAGGAGATAAAAGGTGTCTAATGTGAGTTGGCACAAGTTGTATTCACTTTTTCTTAATAGTGGATTTCTATAGACCCATGGGAGTGGTTATGGCAAGGATGTAGGTTCTCACATTGAGGTTAAACCTTGTAAATATTCTGTGATTTACTTACTTTCCAACTATTTCGTGCATGATTATTTACTAATAGTTGATAAGGATATAAATCTTAATAGGTTGTAGAGGATAAGTTTTGAAAAGAATTAAAACTTATAAAAGTGAACAACTGATTCAAACCCCTAATCAGTTGTTATTCGATCCTTTGGAACTTCAAAAATAAACCAAAAAATGCCTTTATAAATCAACACTTTTACTTTTCAAATAATCATTTTTCATTTCAATACAATAATAAAATGTAATTTTAGATCATGATAATAATCTATACCATTTAAATCTTTTTTTTGTATGTTTTATTTAAATATATTAGTCCATAGAGTGTGTTTTTAAATATATAATCATTTTAATTGATCTAAAACAACTCTTTGAATTGATTATTTGAAATTTATAGCACACTTTAACATTTATTTAATTATTAATCCATGATAAAAATTGTCAAAATTAACTTAAAATCAGAAGAAAAAAAATCCCCCCTTCATTTATTTCATAACATGTGAATTTTTTCAGGTATGAAACATTTATTTTATCATTATAAATGTTTTAATTAATTGCACACTTAAATTAATTTCATTATTAATCCACTTAAATTGTATAATTTTATAATTAAACATGTCGAATAAATTAATCGCATGAAAGTATTATATTAAAATTTTGGAAGATGTGAGAGGTCACCAACCTATCAATCAACCAATATCCCACACTAAGAATAGACACACAATCTAGTACTAATCATAATAAATCAAGAGGTATATCAAACTAAAATAATATAGATGAATTTAAACATAATATAAATCAAATTACGATGACTTTGAATGAAACTATATGAAAAAAAGAACACTTAACTATTGGGGTGATGAATCTAGACACACCCTCATAATAACAATTTAGCAGAACTTCCTTCTAAGTGTCAACCTTTCAAAAGTCTTCATATCCCCTTTTCATCATGTTCTATAAATAGAAATAATATGGTGTAATCTCCACACAAAATCAACCATACATACAAAATTATATAAGGTAAAAAGATAAATTAAATAACACATAATAATTATGTCATTCATATAAAATTCCTACATTAATGGGAGAACACTACAATCACTATATTAAATGAATGTATAAGAGATTGTAAGAAAATATCACCCTCACTATTCCCACTTAGCCAAAGTATTCTCTTAATGAGTCATGAATGTTTTCTATCAATTTTATCATACTTTTAAATCTAATCCCACCTCATATTTATAGAATTTTTCTCTAGGTAAATTGATTCCACTCTGATATAAGACACATGGAAATTCTTCCATTGATCGAGGAAACCTCTGATACACTATTACACCTTTACATTGATGAATAAAAATACTTGAACATGCATGCTTCCCAAGTATAGAAACTATATTTTTTATACTTCTAATAAGACATTGAAACAATATGCATTAGTCAAACTCCATCCTTCGATAGAAACCACATTTTGAAAAATTGTCCATTCATAATTTTGAAGAGAATTCACAAAATCCCAATAATAACCTACTTAAAGGCTACTTCAAGGACTCCATCCTCCTTCACCATTCATTAGAGATCACCTCCTTCTAGTTCATGCAGTGTTATCCATCTCATTTCATTAACCCACATCCTACTAAGACATAGTGTTGCATCATACTCTCTTGAACTAATACCTTTGTGAACATAACCACATGATTATAATTTTTATCCATGTTCTAAATCCCTACACTCTATCTTCCAACAAATTCTGGTTGAAATGGAATTTCAATTCAATGTGTTTTTTCTTTTCATGAAATCCAGGATTCAAGGAAAGATGAATATCCCTATAACTTTCACATAACAATATTACTCCTTCCAATTCTTTCGCAAGATCCTTCAACATTCCCATCAATTAGAAAAAATTATTTCCTACTTCTGTAGTAATAAAATATTCTACTTTTATTTTTGAAAAATTAAGCATAGGTTGAAATTGAGATATCTAACTAGTTTTAGTCCTTCTAATAGTGAAAACAAAACTTGTTGCTCTCTTTTGATAATCCATTACTCCAATAAAATCTATATCCACAAAAACCATTAATGTATCATTATCACAAAAAAATTGTATCTTCTAAAACTTCTAGATATTAAATGATCTATTTTGCAACCTACCGATGTATCCTTCTAGAATTTTAAATTAAGATACTCATAACTACCTCTATAAAGGAAATATAATCTCATATGAAAATCATTGCATACATCAAAATTATAACATCTGAAACATAACACACCTTTTCCATGTTCTAAACTTATTTTTCTGAAGATGGAGCCTATAACTTTGAATTTTTGAAGTGTCTTAAAATGAGAGTTAATTTTGGTTTTCATTCAATTATTCTAAATCTATTAATGACCTTAAAAATGTATTACTTATGGGATAACACTAAAATTTTGACTTCCATATCCTGTTTGATTTTCACCTTTAATATTTTCTTAGCATGTCCAAGATTCTTCATCTCAAACCTTTCAGAAAATTTTCACTTCAAATTCTCAATCTGTTGAATTTATATTCCTACAAGAAATGTATCATCCATATATAAGATAATTATAATTAATGTTCTGTCATTATATTTCTTTTTATAGAAACAATGATTATAATCAATGCTATGTTAAAATTTCATCAATCATGAAAGTTTCAGGCTTTTGATTCCATAGTTTACGGGATTTCTTTAAGACATATAGACTTTTCTTTAACATATAATCCAATTTCTTCTTTTGAAAATCTTCATAACCCATAGTCTGAACCATGCAGATATCATCCTCTAAATAGCCATCAAGAAAGGATTTATTGACATCCATATTCTCTATGTGAAAATTATCATATGAAACATTGATTAGAACCAACCATAGAGTAGTGTTCTTGAATACCAGTGATAAGTTATCTGAAAATTTAATTCCTTCCTTTTATGGAAACCTTTCGCCACCAGTTGTTCATTTTACCTTATACTTCCACTAACTTATTCCTTTGTATAAAAAGCCCATATGTTTTTTAGATCTTTTTTTCCTTATAGAAGTTTATCTAAATTATATATCCTATTGAACATAGAGGAATTCATTTCCTCCTACATAGAAAACTCCCACTAATTTTAGTTAATGTGGGTATCTACTTCTTCCAAACATTCTGGTTTACCAATATCTGTTAAAATAAGAAAGTTTATATCATCCCAAAACCTTTGAATTTTTATTATAATTCAAGTTAATCACCTCCACTAAATTTGATGCTTTATAAAAATTGTATCTAATCTTATTTCTGGAACTATTTATTTTGGTACTCAATCATGAGTCTTGGATCCTAAAAAACTTTCTGATCTTTCTTCCAAATTTATTGTAATAATATAATTCTGATCAAATTAAATTTTAGTAGTTGAATTTTCCTCAAAATCTATCACTTACTAGTTATGATCTTTCCATATATTTTTCTCACCAAATAAAACATCTATTCTCCCAATTACTTGATTCCTTCCATCATCCCATAAATGATATCCAAAATTCTCATCACCATATCCAACAAGAATACACATTTTGGATTTAACTTCAAAATTATCTCTATCATTGGAATAAACATGAATGTATGTCACACTTTTGAATTTTTTGATATGGTTTAATTTTGATATTTTACTATACCAAAGTTCATCCAGAAGTTATTACCCCATAGTTAAAGATGGAATTCTATTTTTAAAGTAAGCTTTCATGTTTATAGATTCCACCCAAATTCCATTAGCTATTTTGGAATAAATTATTATACACCGGTCATTTTCTTGTAGATTATTATTCACTCCTTCAACTAATAAATTTTGTTGTGGAGTTCTAGGAATAATATTCTCACACCTAAATCCCTTCTTCTAAAAAAAGTTTCAGAAGTTGTGTCTTGTGTACTCTCTATCATCATCTATTAAGTGGCACTTTATCTTCTAATTTCACTCCCTTTTAGCCAAATATTTCCATTGAATAAATTCCTAAAAACATGAGATTTATTATTTAGTAATTATACCTATACCATGTAATTTTAATAATCAATAAAATTTATAAATTACAGAGATCCACCATTGGAATTCATAGGGGTAAGTCCCTAAACATTAGAATGAGCAAGTTCCAACTTCTGATTCTTATGTTTTTGTCTATCTCATTTAAATGAAGCCTTATTTTTTTCCCAGTGTACAACTCTCTTATATTTCAAAATCCATGTGATTTAATTTATATATTCCCTTTACTATTATAATATTCATATTATTTTTACTAAGGTGGAAATATCTACAGTGTCCTACTTTTAGATCTTCTGATAAAGTGATTCTAATCATTGAAAATTCATATTTACTTCTAATCAAGTATAGGGTTCTATTCTTCACCCCATGAGTAATCACCATATATATTATATTTATCTTCCATGATTCATCTACAATTTTGGCTCCAAATTTAGCTTCATCATGTTTTTTAACTAATATGAGATTCTTTTATAGACCCGGAATGTTTCTAACTTCATTTGGTTTCAAGAAACCTCCATTATTTATCTGAATATTTACATTTCATTTTCTAAATATCTCCAAAGTTTCATCATATACTAGAAATACTTTTCCCATGATTTTGGTAACACAGTCTAACAGTTACCCTCGCTCACCAGTTGAATGGAAAAATTCACCCAAGTTAACAATCAATGACTCTTTCAAAATATTCACACTCAGTAAAAAACTATTACCACCTTCCTTTGTACTGATTGAATTTTTTCTTTTAAAACATAAATTCTTTCTAGTAGAATTTTTTTTATTTTCATAGTCCTTCTTGATTTTTCCCTTGTTTCTAAAAATCAAATAATTTGGGCCTTTACTAGCCGATCTACCCTAACTTATTCCTTGGTATTTATCCTCTGATGATTTCTTCTACTGGTCCTTTTATTGAGGTGACCATCCTCGTCCACTCGTAATGAGTCCACTTGTGGAGGCTAATTGGACTTCCTTTTTCCACAAATCCTCATTAAGAATCAAATTTTTAATAACATAAAATACAAGATCAATTTTTTTTTCTCAAATTAATCATTGATGTCACCATAACATACCATCTTTTTTGATGTAAAGATAAAAGATAAAACACCCATGTATCATCCTCTAAAGAAACCTTTAATGATTTGAGGTGTCCTAATATCATGTTTAAATCATTCACATGGTCCACTATTGGTATACCTTTTGATAGTTTCAAGATTAATAATCACCAAATCATAAAGACTTTTTTAAATTTCATTGGTTTCTCATACCAATCCGCTAATGATTTCATAACTTCCACAGTGTTTTTATTTTCATGAATGTTAAAAGACACATTCAGTGTAAGATAAATTTTTACCAATGCTAGAGACTTCCTATTAAACCACTACCATTTTGATTTTCTAATATTTTATGTACATTATCAAGATAATTGAACAACAAGAACTTTCTGTATCATAATATCTTCAAACTATATCCACTAGAAGCTAAAGTATGTCTCATTTAACTTTTAAATATAGATCATTCCTTCATATGATTCCATTATTCCTAATTTTTTTTGTGCATAACTTAATTAAATTCCATTTGATACCACTTGTTAGGGTGTTGAATCTAGAATAACCCTCACAAATATAATTTGTAATAATTTCATTCCAATTTCTATCCTTCTAGAATCTTTTACAACCCCCTGAAATCATGACCCCAAACTAGGAATAATAAAAACTAATCATCGAAACAAATCAACCATACACACACAATTATATAAGGCAAGAATATAAAAAAATCACAAATAAGAATTATGTAGTTTAGAAAAAACTCATATGACCATGGGAGAACCCTGAAATCTCTTTGATAAATGAAATTACAAGATATTATAGAAAAAACTCTCACCATCACTACCCCAAGTCAGCCAAAGTATCCTTTTAATGAATTTTGATCATCTGTTAATCAATTTGATCATACTTTAATAGATAATACCACCTCATATTTATATTGTTCCGCTCTTTGTAAACTGATCCACCACCCTCTGAGATTCGTGGTTGTCTTTCCATTTATTAAAGAAAACTCTAATATATTGTTACACCTTTATATTGACTGGTGACAACCGGTGAACATGCGTGATACCCAAGTATCAAAACTATCATTATGAGACTTCTAATAGAATATCAAAACAACATGTATCATTTGAACTCTAGATGTTGATAGAAGCCTCATTCTGAATAATGATCCTTCCAAGAAACTCCTTCTATAAAATTAAAGAGACTTCTAAAATTCCAACATTTCCATCATGATATCAATATGAATAATATATTATAATTCCATCAGGAATAAAAAAGATATATATCTAAAGTAAAATGAGGAATCTAGTAAGATAATTAGTAATATCTTGAGCTGTTCAATATTCATTCATAGGTGGAAACATTTTAAAAAAAATCTATGATAAGGAAAAAATATAAACTTTACTCATTACAATTAGGTTAGAACGAGTAACTGAGATACCAATTTTCCCACCACCAAACTCCTAGTTTCCCACTTAGTTCTCAAATATTCATCAATGTCCTTCCAATGGATTCCTAGGATCTATATCCCCTCTATCCAATCAATTAAACTTTTGATGGTAGCTATTAGGTTAAATGTGTCTTATTGATGGGAACTCCAAGTTCAATTAGTAGTTTAATTATTTATTATTATTTTCTCACTTATTATAATAACTCAAAATCCAATTAAAATACTCTAAAATTGAATTAAAAATGTGATACCCAGGAATTCGTGAACCATTGGGGGGTAAATTAGTGGTTCCTTTTTAAAAATTCACTTAACTTTAAGTTAACCTTTGTGAATTATTATGGACTTTATCTACTCATGAAAATTTTATATCTCACTCATATGTTTAAAAGTAAATAACAAACAATGCACATGAATTTTTACAATGTTTGATTCTAATGAGGAAACCTACTCCTTTCTACATCCTAGGTATCTAAGTCATAGATTTTACACAATAATTAATTTTGAATTATAATGGTTTGGGAAGGTATCAACCTTAACCCAAAAGTTTATACCATACTTATATATCTATAAAATATAATTATAATGGTTCCCACAATTTAAGATATGTATTATCCTCTGAGACTTATAAATGGAAAAGTATATTATTCTCATAAACTTTAATCTCTAGAATTCAGTTGTTTAAAATTTGTATCATTTAGTCCTAAAAAATTTTTACACCTCAACTTAGTGATCTCCTTCTTTTAGAAAGTTCATATTCTAGTGAATATTGGTTATACTCTTGCAAAAAATCTTCACTTAGAATACCTATCATCATCAATAACATTTACTCAAATCACATTCCACCTTTATATATCCAAACATTATATCATAAATGTGGAGAACAGATGAGATTCAATTTGAAACTCTTTCTCATTTAAAGTATTCAGTCAATGGCCTCCAATAACATCTAAATATATAAAAGTTTATATTTTTCAAATCCTCCACAATATTCCATATCAATAGTCAAATAATATTCTATAAATCCTAGATAGGATCGTGATATTTCCTTTATAAAATTTGATCTTAGATCTTCCAGCTCAACATCATCATAATGGTTGTAACTTCACAATGTTTTTGTGAGGTTTCTTGGAATAATACAGTGAATTTTTCTCTATATACTTCACTCTATGATTATTCTAGTTCTACATATGATTTATCAAAACATAATATTCTTTATCCTTTATTACATTGGAAAACATTTTCATGAATCTTCTTCTTCTTATGGTATGAGTCTATTTCAACTACACAATGTTTAAAACTTTTTATTTCATAATAAACTTTATATTATCTCAACTCATGGTGATTATATCCTCCAATAATATCACCTTGAATCATCTTAGTAATCACTTCATTTTTCAGTGTTATTACTTTAACCTATTCCTCCACTGATATAACATCCGGTGTAATCAAAATTTGATTTTATTTTTTCCATTGTTTTTAGAGTGTACACCATTAGATCCTTTATTCTTTTGATCAGATTAGACTTTGATCAAATAATTTAGAGTCACTATTGGTATTCTAAAAAAACGATATGTATTCCATTTAATAAACATCACATGATTCGAGTGATTAAATTTTTTTAGTACCCTATAGTAAAAAATCAACTATTCGTGCCTCCATGGTCTTTAGGTCATTCTTTCTTCTGAACATATTTTGTGATAATGTTCCAAAAACCTAAAATTTATCCACTGATCATCCACTAGATTTAACATTTTACTTTAATTTTAATCATCTGTTGAACTTATCAAATCCTCTATACTTAGTTCTTTGGACTCATAAACTTTTAATGCTCAACTCAAAAAAATTATTCCAAACATAGTTGGAAACAAATAAAACACATTCATAATCCAATGTTTAATTAAATCTTCACCTTCATATTTTTTTGGAAACATAACTCATTTCATATCCCAATTCTTTTTACTTTCCATGATATTGTAGCATTTTTCATTGATAAAATTCATAACATGACACTACTAGATAAAGAAATGTTTTTGAGAGAATTCCATCTCTTGGTGAAAAGTAATTTTTGCCAAGTGATTTTGATATATTCACCCTAAATTTAACCTATTTAATTTTCCTCCCCCTTATTTATAGAAACTATAACATCATATTATTTTATGATAGAAAAATTTATACTCCTCCTTTTGATAAAGAGTTTCACCCCCTTGTCAATATAATCTAAGGTATATTGGGTATAATTCCCAAAACTTCTATTAAGTGAGAGGGGAAGGATGAACATAAAGTGTTAGCCTCAATTATTAAACCATTTCCCTTATAATAAATTTCATGAAAACATTAGAAATTTGATCCTTTATTGAAATAGGCTACAAATTTACTTATCTGAAAGAAACTTTGTCATTGATGAAATAAAACATAAAATCAATATGTTTTTATATGGAGTGTTGAACTGGTTTCTTTGAAATATTAATTTCTATTTTATTATCACAACCATTTTTAATTGATTTTTAATATTCACCATCAAATATTCTAGATGAAATTTCATCCACATAATTTGAGTTCATACATGGGTGGCATCAAAAAATTATGATTCTGTTGTACTCAAGGTTACTGAGCTTTGTTTCTTTCTATTCCAACAAAAAAACATTCTCTCAAAATAAGTCTGCTCAGGATATTGATTTTTTGTCATTATAATCACAAGTCCAATTAACATTAATGAATTCAAGTAAGTTCAACTCATAATTTCTTTGGCATACCAAACCAAAGTTTAATGTTCCTTTAACGTACCTCAGAATCCTTTTAGAATCCATCAAGTGTGATTCCTTTGTATTGTTATAATATTTTTGACACAAATTGACTACATACATAATGTCTAGCTAAGATATAGTTAGATATATTAATCTTTGTATTAAATTTTAGAATTGTATTTGATTGACACATTTACTAGATTCACCTTTTCTCATATTTACTCCAATAGAGATAACAATTTAAATTTCTTTTGAATGTTGCATGAAAAACATCCTTAATAAATAATTAGAATAATGTTCTTGTGAATGTAATATATAACTTCTATTTTTTATATATATTCACCAAAGAAATAAATTCATCTTCTTAATCATTGAAATTTCAAAGTAAAATTTCATTTGGTCTGAGAACTCCTTACAATCATGATCTTTGTCGCCAATAAAGATTATATAATCAACATAAACAATGGATATTAAAGTTATATAACTTTTATTCTTCACATTTAAGTTTTTTCAACTTTTCCTATAGAAAATTTCATCATCATCAATAAATTATCAAGTTTAGATTACCATGAATAAGGTAATTGATCCAACCAATATAAATATTTAATGTGTTTAAAAACCACAATACCAGCCTCCTAAAGTAAAAATACATTTGGTTTTTCAATATAAACATCTTCTCCAACTTCACCATTCAATAATTATGACTTTAAATCCATATGAAAAAACTATATTTCCAATAACCATCAAAATTCAAAAACTCTAAGATAGTCTCAACCCTTGTAAAAGGATAAATTTTCTGAAAAAAACCTTTCACGATGAATATCCCTTGAAATCCAACCATAGTTTATATTTTGTAATCTATCTCTTCTCATTGAGCTCATTCATGGATTTTAAAAATTCCTTATGCTCAACTACCTATAATAATGAATAAGTTTCAACATGAAAGATAAGTAAAATTTGATTCTCTATTCTCATCTTTCTCCTCATCTGAACAGAATCTTCACAACCTATGATGATATTACTTGGTCCAACATAAATTTTTAATGTCCATAACTTTGAGTTTTTGTTTATGGTAGATTCTTTCTAATCACTAGAGTCATTGGATCATGTTTTTTTGATATTGATCTCATGTATTCCTTCCTCTTCAACAGTTCTTCTAGAATATTCTCCAAAATATTCCATTAGTTCATCATATTCACCTTTTCCATCAACCTTTGATTTGAGAATATTTTCAATCACATTAACATCACATGACTCCATTATTTTATGTAATCATTTATTTTCACACTTATAGCTTCTTCTATTGGTCGACTAACTATCACACCTTGTGTCACTGTATCTATTATTTTATTTATTAATTTTGTGCCAATTTAAATTTTTTATAAGTTTCATGATTGTATTTTAACTTTTCTAAATGTTTTCTTCATAGTCCCTACACGATCACCACATGGTTGGTATAAAAATTCAAATAACCATTACACAGTCCTCCTAAGGTTTATGGTTTGGGACATAGGGGTTAGAAGGATCCATGAATGTTACCCTTATATAGGGCCCTTTTAGTTTATTTTATATTGTCCATGGTTAGTTTTCATAGGTTGTGTACAATTAGGGGAGGCCATGTGGGGTTACCCTTATATGTTGGTTGTGTATAAAATGGGTTGATGAAAATTAGAAAAAACCATGTAGAAACCATGATAATATTTTTTAAATCTTAACCAATCCATTATGCAAGGTAGATGAATAATTTTCTAAACCATGTGATAATTATGTGAGCTTCATATATTCTTAAAAAAATCTAATTGTTCCCTCCTCAATTTTAAAGTGGGTTTTCTTTTTTTATATCATATTCATTCTTCATATGATATTTGTAATAAAAGAGGGATCTCTATCCATTTTTCATTTTTGATTCAAATCTCTTCCACGTCTATGTTGAATGGATTTCACAGGGTAAGACCCTACTCCCTCTTGAATTCCCTTTTAATTCTTCCTCCTATATCCTTTTACTTTGGTTTTACTTTACCCCGTGAAACCTAGGGTATTATAGGGTTGTATTTTGGGTTTGAGGTGGCCTAATCTAAGGGATTTTGGTTAATAGGGATTCTAAAAAGACCCATAAGGCTTTTTTGATCATTCATCATCAAAGGAAATGAATTTTTGTTTGATTTATATTGAACTAGCGTAGGTTATTTTGTGTGTTTCCATCATTTAGCATGGAATTTTATGCTTAATGATTATAAATATATTATTTTTTCAATTATTCCTATATATGATAGTGAAATATGATTTATATACATTTTTTAGTGGTTTATCACTTAGCATAAAGGGTGATTTTAAGGGGGTTTTGTTTCTAAAATAATTTTTTCATGCAAAGTGTTGATAAAAATGTAACAAGGGTTTGTTTTAAATGTATTTAGTGTTTAAAAGTGTATTTGACTCTGTTTGGGTGGTGATTTGAGAAATAGGAAAGCTTTTAGTTTTTGAATGGGTTTTAAATAAAGAAATTTATGTTTTAATTTGGTTTTGAGTTTGGTTTTCAATGAATTATTTTTAAGTGATAATTTTGGAAATGATTTTATGAATTGTTTTAAATATGTTTATTTTAATGAATCATTTGAAATTTAATTAAAAACAATGAGAAATGAATTGGCATTCCAAATTTAATTTAGTGAAGGGTAATTTAAAACTTTTCAATGGTTTTCAAATAATGTGGGTATGTGATACCATATTGAGCCCATGTTTGATTATGCTTGATATGGAGTCTATCTTGAGGGTTATGATTTATATTTATTATTATATGGATGATATGTGTTTGGGGTTATTTATTGTGATGTAGTTAGAGGTGAGGTGATATTTAATTCTTCTTTTATATATAGATTGTTTGATTACCTCACCACATATCACTAAATTCATGGGGATCCTAGAAATCTTAGTGAGTTATGAGAGATAGAATCTATCTAGTTCTAATGAGATGATATAGATCCTCTATGTTATCAAAGGATATATGTAATTCTCCAATTCGTAAGCCACTATACCAGTGCCTTATGTCGGTGCACCACATTGGCTCAAGTGTGCCTCCCCATATCCTAGAGGCTATTAAATAACAGCAAGGGTGTATAGATAATATGGTTTGGAGACTGTAACCTCTATTTATAGATCAGCATAACGGAAATAATGGAAACATCATATAACATCAAAATCTATACAATAAATTCAAGTGATAAAATAACAAATCACACCCCATATGATATCAGAATGTTTCTACATCCATAATAATCCAAGCATACATATTAAACTATTCAAGTAAAACTCAGAAAAAAGTAAAAAAATAAAAATAAAAAAAGATAGAATAACCCTGAAAGTATTAGGCTCTAGCCTAACTCCCATCTCCCAAACTACATCTAAGTCATGTAATCAAACAAGCATCAACATCAAGCCTATCCATGAACCTGAAATTTTTATCAATAATAGTGTCTTCTAGATTACCCAATTTATATGGTAGCTTGAGTAGGGTGTGATTACAACTTTGTAGGACACTACCAATGATGTATAATGAAAATTCAATATTTAAGTTAAAATAATAAATGCATGGAATAAATAAGTAAATAAATTATAATAATAAGTTATAGTAATAAATAAAACCTAGTCGAGCCACATGTCATAAGTGGAAAATCTAGGCTATGCTACCCATTTCGGCCTTTAATACTCTATAAAAAGAGAGTAATTATCATGAATGAATTTGATTCCAAGGTGAATCACCATGGAAACCACAATCATGTAACTTGAGGGAATCCACAGGGCTCATATGAGTATTCCCTTACAATGATTCCCAAGAAAATCCATTTTTCAGTTATGAACTCAAGGAGAAATCCATGAAATTCATAGGCATAGCTCAATTAAAATCTACAGCTGACACCTAAGGCATTCCACTCAATAATATCAATTCATATTTGAGGATCTAATCCCTATACATACAATAAGGGTACCCTCATGAATCCATTATATTAATATTTGGAATTCAATAAATAAATACATTTCATTAATCCAAGGGGATCTTCCCCATGGAATTCATAGTAATGAATATAAGTAGAACCCACTGGCTCGCTCAATGAATTTGATATATTTGGAACTCATTAAATCCAAGGAAGTCATCACTCTTAGTATTCACATGATTTCCCTAATGGAATACAGGGCTCTTCCATGGAATTCCACACCAATACAATTTATAAGGAGTCTAAGTAATTTTCCAAGGAATTACACACTCAAAATAAATTCCAATAATTCTAAACAACTCATTATTCCAAAATATATATATTAAAAAATCAACACTTCAATACAAGATCAAGTCCAAGTAAATTATCATGTATATATAATTTTAACTATTTAATATAGGTTTTCCATATAATGAAATTCACAAGTTCTTTATGGATTTTCTTGTCTGTGATAACTACTAGGTCTTAAGGGTTATCCTAGTCAACTCACATCCCATAAAAAATCATTACATTGAAAAGGGAAACCTCAAATAATCCAATTTAATTCACCCAATTTTAAGACACTGGCCAAAACTTGTCACTTAATAGATTTAAGGAAGTTCCACCCCAATATTACATGTTTTTCTAAACCTAAGGGGGTCTCTAAGACATCAAAAGGGAGACTAAAATAATAATTTAGTTATTAGGTTAAGTATCTAATGAGTATACATGACCTCACATGACAATAAATAATATGATTATGATTCTTTAAGGAAAAAAACTTATACCACCAAGCTTAACTTCGAATAGACTCACTCATTCAGTATCAGCCTGCAGTTTGAGATAAAATGAAAGATATCAAAAAACAAAATAAAATCCCTTAAAATAGGGAATTTATATTAAATATTCTAGGATAGATTTATATGGAAAAAGAAAACAATAATTCAAGATATAGGACTATTAGACTCACTATGATATTTCTAATGTAACATGTCACATACATAGCTTATTTTAAATTTATTTTTATTTTAATTTCCATTAATGCTTTGTTTTGGGGGTTTCCAATGGTTTTATGGAGAATAGGTGAGTTTTCGTGAATTGGGCCAAACCGTGAGCTCAATTCCAGATTTAAAAATAAATTTTGATTCTTTTATAACTTATTCATTTTTTAATATTTTTCACTCATTCCAACTCTTAAATGACCTCCCCTGATATATTAACTCAAAAATTAAAATATGGAGCCTTTGGAAATCCATAACCATGGTTTAGTTGGGTTTTTAGTTAGGGAATTAGGACTGCCCGAAATCCCATTTTATGCATTAAAAATAAATTTTAATTCTTTAATATCTCTTTCAATATTTGCGTTTTTTCGGTGATTCCAAGCCTCATATGCGGCCATTACACCCAGCCGCTCCCCCAGCCTCTTTACCCCCCTCTTTGGAGCTCATAGGATCGAGATTTAGGGACTAAAATCTTAGGGTTTCTAAAATCGTTCAGATTTGATGAGGTATGTTCATTCAATCATAACTCTCTCAATTCATACTCTTTTCCCTCCATTACAATTCCTAAATGACCTAATAATTCTTGTGAGAACATCTCCTGAGTTTTGTCCGTTTTCAATTTCAGATACTAGTGTTTTTGGGAGATTCATTCTAGATTTCTCAAGTAAGTTTGTCCATTTCTTTTCCCCTTTCAAATTGATTAGGGTTTCATTCTATTTTTTTAGGGTTTCCTCCCTTTTTATTGAATTGAACAATGACCAGTTGGTAGGGGTTAGAACCTAAGGTTTAACCTTGGGTTTTATTGGTCCAATTTTCTATTTTTAGGTTTGATCTACCCTTCTTGAGGTGCGGCGGTGGTGCGTTTGTGTTTTCACACAAAGGATTCAATGGTTTCATTTGATTTGGTAGGTGATTCCAATGTTGATGCAATCATTGTGTATTATCATGCTGTATTTATCATATTTTCATATTTATATAATTGTATTATTGCTGCAAATATTGGTTCTAATGATGTTTCCATTGCAATTGAATTTAAAATGCCAATTTGGTGTGAAATTGGGGGTTTTCCAAAGAAGTGTTTTGTTTGTTTATTTGGGGATGCCCTATAAATACTTATTTGTTTTTATTGATCTGTAATAAGGCATAAAATACTGTTTATAATGTTTATCCCCTTTGGTAATTTCTGCAAAAAAATGGGTTTTAATTGTGTTTGTAAAGAAAGTGATGTTTTGGTTCCACTTTTGTGTGAAAATGAAGGTTTTACAAAGATAACACTTCTTGTTTAACATGAGGATGACCAAAAATTGATTTGTTGTTTTAATTGATATTTATTGGGCTGCCTTTACTGTTTTGGTAACTTACAATTGTGAACATCGTGTACAAGTGGGTTTCTTAAGGGGTTTTGTGTGCAAAACTACATGAGATTTTGTGAAATTGATTTATTCAAATTCAAAGAGTTTGTTGTGTGTTTTAAGTGGTATAAAATGAGATATCTACTGTATTTGTTGTATGTGACCATTAGTGATGTTTTACATTAAAATGGATGTGTGTTAAATCCTGAAATTGTTTGAGCACAAAGGGGGAAGCCCGGGTACCTAGGTGGGGCGGATTTGTACTAGTACGGCTAGTGGACCGGATGGGTTTTGTCCCTGTTTCACTTAGCATTTGGATAACGACAAATCTAACTAAACTATGTGGATTATGATTGGGGACCACTAGGTTATGGGTATGTTCCCTACTAGTGGCTCGTGCACGAGAAAGGATTTTACTATGGTTACATTACACTGAGGTACGAGGTACATGGGGCCTGAGACTATCTAGTGCCTAGGGGTGTTCCCGGTTTTGTTGCTCAGTGGATTTGTGGTATTTGCCCATGTTTTTGGGTGTCTTTAGAATTATAATTCAGTATCCAATATTCCTATTTAAATGTGTTAACATTCTGAAAGTTTTATCTTGAAAAATGTTTTCAATTTAAAGTTTCATTTCGTGGAATTTGTCACCACTTTTAATTGCATATTAAAACTGATTTCTTTTTCACCTTGTATTGCATGCACCTTGGAATCATAGGGTGGTATCCTATTGGGCTTAGGCTCACACCCTACTTACACCCCTTGGGTGTAAGTAGACCTTTTTTTTTTGACCCAGGTAAAGGAAAGGCTAAGGGTGATGGCGGTTCAGGGTGTTAGTCCTCATCCTTGGGGTGGAGTAGTGGAGACGACTTGGGGGTGATGACCCCTTGTCATGTGGAGTCCATGGGGCTGTTTTGTTTTTGTTCCATTGTGTCTTTAGAAATTTTGTATTGACTTTAAACCTATGTATTCAGTTCTGGTTTTTGTTTAAACATTGTTTGGTATAAATTTTTCAGATTCACTTTATTGATTATTTTTAATGGTCTATGCCTTCATATTCGGGTAAATCGTTCCCAACCCTAAATAAATGATACCCGGGCACTTGTGACAACCCGTGGGGATAGGGAATGCCCTTCGGGTCATGTCACGGGCTGGGTTTGGTACCGGTTTTGGCGGTGACCAGATTCGGTTCGTGACAAAATGGTATCAAAGGAGGTTCATGTTAACTCTTTGGGTCATGTTATTTCGGGAAGAGTCAGGATATCATGGAGTTAAGATTGTAGGGACTTGGTATTATAGTTATGGGTAGTGTTCCTGATCACCACACCTCATGACAGGATTCAAGTTTCCTAGGGAAGTCAGGATTTATCTAAGTCCTTTGGTTTTCTTGTTTTAATGATGGTTAGGGGAAATGAAAAGAGAGTTGGGTTAATGGTCTCCGTAAGCTCACAGGGCCTGGAAAGCCATGTGGAGCTGGGGATATACCCTAGAACACTCTCTGTGATAGTGAAGTGATTAGAATATGGCCTCCAACCATATGTCCATGTCACCCACTGAAACTAGTTTCCTCTCGCATTGTCTTGTGTTCCTTAGTTTTGAAATCTTGGAACTTTGGTTTTAAACTGACTTGGTTTTAAGAATTGTAAAGTTTTTGTGAAATGAGTTTCAAATAAATATGGAATGTTTTGATTTATGAAATGGTGGAAATGAATTTTCAGAATTGTTTTGAAATGTAAAATGGTGTGCTTACACCTCTTTGAAAGCAGGAACTATATTGAAGTTGGTTTTGAAAAGTGTTTCCAATAGAGTTTTCTAAACAATCAGAGTGTGTTTTAATGGGATGAGATGTTTTGAAATTGATGTGAATATCTTGAAAGTGAGTTATTTTCTAAATGGTTGTGACTTTCTGAAATTTTTTTAAGATGTGAGTTGGGATTTTGATCTCGTGGTTAGCGGTTTTGAGAAAAAAGGATGTGTTGGTTGACCGTTTTGGTTTTGAAAAGTGGAACAAATTTTTGTTTTAACCTTTGGTATTTTCATGAGCAACCACATGCATGGGGTTATATGGGAAGATGGATGGTTGATGACATGACTCGATGAGTGTTGATATGGATATGAAGAGGGTGCCCGGTGTGACACAAAAACATGCATGTGTGAGGCCCATGGGGTACCATTGGTGGATACGCTTACTGCAAAACCGTTTGTTTTCAAAGAAATAGTTTTAAAGAAAAACATGATGTATTGATGAATAGTTTGGTATAGTTTTTATTATGGGTTTTTGATAATGTTGATTTTGTGGGATGTTTTGAGTCCAAGAACCCCTCCTGTTTGAACTGTGTTTTGGGTTTGTGTTTGGTCGGTGAGCTGTGTTGTAGGGACGATTAGTGGTCTCTTTTGAAAAATGTTTTGGGATGCCTTTACGGTGGTTCCCTTCATGTATTTGGATCTGGTTTGAGGAATGTTTTGACTAATGGACCAGCTTGGTTGGGTCCTTGGGTTCTCTCATTGGATAAGGTATGCCCCCATTAAGGGTTAATGCACAGCTGAAGTGCAATCCATATTGTTTCGCCATTGGAAAATCCTCCAGTTGATTAATATAAGGAATATTTTATCGATCATTATTGATTGAGTCTACACCCATTCATTTCGTTGATTTTTGGATCCTCTTGTAGTGGTAAAGTTATTGTGGAAGGTTGAAAGAAACCTTAGTTTCTAAAGTTTCATGATTCGTCGAAGGTGGAAGTGTTCTTTGGTTGTAAGTGTGGATGAGTGTCTCGATGGTGTCTAAGAGGACCTTTGGGTTCTTCAAAGTTTATTTGAAGCATTAATTCATGTTAAACCACCGGTGTGGGAAATATGGTCACGATAGGATATTGTGGCCACTTTCTAGAATTGTGTGTTGTTTGGGTATGTTGTATAAGGTCCCTCTCCATGAATTGTTTATATCAGTCGCAATGGTCATGTTCGGTGATGCCTTATGATGTCATGTGCTCGATTGACCATAGAGGTGAATGTCGTGAAATCCTATGAGAGTCCCTATTATGTTGTGAGAATGTCTCCCTTGGAAAACTTCAAAATCTTCCATTTTAGACGAAGGTGAGTGTTGGTGTTCTTTACTTCTATTGTTTCTCACCTAAAGAAATAAGGTGTGATGTGTGTGTATCTTCTTAGCCCTTGTTTCAGTGAAATATCGGGATAGGTTAAAGTGAGTTTGGAATGTGTTATGTCTGGAAAACTTATCTGGGATTGCGTTGTAGTTATTGGTTTCATTGAAAGAAGAATTATCGTTCATGGGGTTTCCAAAGCCTAACTGTGAGGCCGAAGATGCTTCAATCATTTCAGCTCCAGCCATAGGTCTCGGAGAGAAGCTGGCGCGTAGTCAGGGGAAACTCCAGTGTCATTTAAACCCTTGTACAAAGTCCAATCCGCAGTATGAAAGATAGGAAGAGTTTAAACCTATGGTGTCATCATATTTCTTCTATTGTTCTCATTCGGTGTAAATAGGTGGAGGGTCTTGTACCCATGTCATCACAAAATGTTATTCCCTCCCCCTTTTGGTTTCCAATGAGTCTTTAGATAAAGGTATGAAGTTTGTCTACACTGTTTGTGAACACAGTTTTCACTTGGATAATAGTGACCATTCCCCATAAAACCATGCGGAAAGAAGGATCCCAACTATTAGTGTATGGCTTCCCAAACCGTGCAAACTAACCATGTAGTCACCCCAACTCTTTAAATTTTGGGGTCTTTCTTTACCGGCCAGTGCTGGTTGGTTAAGATGGTTGGTTCTTATGGTGGGGAGACCCACTATGAGTCTTATATAATTTCTTTTGTAAATTTCTGATGGAAGTATATCCTTTGTACCGGTGAGTCCATTTAGTCCTCCCCATGTTAGTCTCTTGATTATGTCTCAAAAAAAATATTGGTTGTCTCTTATGGTGGGGAGCGTATTTGTGTCCCCCCGTACCAGTAACTTAGATTTTTCCATGGTCTTGGATTGGTGTAGATAGTCTCGTTCAGATCTATCTGGCTACCAACATCATTCTTGAGTAAACATTGGTACTGGAGAGCACCCAATGGTTTAGTTAAAGTAAGGTAAGTGTAACCTTGTTCAAAGTTGTTGTTCGTTTGGGTGAATTGCTTGAGTATTGTTCAGATTGTGTTTGAGGAGTTTTTATTTGGGATAAAGCCTGAATGTTCTTGATGGTTTTAGGAAAGTGGTGTAAGTTTGATTTGTGAGAGTATTCCTTCCTTCATTGATCACTGGAGGTGTTTTGGCCTTTGGGGAAGAAACCTGACAAGGAAGTACTTCTTGGTTTCTCAGTTGGGTTTGGTTGTTGATTTGGTCTTGATGTGACTTTCCAGGGCGGAAAGTTTTTATGGTGGGGAGAATTGTCACATACATAGATTATTTTAAATTTATTTTTATTTTAATTTCCATTAATGCTTTGTTTTGGGGGTTTCCAATGGTTTTATGGAGAATAGGTGAGTTTTCGTGAATTGGGCCAAACCGTGAGCCCAATTCCAGATTTAAAAATAAATTTTGATTCTTTTATAACTTATTCATTTTTTAATATTTTTCACTCATTACAACTCTTAAATGACATCCCCTGATATATTAACTCAAAAATTAAAATATGGAGCCTTTGGAAATCCATAATCATGGTTTAGTTGGGTTTTTAGTTAGGGAATTAGGACTGCCCGAAAGCCCATTTTCTGCATTAAAAATAAATTTTAATTCTTTAATATCTCTTTCAATATTTGCGTTTTTTCGGTGATTCCAAGCCTAATATGCGGCCATTACACCCAGCCGCTCCCCCAGCCTCTTTACCCCCCTCTTTGGAGCTCATAGGATCGCGGTTTAGGGACTAAAATCTTAGGGTTTCTAAAATCGTTCAGATTTGATGAGGTATGTTCATTCAATAATAACTCTCTCAATTCATACTCTTTTCCCTCCATTCCAATTCCTAAATGACCTAATAATTCTTGTGAGAACATATCCTGAGTTTTGTCCGTTTTCAATTTCAGATAATAGTGTTTTGGGGAGATTCATTCTAGATTTCTCAAGTAAGTTTGTCCATTTCTTTTCCCCTTTCAAATTGATTAGGGTTACATTCTATTTTTTTAGGGTTTACTCCCTTTTTATTGAATTGAACAATGACCAGTGGGTAGGGGTTAGAACCTAAGGTTTAACCTTGGGTTTTATTTGTCCAATTTTCTATTTTTAGGTTTGATCTACCCTTCTTGAGGTGCGGCGGTGGTGCGTTTGTGTTTTCGCACAAAGGATTCAATGGTTTCATTTGATTTGGTAGGTGATTCCAATGTTGATGCAATCATTTTGTATTAGCATGCTGTATTTATCATATTTTCAGATTTATATAATTTTATTATTTCTGCAAATATTGGTTCTAATGATGTTTCCATTGCAATTGAATTTAAAATGCCAATTTGGTGTGAAATTGGGGGTTTTCCAAAGAAGTGTTTTGTTTGTTTATTTGGGGATGCCCTATAAATACTTAGTTGTTTTTATTGATCTATAATAAGGCATAAAATACTGTTTGTAATGTTTATCCCCTTTGGTAATTGCTGCAAAAAAATGGGTTTTAATTGTGTTTGTAAAGAAAGTGATGTTTTGGTTCCACTTTTGTGTGAAAATGAAGGTTTTACAAAGATAACACTTCTTGTTTAACATGAGGATGCACAAAAATTGATTTGTTGTTTTAATTGATATTTATTGGGCTTCCTTTACTGTTTGGTAACTTACAATTGTGAACATCGTGTACAAGTGGGTTTCTTAAGGGGTTTTGTGTGCAAAACTACACGAGATTTTGTGAAATTGATTTATTCAAATTCAAAGAGTTTGTTGTGTGTTTTAAGTGGTATAAAATGAGATAGCTACTGTATTTGGTTTATGTGACCAGTAGTGATGTTTTACATTAAAATGGATGTGTGTTAAATCCTGAAATTGTTTGAGCACAAAGGGGGAAGCCCGGGTACCTAGGTGGGGCGGATTTGTACTAGTACGGCTAGTGGACCGGATGGGTTTTGTCCCTGTTTCACTTAGCATTTGGATAATGACAACTCTAACTAAACTATGTGGATGATGATTGGGGACCACTAGGTTATGGGTATGTTCCCTACTAGTGGCTCGTGCACGAGAAAGGATTTTACTATGGTTACATTACACTGAGGTACGAGGTACATGGGGCCTGAGACTATCTAGTGCCTAGGGGTGTTCCCGGTTTTGTTGCTCAGTGGATTTGTGGTATTTGCCCATGTTTTTGGGTGTCTTTGAAATTATAATGAAGTATCTAATATTCCTATTTAAATGTGTTAACATTCTGAAAGTTTTATCTTGAAAAATGTTTTCAATTTAAAGTTTCATTCCGTGGAATTTGTCACCGTTTTTAATTGCATATTAAAACTGCTTGCTTTTTCACCTTGTATTGCATGCACCTTGTAATCATAGGGTGGTATCCTATTGGGCTTAGGCTCACACCCTACTTACACCCCTTGGGTGTAAGTAGACCTTTTTTTTTACCCAGGTAAAGGAAAGGCTAAGGGTGATGGCGGTTCATGGTGTTAGTCCTCATCCTTGGGGTGGAGTAGTGGAGACGACTTGGGGGTGATGACCCCTTGTCATGTGGAGTCCATGGGTCTATTTTGTTTTTGTTCCATTGTGTCTTTGGACATTTTTTATTGACTCTAAACCTATGTATTCAGTTCTGGTTTTTGTTTAAACATTGTTTGGTATAAATTTTTCAGATTCACTTTATTGATTTTTTTTAATGGTATATGCCTTCATATTCGGGTAAATCATTCCCAACCCTAAATAAATGATACCCGGGCACTTGTGCCAGCCCGTGGGGATAGGGAACGCCCTTCGGGTCATGTCACGGGCTAGGTTTGGTACCGGTTTTGGCGGTGACCAGATTCGGTTCGTGACATAACATATAGAATAAAAAATATAAAAGTACCAGAGGAGGTTCATGATAGAAAAGTAGAGGAGGAGGAGGGAACTAATGTTGCTTCTACTGGCTATAAAGAGGAAAAAAATAGGTTGTGAATATAGGGAAAAATTGTGAAATAAAATCCCCATCCCCATTTTAAAAAAATATTCCTAGAAACCACTGTTTGGCCAGTGCTGGTCTTACCAACCAGCTAGTGATCCCAGATTGATTTTTAGGCCTCAGAAAAGGCCATTAGCTAGCCAATGGACCTATATTGGCTAGTCGATGGGACTACAGTAGCTTGATATAGACCCGACTCTTACCCTCGATATTCCCAAACACACCTAAGACCCCCTTAACCCCTAATAAACCTCATTAAGAACCAAAAAATTATGTTACAGCAAAAAATGGAGCTTGTACCTAGTTGAAGGGGTAGGTTATTAAAGCCTCACACTATACAATATCTCATTCTCGATTCGTGCTCCCAAGAATTCTCAAATCTCGGTTTATAATCAAAAAACATATGCTTCACTTATTAAGTCATACCAAAACTATTCCTACCAGTTTCAATATTTAAAAACTTATCAACCCATGCATTATAGTGTTGATAATTCATTGAAATCCGTCATGATTACCCACTTATGATGGAATCCCTAAGCTCTTAGTTCCCAACATTACACCTCATGGGTTGATGTCACCATTCTATGCCAGACCACTCTCACCCAAAATTCTAACCAAAGTACAATATCCCAACTGAGACTATATATCTCATAATTTTTCTACTTAACACTAACATTCACACACCACCTCAAAACTATGAAGGCTTATAGACCTAGTCACCAAAATAGATTGCCTCCTGACACTTACATTCAGTATGAACATTTGACTGTCATCCCATAACTACCAATAAATTTTTTTGAATCATTCGACTACACCCAATTCCAACCAATTGACATGCATATATAGGTGTTCTAAAAAAATTTACCCTCTCCCACTGGTTTCATCAACACATCATTCATGACATTTTTGAGAAACTTCATGAAATAAGGACTACCCATATAACTAGTCCAAGGAGTACTCCACACCATAAAAAATCCTTATTATTATCCTATAAGAACAATCTTGGATGGCCTCTAATATCCAACCATGATTTTTCTAATCCTAACTTGTGTTATATGATCGTTTCATCAATCCAAACCTTACTCCAAGTTCTATTAATATAGTTATTTTCTATGCAACTAGTTTCCAATATAAGTAAAACTCCCCCATTCACTCAATCCTGATAGGTCCATAAAAGGTTTACAACCTCATCGACCACTATGAAACTCACATGTCCCATTCCACTACAGGCCTTTCATATATCCATTAACATTTTTAAAAAATATGGCACTCACAACACCCACCTACTCCAAAACACAATGACACCATCAACTGGTTTAATTCTTGGCCTATAGAACTCCCATCCATAGAACATAACCCACAATGACTATTTTCTAACTATGTTTATTTACCCTAATATAATTTCCCACAAAAATATAACACTATAATTTATACAAAATTCTTTCTATGGTTCCAATATGTACCACCCAAATCTCAGACAAGGTGCTGATCAAAATCTGGTGCACCTCCTCATTACTGATCTTAAACCAAAAAATGAAGAGTTTCACCACCTCCCATTCATAGGGTCAATACACTCTAATTTTACTTATAATATCAGTTTAGTACTCAAGTATTCCCATTGTACTAAATATAATGTATCTTAAGTGGTTTCTAACCTTCCATGTCCATTTAAAAATGAAAACAATAGTTGGACCTTCACTAACCGACTATCTCAAATGCTTTGCGGTACCCAATGACGCATACCCAAAGCACCCAATCATGATTCCTTATAATCAATATTCATTCCCTAACCATCAAAAATATTCTTACTGAATTCCAACTCAAACTATCAGTATAATTCCAAAATTAATGTTTTTAACAAATGAGCTTGTTGTTGTGATCTATCATGAACATTAACACCATGTCGATCAGAGTCACCCTCAGAATATCTCAAGAATATCTCATGATGATTTATATACTTTAAATTACTTCAAAAATATATTTAAATTTTCTCTTAGAATCCTCCTTGGATTGTAGATAATTTAGATCCAAAAGGTTTGAACCTTCCATGATCAATTGATGCTCCAAACCAAAGGAGTGGCATGACCTCATCTGTCACTTCTTCTTCCTATATATCTTCAACGATGAGATTTTTCATGGCCTTACATTCCACCTATTTGGAATTAACTTATTCTACAGTCTCGATATCTTCATTTATCATCTCGTATGATACAAGAGTACTATACAAGTTATCCATTATTATCTCTTTTGGATCTTTATCTTCTGTTACAAAGACTTCCAGATTGAACCAAGGTGGAAGTATTCTCATGATGCTCTTAACAATCTTTACATATTTTAGAGTTTCTTAGAGACCATGCATGTCTTCCACAACAACATTCACCCTATCAAATAATGCATTTATAGAATCATTGGGGTCCATTCTTAGGTCCTCATATTTATTCCACAGAACATGTAATTTTTATTCTTTAACTTCTAAATCGCCTTTATAGATATTTAATAGCTTTTTTAAAATGGAATGAATTGACTTAATTAACACCACCTTTGCATATATTTCATTGGATAAGGATCCACATAAAGCATTTATTCCCCTTTCATCAGCTTCCAATTCCCTTTAGTCATCTTTTGATAAAGCACCACTTTCCACACTGTTCGAAATACCATGCATTGCTTCTATAAATATATACATACCTAAATATTGGAAGTAGTGCCGCATATTATTAATCCATAGTTGAAAATATTTTCCATCTAAGATAATATCCCCTTTATCATTAACAACCTCCACTAAAACCCTTGATAGAGAAACACTTATATCAAAATTTTTGTATGATACCAATTATTATCCCAACTAGGTTGAATACCCTGAGAGTGGGGTGAATTAGGTTATGACATATTAAAACAACATCCCCTTTGGATCTTGTTTCTTTGTTAAACAAAATATGATTCTATCTCTTTACCATAGTGATTTATAAACAGAAATGAAAGAATGCATGCACACGTAATAATTTTACTTGGTTCACCCACATTAGGATACATCCAAGGAGATTACTAAATAAATGTTCCTATGTACCAAATCCACTAAAGTGAACTATTTTTATAAAGTTTCCAATAGAATCATTGTCCCTCCTAGTTTACAACCAATAAAAATTTGAAATATCACTACTATCTCAACTAAAGTATGTTCACTACTCCTTCAGATGATTCTTCTTTTGATCACTTGAATCAATATGTTTTAAACCTCATTTAGTGCAGTGGTAAGTTATAATTTCATCCACTTGATGAACACCATTTTTCCATAGATTTATTGGGCAATCCCTTTTGGTTCACACGATATTTAATTTAAAAAACATATCTTTCCAGCCTTCAAAAAACTTCCAATTTCTCATAATAATATCCTTCTTTCATGAACCCCACAAATTTTTTGAATCTCACCACTTTTATGAATCTTAAATATACTTCAAGAAGTTTACTCCTTTCATGAATCTCACTTAGACTTAGAAAATCTCAACATTTTAACGATTATTGAATCTTTAATGAAGCTTACATATTCTTCATGAACTCCCTTTATCTATGAAACTTATCATCTTATGAAAACCTTTATAAAATAAAAAATATTCATGGACCACTTTCTTGAATTCAGAGCCTTTGTATTTTCATTAAGGATTTATTATTAAAATGAGGAGGGTTAAATGCCTATTTATAGACATTTCCTCCCTTTTGTGAAGATTTCATCCTTGAAACTACTTAATCAAGAAGCTCTATAATTTTTTTCATAAGCCTCCCTATCTTGCAGAAGCACTAGGGAAGTTTTTACGTTTGCGAAGCTTCTCATAGTCATGGAGATTTATCATATTTTTATCACACATTCTCAAACCTTAAAACCTTCATGACACCATCTTCATTTTAGAAGATCAACATATTTATGAAATCCTAATATTCATAAAAACTATTCTTTTACCATATATATGAATATTCAGTCTTAGAAATCCAAATTTCATGAAGCTTGAGTCATCCTCTAAATTTTATACCCCAAAAATTTGGCAAACACTGGAAAACGGCAACACCTTGTATACATAATTTTTTGTATCACCTCCAGAGAATCCATTCCTTTGTAATAGATATTTTTCAACATACCTTGTAAATCATCTATTTGGAACACCACAACTAACCTTAGAAACCTTCTTTGTCAACAAACATAATCAACCCAAAAATGATGCAATGTTACCTTGAGGTATTTTTTCCCAACAATAATAAATATGTCAAGCAATGATAATAATAAGTTCTAGTAATAAATAAAAACTATTCAAGCCTTGAGTCTTAAGGGTAAAACCCATGCCAATACTACTTGATTCAACCTTTATCAATCACTAAAAATGGTGAAATTATCATGCCTCAGTTTAATTCCAAGGCACATTACCTAAGAAACCATAATCAAGTAACCCAAGGAAATACATGTAGATTATATGGGAATTACCTTCGATCAATTTCCAAGAAAATCCATTTTTATAGTCTGAACTCAAGTAACCATCCTTAACATTCAGAGGCATGACTTAATTGGAATACAAGTATCACACTTGAGGCATTCCACCCAATAAGGTCAATATAAATCTAGGGAGATCATTCCATGACAATCAATAAGGTTACCCCTTAAGAATCCATGACAAAAAATCCATAACATTCAATAATTGTAGACATTACCCAAATAAAATGGGAATCCGCCCCCATGGAATTCATGGTAATTAATCTTAATATAATCCATTATATTGGTTAAGGAATTCCATATCTTTGAACCTCATTAAATCCAAATAATTCATTACTCCCAACATTCACACGATCCCCCTGATAGAATCCAAGGCTCGTCTATGGAATTCAATACCCATAAAATTTATAATTAATATAAGGATATTTCCATGTAATTTTATACTCAATAAATTATAATAATTCTAAATAATTCATCGTTCTAAAATTTAGATATAACACAACTCAATACTCCAAGCCAAGATGACCTATATGGAAATTATCATGTATATACAATTTTAACACTTTAATCTAAGTTTTCTATATAATTAATTTCATATGTTCATTAATTATTTTTAAGGTAATGATAACCATAAAGTACTATGGATAATCTTAGGCAACCCACATCCCATAAAAATTCATTACATTACCAAGGGAAGCCTTTAACAACACAATTTAATTAACCTAATTATGAGGCACTAGACAAAACTCACTTCCTAATATCTTTAAGGAACATGAACCCCAAGATAACATGTTTTTATAAACCCAAGGGCGTATTTAAGACATCAAAAGGGAAATTAAAATTTTAATTTAATTATTAGGTCAAGCATGAGATGAGTTGGATCGACCACACATACCAACCTGGAATACAATGATAATAATTTAAGGGAAAAATACTTAGACCACCTAACTTAACCTAGGAGGGACCCACTCATCTAGTATAAAATGTTAGTTTCATCCAAAATAGAAGATATCACAAAACCAAAGAATATCCCTGAAAATAGGACTTTTATGTTAAATATAATGAGAGAGATTTAGACGACCAGATAAAATAATAGCAGAATCTAGAAGAGTGTTACATTAACCACAACTATTTTAGCACGATGGGTGATAGTAAAAATAGACAAGAACTGAAGCAGGTTCACTATAAAAAAGGAGATTAGGAGGAGGGAACCAATGTCACTACTACTGGTTTGAATGAGGCAAAAATTAGGGTTATACAGAAAGGAGAGAAAAAGGTGAATTTACCTTTTTGATCCCTTTTAAAAACAATATTCCTAGAACCCACTAGCTAGAAAGTGTTGGGATAATCGTCCAATGGGTGATCCCAGAAAAAATTGATGCCCCCTATAAGGCCACTGACTAGCCGTTGGACCTGTATCGGCTAGCTAATGGGGCTCCTACGGATTGCTACAGTCGTATTTATCTTTCCTCCAGAGCCTTATATGTTCTAATAGTGGGTTCCTCATACCCAAATTAAACAATAATTTTTTATTACCATATCATGTATATAGTGAGTTATGCATGATATAAAACTACCATAATAGTGTTGATATTTTTGTGTACACTATTTACATGCAAATTTCTATAGATTATTTTTCATATCAAAAGGTTATAATATTTCCCAAACTATATTGATAACCTAGAGATACTATGACACTAATATTAAATATATTTTTATGGTCTAAATAAATCATGCTAAATAGATATAGATGATGTCTATCTATTAGGTGTTGGGGTCTCATAATCATTTAGACTTCTTCTCTTGAAGTTCACACTTAGTGATCTCACATAGATGTGACCATGAGGATGGACCTTCCAATAGGAACTCCACATGTTCCATGTGTCATTGGTAGTTCCTCTCTACAAACACATTTAATGGTCTCCTGACTTTATATTACTATCAGTGCATACTATTTTATCACATAATTTGATGCAAGATGAAAACTATGGCATTTATATTGTAGTGAGATAGATTGTGTTGGGTGTGTCACATTGATTTAAAAATCAAGATATAATTTTTCACTACCAAAAGGAAGTGATATATTAGGCTTAGGTGATCAGGATGGTAGTACCTTCACTAAATCTATGTCCATGGTAGAAGATTCTAAGTCCATCTAGGAAGTTCAATGAATAATAAAGAAATAAGGATTGATGACATGAAGTGTGTGTCTATATTTACGAGATATCAATAGAAAAAGAGATTATATTATATGGCATGTGTTCATTAGAAAGGTTTTTATTACTATGAAATTTCATTGTCTCTTTAAGAGTTTTTATGGGTTGCTAGAATCCACTCCTATTCTGTGAATAGTATTCACTATTATTGAGATAAGGTCTTAGAGGGTCACACATATAGCGTATCCAAAATTCAACCCTATTGTAAAGGATATTGTGGGCCCCACCATGGGGTCCAAGTGATGTCTAAGAATATATGTTCACCATGAATAAATAAATTCATATTATTTGAGTTTATAATAATTGATATTGAATTTATTTCTTAAAATTATTTACAAGTGTTTAAGTAAATACAAGGTAAAATATTATATGAATGAATATTATTTTAATTTTCAAGGTTTGTTTAATATTTTTAGGAACTAAGAGTCAAGTTAATGGCTTAATTTTATCACATAATATATTTATTATATTACAAGTAAGTGATAAAAATATAAATGATATTAATGAATTAGTAAAGTAGACATAATATGTCGTTTATAGTGGATAATAAATAATCAGGGTATGGGAGACATTTTAGGTATTTAAGAACCTCGCTATATAAGGAGGAATAGGGATATCATGCATATAACTATTCACTGTAGAATTGTTGAGATCATCCCTCTCCTATCCCACTCCTAGAGAGAGAAGAAGATGATCTAGTCTCCCGATATGAGTCCTTCTTCATGGATTGATGGATCGATGTTGTTTTAATCATCAGTATATTGAAGAAATCATTTAATCTATATGATATCCCTCAAAATTCAATGATCGACACTCCCATAGACTTTCAAAGTGTGTGTGGATGATCTAGAGGGACCCAAATTTGGCTCTTTTGAGAAACAGTCACCAACAATTAATGGTTGATGAACACATCTTAAAATCAGATGATATATTTATTTGATTTAATTTTTTTTCATAAACTCATCACGTGGGATCCTCAGGTAGTTTTATTGGGTTTTGCTTCATCATATATGACATATTAATGTTGTTCAACAGTGAAAATTTATTAAATCCTTGACCCATCTACTTCTAATGTGTGCCCCAACACCTTCATCCCAAAAACACATGACCCCCCCAAACCCCCTCAGACATGCATTTAAGGATAAAAATAATGCCTTCCAGTAAAAAAAATTCATTTCTTAGTGAAGGGGAGGGGGGTGTATCATCAGTGATAGTAGTTTAGAGCATCCAATTGGTTAGATAATTAGGAATTCATAGATATTCCTATATATGGTTTTTTCCTGAGTACATCTAGGGTCTCCTCATAGGATGTTTAGGAATTTCCCATGATACTTGATATTTCTCCTAAGTAAACTTTTTTTATTTTTCATTCCCTGGCTTGATTGACACACATGGAACCATGACTTGTACTTTCTTATACTCTATCCCATGTGATGTGATTTCATGGTGTTTTATTTTATTATTCTTTCATTTAGATTATTTTATTTAGAAGTGTTTATAAATATATTAAAAAATGTGTATTCATTAAGTGATTCTAAAAAGTGGAATTAAAATGTATATTTTGATAAAAGTGTCATAGGCTGAGAAAATGGTTCCTAATTTATTGTTTTATTTTAAATAAAATAATTGGAAGTTTTTTAAAATGATCATGGGTATTATATTGGCTTGTATGTGCCAATGTATGAAAAATTAAAACCTATTATTTAATTATATTTCATACTAGTATATATAAAATTTCATTTGAAAGGAATATCATGAACTCTATGGTGGGATACTATAGAGATTAGTTTCACCCACACCCTACACACATAATTTAGTGAATACTATTCTTATGGATTCTTATCAGGCACCTTGGATTTGGTCTTCCTTTTATGGGTGTTCAGGTTATCTGGTGATAGTTAGATTGGGATGGAAAGTGTGACAAAGGGTCACTTAGAAATTGATGGTAGAATTTTTTTATTATCATTAGGTATACTTATGAATCAACCTAAATAACTTGGATTATGGTTTAGTTTTTTTATTCTTGTGGTGGAACTTATTCTTCATTTTTCAGCTTATAGAATCTCACATTATGTTTTCTGCATACTCTAATTTGTATTTTTTATTATTGATCCTTTAATTATTATCTGAGGGTGAAATAATTCCATGTGATTATGTTTTGGTACCCTGGAATAAGTTTCTAGCCTAGGGAAATTGGTAACACACCTCAGTTATGTTTGAGTCAACTCAGGTGACCAAAGTCGGGGGTGGCCTAGATTAGTTCAGAAAAAAAATAGTATTAGGGCACTCCCACTTGTTAATTTGGGTGTGTTTAGGTAGTATTGAGATTATGATCATTATTGGAACATGAAAGGCAGGTGAGGTGAGAGTATCATGAGATCTTTCTCACCTTGAGCCTTGAGTTACCATGGATGTTCATGTATTGAATCTTGATTTTTATTTTTTTAGAATCTCTTATGGATTTTGATATAGTGTGATGATACTTTGGTCCTAAATGAGTGTATCAATGATTTAGAGGGTATTTTTTAGTTTCATAGGTGGAATTAGTGATTGAACCATACATCATGGTTATCCAACACAATCATGTAAATAGTTCGGAGCCTATTCAAAATGGATCTGAAGCCATTAGAGAAGTAAATGAAAGGTTGGATCTTTATTTCCTGTACTAACATAGTTCCATTTCTACACCAAAATTATTGGATTACCTACCTTTCTCTTTTGATTTAACCCAATGGTTTTCACCATATACATGATGGTTACTAAGGAATTTTTTTGTAATTGAGGTTATTGACTTTGGTTTTGATTGAGGTTTATTCTTGGGTTCATGGTTTTACTCATTGATTTTTTTATATATGTTGGGAAAATTATTTTTTTTTGGAAATTGAGTTTATTTGGATGATTTGAGTTGTGATTTGTTTAGAATGAGTTTAGGAATTTTTCTTTGGTGGAAAATGGGTGTTTTAGTTTAGAAATTGTGTTTTTTTTATTTTTTATAAAGAGTTTATAAGGTGACTTGAGAATAACTTACATAAATATTACATAATTTTTAGATGAATATTTAATACATCTTACAATAATACATGCCTAAAAACTATAAATATTTAGTGTTTTTGTGCTGAATAAATACATAACCAACTTATTTTAGGAAATATCTTCAATATCTCCCACAAATTTCTCATCACACAATACCCTTACAAAACATTGCATATGTAAAAAAATTCTTCATAACCTTTGGAAAGGAAACATATGAAATGGTGAACTTAGATCCCAATAAGGGTAAATATTATAGATTTAAATCGATGATCAAAAGTGAATATACAATAAGATTAAGGGTATGAGAACATGAACACAAATTATGAGATCATAACTAACAAGTTAGAAACCATTAAGAATGAGTCATAAAATAAGGCTTTTTCATAATAATAGATACAATTCACAAGTGTGTGTAATCATTAATAATCATTCATGTGCAATGAGATCATATCTTAAGTATAATATATAGGTTTATGGCATAAAATTATATCATAAACATAAGTATAAAAAATCATTTCCTTATTCAAGGATCTCTACCAAGACTATCCCAGTGGATAGAGTCCCATATTATATTGGTTTCACTCTCCATTCATATAAACATAGAAATCATATTTAAAGGCTAAGAACTATGAAATTCATTACATAATAGGATTGAGATAACTACCCATATACCTTATTAGTCTTGGTCCAACCACTCATGTACCCTCTTAGGATTGGGCTAATAACCTATTTACCCTCTTTGGATTGGGAAAATCTTTAATGTACTCATGGGATTGGGATGAACTCAAGTGTAACCTCTTGAGATTATGAGATATAAAATATTGAAAAATACATTGGAGGGGTATAACTGACCCTTTTGTCTCATAAATTATAATTCATTCATATATATACCATAATAATATATGAGCATTACTTATTCCATTATAGTTTAATTAACTCGTGGGAAATAATAGAATATTATGAAACGTCATTAAAACATCATTATAATAATCTATCCTAACAAAGTAAGTGGATGGTATAATAAAATCATATCCATAGGGAAGCATATAAATCATTAAAGTATGTTTAAATGGATTAAATATACTTTTATAAAATAATTAGATATATTATTTTAAAAATAAGAGAAAACATCCTTTTCTTTTAGTAACTTCTAAAAACTAAAAATTACTAGAAGAACAGGAAGAGGATTATATTATAAAAACTATTTAAACTTGTAAAGTAATTTAAATGATGAATAAGGTAAATTATGGTGGGAAAATTCATTCATTTCATATACATTTAAGAAAAACTTTCTTTTAACACTTTTTTAAAAAAGTTAAAATTGAGTCGTATGAAAATGATTTGAAAAAAAATCTTTTTAATATCTTGTAAGGATATTCAAAGGTAGTAGGAAAGAACCTTATCAAACATTTAAGTCTAGATAAAAAAATTTATAAAATAATTTTTAAGAATAAGGATATAGAAAAGAAATATTCCCAACTAAAAGAAGAGAAATAAGGTAAAATTTTCTTATAAATATTCTTTCAATATTTTTGAGTATCAAGGAGGGAAAATGGAAAGAATACTTGAAAACCCATGAAATAACTATATGAGAAGAAAATAAATGGGGTTTAATAGAGAAATATCATATAATTTTAGCAATGGATATTTAAACATGAATAATCCTGATTAAAAAAATGAGATTATAACATAAAAATTTATCTTAATTCTTAATTATAACACCCTGAACCAAAGCACTATGTCCGAACTGAAGTTCTGCATAACCTTATTCTCAACTCCATGTACACAAGAGTCTTCTGAATAGTAGTGAGGTATAAGTCCATAGATTGGGATATTATACCCTCAGTATCATGTCCTAGAGAAAATAAATAGATATAATAATAAACAATATAATTATTTGAGTATCATGCAAAAACTAATAAAATAAAAGGTCATATATATCATACATGAAATAAACAAGATCCCAAAGTGGTAATCCAATATTGAGTAAAAATTGGTAGATAAATAAATAAATAAAATAGTAGTGTCCTATAGAGTCCATCCCAGTTTTCTACCAGCTCCATTCTCCTCCACTCAACCATCCACCATAGGGCCCTTGCCCTTCATCGGATCCTTAATCATGAAATCTATAAGTGCATAGAAATTTATGAGTAGGGTGTGAGTTAAATTCTCTATAGGAAACCACCAATGCATCCTTACCAAGTGTGTTAAAGTATAATAGTGTATTCAATAAATAATAATAAGTGCCTAAGTAATATAAAAATCCAAAACTGAGAACTTGTGTGCTAACCAACCCACCATAATCCCTGGTCATACCAACTTCGACTCTATGCTGGAAGAAATATAGGAAGTTAACTAGAACTAGACACATGACTAGTAATCATGCTTCTTAAAATTGTGTGTATGTACTAATCTACATCTAATAGGCATCAAGTGAGTCATGTAATCAATATTCACTAGGAATCGAGTGATTATACTAGTCGGCATCCTCTAGGCCTCGAGTAGCATGTTCCTTAGAATCTTCTTAGAATCAAGTGTATGGGAAAACATCCATGTGGAATCATCATATCCCTACCCTGTTCTTAGGTCTATTAGTTCCATCATCGCAAGTCATGTGCACTCCCCCTCTAAGGGATAAACATGTCATGTTAGTCCACCTTCTTTAAAAACCAAGAATAATAACCCTAAAGGCACACATAACAGGGTATAATATACACACAATAATATCATACCATCATGTGTAAAATTATAAAAAACAAAACATGTGATAAATATCAAACATGAAGAATAATCTACGAATGTACTCATGGAAATAAGTGTGTTACTAGGTTTCTAAAGGCTACACACAAACCCACATCTGATCATAATCTATAAAAACTATCAAGTATGCCAACATAAATATTATATTATGGAAAAAAATGTAACAATTTCCCCAAAAATGTAAGTAACTACCTTCATAAAAGTCGTCAATATCAACGTCAAGGATAAAAACCCTATGTGGTTCCAAAGTAGGAGTAGAAACCTCTACAACTAAGAAAACATCCTCATAGGCCTTCTAATTTTTGAAACATCAATATTCACGGTTCATAGGTTCAAAAAACTCATAAAGGATTCCTATAACCAAATCCAACTATTTAATTTCCAAAAGAAATAAAATACCTCATGAGATAATAGGTACTCTCTCCTAAACAATTTCAAAATTATCAGTTATTCCATCACATGTGCTAGGAATTTATTCCTTAAAGAATAATTATAATTTCACATGTGATAATATTTTATCTCTCTAGAATAATATGAATGTGATAATTCCTTATTATTATTCTTTGATAAAATTAGTTTATTATCATCCCAATATTTCTCTCTCACTCTTCGATAGTTTTAAGATTATTTTTTCAAAGGAATTATTTAAAATTAATTTCCAGAATTAATTTTAAGAACTAAATTTAAAATTTTCAAAAAAAATAAGAAGGGGAATTATAAATTCCTACCTAGAATTTACCATTTCCAAGTTCTTCACTTATGATAGAAGAGAGGAGAAGTGAGGTTTCTTCAATGCCTATAAAATTGGAAAAGGAATATGATTTGATCAAAGAGAATTCTCAGGCCTTACTTAAGGGATTCATGGACATATCATATGTGAAATGATTAACCAATAATGAAGTTTGATGGGTTTGACTATTTTATAATATCAAAACTGCATACAGTGTCGTAACATTAAATCGGATGATTAAATTAACAGTTTAATTTTTCTCCCAACTATTTCCTAAAGGAAGAGTGTTTCAATATTTATAATTAATTTTACTTAAGGGTCAATTAATCATTATAATTTAATTCCACTAATATTATTTTCATTTAAAACCATTGAGAAGGGTTGTGAGGTTAATCAAGAGAAGAAGAAATTATAATATGAGGTTTTAAATGCATTTTCCCCAAAAAGAGAACCACATAAGGGTGATGTGGTTTTTACCCTTACACTACTCCAAAGTTCTACATAAGGGAAATTAATTAACCTTACACACTATTTATAAACCCTGGGTAACCCTTATATAACCCTTATAATTTATGTGTAACCCTTACACCATAGAGGAACTACCCTTACACAGCTCCTCTACACCCTTACGCATCCTTTTGAAAGAAAGTGTCACCCTTTCACAACTCATAGGTTTCCCTTACCTAACATTTAGAAACTTAGGGATACACTCATCCAGCTCCTAATTACCCTTATATAACACCTAGGTACCCCTACACAAATCCAAGGTTACCCTTACATAGAATTTTTAATTCATGGGTTACCCCCTATGAAACCATTGTAATCGGGAGCTTACTCTTACATAGTGCATATATTACCCTTACATAGTTCCTTCCTTACCCTTACACAACACATATACATATAGACTTACCCTTATACAGTGCTTTGGATACCCTTACATAGTATAGTACTAACCTTACACAGTGCCTTAATTACCCTTTTGTGGAACATATAATCAAGGGATCACCCATATGTAGTGTGGGGATTACCCTTACACAGATCTTAAATAAGTATCTACCCTTACACAGCACATGTAATTTCCCTTACCCTTACATAAAAACTCATTTACCTTTACAAAATTCATACAAGAGGGATTTTTTCCTTACCCAAGTTAATAATGTCATGAACCAAATCTAGCTGCCATTAAAACTGGCATTAAACCTGGCCCATGATAAGTCTCAAAGGGTGTTCCCTATCCCCACAAGCTGGAACAAGTTCCTGGGTATCATATATTTTAGTTTGGGAACTATTTACCCGAATATGGATACATAAAACATTAAAAACAATCGATAAAATGAATATAAAAAATTTATACCAAACGAGGTTTATAAAAAATCCAGAACTGAATACATATGTTTAAACATACAACAAGTGGTCCAAATACACATAAAAATAATATACAAACATCCCCAAGGACTCTACATGATGAGGGGTCATCACCCATAAGTCGTCTTCACAACGTCGCACCATGGATGGGAACTAACACCCCGAACTGCCATCACCCAAAGACTTTCCCTTGTGTAAAACATGACCAAGTCTACTTATACCCAAGGGGTTTAAGTAGGGTGTGATACTAAGCCCAATAAGATACCACCCAAATATTCCAAATAGTATGCATTACAAGGTGAAAAGACATGCAGTTTTAATATGTAAGGAAAAGCAGCAATAAATTCCAAGAAATTCAACTTTCAATTGTAAATAGTTTTCAAAATAAAACTTTAATAATGTTAACAAATTTTAATAAGAAATGTTAGATACTTTAATTTACATAAAATCACACCCTAAGGTAATGTTAAATACCACAAATCCAATGAGCACCAAAACCGAGAACACCCCTAGGCACTAGATAGTCCCGGGCCCTATGTACCACGTACCTCGGTGTAAAATATCCATAGAAAAATCGGTTCTCGTGCACAAGACACTATTAGGGAACATAACCATAACCTATTGGTCCCCAATCATCATAAATATAGTTTTTTTAGTGTTGTCGTTATCCATTTTTCTCAATGAAATAGGGAAAAAAAACCCATCCGGATCACTAGCGTACCAGTACATATCCACCCTACTAGATACCTAGGATTCCCCCTTTATGCTCAAACCATTATATCATGATACAAAAAGCCATTATAACATAAAAACATCATTTCTGGTCATAATAAATTCAAACAGTAGCTACACATGTTTTTCACCACTTTCACCACTCAATAAAACCAATAGGATTTCAATAAAATCACTTCACAAAACTTAACAATGTTTTTTCACACAAAAACCCTTAAAACCCCACTTTTAACACCATATGCATACCCATATTAATAAAAACATAATTTTCAGCACCCAAATAATTTATATAAACCCATTACATGATTTATAAAACAACCCCATTGGCATGACATAAAATAGACTTGTAAAACACCCAATTTAACACAATATGGGTACCCAATTTACCAAATTTCCTTTAAAATACCATTTTTCACATTATGTACACACTTATAAGTCATAAAAACAAAAAAGGAATCCCAATACCTTTCAATTAAACCAAAAAATAAGTTATAGTTCATCCCCATATGAACCAAGAAGTGATATCTTTGTAAAACCTCCATTTTCACACAAACATGGCACTTAAAGTTCATATGCTTCACAAACACCATTAAAACAAATTTTCACAGAAAAACCCAAAGGATATAAACATTCAAAACATTATTTTAATCCCTACTAAATTTAAATAAAATCAACCAAGTAGTTATATGGAATCCCCAAATGAACCAATAAAATATTTCTATGAAAAAACCCCCAATTTCACATAAAATGGAACTTAAACTTCATTTTCTTTACAAATACCACTAAAAAAAATTTTAACCAATAATAAAATGATATAAACATGAAAATATTATAAACATATCAATCTAAGTCACAAGGATTTTATACACATGGAATCTCCTACCACAATTGTTAAAACCCTTGAATCTTTGTGTGAAAATCCAACCGCACCACGAGGGACTTAGATCAAGACTAAAACCAAAAGAATAGACCAAGGAACCAAGGATCAAACCCTAGGTTTGAAACCCTACCTATGAACATAGGTAACCTCAATAATAGTGAAATAAACCCCATGAAAAAAGAGAAAACTAAGGAAGAGATTCACTTACTTGAGGAAGTTTGAAGTTTCTCCACCAAATCCCCCTTCAAAATGGAGTTCCAAGGAGGGTTTGAGGTGCCTAGGAGGCTTACATGGTTGAAATTTTCGAATGGGGGAAGAAAGGTGTAAGTTTGGATAAATATTGGGAGGGAAAACTTGGAATTTCAAGAAGATTTTTAACGATCTGGACACCTTGCACGGTTTGGCTACACAGTTTAGTAAACCATGCGGCCAAACCGTGTGGCCTATTCTGGCCACCCAAGAAATTGATGTTTTTACTCCAATTTCAGGGGAGTATAAGGGGGAAACCAAGGGGGAAATATAGGCCAAGGATAAGGGAGAAAAAATCCCAAAACAAAGTACTCTTCTCAGCCTAAAACTCATCCAACTCATGGGTACAACCCACCTCAACAACTTACCCCACAAGTGGTGCCACTAGGAGTGTCACTAATCCAACTCCAAAACAAAACAACATCACACCATACCTTTGACAAAATAGGAGGAAAAATACCATAAAAAAACCCCAAGACTAAGGTCATAGATCAAGAACATAGGAGACACCAAAAATTTAAACCCAAAACACCCGGAAACCGAGAGAAATCTAAGAACCAAAAGAGGATTTGAAAAAAAGCATGGAATTAAAATTCAAGGTGTGACAAATAAAAATGTATTTTAGCCCTATTCAAGGTCTTAAAACCTCACCTTACCCATACATAACACCTTAAAACCATAATTAAGGTGAATTTTATTGAAATTTCATATTTTTAGATAGATCACTTATAAATTACAAATAAAAGAGGGTTTGATGTTTAAATAAAAAATAAGAATATTATAATTCTCTCCCTCTAATGATTTCTTGTCCATGAGAATTTTCTCTAGTGGTCTTTCTCAAACAACATAGGCCATAGATCTTGAACATCAGACTCCCGCTCCCACATATTCTCATGGATCCATCTATGCTGCCATCGAATCTAGGAAAGTGGAACTGTCTTCCCCTGCAATACCTTCTTTCTATAGTATATAATCTTCACTAATGATCCTCATAAGATTAATCTATTTCCAACTCAATATCCTTGTAATATATAACATGCATATGATTGTCCATGTACCTCTAGTGTTATGAAAAATAAAACTTATCGTGCATAACTCGGCAATGAGAAGGAAGATTAAAATGGTACGTTATGGTCCTAATCCATTCAGTGATCATGAAAGGTCTAATAAATTTTGGTTCCAGCTTCCCTTGCTTCCAAAAATGATTATTCCCCAACTGAGGTGACACAAACAAGAAAACCTAATCACCAACAATGAACTCCAAAGGTAATATTGTTTGGTTTTTATATGATTGATGCATGTTTTTTATAATTTTAAACCTCTTCTAAATTAGTCTCACTCTATCATAAGTATCTTAAACTTAACTGGGCCACAAAATTGATGCCTTGTGATGATAAAACAGTGAACGATATGGCCTCCCATAAAGATCCTCATAAGGTTCCATCTAAGTCAAATCATTTCAATTGTTTTAGTATGAGAACTCAACCAAGGATAGGTGATCAAACCAAGATCCAGTAAAGTATAAAATGAAAGACCATTGCATATCCTCAAGTATGTGAATTGCCTTCTATGAATGTCTATATATCTGAGGATGGTACGAAGTGCTCAATCTCAGCTAAGTCCTTAGGGATTTTTACAAGCCCTTCCGAAAGTACAATGTGAAACATGAATCTATGTATGATTCAATTATTAATGGAACTCCATTTAAGCATATGATCTAATTGATATGTAGCTTTCTAAGCTCATCCATTGAGTGAGTCTCTCGGGTTAGTAAGATGTAAGTAACCTTCATTAGAAAATTGAGAATCACTCATACAACATCTTAACTCCTTGAGGTCTTAGGTAACCCAATCATAAATTCCATCATGATGTATTACCACTTCCACATGGAAAATATAAGTGGTTGGAGTAAAACACAAAGAAATTTTTGGTTAACCTTTACCCTCTAGAAGGTAAGGCATCAGGAAATAAAACTAGTAATGTCCCTCTTCATCTCTGGCCACCAGAACTATCACCTAGATTTTTGGTACATCTTTGTCAAGCAAAGATATACCACCCATCTATAGTCATGAAAGTACCTCATAATAACCTCTATAATTTAATAATGTAATAATACTCTCCCATGAACACAAATCACATCATTATCTCCCAATGACCGTATGGGTACCAGGTCTCCTATGACTAGCTATTTCCACATCACATCACACTTTGGGTCTGAATCATTTCCTATCATTACCCGATCAACCGGAGAATACATGACCACCAATGGAGAACAATTCATCAATCCCTGATTATTAGAATCATCCATCCTCCACTAAGCTAGAAATCTCATAAATTTCAACTTCTCTTCTAAAGTCCCACACCAAGATCTTGAGCTATTTGTGTCTTACGAATAAGATAATATACCATGAATTTAACTTTCCTAGGTGAGTATTCCATTTTAAAGTCAAAAATATATAGATACACCACCCAGTGCCTGTTTTTCAAGTTCAAACCCTACTATGTGAAGATATAATAGAGTATCTTGTGGTTAGTGTAGACATAAAACCTCTATAATAAGGGATAGCATCGCCAACTCTTCAGTGTATGAACCACAACTACCAACTCCAAGTCATGAGTGGGGTAGTTTTGTTCATGGGGTCATAACTTTCATGACCCCAAATCCACTTACTTCTCTATTTGTATTAGTACTTCTCCTAATCCAATATCTGATTCATTATAGAATAATGTATATGTGATCCCAAGATTAGGAAGTATCAGTACTGGAGTTGTTTTAAAACTTCTATTCAACTTAATAAATGCCTCTTCACACTTTTTTGACCAATGGATATTTACTCTCTTCTTTATCAGCTCATTTGTAGGTGCTGATAATTAGAATGATTACTAGATAAAATGATGGTAGTATCTAGTTAAGCCCGAAAATCTCCAAATCTCAAACATGTTCTGGGGACACATCCTGAACATCAATACCTATAATTTCTTTGGGTCCATGGATATACCTATATTAGACACCACATTTCCTAATAAAATAACCTCATATGTAAAAAATTTATACTTTTATAGCTTGGTGTAAAGATAATTTTATCGCAGTATACTAAAGACTATATCAATATGTATGTCATGCTACTCCGATGTTGGTGTGTAGATGAGGATTTCATCAATGAAAACTATAATGAATGAGTCTAGTTAAGGGTAAAATATATTGTTCATGATAGCCATGAACACTGTCAGTGTGTTCTTTAGCCTAAATAGAATCACTATATACTCATATAGCCCATACCTATTATGAAATGACATCTTCAAAATTTCCTCCTCTCTAACCCATAACTGGTGATAGCCTGATCGAAGATCAATCTTAGAGAACCATTGGGATCCCTATAACTAATCAAAAAGATAATTGATCATTGGAAAAGGATATCTATTATTTACTGTCACCTAGTAAAAATTCCAGTAATCGATGAAGAGTTTAAGACTACTATCCACCTTCTTAGAAAACAACATAGGTGCACCCCGCAGTGAAGTATTCAGTCTAATGAAGCCCATATGATTCAATTCATCAAGTTATGCCTTGATATTCTTTATTTCGATTGGTTCCATATGATATTTTGGTATTTAAATGGGTTGTGCATCCTGTGTGAGCTCTATCTTAGGTTAAATTTCTGATCCTTTAGAGTCTATACTAGGTTAACAATCCCCACAATGACTTTAACCCATTCCTCAGCTTCTTGAGGGCCACTAGTTATTTGAAATGATGAAGAATTATAGATTTAAAAGTCACAAAAATATTCATCCATAGTTTTGAAATCCTATTTTAAGACATACACTATGTGAAAGACTACTAGTCGAAATGAACTCATTTCATAAACCACAGAGTAGGCATGAGAGCATGCTCAACTGCATGATAATATATGTACAGTGGTAGAGTAGGAACATCCTCCCTTGTGATATCATTCTACCCTACTTCCCAAGTAGTCCCAAAAGACCATTACAAGGAGAAATATTCTTTAATTTAAAGGAAACACTTCGGAAAGACAAGAGTTTTCAGGATAAACCCTAATTGGTATATGGGATCACATAAGGTTTTCCTAGGAGTCTACCCATAACCCATGGTATACCACTCCTAGCACTAACCAAATCCCCATACCATCATGTTAGACACAATCATAATATGTTTGAAAAAATAAAATAATGATTAGGTTTAACTAATTAATTCCTATAGATATATATCACAATAATATTTAAAAATAAATATATCACACAATAGAGAAACTACCTCAAACAGATAGAATAAATCAATTTATTTAATTAAAGAACTACTATGTAGCATAACAATAAGTATATATATGTAATGTGAACCTACGTGCCTAATAATGATACATGAACTCGCCTGAAACATCATAGAAATAGTAACAAAAATCCCATCCATGGAAACTTTGAGGTCTATTACACATGAACTGGCCAGACCAATGGAAACTCCCCTACCTGAGTCCTAGATAGCTATGTACTTTATACCATGTCCAGTTTTGTCTAAAAAGAAAATTATAAAATTGTCCTCTGATTCCATTTTTTAACACCCTAAACCAAACCACTAGGTCTAAACCAAAGTGCCACATGACCTCAAGTGCACCACCCCATACACAACAGGTTGTTCATGAGAAACGAGGGTTTAAGTTCATCAATGGTGAGACTATAACCTAGGTATCATGTCATAAAGAAAACAAGTAAAATAATAATAAACATTATAATTATTATAGTATCATTTGGAGACTAAAACATCAAAGGGAATATATTTCATACATGTGATAAATGGCATCCCAAAGTGGAAAGCCAATCTAGAGTATAAAATTCAAGATAAATAAATAAATAAAATAGTGGGGTCCTCCAAAGTCTATCTCGGTATTCTACTATCTCAATGATCCTCTAATTATACATCCACCATAGGGACCTTTCCCTTCATTGGATTCCTAGTCATGATATCAACAAAAAAACTAAAATTCCCAAGTATGGTGTTTGTACAAGACTCAATAAGTGTGCTCAAGTATAAAAATATATTCCATAAATAATAATAAGCACACAAGCAACAAAACAATTCAAAATCAATTAACCATGTACTAACTAAGCCACCACAAGCCTTGGATGTACCTACATTAGTTCTATACTAGAAGGAATATCGAAAGCAATCAAGGACTAGTCATGAGGCTATAAGTCATGCTTCTTATCTTCATGTGTACATACTACTCAGCATCCACTAGAAATCAAGTGAGTCATTTTCTTGACATCCACTGGGCATTGAGTAATCTTGATACTCATTATACACTAGGTATCGAGTAACATGCTCATTGAAATCCACTAGGCATTGATTGTATCACACGAAATACACGAGGCACCATCATATCCATACCCTATGATTAGGTCTATTATTGACATTGTTGTAAGTCATGAACACTCCCCCTCTATGGGATAAACATGTTATGATGGTCCACATGATTTGGAAACCAAGAAAAATACCCCCAAAGGTGAACACAATAGGGTATAATATACACATAATCAAAACATATCATCATGAGTAAAATTAGAAACAATAAAACATGTGATCAACATCAAACATGAAAAATAAGTTACTAATGTACTCATGGAAGCATGTGTCATATAAGGTTCTCATATGCTATGAACACAACCACATGTGAACATAATCAATCACAAATATCAAAATTTCCAAAATATATATATTATATTATAGAAACAATTGTAACAAGATCCCCAAAAAATTATGTAACTTCCAACCTCAAAGTCATCAATGTAAATGTCAAGGATAAACCACCATGTGTGGTTTGAAAGCTATAGTAGAAATATCTACATCCAAGAACACCTCTTCTTGGTATTTATAGTCATCAACACATCAACGTTCAAGGTTTTTTGGTTCAAATGAATGAATAAGGATTACTAGAATCAAAATCAACTCTTTTATGTCCAAAAAAAATACCCCATGCAATAATAGTTTCTCTCCCCTGGATAATTTTTGAATTATTAGTTATTCCAATGCATGCATTAGAAATTTATTCATCAAAGAATAATTTTAATTTCACTTGTGATAATATTCTATCTCTCTAGAATAATATTAATGTGATAATTCCTTATTATTATTTAATAAAACTGGGTTATTATAATCCTAATAGTTATCTCTCACTCTTTAATGATTTTCATATTATTATCACATATGAATTATTTAACCTTAATTTCTAGAAGTTATCCAAACAAATAAATTCAAAAATTACACAAAAAAAGGATAAGAGGAATTATAAATTCCTACCTAGAATCTACCTATTCAGACACTATACTTGGGGAAGAGGATAATAGAATTGAGGATTATTTTTTGCATGAAAACCCAAAAAAAGGAGCCTAATTTGATTATAGTGGATTTAAAAGTATATCTTAAGGATTTTTTGGTCTAATAAGACACCAAAAGATTAACTAATAATGAAGGCTTAAGGGTATGACTATTTTATAAAATCAACACCATGTATATAGTCGTAGCATTAAATCCGTATATTAAATTGATAATTTAATTTGTCTTCTAACTATTTCTTAGAGGTGGAGCATTTCAATCTTTATAATTAATTTAACTTAAGGGGTAAAGAATCCGAATAATTTAATTCCACTCAGATTTTTGGCATTTAAAACTATTAAAAAGGGTTTCAGGGTTGATATGGACATGTATAAATAAGTAAAAGGGGTTTAAAATGTATGTTCCCAGAAAATAAAATTATATAAGGGTAACATGGTTTTACCCTTAAGAAACTCATATGTGTCTCTTAAGGGTAAGGAATCACCATTATAAAACCTTTTTAAACTTTGGGTTAACCTTATGTAACCCTTAAAATTTAGTTTTTACCCTTACACGGCATAGGAACTACCCTCATACAACTCCTCTTCACCATTACGCATCATTTAGGAAGTAAGGGTTACCCTTAAACAGATCATATGTTTCCCTTATGTGACCTTTAACAACTTAGGGATACATATACATACCTCTTGATTACCCTTACTTAGCACCTAGTTAACCCTACACAACTCCAAGGCTACCATTATGTAGCCTTATCAATTCATGGTTAACCGTTACACAACCTTTTTAATTAGGAACTTACCCTTAAACAATGCTTTCCTTACCGTTACACAACCCATGCCTTACCCTTACGTAGTGCATATGCATCAGGTCTCACCCTTACATAGTTATCTAGTTACCCTTACACATAAAAGTACTACCCTTATGAATTTCCTTAAGAACCCTTAAAAAGTGAATATAATCAGGTCCTTACCCTTCCATAGTGCTGGGATGACCCTTAAATAGTGCTTAAATAAGGATTTACCCTTACTGGTTGTATGGAATTTCAATTACCCTTATGCAGGTGCCTATTTACCTTTATGAAGTGTATACAATATGGATTTTAACCTTAAAAAAGTTAGTAAAAGTGGTTTTTACACATAAAAAATGTCTTAAAACCTCACCCTTCCTATATGTGACAACTTAAAACCATAAATAATTTTATTTTAATTGAGAACCTAGATTTTCACATAAAAAACTTATGAATTAAAAATAAAATAGGGTTTGAGGTTTAAATAAAAATTGATAATATTACAAATATAATGAATATATATGATATTTATGATATAAATATGATTCTGGAAAGTAAAATTATTATTTACCTTCCTTTATTTCCATTAATTTAAAAGTGAAATCATCGCCCATGTGCACATGCATACTTCCTCCTCCATGAAGTGATTTAATTCATTTTTCATCACCGCATTACATGTATTAATTTAAAAGTTTATAAAATGAATATATAATATATTTATGACATTATTAAAATTATGGATATGATGGAACCATGACCAATGTACAAGGATCATAATCATTAAACTGAAACATGCATGAAAAATGAATCATTTGGAACCCAAATTATTGATTTTAATAAAGAATTGTTAATAAATGGGTTATTTGAAATTATGAGTGAATCATATATAGTATTATATGTATGAATATTGTTCTGATATATATTTATAAAAAATCCTAATTTATTACATAGGAGGATAGATCATGTACGAAGAAAGATGGTGTAACAATTAGGCCCCACTAATAGCACAAACACCCCAACCATAACATATCCATCAGGTCCTGGCATGCTAGGAACCACTAGTTTCCCTATAGAAAAATGGTCCCCTAATTGGGGCCCATCCATGTTCCTGAATATATTATCAGACTAATGGCTTCCCCACAAGCCTACACATGTTCTTTCAAGTGTGATTTATCCTCACTCACACACACTAAGGGAAACTTCTTGGGAGTTCACCCATCCAGATCATTACTCTAGGATAGACTACTTTAACCATGGAGTTCTAATTACATAGGCTCTTAAAAATAAAGGTGCACCTTTTTGACATGGGCAGTAACATTTATCCCATTTAACCCTTTAACTTCCATGGGTGTTACATTCACCCCACCCCATTTAGTGCACAAATTCCTCATTGTGGAACTTACATCTCATCCCAGGTATCACCACCAAAAATCCTAATAGTTTCTTACTCTGATACCAATGTAATAACTGGGACTTTTGATAGTATAGAAACCCGACCTTAACATAGTTGTTGGGTCATGTCCCCCCAAGAACCACCAATTGACCAACATACACTTGGTACCCTACTTGGGACCCATCCACATGCCTAAATAGATAATAAAACTAATGGATTCTCCCATATTCCAACACATGTTCTTTATATTACTCATTTCCATCACTTTCACACAACCAGGAAAACTTCCCAAGAGGTCACTCATCTCGGTCACTACTATAGGCCAAAACTCTTTATATATAGATTTTTCATCAGGGAGGCTCTTGAGAAAAAGGTGCACCTTGTTGACATAGGTAGTAACATTTATCCCTTTTAAGCCTTTAACTTCTTGGGGTGTTACTATATCAATCAAAATAATCAATAATGTGAGGTAATGATGAAAAATTAAACACGTTGCTTTAGGGAGATAATAGTCACTATGTATGCCAAAACAACACTTTCATTTTCCATTAGTTGTAATAGAGATAGAAAAGGGTTAAAAATTAATATAATAAAATTTAAGTCTATTAAATATACTTATGTTATTATATTAACATGGTTATAGAATATTTGGAGTATTTTTAAGAATAAATAAACTTGAAAGAACTCAGTTAAGATGATTACCTCTTCTTTTATTATTATCCTTTAGTTCCCACTTAATCCTTATTAGAATTATTTTTTGTTAATTTCATGACATCTAGGAAATTTTAACAATATTTGGGAAGAAATTTGAGAAATAATTGGATAATATAGAGTGCTTAAATTGTGTGAAGTAGTGAGAAGAGGAGGTGCCCTTTTATAAGTGAGGGGAGTAGAACCCTTGTAAATATTCAAAGTTTAAAAATAATATAAAGTAATTTTCATGGGAAAGTGGAAAAAATAGAAAAAAAAATAAATATAGAATAATTAAATGTCAAAATACCCTCAACCAATCTTATTTAGATAATTTTAAGGGATAATTTAATCTTTGTCTCTTAGTTTAAACCCCCATGTTAACCCTTTTAACCCTTACCATGGTGACAAGATTTTTACCATGATAACTATTAATTATGGCTAAAAATTAAGTTGAAATTATTTTCTAATATTTATTATTTTGATTCAAAATATGGAATCCATTTTTTTAGATTCAATTCCTATAGGTGGTAGAAATTAATTCTATTATCTTTGCACAAAAATGTAAAAACCATTTTTAGAAGAAAAAATGTATTAGAATAAAAAACCCTTTATTATCATTCATTTCCTAGTAAAAAATATTAGATGAATGATAATTTATTTTGTTCAATATATTATCTAGAAATTTCATTAATATCATTCATAAATAGTGATTAACTTAATTTATTAACATAAAAATACATTACAAGCATAAAACAATTTTATGAAAAATTATATGCTTTTACCTTATAATGATTGATATACATTTCTAAACATTTGATAATAAATGTATGAATTATCACTCATTTTTATACATGTGTTAACAATAATTTTCCATAATTTGAATATTTAAAATAAAAAATTAAATTTTAAATTAAACATATATAATAAAAAATGTTTGTAAACAAAACATTTTCATTTAGCCAAGAATTACTAAACTAAGATTCCCTGTCATTTCTAAACTATTTCATGAATGTTATTAATTTATTTTATTAATTTTATTTTATCAATTTTATTTAAATATATATTATTTTATTTTACATTTATTTTTAATAAGTCAGTATTTACTTAAGTTTGGTGTTGTGTGCATCAAAATCTATCAAACACGTCAAATTTATTAAAGAGAAATATATTTTAAAATCTCAGGGTGTTACATTCTACCCCTTATAAAAATTTCTCCCTTGAAATTCCATTACTATAAATAAAATAAATAAGGATAATTTTCCTCATTACATACTTTCCCATATATATTCCTCAAATTTATGGTTTCACAAAAAAAAATTGACTAGGTGAGGGGACTTGTTTCGCATAACTTTATCTCTTCTATCCAAAATCTACACTATTTGTTCTTCATAAGAAAGATCATGCTCCAAAGATAAAACCTATGAGTTTAGCACATGTGAAGGATTTTATATGTACTTAATTAGAATAGATACAAGTAATACATCATGAACTTGGTATAGGGTTGGTTGAAGCACCAAGTGATAAGCTACTATCCCTGCTTGATCAAAAATCTTGAAGGGACCAATGTATCTAAGGCTTAGCTTCCACTTGTTTATAAATATGGAAAACTTATTCTAAGGAGATATCCATAAGAATACCTTCTATCAAACATAAAATTCTATATCTCATTGATTTTTATTGACATAATTATTCTTTTGACTTTGAACTACCTTGATGTGCTGCTGAATGGATTTTACTTTCTCTCTCGTTTATTTTAATTTATTTATTCCATTGAGGTATTCTTATTGTGCTATCTAAATGATTGAGTGAAATTTATTATTGTATGAAAATTCAACTAGGGTAAGGTGTTTATCCCATCCACCTTTGAAATATATAGATAAATATATCAACATATATTCTATGGTTTGAATGGCTCTCTTAGATTGACTATCTATTTGAGGATGATATGTCATGCTAAAGTCCAACTCTGTATTTAATTATTACTGATGAATTCTTCAAAACTTCATGATAAACCTGATATCTAAATCAGATATGATTTAGTTTGGTACTACATGAAACCTTACCGCTTTCATAATTTATATCCTATAAATTTGTTCAAGCGAGGAATCTTATCTGATAGTATAAAAATGCATGAAATCATAAGGAAATTGACTAAAACCTAAAGAAAATTATGTTATTTAGATTTATTGAGGGGTCCTATGATGAAATCCACTGTGATGTTTTACCATTTTTGTACATGTATGGGTAATGTTTTCATAAACACATTCTACTTATGATGTTTATCCATAATGTACTAACATGCTGGGAATCCAAATACATATAGTACAATATATCTCTTCATGTTTTCCAACTAGAAATGTTCTTTGAGATCTCTATACATCTTTATACTATTAGGATGGATAGATGATGATGATATATGTGATTTATACAATAGATATTTCTTTAATTTTGGTATTTATATAACACATAATTAGTTATTATACCTGATCATTCCATCATTGTCATGGTTGAACTTAGGAATATTCATTACCTTCTTATTCAACTCCAAATCATACTTTTGTACCTCTTTAATCATCACATAAATGGATGGTTGAACATTCATCTGATTAATATGAAATTTATTTTCATGACCCTCTCCCCATAGAGGTTCCCATCCTGGGCTGACAATGAAGGTAGGGAGATAATGGCCCCAAGTCCCACCTTTAGTAGACCCCGGGTCGATGAATAACATTGAGGGTATATAAAAGTATCACACATAGAAGGAATTTCCCTCAATAATAAAAGTAGGATCGAGATTTAGAATGAAAAATACTAAACAACTACATCTTATAAAATAAAAATTAAAAGCAAAACAATACCTTAACGAAATTATAATGTAAACAAATATAAAATGAGTATCTAAATAAACTTCCAAAAGTAATCCTAAGGCAGAAACTCAGCAACAACTCCAATATCCTATCTAATAATGTTCAGTTCAGTCCTCAAAGTCCTATTTCAAAACTAAAAAATATTTTGAATAGACATAGGGTGATAATAATATATATACTCAGTAAGATCATACCCAAAGTCTCTCATGCACATGTTAAAAGAGAATAATAATGCACCAGTGGAAGCATAGCTAGACAAACATGATCCTAATAGGTCAACTGATAAATTTCATCCTTACCATGACACACTCCCAAAATAAAACATCAACATTTAATAATATAATAAGAAACATATCGATAAAGGGTTCCCCACACCACTTTCCCACTAATTTTTTGCTCTCACACCCTAAAATTGTATGTCTTGGCACTGTAATTGCTTCAATAATAATCATTCCCAAAGAAACTTAGAAAACTTCATCATATCCTGCCAGGATATACCTAGGAAACCACATCATACAATTCACCCCATGAAACATGTCATGACATCCAAATCCTCCTATAACCACTGGGAATTTTGAAGCTACTCTTTTTACATAGAGAAATCCCCCGACCAACACAACCTTCAACATGTCCATACAAGCCATGTCACTGGCCATGGTGTGCCATGCACCACATGAATAGATCAACACACCCAGGTCTTGAGCATGATCAACCAAAAATAGCTTAACCATTCCCTTATCTCCAAGATGGTCTTCACTACACCCAACACCATGGTGTGGTGACTCCCAAAATGTCTCAAAACCCTCTTATATCCTCTAGAACACCCCCAAAATCCTACTTAGCACCACCAAGCCTTGGGAAACCACAAAGAAAAGGTTAGTAAGTTCCATACCATTACATCAGATACCTATCAAACAATTATCATCCTTAAGAATAAAAAAACTCAAAACATAGAAAGGAAATGGGGCTTAAATAACTATTCCATGAGATACCTCTCGAGGATATTGATATTTTAGGAATACTGCCACTCGCCAAGGAAAAAAGGCACATGAACTCAAAAAATCAATAATTATATCATAAAATAAGTAATTTTTTACAAAATATATTAACCAATATCAATAAATACATAAAAAAACTTGTAGTGTTGGGGACACATATATGCCTCATACTCCTAATCACTCTCCTCCAATTAACCATGCCTCTATAGTACACGACCCCAAGGAATAGTTTAACATACAGTACCTTCTCTCAATAGACTTGGATCTCTACTAGTTTCTCCATGAATTTCATGTCATCCTAGATATCCAACTATCCCCAGTCAATGAAAAGGGAGTCATCATGATGATATTGACGAAGCTAGGATATTTTTAAGACATCATAGATCCTATCCAACTATAGTGTGAGAACCAACTGATATGTCACCATTACAACATTCTAAAACACATCTAAGGTCCCTAAGAACTAGAGATAAATCTTTATCCCACTTCTAAACCTCCACTGCCCATGATGAGGGGAGCTATTTAATAAAACAAGGTCCCCAACATTAAACTCCAAGGGTATCCTCCTACAGTCTACATAATATTTTTATTGGTCCATCACCACCTCCATCCTCTCATGAACTACCTGAACATTCTCTTCCATTCTCTACACCACATCGGGACCAAGAACAGATGACTCCCCAACCATGATATAACATAGAGGGGATCAACATGAAATCCCATATAATTCCTCAAATGAAGATATGTTGATGGATGAGTGGTAGATGGTGTTATAAGAGAACTCAAATAAAAGAAATTTCTTTTCCCAGGATTCACTAAAATCCAAGATGCATGCCCACAATAAATATTCTCGTGTATGGATGGTATACTCCATTTGTTTTTCTGTATAAGGGTGTAATGTTGTTCTTAGGTATAACTAATTTCCAAAAGGGAGTTTTAATCCTCTATATATGAGTGTCCCAATATGAAAAAATGTACCACAGAACTCCATGTAGCCTCATGACCTCATCCATATACCTCCTTGGTAAAAAAATCCATGATGATCAATACCCATATTTCTAGGAAGTGGTATAAATCCACCATTTGATCTATGAAAACCTAGATAAAATTATATCATCCATGATAATAGGGTAATCCTATGATTAAACCCATCAATATGTCTTCCCACTTCCACTCAGGGATATATGGGGGTTGAAAAAAACTGCTAGGAACACAATGTTCTTCCTTTACATGCTAGAAAACTAAACACTGAGCCACAAACTCTACCACTTCCCATTTTATCCTATGCCACCAAAACTGCATCCTCAAACCATGATACAACTTAGATACTAATTGGTGAACCACAAAAGGTGATATGTAAAACTCAGAAAGGACTCTCTTTCGCATCACTATCGGGATGAACAACATATCCTAGAATGAAATATGGTTTTGAACATCCTCCTACCATCCCTCTAGGGAATCACCATGACCAACATAGTCATGCATCACCACTGTATTTGAGTCTCCCCATTCAGATTCCTCTAGTTTATACATCATAGAATACTTCACTACCATCTAAAACAATCAACCTTCTCTATCAACCACCCATGAAGTTAGGTTCTTGGATACTAACTCCCCCATTTCCCTCCAGGAATTCTCAACCTTTTGAACAACATCCATTCATGACTTCCTGCTCAGTTCATCATCCATGATATTACACTTCCTCGAGGTATAAGAGATTTCAAATTTTTATTCTTGAATAAATTATATCCAACTAAATTGTCATAGATTCAAGTTTCATTGAGATAATATATACCTCAAGATCTCATGATTGGTAAATATCCTAAAGAATTATCAAATGAGGTAATATCTCTAAAACTTCAATGAAAACACAACTAAATATAGCTCAAAATCATGGTTAGAATAGTTATTCTCATGGATATATAACTAAATAGACCCATAATAAAATATTTCCTTCTAGTTTATTAAGGTGCATCCCAATTCCATATGGTAAGCATCACCATAAACCACAAATTCCACCCCTTATTCTAACAATAGAATCACCAATGCACTAATAAATCTCCCCTTTAGGTAGTCAAATACCATATATCACTAATCAATATAGATTAAATATTGGTATTTCATAGTTAGATATATCAATGGGTCTATAATACATAATAAATTAGATATGAGAATCTTATAATAGCATGTGAGACTGAGTAAATTTTGAACCTCTACCGTGTTCTTGGGTGCTACCCAAGAAAAAATTTCCTCGATCTTTGATGGGACTAAAAATACCCTTGCTGGGACACCACATGCCCAAGTAAATACACCCTATATATCCAAAACTTTAAACCATACAAATTTTTATGGAGATGTTAGTGTCAAAGGTCCTGTAAGATAGCTCTAATATGATTGACATGCACCTCTTTTGACTTTGAGTAGATCAATATTCCATCAATGAACATGACTAGAAACTACTCTAGTAAATCATGGAACATGTAGTTCATGAGACCCATGAACACAACTTGAGGTTTCATGACATTTAATGGAATGAACATGAACTCAAAGTTCACATACCTGCAACAAAATGCGGTATTTAGGTTATCTTCCTCCTTTAGCCTCAACTGATGATATCCAAATTATAGATAAATCTTAGTAAACCAATTATATCCTCTTAACTGGTCAAAATAATCATCAATCCTAAAAGAGTGTAGAAACTCTTAACTGTAACCTAATTTAGTATTTGTTAGTCTACAAATAGCCTCAGAATACAATCAACATTCATAGTGAATAACACTATTTCACCCCATGAGAACATAATGGGCTAGATGAAACCCTTCTGTATTAGGTCATCTATCTAAATCCTTAACTCCCATAACTTAGAGGGTTCCATATGATAAGGATGAATTGAAATTAAAGAATTTCATGATTGTAATCCTACCCCAAACTCAATGTTACATTGAGGGGGAAGTTACATAACCTCCTAATGGAAGAAATCTAGAAATTCCTCAACAACTCTGGGAGTCTCTATAATTCTGATTCCCACTAACTTTACTAAATATCCTACCATCATGGAAAAAGGTTCTCCATATGCATAATTCCCATATGATAACCTCATTAACTTATGAAGACCACACATTGACTATCCATATCCAATAATTTGACCTTAATCTAGAAGAAATTTATAACTATATACATAGAATAAAAAAATTAGTTCCAAGGAAGATGTCATACAGCTATTTATATAGCAAGAATAGATCACCACATGATTGATTTTGAACCATCATTATACTACACCCCAAACACACATCAAACAAGATGGTCTGGCATTCAACTAACGTAATCAACACTAGAGGCATGAGAAGGCTCTCTATGAATTTTCCCAATGAATTGAATATGGTGGGTGAAACAAAGGAGTGTGAGGATCCTGAATCAAATAAGGTAGAAAAAATTGTACATGATAAGATAATCATTACTTTAATAATCTATGGCACCTCTAGTACTGACATCTCCATAGCATGAAATTGTCCTTATGTGAATAATATTCCTTGATATTGATGTCCACCTCTACATCCATGATCAGTTTGGGGTCCATGAATATGGGTAACATCCTGAGGCCAACCCCCGATAGCCCCATATCCTCTTGGAAGAGCATAATCCTATTTCCTATATTGGTTATATGATCTAACTAGCGGTTTCTACTAATGATGTTGTCAAAAAAAAAGTCACCACCACAATGATGAGCTGCAAAAACCATTAGTCACTAATTCTAGTGATAACCATGACCCATAAAAACATAGAATACTATTCTGAAGTTCCCAAGAGAAGAATGGGAGCTACTGGACCCAGAAGGCTGAAAAAGAAGTTGTTGGGGATAACTTCCCATTAGTTAAAACCTCAAAGCCCCTGTAATTTTATACCTCCAACTAATAACTATTCTCCTTGAGGAACACTTCTATATATCCACTCATGATATTCCTCCTCATGAGTGCATATTATTTATCACCTTTACCTTCATATGTACTTAAAAATATGGTGGAAATATAAATAGAGTAATGTCATACTAGATATATGGTTGGAGTGCCTCCTAAAGAATCCATGAACATGATTCGTCATCAAAAAAATGTTGAGGGTAAAATGAAAAAGTTCCTTAAACTTGATTCTAATATCTCACACAGATATACTCCCTTTATAAAGAGAAAGAACCTCCTTTATCTTTACTACTTTCATGGTTAATTATATGAACTTTTATTATAAATCATTCTAGAAATATATTCAGGAAACATGTGCCTCATTCTAATCACCAAGATACAATTTCCACCATATACATGTATAACCCCTTGTTTGAATAACGTCTAACTATACCCTAAAATTGTTCTAAGCATGAATCAAACTGAAATAAATCTCAAGCTCTCTGATTAGTACTCCATCTCTAGATCTGAGGTGTAATATCCTAGATTTTCTCAATGGTACATACCATTTATTTTTTTGTTTAAATTCCTTAAAAAACCCTTATAATGATTCCTAATGAAGTCAAGGAGGACTCGGGTGTGTTAGGGGATCGTTCGGAGCCCAGATCCCCAAAATGGGAATAAAAGACTCAGACACATGGTTATTAGAAACCATGTAGCCCATCTCACATGGTTTCCCTAAACTGTGCGATTGTAGAAAGTGGGGTGTTGGGGGGCACACGATTTTTCTGAAACCGTGTGACCCTAGACTCATGGCCATGAGGTGCTATGGAGGTTTTGGAAAGAGATATTTTACACAATTTTTTCATGGTTTGTCGAACCATGTTCCTAACCATGTGGGGTGCCCCTTTGAAGTAGAACATGGCGCATAGTTGGCACACAGTTTGTCTGACCTTGCAGCCAAACCATGCACCCCTATTTTGAGGGTGAAATGTCCATTTTTCCCTCTTAAATGATTTAACTTATTTATTCCTCTCTCCTATTTTTCTATAGCAGCTGAGCCTTCCTCCCCCTCATATGAGCTCCCTTCTCCCCCTCCATAAGGTCTTGAGTAACTCCTTCAAATAGACTCCAAATCTCTCATCGTCAAAAGAAATTTAAATCCCTTAGTAATATCTTCAATCAATTCACTTCTATTTCAATTTTATTTCACCCTCAGTCATGTTATTTAGGTGTGACCACTTTCACCCTATTTTTTGGGAATTTGATGATTTCTTCATTTTCTCTAGTTCTAGGTTGAATCAAGCCTCAATAAATGAGTTGGGTTCTACTACATCAGGGTAGGTGTTCTAGGTCATTCCCATTCATTTTTTCACTTCTTAAATGATGCGGCGTTGTTCCTCTTGTCGGACCCTTCCAATGATGCTTCAAAATTGTTTAATAAATTAATTTAAATTGGTTTTCCATGTAGTGTGTGATCCAATCTTATGGATAAATCCATCCCTGTGGTATTCGTCTTGTCATTGGCTGCCCCTTTGGGCATACCCACCTTATATGGCCTATTTTTTCCATGCCATAAATGGTTAAACACCTTGTGTGTGTGATTCTCAACTTGGTTAAATGCATTAATTCATAATTTGACTTTAAATGAATGATGAACCAAGTGATTGGCCTTTGAGCTTGATGCCTCATACTTTATAATTGAATAATTATGCTTGATGCTTCACCTTATATGTCACATGTCATATATTTGAATATTTATGCATGTTGGTTGATTTTACATGATTTATGAATTATTTTATTGCTTTTCATGTGTATTATTACATGTGCCCTGTGCCCTAATTACTACGTATTCCATAGTTGATTGGATTGTTTTTTATTTTATGCTTGGGATAGCTAATTAGCATGGGGTCTTGAGATTCTTATTTGATGACATGTGTTTATATATGTTATTCCCTGTGATGTGATCATTCGTTACTATGTCTCGCTGCTATGGGCCAGGAGTAAAAATGGGTTCCATTTTAAGGACACTATGGTTGGACTCACCGTGTTCAGTTGGATTCACTTGATATACCCAGAATGATATATTGGATTTCCATGTACGGGATCTCCAAGAAGATTTTACATACTCATTTGTGACACTGGTTACCTAGGGGAGCAACTGAGGATGGACTCATTGGAAATATGGTTATTCCATGCCTTAATCAGTCCCCTAGGTGAGATACTTGGTACGGACTCAGAGTTCACCATGTCGTAAGTGATACATGGGATGTCTTATCGGTTTCCTTGGATAAACTCGATGACATTGGTTATATTGGAGACTCTTATAGTGAACCTTGGGATTCTATATATATTGCCTTCGTTGGGATTAGGACTCCACCATTGGATTTGATAGATTGATTGATTTTTTGTGTCATATGTGATGTTTCTCTTTTATATTATGATCTTTCTTGAATGATGACATGAAAATGTGACCTCTAAGCCAAAGCACAAGCTTGGTGTCTTCCTAAATTGGTTTCTTAGTTTACAATGTCCCTCATATACATACTATCACTTGTACAGGTACCTCATTTTAGACATATAGCTTAGGTAAAAGTAGGTGGTATCGGTCAAGTGTCCATTTAGGAACTTGGACCAACATGTTTATTTATTTATTTTTTCATTTACTTGAATTTATTATTATGTCGCACTATTTATTTATTATTGCACAAAATGGATTGTCCTTGAAACTATTGGTGGTGGCCTAATGAGATTGTATATTACACCTTGTTTGGGACACCTTTGGTACCCAAGTTGACTTCATGATTATAGGTATCAAAAAGGGAAGTGTTTCACTTCTAATTATTGATTTATTTCCAACTTTAGGATAGAGATTGGGGGAAGGGGACCTTGCCTATGCTCGAGATACTTACTATATAATTTTTTGACCTTTGTATATATTTTGATAGAATTTAGTATATGCATGTATCCCATGATCCCTAGTAGTCTCATTTTGTATAGAATCCAAATTATCATCATCATTTTATTTATTATTGTCATTCATCTTTCTTCGTTTGTTGTTCTTACATAGTTTATTTTTATTATGACGCTTCTACTATTTTGTGTTTCTACTTCTGCTATTTACTTTTTATGGATTACTTCTATGATCACTCTGATATATAAGGGAATAGTCTCCCCATGGACACACCCTAGGTCCTCACTTATTTTCTATAGTATCTGGTATATAGAGAGGCGCATTTGTGGTCATGTAGCCACTATCTTGGGGAACCAGTAAGTGGAAGCTGGGTGGGATGCTACAAAGTGGTATCAGAGTTGTTTTCATTTTTTATTACTATTTAGGTTTATATAGGAGGTTAGGATGTTGTAATTTTCTAATGTGCTTATTTCTGGGAGTATCTACCCCATGTATAGGTGAAACCCAAATTTCCTGGGATGGGTAAATGTTGTTATTGCTTGTGCTTGTTACAGTTTCATGGATTTCACCATTTAGGTGACACGCTTGCTTTGTGCCATTAATAAAATTGATGAAATTATTGGTATTTTGGAATTTATTCTACCATACCCCAATGATATAATGGAATATTTAATCATGCATCATACTAGGCACCATACGAATAAAATTTCATGCGTTGTGCCATGCCATATTTACTTTTTTAGTGTGCATTTCCTATTTTTCATGTCATTGATATTGTGCCTTGTAGTGCTTGATTTTTTATATTTATATAAATTTTCTAATTCCTCTTTTAGGAGCATGTAATGATTTTGATTAAGTGGAAACCCAATTTAAATTTATAAGGTGTACGGGCCCTTATAAAATAGAATTGTGATCCACCTAATTTGACCATTTAAAAAGGGGATTGAAATACTTAAATGAATTGAAATGAATACAAAATTTAAAATAAAATTGTGTCTTTATATGAAAAATGTGAGACCTTGAACTTGACTTCACCTTAGTAGTGGGATTTGGGCCATTTCTTTGTGTTCCTTATATGATTTTTTCTTACAACCTTGACATGACTCCATGAGTGGGAATAGGGGTGTGTTTCTTTAGTAGAGAGGCCTTGTACCTACACTTCCCTTACCATTTCCCTTATATGTTTTCCCTATCTATTATAAATATTGTCTGAAGAGTGTTCTTGGAAATTTTAGAGTTATTCCACCACAAAAACCTCATGTTGTATTCCAGGAAGGTGGTGATGAGCACACTTCATATATGGTGGGACCTGATCCACCCGTGATACCTCTTGTAGTGCCACTTGTGGAACCTACTACTAATCTTCCACTAGGTGTCAATTCTTAGTTCTGTGATAGTTTTCTTCAGTTCATTATATCTATTCAGAGTTCTCCTTATCCTACCCCTACTATGGAAGAGCTGACTCATGACTTTCAGTAGCAGTATCCTCCCTCCTTCTCGGGGGATGATGGACCTCAGGCTACGGAGTCATGGTTAGAAGCTATGGTGTTAATATTTTACCATATTGAGACACCTATAGAGTGGAGGTTAAAGCTAGCTTCATACATGTTATGTGATTCCACAAATCATTATTGGTACATCATATATCAGGCTTAGTTTTATTGGGGTATGGTCTCAGTAAACTTCTAGATGACTTTATACAACCACTTCTTTCCACATACTCTGAGGGAAAATCATGCCAGGGAGTTCATGTATCTTCATAAGGGATATATGGCTATGATAGATTATTCTAATCACTTCAATGAGCTCCATTATTTTTCTCCATCTCTGACTGGTGACAATTTGATGACTACAAGGTATTTTTGAAGATGGGATTGGGTATATTGTTCACTCATAGGTGAACATATTTTTGTTGAATATCATTAAAGAGATAGTGAACCAGGACCTAATTATAAAATGGAATCTTAGAGAAGTTGGTAGTGTGATCCAAGACTGTTTAGTTCTAAGATCGGGTGACAGTTCATCTATCAGTAGGAAGCATCATTTTGAGGGTGCACGTGGGGGAGGTTCCAGCTAAGTGACATGAAATGACTCCATAGTGTGTCACCAATGTGTACAGTCAGGCCATAAGAAGCCTCAGTACATGAGGAACCCAATAAAATTCTAAGATTTTGGTAAGATGGGACACCTTCACCACTTATGTCGGTATTTTACTCTAGAATATAGTGAGAGGGGATCCATACCGATGCATCTCTCAAGTATAGGATATGCAACTCAATATCAGGATGAGAGTTGGTCTTCTACCATCTGATCATGCAGAGGTGGAAATGGTCATAGTCTAGGTAGTTATACCCCAGAGGCTTAGTGTCAATAGAGTGGATCTACTCATTATAGTCAGGAAGCATCTTAGGGATACAGTTCAGGCCATGTCTATGAAGTTTAGAATGTTTATAAGGAGTAGAATCTAGGTCCATCTATGATTAAAGGTACTATTCTGATATACTCTACTCTAGTATCTTCCTTATTTGATCCAGGTGCATCGCACTCCTTTATATATGCTTTTGTTATGGAATGTTTGGGTCCTACAATTGAGTAATTCTGTGGCGTCATGTCTCTTGACACTTCGCTCAAGGTTATAATAGAGGTCATACACTAGTTCCAAGAGTCCCACCTTGAGATAGGTGGGTACTGCTTCTTCTGATGTTTCTTTATCCTCGAGATGACTAGCATTAATGTCATTCTCGGCATATATTGGCATGCTCTTTACCATTCCCAAGTGTATTGTTATTGCTACCGAGTATTTTTATATCACCTGATGGAAACACGTATATCCATAAAGGTGAATGAGATAATTGGTAAAGTCAATGTGAACCCAATCATAGTGGTCTAGGTAGAGTTAAAACTTAGTTTGTGAGTCTTATTATTAGAGGATAAGGAATTTAGTTAGTATAATTACCTCTTAGTGTGGATCATTTTAGGGATGTCTTATCTAATGATTTATTTGGATTAACTCTTGAGAGAGAGGTTGATTTAACTATAGAGCTAGTTCTAGGTGTGACAGCAGTGTTCATTCCTCCATATAGGATGGAACCTATAGAGCTCTAGGAACTCCAAAAGTAACTTGAAGACTTAGAGGATAAGGGTTTTATCTGACCCATCACATCATCATGGGGTGCACCGGTCCTTTTCTCCAATAAGGAGGATGGTACCCTCATATTGTGCAGGGATTACCACCAACTTAACCAGCTTACATTGAATAACTGATATTCACTACCTCATATAGATGTACTCTTTGACTATATTTTAGGAAAAGATATTTTCTTCAAGATAAATCTAAGGTTGGGATACTACCAGGTGTGAGTGAGGCCATCAGACATACACGTACAATGTTCTAGAGTAGGTATAGCTTGTATGAGTATCTGGTTATGTCGTTCGGTCTGATGAATGTGTCGATAGTCTTCATGGATTTGATGAATTAGGTTTCCACCCATATATTTACTCCTTTTTGGTGGTCTTCATAGATGAAATCTTAGTGTAATCATGCACCAAACCGACCATGTCAACCATCTTGAGATCATGATGAGTACACTAAGAGAGAACTAGACATATGAGAAGCTCAGTAAATTCCAATTTTGGATCAGCAAGGTTCAATTCTTGGTTTATATCATATCTAAGTTATCCATATCTATTGACTTAGAGAATCTAAGCATCATGGTTTCCTGGGAACATATGATGAATGTGTTTGATATATGTAGATTCATGGGGCTAGCTGGTTATTATAGGTGATTCATCCTGGACTTTTCATGCATGGAAGTGCTGCTTATGAGCTTGACTAAGAAGGTTTCAAAATTCAAATGGATTGAAGCTTGTGAAATATCATTTGAGGAGTTAAAGGGAAGAGTGAATTCAACATCAATCTTGATTCTTCCTGAGTTGGGAAAAGGTTATATAGTCTATTATGATGCTTTGGGGATCGGGCTGGGTGTAGTTCTAATGTAGGATGATCGAGTTGTAGTGTATGGATCCCTCCAAATGAGGCCTAATGAATGAAACTATCCTATGTACAACCTCAATCTAGTAGTCTTGGTTAATTCTCTATGTTGTTGTAAGCACTATCTATTGGGTGAGCAATTCATTTTTTACCTGGATCATAAAAGTCTCAAATACATCTCCATGCAGCGAGACTTGAATCTAAGGCAGCACAGGTGGGTTGAATACCTATAATCTTTAAACATTGAGTTTTTTTATAAACCCAAAAATGGAAATGTCATGGATGATCCCCTAAACTTGAAAACACAGACACAATCCATCAAGGAGGATAGTCATGAGTGGAAAATGATGACTTTGTTTTCTAATTTGCACCTGTAGGTTTAGGAGCAACATGGGCAACGTGTTCTAACAGCTCTAGCAATGATGTACTCTCTTCTAGAGAAGGTCTGAATGAAGCATTTGTAAGACTCTGAGGGTCTTGTTTTGATGGAGATCATCATAGGAGAGAACCCAAATCCTATTTGGGTCATTGACAAGGACAAGACCCCAATTTTTCATGGTCGTGTGTGGGTGCCTACAGATATATGTGAAGAGTTGATAAGGGAATCATATGACTCTATCTGGGTAGTTCATCCTGGGCTTACCAAGATGTATAGAGATATACATCATCAATATTGGTGGCTAGGTATAAAGAGGCATATAGTAGGCTTTATCACACAGTGCTCCACCTGTCAGCAGGTGAAGTCAGAGCACCAGCGACCTACCAAACTTCTACAACCTCTATTTATTCCTCAGTGGAAATGGAATGATGTCACAATGGATTTTTTTATTGTATTGTTGAGATCCTCTCTAGTAAGTGATTCAGTATGGGTGATTTTTGATAGGTTGACCAAGGTTTCACACTTCCTACCTATCTAGGAGACCTTCTCTATTGACAAGCTAGGAATTCTTTATATCTGGGAGATAGTGAACCTTCATGGTGTTCCCCATTTTATTATTTCATACCAAGATGATCATTTCACATCATGATTCTAGAAAGGATTACATAAGGCACTTGGTTTATAGGTGCTCTTGAGTATGGAATATCACCCTCAAACCGATGGGCAGTCCAAACGGACGATACAAGTGTTGGAGGATATTCTTCGGGCCTGCATCCTTGATTTTAGAGGTTCATGATAAAATAATATTCCTCAGTTTGAGTTTTCCTAATACAAAATAATTCATAAAACAATACAGATGGCTCCATATGAGGCCCTCTATGGTAGACTGTGTCGTTCACCTCTATGCTGGCTTGAGGTGGATGAGGAAGATCTACTGGGTCCTCATCTCGTTTAGGAAACTTTAGGGTAAGACCAGTTGATTCATAAGCGTATGGCTACAACTTGTTCTAGGAAGAAGTTATATATTGATCGTCACCATAGACCTCTGGAGTTCGAGGTGGGACATCAGGTCTTTCTACGTTTATCACCTAGATTAGGTCATAAAAAATCAAGAGATAAGGAAATTTATCACCTTGTTATGTAGGGAATTTTCATGTAGTGGAGAAAGTTGGGCTAGTAGCCTATCAGTTGTAGTTACCTTAGAGCTATCGTGTCATGCACGAAATCTTCCATATATCATATCTTTGATAGTATCATCCTGAATCATATCATTTATTTGACCTCGAGGATATTGAGCTGGAGGGTGATGCACCTTTCAAGGAGCATCTGATACGTATCGTTGATCGTAGCATGAAGACCCTTGTGGTAGGTCAGTTCCTCTAGTTTGGGTTCTATGGCATCATAGATTCATTTAGGATGAGACCTTGGAGCAAGAGGTTTATGTACGTATGCAGTGGCCATAACTTTTCTCAGATGATGTCATCCCACCCTCGGAAGGGAAACTTGGGGATGAGTTTTATTAAGGATGGTAAGTTGTAACATACCTAATTTTCTCAAAGGTATAAACTATTTATTTTTTGTTTAAATTCCTTTAAATAACCCTTATAACGACACCTAATGAATTAAAGGAGGACTCGGGTGTGTTTTGGGAACTTTCAGAGCCTGAATCCCTGAAATGGGAAGAAAATAATGGATCACATAGGTAGTAGAAACCATGTGGACCATCCCACATGGTTTCCCTGAACCGTTCATTTTTCGATATTGGGGTGCTAGGGGCCGCACGGTTTGTATGAAACAGTGCAATCCCAAGTACGTGGTCATGCGGTGTTGTAGAGGTTTTGGATGGAGTTTTTTCTCATAGTTTTTATAAGGTTTAGAAAATTGTGTGGCTAACCATGTGAATTTCCCCTTTGAAGTAGAACATGGTTCACATTTGGCACACAGTTTGGACAATCATGCATCCAAACTATGCACCTCTATTTTGAGGGTGAAATGTTCATTTTTTCCTTCCTAAATAATTTAACCTATTTCTTCTTTTCCCCCTATTTTATCTAGTGGTTGATCCTTCCTCACCCTTACACAATCTCTCTTATCCATCTCCATAGGGTTTTTAATATCACCTTCAAATAGACTCCAAATCTATCATCCTCAAAATCAACTGAAATCCCTTGATAATCTCTTTGATCTCTTCCCTTCTATTTCAAGTTTCTTACACCCTCAGTTTCTCTATTTAGGTGTGACCACCTTCACCCTATTTTTAGCGAGTTTGACAATTTATTTATTTTCTCACATTCTAGGATAAATAAATCCTCAAAAAAGGACAAGTGGAGTGCTAATACATCGAGGTAGGTGGTCTAGGTCCTTTCTGCTTGTTTCATTGATTTTTAAATGATGTTATGTTGTGCCACTTACTATACCCTTCTGACGATGCTTAAAAATTATTTAATAAATTAATTTATATTGATTCTCCATGTATTGTGTGATCCTACCTTATGGGTAAACTCATCCATGTATTTTTCATCTCGTCATTGGACACCCCTTTGGGTGTTCACACCTTGTATGCCCTATTTTTTCCTTGCCTTAAATGGTTAACCACCTTGTGTGTGTGAGTTGTAGATTGGTTAAATTCCTTAATTAATAATATGAATTTAAATGAATATTGAACCGTAATATTGTCCTTTGATATTGATGCCTCATACTTTATAATTTAATTCTTATGCTTGATGCTTCACCTTAGATGAAACATGCCACATTTTATTCTTATTGCTTATGCCATAGTTGATTGGCCTATTTTGGATGTTATTCTTTGGCTAGATATTTATCATGGGGTATTGAGATGCTTATTTGATGACATGTGTTTATATATGTTATTCCATGTGATAATATTATTGGTTTCTATGCCTCACTGCTACAGGACATAAGTGAACATGGGTTCTGTTTTGAGGACGCCATGGATGGAATCATCATGTTCTATTGGATTCACTTGACGTGTCGGGAGCGATACCTTGGTTTTCCATGTACAGGCTCTCTGGGTGGATTTTAGATACTCATGGGTGAAACCAGTTCCCTAGGGAAGCAGCTAAGGATAAACCCATTAAAAATATGGCTACATCATGCCTTGGGTGATACCTGGTCCCCTATGTTAAATACTTGGTACAAACTTAGATTTCACCATGCCATGAGTGATACAAGGGATATCGTATTGGTTATCTTAGACAGACTTGATGAAATTGGTTATATTTGAGACTCCTATAGTGACCCTTGGGATTCTATATATATTTACATGGATGGGATTGGAACTCCACCATTGGAATTGATGGATTGATTGATTATTTGTGTCATGTGTGATGTTTCTCTTTTATATTATGATCATGCTTGAACGATGACGTGTAAATGTGACCACCAAGCCAATTCAAAATATTTGGGTCTTCGTACCTTGGTTTCTTAGTTTAAAATGGCCCTCATATACATATTATCACTTGTATAAGTACCTCATTTCATAAATCTATATTAGGTTGAAGCAAGTGGTATCAGTCGAGTGTCTATTTAGGAACTCATACCGACATGTTTATTTATTTATTTAGTTATTTCCATGATTTTATTATTAAGAAACACTATTCATTTATTATTTCATGAAATGGATTAACATAGACACCATGGGTGGTGGCCTACTAAGATTATATCTCACACCATACTTGGGATGCCTTTGGTACCCAAGCAGACATCATGATTTCATGTATCAACAAAGGGAAGCATGCTGCTTCTAATGCTTGGTTGATTTTCGGCTTTAGGATGGAGTTTGGGGGCAGTGGACCAATTCTATACTTGATATGATTATTGTATAATTTTTTGAGAATTTTGTATATTTTGATAACATGTAGTGTATGTATGTATCCTTTGATCCCCATTACTCTCGTTTTGTATAGTGTCATGGTTATCATCATCATTTTATCTATTATTGTTATTCATTTTCCTCCATTTTTTGTTCCTCTTTCATGGTTTATTTTTATTATGCTTATTCTATTGTTTCATGTTTCTTCTATTTCTATTTAATTTTTATTGACTACTGCTATGCTCACTCTTATCTATGAGGGATCTCCCAACAGACACACCCTAGTCCCTCGTTGCTAGTTGGAAGCCTCTGGTGTATGGGCATACATGCTTGAGGTCATGAAGCCACTGTCTCAGGGCACCGATAGGTAGCACCTACGATGGGATGATACATGAGGCACTCCCCTCATACTTATCCAAGACTTGAAATTAAAAAGAATATAGTTTTTTATTCCATGCCTTATCCTTCTCTATTGGGTTGATCCTCTGATGATCAACTGTATGATCCTACTGACCCTCTACTACTTGAGTTGCACATATATGATAACCATGAGACATTTTTGAAAACAAGGTGAAACCTTATGCTCAATGGCCTAATTTTTTTTAAGGTTAATTAAATTAATTATTTTTAATTCCTCAAGGTCACCCAATTTAGATAAGAATGAAAATAACCATAATGCATGTACCTCTCATAGGTCTCTAAACTATAAGAGGATCCACCACACATGGTTGTTTAGTAGACTTAGGTTCCTTACATTGGATCATGGGGGCCCTAAAATCTTATGTCCTAACCAGTCTCTCTAACCTATTTCACTTACCAAGATTAACTAAAATCATCACCTTACCAACCCATGTAATCCTCATATTTCCTAACTCTAAAATACATATTATCTCTCAACCTCACCATTTATACCACTATGTCATGACCCTATCTCCCCATTGGTACCCCTCCTAGGATGAAAATGAAGTGAGAGAGATATTAATCCCCCAATCACAACTTTAGTAGGCCCTAGGTTGGTGACTAGCACTATGGGTATATAAAAATATCACACATAAAAGGTATTGCCCTCAATAATAAAAGTATGATCAAGAGATAGAATGAAAACAAACAATAAATTCCATATTATAAAAGAAAAATGAAAACCAAAACCATCCCACAATGCATGTATAATTTAAAAAAATACAAATAAAGTTTCTAAATAAATACCAAAATGTAATCCCAAGGCAGTGACTTGGTAACAGCTCCAATGTTATGGTTAGTAATGTCATACTCAGTCCCCAAAGTCATCCTAGAAACCTAAAAAAGTTTTTATATACACAGGGTGATAATAACATGTATACTTAGTAGGATAATGTCTAAGGTCTCTCTAGAACATGTGAAAAGAGTATATTAATGCACCAATAGACAAATAATAGGACTAACATGCACTTAAACAAGTCAACTAACCAATATCATCCTCATCGTGACATGCTCACCAAATAATTCATCCAAGTGTAATAATGTAATAATAAGTATATCGGTATATGGTACCCTATATTTCTTTCCCACTAATTTTCCATCTGCATGCCCCAACTTCATAAGTCCTGGAACTCCCATCCCTTCAGTAATAATTTTGTGCAAAGATACCCATGAAACTGTATTATTTCCTACTCAAAGACACTTGGGAAACCACATCATACCATGCAATCTTTAAAAAATTTCATCACATCTTCATCCACCCACATCCACTACCATATAACCATATTAATAGGGTATTATTAACATAAAGGACTTCAACCTCATCCCCTCCTCTTACCATGCAGATGCCCCTCTATGAACCACCTCATCATCTCGTCAATCATCACCTCTAGTACACTATACTCAAAATATATAATATCCAATGCATTATAATCTCACATGGAAGAGAGAGTGGGGAAGAGGGGGTTGTTCTCCATCCTTCCTCTCCATCATGGATATTTGGGAAAACACTCAAAACCTAAAAACTTTGGGTATAGGTGTTAACACATGACTTGAGTGGGGTGAGTATAGAAATAACATAAAAGTAAATTATAGGTATAAAACACAAAATTACATCCTATGGGTTCCTAAAAAGAGAACCAATGTATCTCAAAAAATCAACCCAAAGTATCACAACCTCTACCACTATCTCTACCACCTCTTAATGCACCATTCCACATATGTAATCCACACACAAGATATATACCATATTACTTTACAAATCAAGAAATTTATAGATTTTCTAATTACTAAACATCTTCATTTATCAATCCCATTAATTTTATATTTAATGATAACCACTTCAAACACACTTCCCACATTAATTATATGACTTTATTAATTATTTCTACCCATTCCATTTCAGTTTCATCATTAACATTCCATCTTATAACTATTGGGAAAATAGAACAACAAAATAATTAATAGCACATCCATCTCATTCCAAAAAATCATGATTCAAAACCACCTCACATAACAACCATCACATATCTCATTTTAGATTTAAGAAAGGTATTTCATCACAATTACTTCATTATTTTCAAGGGTATTCTAACACAAATTTGAGATTACATGGGAAAAAATTTATTATCTATATATACATTCTTATATTTTTTCATGCATTATGAGTTTAATCAAAAAATAAAAATATGGTTCATAAATTTCAACAATAACTACAAAAAACCTATCTCATCATAAGTTAAATTTGGAAAAACAGCAATCATACACAAATGTATAGTCAAAAATCACATGAATAATTAAAACTAATTTGATTGATCCCCTCCCCTCCAATTCCAATTAATATAATTAATTGTGTTTATTAATACAATACATACCATCTGCCCAAAGGAATAAAAAGGCATGATATTACCACATGTACATCTAAAGAAGGAAAGAACGAGGGTCTGCTACCTTGATTGAAGCTTCAAAAGTGAACCAATACTCGCAATAGAAGAGACAGGGGATCGAACTATACTAAGTTCAAGAGGGAAAAGTCCAAAAAATCTATCCATAGAAATAAACCATCAAACCAATCCAAAAAAATTGAGCCTCTTACTATCGTGATCCTCCCAAAAATAAGAATTTAAGAAGAATGAGAAAACGAGAAGAGGGGGTATTGTACCTCGATCACAAGACAAGAATCAATGATCCAAGAAGTTAACACCTAAAATAAGATGATCAAAGGGTGAAAAGGGGTCTGGAGTTGGCCAAATCATAGAGGAGAATATAATAAATCAAAACAAATGAGGTTGAGTCCTCTATTTATATAGGATATCCCAAATTGCCTCACCACATTGCAGCGGATTCCCAATGCTCATGGTGGCCCCATTCAAAGGGAGATCTAAACCTCCCATGGTCATTTACCCCTTTTATATGCATTTAAAACCCAATTTTACCACTACCATGGCCTGGACCATGGATTTTTCCAACTCATGTTGTCTTCTCTGACATATTCCAGGACCAGACACTATGGCTTGGTGCCAAATTATTGTCGTTTCCCCCTTATCTTTCCCAAGGCTATGACATGGTGAGCTTCATCTCCACATTTTACATAGAAGTTCCCCTAAGAAAATACACCCAATTCCACACCCTTCACTATTAATTTTTGTGCTTCCCTTTTTACATAGAGTGGGGTCTCGATCAACATGACCTTTAACATGACCATATGGGCTGGTCATTATCCGTGGTGCACCAATCACCACATGACCGGATCAACATACCTAAGGATCGACCATGGATAGCCTAAAACAGCTTAACCGCACCATCATCTCCAACATAGTCTTCACCACACCCACCACCATGGAATGGTGACTCCCAAAATGTCCCAACACCCTCTTCTAGCCTCTAGAATACCCCCAAACTCTTCCACGACACCACCAAGCATCGATAAACCATGAAGGAAAGGTTTGGATGGTCTATACCATTACATTTATTCCATCCAGCCATTATTTAAAGATACATCCTCTATAAATCCATATATATTGGATCTTTTTTTATCCTCATTATAGACAAGCTAGCATAGTCCTTCTGACTCAATGCATCATCCACCCTTTTCACCTTCTAAGGGTGGTAATATATCGAGTTGTCATAATCATTAATCAAATACGACCATATTCATTGGTGAATATTCAAATATTTCAATGTTATTATATACATTCATATTTTATAATTAGTATATATATATATCACACCTTTTACCATAAATATATTACCTCTACAATTTCAATGAAAATTTTTCTACTGTCAGCTCCAAATCCTATGTTGAATAATTTTTCTCATGAAAATTCAATTAGCGTGAGACATATACTAGCACCATGTCATTCTAAATTGTAAAACATCCCAATATTTTATTTTATACAACATTATATATCACAAACACTTCTCCACTATATGGTAGTGTAAGAACATGTGCACCAACCAAACTTATCTTTGGTTCTAAGAAATTCTCTTCACATTCATCGATACAAAATAATGTAACTCCATTCCATGTCAACTTGGTTAGTGGATTTGATAGCTGTGGGAAATTTCTCAAAAAGTGTGAATAATATCCATCCAATATAAGAAAACTATGTATATTCATCACTATGGTTAGTTTGATCCAATGTTCAATAACTTCCATCTTTGAAGGATCCATCTATAATCTATTACTTTTAATCACATTACCCAAGAATGATACTTTCTATAGCCAAAATTCACACTATTGAAATTTTGAAAACAACTTATCCTTTAGTAAGGACTTCAAAAAAATCCTTAAATGATCTTTAGGTGCCTAATTTCTCTTTGAATATATGATAATATCATCTATAAAGACTACTACAAATTGAACAATGTGATCTATGAAGAATATATTCATTATATCCATGAATATAATATGGGAATTGGTAAGTCCAAATTGAATCACTATAAATTCATAGTGTCCATAACTTGAATTAAAGTCTATCTTGGGTATATCCTATCTATTTACCTTTAACTGATATCCATATTGAATATAAATATTGGGAATTTATTGAGCGCCTTACAGTTGATTAGAAAAATCATCAATATAGGGTATATGATAATTATTCTTGATCATGATCTTATTAAGTTCATTGTAATCAATGTGGATATTCATTGGACCATATTTATTTTTAACAAAAATAATGGTTTTACCTAATGGAAAAACATATGGATGAAATAATCCCTTATCTAGATTCTATTGAAGTTTCTTCTTCAAATTCTACTTCTCAATCGGGGCCATTCTATAAGGAGTCTTTGAAATAGGAATAACATCATGTATGAGTTCTATTTAAACTCAACTTCATGATTCTAGGGAATATAAGAAAACACTTCAGAAAATATATCAGAATATTCTTGAAAAACATACATATCTTCAATGTTTATTTTCTCCCCAACCATTTGAGACAAATACCCCTCATAAATATGCAGTAAGACCCATATAATGGAAGTAATTTCTATTATAAATTCAAGTTCATCCTTGAACCAATAGACTATAATTTGTTTTGTAATATCAGACATGATTTCATTTCCTTAACAATTGATAAGGTATTTATAAAGAGAGAGCCAATCCATGGAAAAAATGATATCAAATTCTTTTAGAGGGAGAATAAAAAAAATTATAGGAAGCACATTCCCACAAACTTCTATCAGATTTTAGCTATATACCTAAGATGAAATCATCATATCATTATGTTTTTTCATTGATATATAAAAATATAACAGTTTAGGTGGTGATGTGACACTCTTTGAAAATTATTCATATATAAAATATTGAGTATAAACTAAATAAAAACATTATATATAGTTCTAGAGTTGATTATAAATGCACCTTTCGCCACTTCATTCTCATAACCCACTTCATCAGTTTTGATTGCATGAAAATTAGATTTTTTTTCTCTTGTATTAAGAGGATGTTGACATCAATTATTTTCATTAACCCTTGAATTCATGACTTGGTTGGAATAATTCCCATATACTATGAAATTATTTATTGGAGTGTGCATGATGTATTCGATTGATATTTATCTACATTTATTTCATTCATTGGCCTCTTAATATCCCTTTGACATTCATTTGATTAATGACCTTATTCTCTACACATAAAACATTTACCTATCCCCTTAAGGAAATTTACCCCATGCTTCTTTCTATACTTTCATCATATAGGAATATTGATTTTATCTCCTCTATAGGTTTAATTATTATAATTTTTATAAAATTCCATTTTTATAAAATTCCATTTTTATCTTCTTATCCCCAAAAACACAAGATTAATTGGAGTCATCAGTCTCAATTTCTACCTTGATAGTATATCAAATGATTTATTCATAGATTATAAAGTCCCTTATGGAGAAAAAATTTTGTATACTTGGTTTTAATCCACTAAAGAATCGATCAAATCTTCTTCTAGGGTCGATGATAAAACCATAAGTGTGCCTTGGAAGTCTTGTAAAATTTTCCTTATAGGTACCAATGGATTCATCATCCTTATACTTTGACTCAAGGAATATCCTTTCCATTTACATGTGAAGAGTTGGAGGAAAGTGGCTACTAAAAAGTAACCTCTTAAACTCCTACCATTAAATGGATTTAATTTCTTCATCTTGCCCTATATTCTTAATAATAGTCTACTTTTAATCTGTTTCACCTTCCAAATTATAAATGATAAAGAAAATTTTTTCATTCTCAAAGCACTAGAGAACAAAAAATATATTTTTAGTGGAACCGGTACATTACTCAAAAATTATTGGATTAAAGGACCCACTAAAGTAAGGTGGGTGTTTCCTCTTGAACGTGTCATTAGTACATTTCACTTATTTTGATCATTTGTAAGATTAGTATGATTCATAGCTTGAGAGAGTTGCATAAGCATTACAAAAATATTATTCATTCCACCCCCATGCTATTTGGTTTGATAAACCAGCTAGGTTAAATACCCAGAGGGGAAGGGGAGAATTAGGGTATTATAGATTAAGACAAATATCTCTTTGGATCTTGTTTAGTCATTAAAAAAACTATATTCTCTCTCTTTTCCATAGAATATAATAAATGGAAATTAAAACATTCATAGGAAATAAGAATTTTACTTGGTTCACCCTCACTAGGTGACATTCAAGGAGAATTCAAAGGCACTGTGATGATGTAAAAAATACACTGAAGGACACTACTTTTACAAGGTTCAGAGCAGACTCATTATCCCTCCTAGTTTAAAACCATTCACAATTTGAATTATCATTGCTCTCTCTAATAAATTGAACACACTCCTCCTCCAGAAGAATCTTATAACAATAAATTTTGGGTTGATTCACACTTTTGTGTGTCTTTATACTCTTATTTCATAAATTATATGACAACAACCTTTTCATGAAACTTTTACTCTTGGAGATTGAACCCTATTAATAATCCTTTGTAAGACCCCTCCATAAGATCCCTCTAGGATACCTCTCTACAAGACTCCTCATCAATACCCCTTTATGAGATCCCTCCATGGTATTCCTCCACAATAACTCTCTATGATACCCCTTCATGAGACCTCTTTATGAGGCTCCTTAATGAGATCCCTTCATGAGATCCCACCATGAAACTCCTCCATAAGAACTTCTTCTATTCACATGAATCATGTGACTTTGGAATGATGCCTTATGTGTACTTTGTGACTCCAATAGTTCTACCTATGATAAATGAATATATCCATTCACAATATTCCTTTTTGAGTCTCATTTGTGATAGCCCTTTATGATGCCCCTTCTCATTACTTTGTTCTATTTAGGAGGTCATGTGATTCTTATGCAAGAATTTGTTATTCTCATGAAAAATACTTTCCTTCAAAACAAAAATCTTAAGAAAAAATTTCTAACTTATTAAGGGTGGGTTATGGGGTAATTATATTCATAAATACACCACCTTGACTCCACAAATCGTGATTAGTCATCCATTCCACCACCTTAACAATCAACCTCACGCACTTCATGTGATCGCTTCACATAATCACCTACCACAATTCTCAAGTGCTTCACGTGATCATCATTATTGTCATCGTGCACTTTTCATGATCCGACAATGAGATCCAAAGACAATCATGTTTTTAGTTCCATTTTCTTCCTATGCTTCATTTGATCCCATTGCGAGATCCAAATAAAATCATGTGGATAGTTCCATTGTCTTTATACACTTAATGTGACCCCATCATGAGATATAAGGATAATCATGATTTGGTAAGTGACATTATCTTTAAGAACTTCACAATGTCCTGTCATGATATCCATTGACTATCATATTGCCAGTGTCATTTTCTTCTATCGCTTCACATGATCTCTTCATGAGATCCCTTGAAAATCACGCGCTAATTCACATGACTCTTTCACGTGATCTGTTAGTACTTAATTTGAATATGTGATTCCTCTTCATGATAAGTTTAGACATATGTGATCATGTGATCCCTCCACATTATCAATTTGAATATATCTGATCACATGATCCCTCGACATGATCAGTTCAGACATATGTGATCACATGATTAGTTGGTACTCGTGCAATTTCATAATCCCTTCAAGTGATCACTTCTAACATTTGAGATTTGTGTGATCCTTTAGGAAATTCATTCTCTGTGTGATCTATTAGGAAATTCGCATCAACTCTTCAAGACTCCTTTAAAAACCATCCTTTGTCAATAATGTGAAACACTGTCAAAAAACACTATCAATATAAAATATCCATAAAGAGGGATTTTTTCTAATAATATCCCACTTTAGGTTTGTTGAAAAAACTTTGAGAACCAACTTGTTGACAATTCATGAACATGTGAAACCATTTTCCTTCTATAACCCAAGATAATGATCAAAGACTTCCTTAACACGTGCTCTAAGACAACATGAGTCAATCTCAGTGTGAGAAACAAGAGTTTCATGCAAATTTCATCAATGAATAACTTCATTCTCAAACCTACCTTCATAAAATTTCTTGATACCAAAAGATAAAACAAGCACAGCCCTTGAGATTACTCCTCAACTTGCTCATGTCAACAGCTAGCATCATGAACTCAACACTTCTATTCATGATTCATATTCATTTATTGAATGGATTTATCATCATCATATTTAAAAATCCTTCCCCTATTTTTATGCTCCCCCTATCATCTTATCCCCCTATCTTGATTAAGAAATTTTATCCCCCTTTTTCAATAAACGTAAATGGAACTCCTTTGTGTTATGAAACATGGTAAAGAACAAAAAATAGTACATAGGGGGAAAACAAACCATACCCTGGGGAGAGGGGGTCCCACATCCATACTGTTTAAGTTTGGGAATTTGATTGAACTCCAAGAGCTAGTATATGCCTCTCAAATGCTTCTTTGGATAAGGCCTTCATTAGAATGTTTGCAGTTTAGTCGGCACATACCGAAGATTCACAAGGCCATGATCCACTTTATCCTTGATAAAATGATATTTAATTTCAATGTGCTTTGTCCTTGAGTGATGAAATGGATTTTTTCTAAGATTTATAGCACATGAAATATCAAAATGAATTCTTATCGAAGACTTCACTTCAATTCCCATATCTTCAAGCTTCTAATTTATCCACGGTAACTGTATGAAAGACTGGGTAGTCGAAATGTATTCAAATTTATAGTGCTCAAAGAGATGTGATCTTATTTTTCACTCATCCATAAAATACATAGTCCTCTATGATATAATTAACCACCTAATGTTGAATTTTGATCATCTTCTGGACTAGCCCAATCTACATCTGTATAACCCAATCACTCTTGCTGATATTTTTTATTATATAGTAAAATGAAATCCACCATGCCTTTGATATACTGAAGCATTCTCTTCACCACAAGTAATTATATTTATTTTGTATTAATTTTATATCATTTAATCTAGTATGTGGAAAAAAATATTGGGTCATGTGGCTATTAAGTACAATAGACTATCATTGATCTATTTGTATTCTATGATTTTCACTGCTTTCACTTCATCATCCCTTGAAAATTTCATCCATGTAGCAACCAGAGTTTTCATTTATTTGGATTTTCCCATTAAAAATATTCTCAAAACCTCCTTTAAATATTTTTATTGATAAATAAATGTTCTATGTATTCCTTGAATTACCTATAAACCAAATAAAAATGTTATCTCTCCGATCATTGACATTTCAAAATCCCATTTCATGAATTCTATAAACTATTTTCACTATGCTTCATTTGATCCTCCAAAGATCATTTCGTAGACATATACTAGAACCTTCATCCTCTAATTAATCTAATTATTTACATTGAGATTATAATAAACTCCACCATACTGGAAATTGAACTTCTTCAAATACTAATCAAGTTGTGAATAACATGCTCTTTGTGATTACTTCAACCCGTATAGTGCCTTCTTTGACCGAATTTTTTTTTCTCATCTTCATGAATGAGAAAACCATCATGATGTTAAATATAAACTTTTTATTCTAGAATCCCATTAAAAAAATCTAACTTAACATCCATCTGGAAAACATTTGATTTCCTTTACATTGACATGGACAAGAATAATCAGATTTTCTTCAAACTTGTAATAGGTGAGAATATTTTATCAACATCGATACCCTATGTGTGGGAGTATCCCTTGCACACCAGTCATGATTTTATTTGAATTATTATTTCATATTAATTCATCTTGTTATGGAAAACCCATTTAGTCCTGATGATATTATTTCCCATTGGCCTCAAAACAATATCCCATTTCTGATTCTTTTCTATTTGGTAAAGTTCTTCATTCATTACCTAAACCCAATTTTCATCCCTTATAGCTTCTTCAAAATAATTTGGTTTATACAATGATAGGAAATATTGTTGATTAAGTTTCTTTATCCTCATTTTTATTGGTGTTTTATGATCACCGATTATGTTCTGCCTATCAATTTTCGGTCGATTATTTGGTTTATATGCTAATACAGATAAATTTTTATCCTTATAATCTTCTGAATCTTCTCATGAATATACCTTAGGTACTTTCTCTCCCACTAAGTTTCTCACATATTTATCACTATCACCGTAAGACTGTTTATAGATTTTTTGAAGATTCTATTCATTTTCCACTACCAACAATATCATTTCTCTCTAAAACTTTTACTAGCTTCTCATTGAAGCATTTATATGCTTTTATTTTTCCCAAGTAACCAATAAATATCCATTCATCTCCACAATATTCAAAATTTATGTAGTTCTCCTTATTTAGAATGAAACAGTTACTTATAAATACTTGAATGTTCTTCAATGTTAGTTTATTTCAATACCACAACTCATATGGAGTTTTATCCTTCTTTTGACACAATAAGGACCTATTAGAAATGTAGACTGATGTCTATAATGATTCTTTCCAAAACTTCTCTGGAGGGTCTTTCTCAATAAGAATCATTCTTGAAATGTTGTTGATAATCCTATTTATTCTCTCAACAAATCCATTTTTCTATGGATTTATTACTTCTAAAACTTGGTTCCTTATCCCATATTTTTCAAGATAATCATATATTTTGATACTTTTAAACTCTGTTCCATTATTGGTTTGGAATATCCAAATTTTCTGACCTAGAAACTTTTCAACTTCCCTCTGATAATGTGTTATGAAACTAAACACATTAGACTTGTGGGTGATAATTGAAACCTATCCCATTCTGCTAAAATTATCAATAACGATGAATTAATATCTCTTACCATCAATATCACTTAGTGAAAAAGGTTCATATACATCAATATGCACCAATTCAAGCACTCTTGTTGACATTTGATCTTTAAAATTATGTGTTTTTCGAGTAATATTTTTTTGTTGGAAATCATCACATATATGATCACAATCACATAATAACTTATGGAGATCTTAGTAGCATCACATTTAACCTTATGTTTCAAGGATGTTTGGATTATATTACCAAAATTTTAATGCCACAACCACTACTCTTCATCCTTGGATAGAAATAACATGTATTCTTCTTTACTGACAAGGTAAAGATTCTATTTCATGCTCTTTCCTTATAAAAAATTGCACCATATTTTCCCTTGGTGATGCACAATTTCATAGTAAATATTATGGAATGCCTTGATTCACACATTTGAAAGAAACTTAGCAAGTTGTTACTAAGAAATTCAAAAAAACTAAGACATCTACACATCTCATTTCTTTGCCTCCAAACTTGGATTTTCATGAGCCAACAATATTTAGGCCTTCATCATTTCAAAATCCTATGATGTCTTCCTTGACATACCTAATGCCTATCATTGGATTATTATTTCCTATCATATGGGAGGTGCATCCCCTATCAATGATCTATATTCCTATGTGATCTAATGCTTTGAAGGAAATCTCTATAATCACTTCTTACTCTAATATTTTCAATTTGATCCTTGTCTTTTACTTCATGCTTGATGTTGGATGATATTCTTGATCTTCCTCAAAGTATGATTGTCAAACCTCATCTTGGAAATTTACAAATTGATTTTGTGTTCTCATATAATTCAATGATCCCTTGATCTGTTACATGCAACCACTTTGGTTCTTCTTCAGTACATTCCTCTTCATTGTAGATGAGAAATATCTAGCCATGTGTCTAAATCCTCCACACCAAAACCAATAACCATCAAAGGAATTCATGGAATAATGAACTCTGTTGTTATGCATCCATTTATCTTACACCCATCGAAGCCTCTTGCCTATGGAACATACATTTTGAAAATTCCTCATCTTTCCTTAGTAATAACACCTGATACGAGGTGTATTCATATGCATCATTTTTGCACCACTGATTGTCCCTTGGGATCTCTGAATCTTCTTATTCTGATTTATACCCAAATAAATCTTCAATATCGTAGTTGGAGCTTGTGGTTTGACATCAACTATTACTGGTTTCTATTTATGATCAATTTCTATACAATATATGTCATTATTATGTGCCATTTTCTTCTCTAGACATTCATTTGACTATTTTTCTAGACCTATGAACTATAATCTTACTTTTATGTTACCTGAGAAAATTTTATTCCCAATATCATATCAGGAGTCAAGAGTTTCTCTTGATCATTTAAATTTCATTATAGGTCGAAAACTTACTCCTCAAGTTATTTGATACATTTGACTCGATATTTTATTGTGTTAGTTAGAATATTGATAACCTTGTTATGTTCTTCAACCTTGAGCTTGAACTCAATAACTTTCTTTGAATTTTCTAGATTTTCTGATATGAGCTTTTCAATTTCAACCTTCAACTTAGATTTCTTTTCTTCTTGCTACTACATATGGAGTTTGGAATCATAAACCACCATATTGGATTTCTGTATTTTGGCTCTCCAAATGTCTATATCATCAAGTGTAGATTTTAATTCAACCTGGAGGTTAACTCTTCATTCAACTCCTCCTTCATCATTGTCATTTTCTTCCCTTGTTTGGGAATTTCCCACAATCGCCACTATAGAATTTTATCTTTATCATTAGAGTCTTCCATCTATTTTTCCTTAGATTCATCTGAACTATCATTTTATTATGAAATAATATTCTTATTTCTAAAGAATTTTTATTAGTATTTTCCTACCTTTCATAGTATCTGAAGACTTATTCTTGGGAGTTTCATTATCATCCTTATCATCATTTTAAAACTTCATGGGACACTTTGTTATAAGATGTCCAACCTTTCCACAACAAAATCATGTAAGAGGAAGTTTCCCTTTAAAATTTCATTTTTCCCATTTGTAGTTTGGAGAAAATAAGTGACATAACCCCATCCACAACATCCTTTTCCTGACCATTTTCTATAGTGAGCTTCTTCATGGATTTTAATTCCACCACTTTCAACTTATCTTTTTCTACAAAATCATTATCATCATTTCTTATCTTGTATGTGACAAAAGTATTGTGCAAACTATCCAATTTCAGCTCTTTTGTATCTTTATCTTCCATTATAGAAACTTTCAAATTGAACCAAGGTTGAAGTCTTGTCAAGATGCTCTTAATGATCTTTACATCTTTGAGAATTTCATTGAGGTAATGTATGTATTACATTATAATGTTCAATCGATCAAATAATTCATCTACAAACTCATTGGGGTTCATTCTGAAGTCCTCATTTTTGTTCCACAGAACTTGTAATTTAGCTTCTCATACTTTTGAATCACCTTCATATATATTTGACAACTTTCCCCACATAGAATGTGATTAATTGCATAACATCACCTTTGTGTATATTGTGTTGGATAAAACTCCCACAAAGGACTTGATTCATTTGGAATCATCATCTAATTCTCTTTGATATACTTCCGATAATTCTCCACTATCCATAGTAGCAGAAATACTAGGAATTTCACGATAAACACTTCTAAACCTATCGATCAAAATTAGTGTTGCATCTGATTCTTCCATAGATGAAAATTGTTTCAATCAAAGATCAAAATCTCTTTGCAATTAATAACTTATATTTCTTCAGTTGAGAGAGAATCTATGATTTTGACCCTTTAATCTAATACCAATTGATAGCCCAACTATGTTAAATACCTTGAGGGGTGGGGGTGTGAATCAGGGTATGATAGATTAAAAAATTTGTCTCTTTGGATTTGGTTTCATTGTTAAACACAAATATATTCTCTCTCCTTCCCTTAGCACATAATAAATAGGAATTAAAACATGCATAGAGCATAGAAATTTTACTTGGTTCACCCTCATTGGGCTATGTCCAAGGAAAATATAAAGGCAATGTTCTGATGTACCAAACCCACTAAAGTGCACTACTGTTATAAGGTTCAGAGTGGAATCACTATCCCTCTTGGTTTACAACTATTCACAATTTGAAATATCAATGTTATCTATGTTGAAGTGACACACTACTACTCTAAAAGAATCTTTTCATAATCAGTTCTGAGTTGATTCACACTTATGTGTGTCTTTATAATGTTTTTCATCTATGAGATGACCACCACCTTTGCATGAGACTTTTCCTCTTAGAGTGAGTGACCTCTACGCAAAACTTCTTCACAAGACCCCTCATTGAGATCCCTCCACGAGACATCTCTGTGAGACCTCTCTATGAGACTCCTCCATAAGACCTCTTTGTGTGATCCCTTTGCAATATTCCTCCACAAGACCTCTCTGAAAGACTCCTTCACGAGGCCTTTTCATGAGACTCCTTTGTGAGATCCCACCATGATACTCCTCCACAAGTCCTTCTCTTATTCATGCAAATTGCATGACTCTGGGGCGTTACCCTATTCGGGTTATGTGGATTGTGTGACTCTGACAAGTATACCTATGATCAACGCATACATCCCTTCGAAAGATACCTTTGCGAGACCCCTTCGCAAGAATTTATTTTGTTTGCGTGGATCACATAATTCTGATGCAAGACTTTGCTCTGCTCATGAGAAATACTTTTCTTCAGATCAAACCACTTAAGAAAAAAAAATTGAACACTTAAGTGTGGGTTAGGGGGTATTTATAGGCAAAATCCACCACTTTAACTTTGCAAATTGTTCTTAGCCATCTGTTCCACTTCCTTAACAATCGGCCTCATGCGCTTTGTGTGAACGCTTTGCGTAATCATTTGCCGCATGTTGCAAGTGCTTCATTTGATCATTATTATTACCTTTGGGCGCTTCGTGTGGTCCCACTATGAGATCTAAAGACAATCATGCGGCCAGTTTCGCTGTCTTCTAGTGCTCCATGTGATCCCATTGTGAGATCCAAAGACAATGTGGTCAGTGTCATTGTCTTCCAATGCTTTGCGTAATCTCATCACAAGATTAAAGGACAATCATGAGGTGGTCAGTGAAATTGTCTTAAGTGCTTCGTGTGATCCCATCATGAGATCCACTGACTATCATGTTGCCAACGACATTGTCTTTCAGTGCTTCGTGTGATCTCTTTGTGAGATCCCTTGACAACCCTACAATGCTTTGCATTACTCCTTGATGCAGCTCTTATTTCATGCACTTTGACGCATCATTTTTTTATATTTTAATGTAGTTTTAATGCTAAAATAGGTGTTTAAGTGGGTAATTTTATTGTTTAGAGTTATTTGGTGTTATTGAGTAAATTATCATTTTTTTTAAAAAAATATTCAATTTAATGTGTGAATATTGTCGGTGTGAACTGTATTTTATTTTATTATTTTATTTTCAACTTTGTTTTAATTTTTTTTTTTTTGTAATTTAATGCTTGAAATTATAGTATTACATTATTTATATTCTTGGTTTTTGTAAACAATTAATTTTTTAATGTTTGGATTTTATTTTAATGTTATTGGTTTAAACGTTTTCATAATTAACATATTTTTTTTTTTCATTTATTGTTTAAAATTCCGCATTTATATTATATTACGCGAAAATATGAGGCAACCGAATTCGAAGCCGGGGAGTCGAGTATGAGGTACGGTTGAAGCTGATCTGAGCCCTAAATTTAGGATGAGAAATCATTTATGGAGCGAAGGAAGAGAAACTCGAGGAGCCAGCTTGGAAGTACCGCCCGCCGATCGATCGAAGCTCGATCCAACCATTTGAAGAAGACGACGTCGGTCGCCGTTGCCGATACCGGGTTCGACCGACGCCGTTGATGAAATCCAGGCCGACCCAATCCGATTTGAAGAAGAATCGAGCCAAGGAAGAACATCTGATCTGAGGCCAAGCTCTAGAGAGCGACCGAAAGCCGAGATCCCGCCGACGATTTAGATAACCGCTGATGAACCAGCCTGATGGAGACGAGTCGATTCAAGTTCCTTTGAGGAACCCACTATTTCCGTGAAGACGAGATCGGGTGCGTGAACGGAGATCCAACCCGGTGCTCATGCCGTCGAAGCGTCCTGCGCCGACTGTGGTCGACGAACCTTGATGAATCCAAGCCCCATTTTTGCGATCCTGTGTTGAGTTTCAGTCAGCAATTCATGTTGGATTTACCGGGTTTGGATTCGCTCAGGCTCATGTTTGGAGATTTCGAATTGAAGAAACAAGTTGTTGATGGCCAGTCTACTTGCTCCAACTGAGATTGTTCATCCGATGCCGTTTATGAAGAAGACGAGCTGGAGGCTCAGCTGTGAGTTGTTTGTAGATTTTTCTCATATCGAATCGAGAAGGTCGATGTCATGTTCAGACAAGGATGGCTGACAAAGTTTCTGTCAGTGTTCGATTTTGACACCATGACTGTTGTTAATCCCTGTCAAGATCTTGGGAGTTGATTGAATAAGGGTTTGTGCGTTGATTAATTTCTGTTTGCAGGGTTGTTCGAAGATGGAGTGGCCTTGGCTCTTTTAATCGTTGCGACTGCAAAGTGAAATGTTGATGGAGGCAAGGTGTTTGTCCTTTTGTCTGTGAGGATTTGAAGCTGGCAGTTCTTAGTTGAAACCATCCAGAGTTTTTTCGGGGGCACAAGCGGACGCTTCATCAAACGTGAGAGACGGAGTTAAAGCGAAGAGTGATCAACTTCAACTCAACCAGTGAGATTTATTCTTTCTCTTTTCCATGTTGTATCCCAATTTTATGTGCTTGTGTTTTCCATCCGTTAAACATGCACTGTGTTTAATTGAGCAGAGATTTTTTATTGTTTCAGTTCATATTCTAATCTTCATTTGTGCAATGCTTTTGAAATCGATTTCAAATTCATGATTTTAATAATCGAATGAGTTTTGTATGTGAGAACTTTAAAATCTAAAGGTTGGTTAATCCGCTCGATCGAGATTTTGACCACATATTTTTGAATGTTGATTTTGATTATCTCTTTGCAAATGAAGAAATACATTTTTTGAAAAATCGTTTTTTTTTTAATATTTTTTGATGTCTCTGATCTTTAACAGTCTAGTTTTTAACAGTTTTAACACTTCTATTTTCTTTATCACCGTTTGCACACGTCCACTGCTTTCAATCATCATCTCATTTCCTGTTTTCATAGTTTAGGACAATTAATAAATCCTTAGAACATTCACAAGTCTTCCCTGTGGATCGATCCTGCTTGTCGTTATCTATTAGAGTAGGAGTATAAATTTCTAATTTGACCGGTGCGCCAATGACCGCACCGCGATCAAATTTTAGATGAGGTGCTGAGCAGGAATGAAGATGATGATTTCCGGACATTATTCACCGATCGAGGTTGGTAATTTCATGTTTTGTGCTAGGCTTAGTGTTGAGATTTGTGATGAAGTCAAGATCCAGATGTTTACGAACTAAAGTTGCAAGCAAGAATTGATTTTTAGAGGAAGAAGATTTTGCTAGGTGCATGCCAGTGCTACTTGTCAAGAGTGTCAGAGCAATTGATACATATGATTTTTACTGTCATTTAATTGAGAAAATGAAAGGTGTACAGTGAAAGTGACAACCAACATGTGGTGGCTACTTTAAAAAAATAAGTAGCAGACATGAACCCAAAAAGACTCCACCATTATTTGGGATGCTAACTTTTCTTAAATTTGGAGACGGACACTCTTGAGTGAGAGCAAACAACTTTCTTCGGGGGCACGAGTAAGTGCTTCATCAAATGGGAGAGACGGAGCTGAAGCGAAGAGAGATCAACTTCGACTCGACCGATGAGATTTCTTCTCTCTTTCTATCTTCTTTCTATTGTATCCCAATTTCATGTCCTTGTGTTTTCCATATGTTAAACATACACCACATTTAATTGAGTAGGGATTTTTTTATTGTTTCAGTTCATATTATAATCTTCATTTGTGCAATATTTTTGAAATTGATTTCAACATCTTGATTTTAATAATCGAATGAGTTCTGTATGTGAGAACGAAAAAATTAGACGCTTTTTGGTTAATCTGTTTGACTGAGATTTTAACCACATATTTTTCAATGTTTATTTCGATTATCTATTCTCAAATGAAGAAATACATTTTCCAAACAATCGATTTTCTTTTGAAAATATTTTTGCATGTCTCTGCTCTTTAACATAGTCTAGTTTTTTAACAGTTTTAACACTTATGTTTTCTTTATCACCGTTTGCACATATGTTCACTGCTTTCAATCATCATATCATTTCTTGCTTTCATAGTTTTGGACAATTAATAAAGCCCTAGAACATTCATCGGCCTTCCCTGTGGATCGACCCTGCTTTTCGCTATATAGTAGTGAGTTGGAGTATAAATTTCTAATTTGATTGGCACACCAACAACCGTGCCGTGATCAAATTTTAGATGAAGTGCTGATCAGGAATGAAGATGATGATTTTCGGAAAATATTCACCAATCGAGCCCAGTGCTTTCAATATTTTGTGTCGGGATTAGTGTTGAAGTTTGTGATGAGGTCAAGATCTAGATGTTTACAAATTGAAGTTGCTGAACAAGAATTGATTTTTAGAGGAAGAATATTTTGTTGGGTGCATGCCAATGCTACTTGTCAGAGAAATTGATGCACTTGCTTTTTTACTATCATTTAATTGGGAAAATGAAAGGTGTGTAAATAAAAGTGACGACCAACACATGAGACTAGCAAATAAAGTCGGTGGCTATAAAAATATAAGTAGTATGCATGATTGAAAAAAGACTGCCATTATTTGAGATGCTCACTTTTTGGAAATTCGGTGACGGATGCTCTGGAGTGAGAGCATACAACTTTCTTCGGGGGCACAAGCCGAGGCTTCATCAAATGGGAGAGATGAAGCTTAAGTGAAGAGAAATTGACTTCAACTCGACCGATGAGATTTCTTTTCTCTTTGTATTTTCCTTATATTGTATCCAAATTTCATGTGCTTGTTTTCCATTTGTTAAACATGCACTGTGATTAATTGAGCAGAGATTTTTGATTGTTTCAATTCATATTCTAATCTTTATTTGTGCAATCTTTTTGAAATTGATTTCAACTTCTTGATTTCAATAATCGAATGAGTTTTTTATGTGAGAATTGAAAAATTAGACGGTTGATAGTTGATCTTCTCAATCGAGATTTTGACCACAAATTTTTAAATGTTGATTTTGGTTATCTCTTTGAAAATGAAGAAATAAATTTTCCAAACAATTGATTTTCTTTTGACAATATTTTTGCATGTCTCTTCTCTTTAACATAGTCTAGTTTTTTAACAGTTTTAAAACTTCTGTTTTCTTTATCACCGTTTTCACACATGTCCACTACTTTTAATCATCATCTCATTTCTTGTTTTCATAGTTTATGACAATTAATAAAGCACTAGAACATTCACCAGTCTTCCTTGTGGATCGACCATGCTTGTCGTTATTTAGTATTTTAATTTGACCGGCACCCCAATGATTGCGCCACAATCAAATTTTGACGATGTTGTCAGGGAAGGCTTGCACTGAGTTTCATCGGGTGAAAAAATATATTTTTAAAACAAATAATAATAAAACATTTTAAAAAAAATGAAAATTGTTAAAAGAATTGGCTGCTTAAGTTGTGTTTCAATTTCTACTGCCTTTTGTGAATGTGTTGAGCTTTTCAATCACAACTGCTACTCGCTGTTTATTGTTTTAAGTGCTTTGTACTGTTTGGTGATTTTTACTATTGAGTTTTTTTTTTGTTGAAGGTGAAAACTATAGGTTCCGGACGTAGTGGAAGCGTGCGATGAGTCGTGCCCAACTTTGCTTTTTTTTTTTTCATGATTGAGGATCAATTTGAGATTTACACAACGATAAACATCGTGATCTATAGAATTGAATCAAAGAATATAGACAAGAGATAGAACGTTAGAACCAATAGACAGGATCATCACATATTATTTATAATTAATTTAATTAAATAAAGAATTACCATGATGAAAAATTTTCTTCGTTGATGGATCTGAAAACAGATCTACGTTGTTTTGTCGTTGTGTTATAGGAATCAAGGGTATATTCCCTCTAGCGATGATCCACACGTGTTCCACAAATCTCTGAACGTCGTCGTAAGAATTTATGGGTGTTGGAACGACAGATCATATCACTTGCATCGTCTGCCTTTAATTGCCTCGAGAACCGCTTCCAAAGTGTTCTCATTGATCTCTCTTGACTCGAGAGTGGGAGGTAGCGGAAGACCGTTCTCCATTCTTGAGAGCGTTCTTGGAGAAGGGATCTCTATAGGTTTTGAGAGGATTCTCCAAACCCGTTGTGGAAAACCAAACAAAACGAATTGGATTATTGAGAAAATAATATAATTGGGTTTATATATCGTTAGAGTTAAAATAAAATAATTGCACAAGTGACCTTTATTATTTATTCAATCCCTACGTAACCCCCATGTCAAATAATAATAATAACATTATTATTATTTTTCGACATACGCTTAACTTGCGAATTAAATTAAATATTATTTAATCAAACAATATTCAATATTTATTATTTCTCATCAGACCATTAAACTCGGTTCGTCAATCCTCTACAATATTTATCGGGTCTTGAATAATGACTATTTATTTATTAAATAAATACCACTACATTATTCACCAATAAATAAATAAATAGTATATTCATTTAATAGAAAATAAATATTTATTAAATATTCCATTTACATTATATTCTCTTGAATTACTGGCGATTAAATATATGTGATCAAGCATACATAAATAATTATTAAACCACGTACGAGATTAATATATATTCAACTTGTTAAATAATAAATAATAATATATTATTTAACTAAGATTCTGGATACACTTAGTGTGTGACCTTTTAAGCCTCCTTCTCAGTGGCATTAGGTGAAACAACCTAAAGTCTAAGGTTAACGTTTAGCAACATGCCAATACACGCATATAGAAAGAAGTTAATGTTGCTATGACATGTTACCTCATATGAATGCTTACTGTGTAATATAATCCTTTTATCACGATATCTCTAATCAAGCAGGTTGCATGTCGGTGCCATCAACCAAAGTGCTCGATGTCTCTTTCTTTGATTGCCTGGAAAATGAATTTGTCCATCGAACACCATCTCCATGGATTATTTAGGCTATATCATTTCCATCAAATGACCTGAGATATCAACTTCTGTTAAAACAAAAGGGATAAATCATTTCTCGCATTATTCATTAATGCAATATTATTCATGACGCACCCAACGTATCCTACCTCGCCACGAACATATGTTGTCATGGTTTTCGTCAATACATAGAAGTACGTGACTCATAATATTCATTAATAATAATCTTAAAGTCTAAGGATCAATACACATGTCCGCAATTAGGAGTATCCAATGACACATAGAAATGTGGATTTCCTATTGGCAGGTCTCGTTTTCATAATATCATATTGGATATTACCAAGGGCATACATCATGAGAAGACACCTCAAAGTCCTATGACTCTCCACCCTTGATAGCCTATATCATTTATGTCCCTAAAATGATATCCATTCCATATTTTTGTATTTTCTACTGAAACTTTTAAGGGGTAAGTGTGAACCCTAACAACAAATCACCAGAAACAACCAATCAAGAAAGTTACAACACAAAAAATTCAAATATCAAAATTCAACACGCTGCAGATTCCAGTATCGCCAAGCCGCCATCCAAAAAACCACAACATTCAAAATTCAAAAACCTTCACCCATCACGACATGCAACTGCCTCGAGACACCTGTCCTTATTGCATGTGTTGATTGAACTGTGCATCCGTCGTCACTGTCCCGTCACCGCCAACCAATCTGAACCACAAACACAACATCACCAACAAAAACACCATTGTTGTCACTGAAGAAGACCAACACCATCGCCGAATGGGGAAAACATGAACCAGGGATCCATGAGCAATGGAACAAAAACCTAAACAAATCAGACCTCAGAAACAACCTCCTTGAAGAGCCAGCTGATGCGACCATCGACAGTAGTCCTAAGCCACAAACCCATCGGTGAACTCCAGTTGGAATCCACTGAAACCCACCAACGCCATGAGATGAACTCCTGAAACAACATGAAGAATATATTCCACAAAAAAAGAGCCATTGAAGAAGCCAAATTGAGGAAGTGACTGACTAGACACTATTCTATCGTCATTTCACCATCTTCGCTGTTATCGTCGTCACAATAGAACCTGAATGAAAAACAACCAAAAAAATGAGAGAGAGGAAGAAGAAATGGGGATGAAACCCTGAAAAATACCTTAAAAGGAAAGTGAAAAAAAAAACTGAAAATCACAACTACGAGGGAATGAAACCCTAAAATGGAACCGGGGGATGAAACCCTAGAATATGAAGAAAAGAGACGCTGAAAGGACCCTCAACCATTAAATCACAATCCCAGAGTGTAACGACCCGAAATTTTGAATAAATCTTGTTTTCTAATTTCATGTGTTATTTTTATACTCAAAAAAAATGTTTTATTTGATAAACATGATTATAAATAAAATGAGACCATTGGTTTTTGAGTGTTATATGACCATCGGTCAATATGACCACCGTGAACAAAATGTTTTGATTATTGTCTCTAAATTTAAGTAATCTTGGTTAATTATTATAGAAAGAAGATTTGATGGCCTCACCTAGTAGCCTTGGGCCGATCGAAGCCCATCTAACAGAGATTGGGAAGGAGGTAGCACCATTGGGCTTTGCTCTGGACCAAATCCAAGCCGAACTTCATCATGTGAAGCTAGAACGGAATTGCCTTCGCGAGAAGTTCAAACTGATAGAAATTACTACTCGGGCAATGTTGACTGAGCCGCCCCAAAATTCTATCACCCTAGCACACCTTACTCTTAGGTCCTATGCTGGTATTATAAGGAGTTATGTAACGAGACCGTAATTGCCTTGTGTAATCCTTTTTTTAAATAAAAATTTGGATTTCTTCTTATGATGATGTTTATGAATTTTCAAATGACCGGATAAATATTGTATGCATATTTTTGATGAATTTTAGAAAAATGATATTTTAAAAATGGTTGTGTAAACCTTAAATAATTAAAAATGTGTAATGATTTTTCGAAAAATGGTCTTCTACAATTATGTTCAGTACGAAATTTAGAGTCTAATAAGATCAACTTGATTTTTGATGAATAGTAAATTATGAATAGTGATTTTATGATTAGGATTAGTAATATGACCAAATGGATTAGTAATCTCACTTAAAGAAAGTTTTAAAATAATCTAGGCACCTTGATTAAGTAATGTGATTCAATAAAATAGTTAAATAACGGTTTCATTAATTATTATTCAAGTATTAGTTTTTTTCGGGTGAATAGTGTTTTTTAATTAAAAATTTAATTAAAAATAATTAGAAAATTATTTTTATAAAAATGACTTTATTTTTGAAATCAGAGCATCGATATTATGTTATGGTAATTTTTGGGGTTTTTTCTGAAAAAATGAATTTTCGATGAATAGTGTTTTTATTTAAAAATTAAATTAAAAATATTTAGAAAATTATTTTTATAAAATGGAGTTCATATTTGTAATCAGAGCGTTGATATTTGGTTAAGGTGAAATTTTGGGATTATTCTGAGAAAGTTAAATTTTTGATGAATAGTGAAAATACAGTTTTTAAGTTACGGGTGTTTAATGACATCATTAAATGATGTATTAAGTTTGTAATCAATATGTTCGAATTATGAATAGTGAGATAAGGTATGAGGTGTCCCAAGTGGCCAATACCATGGGCAAATACCATGGGCAAGCCCATGGTTTTGCCAAAACCACTAATGAGGTGTCCCTTTGCCATTAATGCCTTGTCCGCTCACTTTCCCTATAAATACCAAGCCATCCTCTCATCCATTCGACTCCCCACTCTTCCCCAACGAAGTTCTGGTCTCATTACCTCCCAAGGAGTCCTCCCAAGGTGCCCCCAAGCCCTCAAGGTCCCAACCTTTGAGGTTTAAGAGTTACATTTTAAGGTAAGGGATCCGACCCCTCTCTTTCTTTTCAAGTGATCTCTTTTATGTCATTCCTTTTATGCTACATGTTCTTATTTTGGAGGATGTTCTTTTATACTCCTCTTACTGCCCTTTTTATGTTCATATGATGAAAGACCCCCTCTTACTCTCATCATTTCGTTTTAAGAAAGTTTAAGTGGCGCCGTTAGGCTGCCGAATTTTCAAGGGATTCATTCACCTCTCTCTTTTTCAAAGTTCTACTTTCATGTCAAGTCTTTCAAGTTCATTTTTATTATGTTGGGGTATGATCTCTATATTTATCATACTGGTCTTTTATGATCACATGATGAGAGACCCCATTTGATCTCTTCAGTTCAGTATTTTGATGTCTTAAGTGGCGCCGTTAGGCTGCCGAATTTTTAAGTGGTTCTTCACCCTTCTCGTTTTGAAGTTCTACTTTCATGTCAATTCTTTCAAGTTCCTTTCTATTATGTTGGGGTATGATCTCTATATCTATCATACTGGAATCTTATGTTCATATGATTAGAGACCCTATTTGACCTTGTCAATTCAATTTTGTTGAAGTTTAAGTGGCGCCGTTAGGCTGCCGAATTTTCAAGGGATTCATTCACCTCTCTCTTTTTCAAAGTTCTACATTCATGTCAAGTATTTCAAGTTCATTTTTATTATGTTGGGGTATGATCTCTATATTTATCATACTGGTCTTTTATGATCACATGATGAGAGACCCCATTTGATCTCTTCAATTCAGTATTTTGATGTCTTAAGTGGCGCCGTTAGGCTGCCGAATTTTTAAGTGGTTCTTCACCCTTCTCGTTTTGAAGTTCTACTTTCATGTCAATTCTTTCAAGTTCCTTTATATTATGTTGGGGTATGATCTCTATATCTATCATACTGGACTCTTATGTTCATATGATGAGAGACCCTATTTGACCTTGTCAATTCAATTTTGTTGAAGTTTAAGTGATGCCGTTAGGCTACCGAATTTTCACAAGAGAAATCTTGTTTTGTTTTCTTCCTTTCATGTTCTTCATTTCATATGGTATATTTTCAAATTTCATTACCATGTTCATAAATCCCTTATATTTTGTCCCTCTACTGTATGATGGGTCATTTATGAATGTTTGACCCATGTCCCCTCTTTTCTCAATGTTTTCTAAAACCTTGTAACATAGCCGTTATGCTGCAGAATTTTCCCCTCAAAATGCCTCTCTCTTTTCTCAAAAATTATTTTATGTTATAAAGTGAATACTCAAAGCTCTTATTTCTACAAGGGTATTCACATATATATCAAAATGTTCCATTTTAAATTCTGGGATTTACATACATGAGACCCGCTTCCCTTTCCGTGGGTTTAAAGTGCCGTAAAGATCATGTCATTAAAGCAATTTTTAAAATGTTATGATTATGAAATGAAACCCATTTATTTTATGCTATATGGGTTATTTATGAAATGTTTGATGATGATATACGTGGCTCACATGATAATAAATGCAAATTTAAGGGTGCGCCCTGATAGCGCTCCAATGCATTGGGTAAAGACTTAATCTCTAGAGATGACCATTTTAACGACGCCTTGGTGAATAACCTTGGTAATTTTTAACGACACCTTGGGGATGGACCTTGGTGAAACGAAACGATTGTCAATATTAAATGTTGCAGCCACATCTTCAAGTTATGAAAAAGTTTTATTTTTATTATGATATGGCTCATGATTTCATTTTCATGCCTTAAAGTTCTTTTCATGACTTTATTGATGTATCCCAAGTTCATATGTAAAATGTTTCACTTGTTTCCCTTGCTGGGCCTTCTGCTCACCCTTTCTTTTGATGTATGTCCCCAGGTTATGAGATTCAGTAATGAGCCTAGGGTGAACATGAGGAGAAGCCTTTCAAGTGTTTAAGAAGAATTCTTTATGTTGTTTTCATGTTTTAAGTTCCTGGTTTCCAAGACACTAAACCTTAAAGATCCCCGGTTTTGTAAAATGTAATTAAAGTTTATGTGATAAAAAGGTGGGATGCTATACAGAGCCTTCGTGTGTACATCCTTCCAGATCCGACCTGGAGAAGAACGATGGAGCTCGAGGCCAGAGCACAAAATGGAAGCCAAAGGAAGATCTGTACGGAGTCAGGGAGAGGAAACCAGAACAAGCATGAGAGAGAAAGGAAAACGAAGCAGAAAAACAACGCCGTCGGGGAGAGGGGAAGTCCTAGGAGGAGGAAGATGTCGAGCCGAGGTGAGAGCCTGAGAACGGCCCTGTAGAATGAGGCTCCATCATTCCCAAATGTGTTTCAATCTCTAAAATGATATCATTCAGCTATAGAACATATATTCAAGAATAACATCGTAGCATTTCTGGGTTTTAATCATAGCGGGGAACTGCTATGACCTTTTAGTGCAACATCTAGTCTTAGGACATTATTACATATTATGTCACGTAAAAGAGAAATCATGATGTGATAAGTAGTTTATTAATATTCAAAACAATGAATACATGTTATCATAAAGTACACAAAAGTCGGTTCTAGGGAACCAACTCCAACAGACTCTCACTTGCACTAGATCCAACTGCTAACAACCTTCAGTCCTCTAGCTCTCACATGATACTCATGTTTCTGCTAAGATAGAACTTTAGTTAAGGGGTTCACCACATGCTCTTCCTTAGGTACTCTGCTTACTACAACTTTACCCCTATGATAAAAATTCCTCAAGAGGTGATACTTCCAGAGTATATGCTTTGTCTATTGGTGTGACCTTGGTTATTTTACAAGATCCACCACTACAGTATTATCACAATACAATGTGATATGGTCTTTACTACTAGGTACCACATCAAGCTCTTGGAAAATGTTCTGAATCCAAACAGCTTCCTTGGCTGCATCAGAAGCTGCTATATACTCAGACTCCACTGTAGAATTAGCGACAACTGTCTTCTTTGAACTCTTCTAGGTCATAGCTCTTCGGTTGAGACATAAAACATGTCCTAATTGTGACTTTAGATCATTTAGATCTTTCTGAAAACTAGCATCAATATAACCCCTGATGACCAGCTCTTCGTCTCCTCCATACACTAGGAAAATGTCCTTAGTTCTTCTCAGATACTTAAGGATAACCTTAATAGAAGACCAATGATGTTCTCATAGATCTGCTTGATATCTGCCTACCATGATCAATGCATATGAAACATCAAGTCTAGTACATAACATGACATACGCGATTGATCCTATCGCTGATGCGTATGAGATCTTTCTCATTATTTGTTTCTCTTATTGTGTCTAGGGACACATTTTCTTAGAAAGATGTAAACCATGTGACACTGGAACCAATCTCCTCTTAGATTGTTCCATACTAAATCGCTTTAGTATGTGGTCAATATATGTACTTTGACTTAGTCCAAGCAGGTTCTGAGATCTATCATGAATGATCTTGATCCCTGGAATATAGGTTGTCTCACTTAAGTCCTTCATGGAGAAACACTTGTTTAACTAGTCCTTAACAAACTGTAAGACTAGTATATCATTTCCAATAAGTAATATGTCATCAACATACACTACTAGGATAACGACCACATTTCTGTTAAACCTCTTGTAAACACACAGCTCACATTCATTCTTAATTAAACCAAATTCTTTTATGGATTCATCGAATCAAATGTTCCATGACCTAGATGTTTGCTTCAATCCATAAATGGATCTCTGCAACTTACAAATTCTTTTGGCATCACCTGGAGTCACAAACCCTTCTGGTTGTTTCATATAAACATCTTCCTAAAGGTTCCCATTAAGGAATGCAGTTTTGACATCCATCTACCAAATCTCATTGTCATGGTAAGATGCTATAACAAGTAGAATTCTATGATGAAAAGGTTTCATCATAGTCAATTCCTTGACACTGTTTAAACCCTTTATCCACTACACTTTCTTTATAGGTATTTACTTTACCTTCCATGTCCAGTTTCCTCTTAAATACTCATTTGCATCCAATGTGATTTACATCAACTAGTGCATCGAACAGAACTCAAACTTGGTTCTGATACATAGAATCTATTTCAGAATTCATGGATTCTTGTCATCTTATAGATTCTGAGTTTTCTATTGCCTCCTTTTAGGAGAGAGGTTCATCATTTTCAACCAATAATGATTCACCATCTTCAATGACTAGAAAACCATATCGCTCTGGTTCCCTTACCTCTCTTATGCTCATATGCGGTGTTTGTGTTTCAAGAACTACTTCTTCTATGAGGACCTATAGTTCCCGCTCAAACTCTTGTGTATCTTGGGCATCAACTTCATCAAAGTCAATCTTGCTCCCACTATCCTTTTTGAGTATGTGCTACCTCTTAAGAAAGATGGTTTGTCTAGCAACAATCACTTTCTTGTCTGAGGGGTTGTATAGGTAGTATCCCTTTGTTTCTTTGGAATATCCTATAAAGATACACTTTATGCCCCAGGGTTCTAGTTTGTTTCATGAGAAGGCCTTAACAAACCCCTTGCAACCTCATACATGTGTATGCAACAAAATAGGTTTCTTTCCACTCAATAACTCAAAGGGAACTCTGTTTACTACTTTAGTTGGAACTTAGTTTAATGTATATGTCATGATTTGTAATGCATATCCCCAAAAGGATAATGTAAGATCTGTATGACTCATCATCAACCATAACATGTCTAACAAGGTACAGTTCCTCCCTTCACTAACATCATTCCACTATGTTGTATAAGGTGGAGTAAGTTGAGATATAATCCCAAACTCCCATAGAAAGTCGATGAACTCTTGGTTAAGATATTCAGCACCTCGATCCAATCGTAGGTTCTTTATCTTCATACCAATTTGATTCTCTACTTCATTCTTTAATTCCTTGAATTTCTTGAAGGACTCAGAATTATACCTCATCAAGTAGATATAGCCATATCTACTCAAGTCATCAGTAAAAGTTATGAAGTAAGAATATCCATCTCTAGCTTCTACTGGAAATGGTCCACACACATCAGTGTGTACTAATCCTAGAAGCTCTATTGCCCTTTCACCCTATCCACCAAATGGTGGTTTGGTTATTTTTTCTTGTAAACAAGCATGACATCTTTCAAGTGTTTTTAGCTCAGAAGAGTCTAAATAAACATCTTGATAGAGCTTTGTCAAACGCTTCTTGTTTACATAAGCAAGATGGTGATGCCAAAGTTGGGTGTTATATGAGTCATGTGAACATGATTGATTATCAATTACCAACACTTATTTTTCATAATTTAATACATAAAGACTATTATTTAAATGTTCCATACCATAACATATGTGGTCCTTATAAAAGAAACTTTTATTTCCAAACATGAAAATAAACCCATCTGCATCTAGGCATGATATAGAAATTATGTTCTTGATAACCGTAGGTACATAATAACAATATTTTAAAACCAAAATCATTCCCATTGGCAATGAAAGGTGGTAGTCACCAATGGTCAAAGCATCCAGCCTCACACCATTAGCAGCTCTCAAATCCTCCTCTCCTCTGGAAATATTTCAGAATATACTTGGTTTCTTCATTTGGATACACAATTGTGCACCATAAGTTGTATCTAATACCCAATGTGTATATATTGAAATATTATGCTTGATAACAAATGCACATTTAGCTTCCCCTTGCTTATGGGTGCAGTTTCTCTTCCAGTGGCCTGAATTGCCACATGAAAAATATACTACCTCCTTTTCTTTTCCCTGCCTTTAGATCTTCTTCTTCTTGGAAGGATGATTCTCGGGATCTTTAGACTATTTATAAGTCTTGGGCCCCTTTACCTTGTTCTTTCTTTTCTTATTCAACACAAGGACTATGGGTTTATCACACCCCATGTCCTTATCTACTTGGCGAATCGAAGTAAGAAGTTCCAAAAGACTCTTTTTATTATTGCTCATATTGTAATGAATAATAAAACTAGAGAAGGTCTTTGGCAGTGATAAAAGTATGAGATCTGTATGCAACTCATCTAGGAATTTATCCCCTAAGAGGTCTAAGAATTCAATGTAGCCAATAAGATTGACTACATGAGACCCAGCTGGTGCAGACACTCCAAGCTTAGTTGTAAACAAAGCATTGGAGATCTCGTACCTCTCTTGTTTCTCCTTCTCTTGATAGAGATCCTGAAGGCGAGACATCATGCTTTATGCATCCATGTCCTCATGTTTCTTCAAAAACTCATTAAACATGGACGATAACATGAAACATTGAACATATGTGGAATCGTTCAAATGTTTCTCATAGAGTTTTAACTCTTCATCACTAGCCTCATTTCCAAGAACTTCAAAAAAAGGTTCTTCCACCATATATTCCTTTCATGGTGAAGGATGAAACGTAGGCACCTTTTCCATTATTGTAAATTTGGGCTGGTGAGAAGGTTTTCCTTCTTAAGTATGGATCACAATGATATGTTTGATGTCATTTTAATGTTTATACAAATAATATGAGCATAATTTTAGTACTTTATCTGATAAAATTAATAAAAATAAATAAATATTATATTTATTAGTCTCCCACTATTTTATTGAAACCCAATAGCCCTAACCATTGGCTTCAGAATATCCTATTGCTTGAACATTCTAGTGGAAAGGATCCATATTTACCTTATCATTACCCCAACTTTGATTGGTCAAGCAACTTGAATGAGTTTAGATAGGAATTCCAAATGCCAACTGCATTAACTCATAGTTCCTTGATCTACTGAGTGGACTCTCCAATACTGAAATCCTTAAATTGGATTTCCTCAAACTTTTCCTCTTAGTTACACCAAGTCCTTATTTTGTAGTCAAACCTTGATGCGAACTAATTTAAGTCAACCCAAAACTTTTAGTTAGAATTCCCTGATAATTGAAAGCACCCCAACTTTGGATGGTCAATCACTTTGAACTATGATTCAATTTTAACCAAATTAGTGGAAGACTATACCGACTTAATATATATAATTGAGGGATTTTATCCTTTAATGCGTAAATTTATGATTATTATCTTTATCACATGCTTGTTAATATTAAACGGGTTTACTTAAGTGATTAACTATGTATTAGATAATTTTTACGCATAAGATGATTTATTTTAGTTATATCTTGCATGCTCATTAATTTATTAATTATGTGATCATGACAAAAACATCCATAATGAAATAACCATACAACTTGACAAAAATAAAATAATAAAGAGGTATGATTATGAGCTTTATTAATGGTTAGTTAATCTAGCGGTTGATAAACTAACCGTTGACCTAGGGGAAAAACACCTTGAATCAATTAAGGTTTAGGTTACAAATTCCCACATGTCCACATATGTATCTCCTTGGATTGATTTCTCCTCGACTCTGAACATGAACCACCTCCACTAGCTTGGGATCTCCATCCATTACATATGCTTTTACTCACACATAGGTGAGGGAAATGAGTTTACATAAAAGAAACCATGGGCACTACATAATAAGAGGAGAGAAGGCACGAAAGCCAAAAATTTAATTTAATAATAAATTAAATGAAACCAATCACATACAAAGGTCTGGTCTATGTTCATGATCATCCACATGCATGAAAAAAATTACAAATTTAATAAAACTAGTATTCAATTATTAATCGTTCTTATTTAAGATAAATTTCACTCGATTCAATTATCTTTAATTAATCAATTTTTTTATCTTAATTGTCATCTGAATTTCTCTGAGATTATCATCCTTCATAATTTTAAACAAATTAAATAAATTAATTTAAAATTAATTGTGTATATAAATGTACCTTAGAGGCAACACAGTGGATACCCATCCAATTTTACTTAACATGTATTATACTCGTATATAGTTTTACCTTTTATTGTGACATATAGAATACATGGCTTATCATGCAATTTCATGACATGTATTATCAACTTAATGATTACATGAATTATATGATTTTTTGGTCACGTTTTATGCTTCAATTCACATAGAGTAACAACTACAATACGCCAAATACATGATATGAAGATCTAAATATTACTCAGATATTAATTAAACACACACACACACACACATATTAAAACTTATCACACGGTGTGTCCTATTAACTTAATGACCACAAGCAAGAAAATGTCTCAAGGTTTACATAATATAATAAATAAATTTTAAATCTATGTAATTTGGTATAAGTATATGGGGTGTATAGGAGAGCTACACGGCTTGTACATCTCTCACCATTTATCCAAGGTACATGCTTAGGGACTTGGCGTGTAAATCATACCTCGGAACCTGGAGTACATGGCATTTCCAATGGGATACACGTCGTGTGATCTACGAATTACATGATCACTATTCAGGTTGGTAGTATATTGAAATACACAACCCATATTTGACTCAAAGGGTCTACACGTCGTGCACGTGGGCTACATGACATGCACTCCAACTAACCGTGCACCAGGCTGACCCGATCAAGATGTGAACTACACCATGTGTCATCAATGCACACACATTGAATTAATTGCTGAATTAATTCCTGATGCATTGAACACAAGTACATGATGTGTAACTCTGGTTACACAACGTGTACTCCTATTTTATCGAGCTAGAATCCTTGGCACTTTTAGATGAGTTCTTCGATTTTATTTCATTCATAAAATTAATCGCATTGATTAGATCTATGAGAAATGAAGGAGGAAGAAGAAGATATCACAATTCAGATTAAAATAATGATTAAACTTGAATTGAAAAACTAAATCAAAAATGCGTAAATCATCAATGATATTTAAATAATTATAAATAATTTTGTGACCCCTTTGATACCACTTGTAGGTTCTGGTCACAACAGAAGTGTACACTGGATCATGCCCAACTTTACGTTTTTCCATGATTGATGATCAATCTGAGATTTACACAATGACAAACGTTGTGATCTACAAAATTGAATAAAATAATATAGAAAAGGGATAGAATATCAGAACCAAGGGAGCGGATAATCACATATTATTTATAATTAATTTAATTTAATAAAGAATTACCTTGATGGAATTCTTTCTTCATTGATGGACCCGACAACAAATTTGTTTTGTTCCATTATTACATTATAGTAATCAATAGAATATTCCCTTTAGCGGTGATCCACACATGTTCCAAAAATTTCTGAACATCACCGTAGGAATCTCCGGGTGCTAACACGATAGATCCTACTGATTGCGTTGTCCGCCTTTGATCATCTCGAGAACCGCTTCCAAAGCATTCTCCTGGATTTCTCTTGGACAGAGAGTGGGAGGTGGAGGAAGATCGCTCTCATTTCTTGGGAGCATTCTTTGAGAAGGTAACTCTCTAGGTCTTGAGAGGATTCTCTAAATTTGTTGTGTACAACCAAACAAAATGAATTGGCTTATTGAGAAAATAATATAATTGGGTTTATATATCACTAGGGTTAAAATAAAATAATTGCACAAGTACCCTTTATTATTTATTTAATCCCTGTGGAACCCTGTTAGGACCAATAGGGGCCTATATACCCTGAGAGGGGGGGTGAATCAGGGTATGGATATTCTTTTTCTAAATTCTTCCTATCCCACTGGATCTTGACCTCTTTATTACAAGGGTCACTTTGTTTTCACTTGTGTGTTTATTATGATCACTTATTTTCTTCTTTATATGATGATGATGCTTTGAATGTAATGCAGGAAAGCAAGCAGACAGACACATAGATTTTTACTTGGTTCACCTTCACTGGGCTACGTCCAAGTAGCATACACCGGTGATTTGCCGATATACCAAATTCACTAAAGCTCACTACTTTTTACAAGGTTTGGGATAGATCACTTCTATTCCCAGTCTCACTGCCTTTACAATGTTTAGGGTTAGCTCACTGCTTTCCCAAGGGTCACTCCCTGTTTCTCTCTCTCTACCTCACTGTCGGTGGAGAGGATCACATTCTTCCTCTTCCTTTGCTCACTGCTCTGGAAATGATCCACTCACAGTTTATAGAACTATAGGTCTCTTCATTATCACTAATGAATACATCCTCTGTTATATTTGGATGCTCTGTTGAAGTTCAACTTTCACCCGTAGATGAATTTCACTTTTCACCGAAGGTATCAGACAATCTTCCAGCTTTCACGCAGCCCTGAATCTCTGCCGTGAATCAACCTTACTTGGCGCCCTTCTCTAAGACGGCGCGCAAGTCTCGGTGCGCAAGTCAAAATTGGTGTGCAAGTCCACCTCAACCACTTGCGCGACACAAGCTTCTACTACTCCAAACTTGCGCGACGCACAACCTTTTACACCCAATCCAATTTTGGTGTGCAACCAACAACTTTCGCGCTTCTTCAAATATGGCGCGCAACTTACACTTGCGCAACCACACACCACTTGCGCGACCACAACACCTGCGCGACGGGAGCTCTGATTTTTCTAAGTGTTGAACTCTTCACTGAATGAGGAGGGGTCGACCTATATTTATAGGCGTTTGGACACCCTGCGCGACAGCGCGCAACTCTCCCCTCGGCACGCAAGTTTCGGCGTGCAAGTCTCCTTCCGCGCAAACCACTTGCGCGACCAACTCTAAAACTTGTGCGACACTTATCCCTTTGCCATATTTTGATGTTCTGATCCTGAAAAACATATGGCGTGCAAGTTTCCTCTCCTTCAAGTACACAGTGCACAAGTCCCTTTGCCAAAAACCGCTTTTCTTCATTTGTCGATTTTCAGGCTCAAAAATTTGGCAAACACTAGGAAACGGCGTCACCTTGTATCTGCTATTTTTGTACTGCCTCCAGATCATTCATTCCTTTGTCGAAGTTCTTGAATTAAACATGAATCGTTAACCACGGCTCTTGAACTCGACATTCCACTATGAAATCCCCTTTGTCAACAAATTTGTATGTCATTATTTGTTTTGTCAACAATCACAACACAGATGTCCACTTTGTCAATAAACACAATCAGCTCAAAAATGCTTCAATGATGCCTTGATGGATTTTTGCCCAATAATCTCCCCCTTTGGGTTTGTTGACAACTCTTCCACAAAAGGATACATCGTTAATTCTTCAGCCACCATTCACCTATTGCGATTCCTGATAGCGATCAAGGATTTACTCAACACATAATCTAAGCTCACATGAGCAATGCTCGGCGTGAGAAACAAGAGTAAATGAGAAGTTCATCAATGAATAACTTCAACTCTGACACCCACTGTTGACACCAAACTGATACCAATTTTTGGAAATATTCTTACCACATTCCAACATCACTCTTCTGCTTTCATCACGATCCTTAGCTGTCGTGATATCTATTCTTTGATCGATCACTTCTAGTATCGTCAGATTTAATACTCTCCCCCTTTCTGCTCACAACTTCAACTCTTTTCAGCTTCAAAACCTCTTTATCCATATTTCATGTGTTGTCCAAGCTAAGCTCTGACTAAGCACATTCAACTCCCCCTATCTGGCTGCTCCTCCTGTCAGCTTCTCCCCGTATCTTTCAAGATTTCTCAAATAGCCACATTGTCTCCCCCTTGAACAATCACTATTTTCTCCCCCTTTGTCAACGAACCCAAAGGACACGCCTTTGCAGTCTGTAACAGAGTAGAGAACACATATCAGTACATTAGGAAAAAACACACATCATACCTTGGGGAGAGGGGGGGGGGATCATCCACACTCTTTCAAGTGCGGGGAGTCGACTGAACTCCCAGAGTTAGTCGATGTCTCTCAAAAGCTTCCTTGGGTAAGACCTTTGTCAGAATGTCTGCAACCTGTAGCTCTATAGGCACATACTCCAACTTCATGATTCCCTGCTCAACCTTCTCTTTGATAAAATGATACTTTATCTCAATGTGTCTTGTCCTTGAATGATGGATGAGATTTTTGCTAAGATTGATATCACTTGAGTTATCGCACTGGATTCCGATCGGAGACTTCACTTCAACTCCCATATCTTCAAGCTACTGCTTCATCCACAATAAATGTGTGCAAGCTTGAGTGGCCGCAATATACTCAGCTTCTGCGGTGCTCAATGAAATGTAATATTGCTTATTTCTTAGCCAAGAAATACACAAACCACCAAGATATAATGCACCTCCTGACGTTGATTTCCTATCATCTACTGATCCGGACCAATCTTCATCTATATATCCCAAAAGCTCTTGATCAAATTTTTCAGTATACTTCAAACTAAAATCCATAGTGCCCTTAATATACTGAAGTATTCTTTTCACTGCAAGCATGTGGCTTTCTTTGGAATTTCTTTGATATCATGCTGCTTGGCATGTGGCAAATACAATGTCAGGACTTGTCACTGTCTGGTACAATAATCTCTCAATCATCTGCATGTATTCTGTGACATTAACTGCATTGCCATTATCATTTTTTGATAATTTCATCCGGGTCGCAACCGGAGTTTTCATCTCCTTGGAATTTTCCATTCCAAATCTTCTCAGAACCTCTATGACATATTTGGATTAAGAAATGAATGTTCTGTGCTCTCGGTACTTGTTTCAAACCATATAACGCCTTCTTCAGCTGACAAACCTTGTTCTCATCCTTATGAATGAGAAAACCATCTGGCTTCTCAATATACACTTCTTCCTCTAGAACCCTATACAAGAATTCTAATTTTACATCCTTCTGGAACATTTTGAACTTCTGTTGCACTGCAATGGCTAGAAATAATCTGATTTTCTCCAACCTTGCAACCGGTGCAAATATCTCATCAACATCCATTCCCTCTATCTGAGAGTACCCTTTGCACGCTAGTCGTGCTTTGTTCTGAATCATTGTGTCATCTTCATTTATCTTATTGTGATAGACCCATTTAGTCCCGATGACATTCTTATTTGTTGGCCTCGAAACAATCTCTCATGTCTGATTCTTCTCAATCTGATCTAGCTCTTTATTCATGGCCTGATCCCAGTTTTCATCTTCAGCTGTATCAGCAAAACATTTCAGCTCAACCTGAGATAGAAAAGATGTCTGCTGCAGTGATTTCATTCTCCTTGTCTGAGCTAGAGCTGACTAATCATCAATGATATTCTGCCTGTCAATTTCAGCTCGACTCTTTGTCTTTTCTGCAGATAATGATTTTACTTCCTCGTACTCAACATCAATATCTTCTTCTAAATCAACTTTAGCCACTTATACTCTCCCTGAGTCTCTTACCACTTCCTCACTTTTAACAGAAAACTTGTCACTGTGTCATTGTTCAATGACGTCATTTCTTTCAACTAATTTTCTGATCTTCTTGTTGAAACATTGTTGATACTCTCTCACAACTTCTTGGTATCCTGAAAACAGTTAGCTAATACCACATTGTTAGAACAAAATAGATAAGCATGAGATGCATGATTATTGCCGCTTCTCCGAAAATATGTCTTCTCTCGATAGACAACACCTGAGATGGGTCATCCAATTATTTCTTTGATGGATCTTGCATCTGGTTATGATATTGAATTTTCTCCCAATGTTATGCAACACTTCCCAGGGTTAGTCCTACCTTTTAGACCCATAAATGTTCTTTTTCTCCTGCATCATCTATTCTCATCTTCCACTTGGAATTGAGCCATTAACGAAATCTCTAAGCCTACTGAGTTGGAACTCGGTGTAGGAAACAAGAGACAAAGTCAATAACACAATCACTTCCTATTGTGCTCTATTGCTCCCTTTCTTCTTCAACTTTGGTACCTGATTTGAGTCAATCAAAACTCTGAAGCATATCACTTCTCCACTTTGCATCTTTAGATGCAACTTCCCCTTGGATCGTATCTCCCTAAAATCTGAAATATTTGAATCATTAGTTAATAGAATTTAAATACATAGGGAGAGGGGGTTCTTCTGGAATCCTCAGAATGAGGATTGCGGTTGATCCTGACGGGTCAACCCTTTGATTCTTTCTTGCAGAGCATCACACTCTTTCCTTGATTCTTCTAACTGCCTAGCCAATTTTAACTACTCTGGCCATATGACTAAGCATTCATCACCTGCATGCTGAGTCTTTTTCTGATATGAAGATTCTGCAGGCCTGGCATTTCTCATCATTTGGGGTTTAAACCCACTAGTACACATTTCCGTCTTTGATGTTCCACCAAAATTCCATTTCCCTTGATTTCTTCTCTAAGCAGGAATATATCTTCTTGTCTTCATCCCTGACTCCTTCCTCCATTATAGGGATCTTTGATAGAAAAAATATTTTCAATTATTTTACTCTGAATTTTAATGTTTTTAATCCCTCAAATGTGTTATTTTAAGGGCAATTGTCACATTTTATAGTTTTAGGAGTATTTTTGAGCTTAATTGGAAAATGGCTTATTTTGGATTTAAACAGTTTTCATATAATTTAATGTTTCGGTCATAACTTTTTCTACGCTGATCCAAATTGAAAAATTCTTCTTTTATAGGTTTCTCTGTTCGATGATCTTCATTTTATCCTTCTGGACCAAAAACTCAACCAATCATTTGGAACCTCAAATCTAGCTCACAAACCAGGCCTTGAAAACTGTGTACAGAACTGAAGAAGTTTATTGTGGGGACCATATCTCATAAATGACCGAACCATTGAAGCTGAAATTTTACATGGAGCTGTAGGAAATACTGAGGAATAACTTTTATTAAGATGGCCGCGCATGATTCTTTCATTCTCAAGGTCATTAATGCGTTGGAACTCGACACATTGGAAGACGAAAAGTCTGTCTGGCAGAATTAAATATTCTGAGTGCGGTGGCCATAACTCCTTAATTTCCTGGCCAATGAAGCTGAAATTTCGTGTGTCGACATATGAGAGATGGGGAAACAACTTTTAATAAGCAAAAATTCCCAAATTCTGTCATTAAAGAGGCCATACACGCGCATACATCCGGTGGACAGATTTTGAAGCCAAAATATCATCCCCTCTCCCTATAAAAGAGTGTTTCCTTTTCATTTCAAGGGGTTGACAACTTAGGAATAGACTTTGTTGTCCATTATATGTAGTTTACTATTGTATTTTATTTTACTTTCATTCTGTAATTGCATTCCATATTTTAATTCAAGTGTTCTCCTTTCTCTACTTTTCTATCTCTCTTTTGTTTTCTCCCCAAGTTTTCTTTCCACTGTGAACTCTTATGCTTGTGATCATGAGTAGCTAACTCAAGGAAGTTCCCGGGGGAGTAATCCAGTTATGAACCCAAGTATTTGAACATTAATTCTTAATGTTTCTTATTTTCTTAGAGTTAGACCGAGGGGGATCTTAGTGGGCAAGGCGCCTTTGTGTCTCCACTTGCCACCCGAGGTTTAGCTTTCATTTCTGTAATATTTTCCCTCGACCGAGGAGGTGGATGTGTGGTCTCTCAGCGATCGTTGAGAGTACCATATGTTCACAACCATATGCAGAGAAGGATGTTCATGCATACGATGGAGCATGTTCATTAAGTAAATTTGAAACTAATAATGAGACAATGAAGGTTTACTCTGGGTGATGCTCTCGGGAATGTCTCATTTCCGTCTTAACATCATTTTGTCTGCATTCATTCTGTTGCATTGAATCAACATATTTACTTTTAGTTCTGTATTTTTAATTCTCAAATCTCATTTTGGTTATTTTATTTAACATATATATATTTAGTGAATTTTAAGTAGTGAGGGATTGACCGCAGAAGCTCCTCAAGAGATCGACCTAGGTCAGCCACTGTGCTGCACTTAGTATAAATATTTTTGAGAGCATGCACGACAATGCTACATCAAATTGGCATTGTTGCCGGGGAGCCAAGTGGTCTTCACTCACTATTTTTATTCACTTATTTTAAATTATTTTTCTTCCATTAATTTAAAAAAACAAAAAAAATCATAAATTTAAAAAACTAAAAAAAATCTTTGTTCATGATGTCTTTCAATTAAAATTTTTATGCATGGACTGATGAATCTCAGGTGCCAGAAGATGTTTTAAATAATCTTGATGCTAAGTTTCAAAGGATTAGTAGAAAAATTGGAGAGCCAAATAGAGTTGATATATGAATATGTACATGCATGTCAAGAGCAACCCGAACTTGATCCTGAACCGGAACCTAAAGCTGAACGTGTGGTGGAAGAGATTTCACCAATCATTTTTTACATCAAAGAACCTGAGGAGGGTGAGAAGGAGCTTCTAAAATAATTAATCATATCATCCCGAACTCAACCATTGCTCAAGGAGGTCCCTGATGTACACATTTCCGCTGATGCACTCATGGGAGATCAACATTTTTTGGAAGAATCTTGGAATAACTTTGTTGAAGATAACCTGAAAATTGATCTTCCCATCTTTGATATTGAACAATCAACACATTTTGACCTCGCTCTTGCTTTGGAAGACAATGAAGAAGATGCACCTGATGAGATGGAAGTGCCAATGGTCTTGCCTGAAGAGATCAATTTCCTAGATGACATACTTGAAAGGGAAGATTTCTTAATTGATTCGTCATGTTTTAATCTTATTCAAACTGAATTGTTTTCTGACTTCTCCTTTCCTGAAATTTCTGATACGGTACAAATGGAGAAGAACTTGGATGATACGAAAGAGATCACCGAAGTGGTGGTGATCGAGGAAGAAGAGTCAGAGAAGCTGGTGGTGGTGCGACTGCCTCCTCTACAACAAATTTCATACCATTTGGAGGAGGACACCATAGAAGTTCACAGGGAGCACCCCTATTTTCTTTTGCCTCCCACTCCTGAACTCAAATTCTATCTATCTTATTTCTTTGGGGTTAGGAACTTTATTATTTTCTTTGGGGTTCTCCAATATCAGTGTCTACTGATGGACACTGAAAAAAGTCACATGTGGTGGTTTATCTCAAAAAAACCACACCCACCATCTGATTGGGGATAATCTGCTGCAACTACCTGACTAGGGGCAGTAAAAGCCTAGTATCCGCTTTGGGGGTCAAACCAAGCATTATCCATTTTTCTATACCCTTTTCTCTTTCTTTTTATTTATTTTTCTTAAGTGTTTTCATTTCTTTTGTTTGTGATTTCATTTTATTTTTCATGTTGTTTTTTTTGGAATTTTCTTGTTTTCCTTTTTCATGTTTTTGGAGTGTTTTTAGGAATCTTGAGCTGAATCGAATACTTTGGGAAAATTCAAACCATCTTGGTATTTTTGGAACATTTATTGATTTGAGTATTTGAGATTTTAAATGATTGCTGAATGGATTTTGTTTCTGATTTCTGATCTTTTCATTTGATGAAGTTTGGTTGACTGTGAAACTCATGTGCACTAGTGCTGTCCAAATTGAAAATCTTGCCCAACTTGAGAGGTTTCTAAACCTTTTTTGACAACTTCTTTACATTTATCTTTTTCTTGAGAGTCTTGATACATGTTGTGTGATCCAGAACTTGTTATTTTTCTCTTTTTCAAAGCTGTTAGAGTTCATGGAATGTGTCAAGTATGATTGAGGCATCACTTTGAAAGCTCTTTTTCATTCAACTCTTATTTTGGCCTACCTTTACATCTGACCTTCATTATTCCCCTAGTAGCCATGAAATATCTTGTTAGGCAGCCACATTACAAGCCATTTATCCCTTTCCAACCTTCTCTATAAGTTAAATGCATGATTATTGTTGAACTCAGGTGTGAGGGAGGGAGAAGATGAGTTTTGTTTTGCTTTCTTGAAGAATCTGTTTGAGCTGAATTGAAAGTGTTTCCATATTTATTGCTGCATGGGGGGAAGAAATGTCATGATGGAAAGATGGATGGGTAGCCCAAAATATCATTACAAAGATGGGTTGGGTGTTCACCAATTTTTGAAGATCAAAAGTTGCCTCTCTTTTCCTCAAAAACATGATTCTGAAGAGAAATCCAGATCTAAATTCAAGCTGAAACAATGCTACAATTGGGGAAAAGAGGGATGAAATTAATTGATGCTGAAATCCCAAGTGCGAACTTCCCAAAAGAAGAGGTGTTTGGAGGTGATTCATTTTTGAGCTGATTGAGGAGCACACCATTCTTGAGCAAAACTGTTTTCATGCATTTACTTCACTTTAGAGCATAACCCTCCTCATCCTGCGTCAGATGTTTTTACATTTTAAACTTGCCAACCCTCAGCCTCAGAATAACCCATGAAAAATACCTCTTGATTGACATATTTGTGAATCTTTTTAGTGGAGATACTAGGAGGATAGCAAGCCTATAGAAATCACACATGTTTTGAGAATGAGAAAAACTCCACATTAAATATCCTTGAGTGAAGAGAGAAATATTTTTCCGGGGAGGTAGGTACGACATGCATGTGAGGATTAACATGAGATTGAATGGATTCATATGAGTTTTTAGGAGTTATGAAATTTTGATCCATGTAGGAGGCATGATATTTTCTCTGATAAGATAATTGAGTTGTGTTGTCATTTATGCTTTGAGAAGTTTGTTTTGACCATGGTATAAGATGATTGCCCAGGAGTGAAATGTTTATGTATGAGGGAATTGATAGAAAAAATATATTCAATTATTTTATTCTGAATTTCAATGTTTTTAATCCCTACAATGTGTTATTTTAAGGGCAATTGTCACATGTTATAGTTTTAGGAGTATTTTTGAGCTTAATTGGAAAAATGGCTTATTTTGGATTTAAATAGTTTTCATATATTTTAATGTTTCGGCCATAAATTTTTATACGCTGATCCAAATTGAAAAATTATTCTTTTATAGGTTTATCTATTTGATGATCTTCATTTTATCCTTCTGGACCAAAAACTCAATCAATTATTTGGAAGCTTAAATCTAGCTCACAAACCAGGCCTCGAAAACTGTGTACAGAACTGGAGAAGTTTATTGTGGGGACCATATCTCATAAATGGAAGAACCATTGGAGATGAAATTTTACATGGAGCTGTAGAACATACGGAGAAAGAACTTTTATTAAGATGTCCGCGCATTATTCTTTCATTCTCAAGGTCATTAATGCGTTGGAACTCGACACATTGGAAGATGGAAAATCTGTCTGGAAGAATTAAATATTATGTGTGTGGTGGCCATAACTCCTTCATTTCCTGACCAATGAAGCTGACATTTCTTGTGTCGACATATGAGAGATGGGGAAACAACTTTCAAGAAGCACAAATTCCCAAATTCTGTCATTAAAGAGGCCATACACACGCATACATCCGGTGAACAGATTTTGAAGCCAAAATATCATCCCCTCTCCCTATAAAAGAGTGTTTCATTTTCATTTCAAGGGGTTGGCAACTTAGGAATAGACTTTTTTGGCCATTATATGTAGTTTAGTATTGTATTTTCTTTTACTTTCATTCTGTAATTTCATTCCATATTTTAATTCAAGTGTTCTCCTTTCTCCACTTTTCTATCTCTCTTTTGTTTTCTCCAGTTTTCTTTCCACTGTGAACTCTTATGCTCGTGATCATGAGTAGCTAACACGAGGAAGTTCACGGGGGAGTAATCCAGTGATGAACCCAGGTCTTTGAACATTAATTCTTAATGTTTCTTATTTTCTTAGAGTTAGACCAAGAGATATCTTAGTGGGCAACGCGCATTTGTGTCTCCACTTGCCACCCAAGGTTTAGCTTTCACTTCTGCAATATTTTCCCTTGATCGAAGAGGTGGATGTGTGGTCACTCGACGATCATTGAGAGTACCATATGTTCACAACCATATGCAGAGGAGGATGTTCATGCATACTATGGAGCATGTTCATTAAGTAAATTTGAAACTAATAATGAGACGATGAAGGTTTACTCTAGGTGATGCTCTCAGGAATGTATCCTTTCTGTCTTAACATCATTTTGTCTGCATTCATTCTATTGCATTGCATCTACATATTTACTTTTAGTTCTGTATTTTTAATTATCAAATCTCATTTACGGTTATTTTATTTAATATATATATATTTAGTGAATTTTAAGTAGTGAGGGATTGACCGAAGAAGCTCCTCAAGAGATCGACCTAGGTCAGCCACTATGCTGCACTTAGTATAAATATTTTTGAGAGCGTGCACGACAATGCTACATCAATCTTCCTCTTTCCTCCACTTCTTGTTGTGGCACATGACATGAAAATCTTTCAATGAATTCTTTGTTTATTTTTCTTTTATCATATTTCTGAGTCACCACACTATTTTGCATTGGTGGTGAGTCCTCCATTGAATGTGTATTATTCTTACTCACAACTGGAGTAGATCTCCCCTTAATCTTCCAGGTTTGTTCACATTCTCTCCATGAGAGCTGTTCTGGGTGTGACAAAGAAGGTGATTGATACACCTTTCGTTCAGCTCCATTTGATTCCCCTGAGGCTCTAAGCCTACTCTTCAACTTATCACTTTGTCTCCCAGTGTAGAATTTCTCATTATGCATCATTGGAGTCAAGAATCACTTTTCTAGTCCCTTTTCCTTTCTTGCTCTCTTCTTGCTACAATGTCTTGCCAAATGCCCATAATCAGAACATATAAAACATTTTCCATCAAAGGAATACCTCATTTCAACATTTCTCTGTCGAGATGTTGATGCCGCTTGAGTTCTTCCTCTGACATTGAGCTCCTGAGCTTCCTGACACATACTCATGGTGTGTCCCATTCTTCCACAATAATAACATCTGATAAATGCTTTTCTTTGAGAGACACTTCTTTCTGACTTCTCAGGACACATATTCTTATTCTTAGATTTATCAAAGTTTCTATTTTCACAGCCTGAAATGTATTCCAGAGCCTTTGAACAGAAGCTTGACGTGTGGCCATGAATCCCGCAGAAATAGAACATGTCATCTCTACTTATTGTAACTGTCCTCTTGGGCCTATCTCCAGTACCTACATGATTTTCTCTACATCTGGAACTGTTAACAGCTCTTTTTCTAGCATGCATTAGAGGTGATTCATCAAATCCAATACCAGTTTTTCCCAAACTGTATGCTCTTTGAGCTGAGAAAATTGTTTCTTGCCTCTTTTCGGAAATAGAAAATTTGCATTTCATTTCATCATCACCTGCTGAAGGATAATCAAATAGTAAGTGCAAGGCATCCTTTATTTTAGGCTTTCCTCTAACATTGAATTTCTCTACTTCCTTCTTTACTGATTCTAGCTCTTATTCCAACTTCTGAATCTTCATATCACTTAATTCAATTTGGGCATTGAATTCTCTTCTGAGATTCTTTCCACAACTCATCTCATCTTCCAGTTCTTGTGTGAGCTTTTCTACCATACCACTTTTCTCCTTTACTTTCAATTTTTCTTGAGAAACAGATTCAGAGACAGATTCATTCTCTTGTTGGAGCCTTTGATTCTTCTGAACTTCTTTAGACAACTGTGTGACTAGATCATCATTTCTAGCTTTCATATTTCAAACTTCATCTGACATTTGATTCTCTTTATAATCATCAGCCTTTTGTTTTCCTTGCATTTTATCCATCTTTTGCAGTTCTTCACCTTGAGAATCATTCTTCTCCCTCAGGTCAGTGTCTACATCAATAAGCCTTTGATTTAATCCTCTTAGCTTGTTGACCTCAATTTCCAATACCTGGATTCAGATATCTTTAGATTTGACTTCTTCATCCAATTTCCGATCCAATTTCTTTGTCATGTTGACAACATACACTGGTGGCCTCCTTCTTGAAACTTTATCATCATCAGTTGTTTTGGTATCACTTTGAAGTTCAAGTACTTCACTCATTCCTACATCATGATTGAGTGAATCAATCATTTCCCTATCAGATTCATCCAGGACTTCTTTCAGTAAGCTGTTTGATTCTTTTAATTGAATCACACTTTTTTCATACACACTTCCACACTGAGGAATATCATTTGACTTCTGATTCTTCTTTGATGTTTTTCCCTTTGCCATGTCACACAGAGATAAGAGTAGACTGATTTAATCACACAAATCGACTACACCAAGTCGAAGCAAAAAAATCTGATAAAAGCAACCTTCTCTCTGATACCAATTGTTAGGACCAATGGGGGCCTATATACCCTGAGAGGGGGGTGAATCAGGGTATGAATATTCTTTTTCTAAATTCTTCCTGCCCCACTGGATCTTGACCTCTTTATTACAAGGGTCACTTTGTTTGCACTTGTGTGTTTATTATAAGCACTTATTTTCTTATTTATATGATGACGATGCTTTGAATTTAATACAGGAAAGCAAGCAGGCAGATACAAAGATTTTTACTTGGTTCACCCTCACTGGGCTATGTCCAAGGAGCGTACACCGGCGATTTGCCGATGTACCAAATTCACTAAAGCTCACTGCTTTTTACAAGGTTTGGGATTGATCACTTCTATTCCCAGTCTCACTGCCTTTACAATGTTTAGGGTTAGCTCACTGCTTTCCCAAGGGTCACTCCCTATTTCTCTCTCTCTGGCTCACTACCGGTGGAGAGGATCACCTTCTTCCTCTTCCTTTTCTCACTGCTCTGGAAAGGATCCACTCACAGTTTATAGACCTGTAGGTCTCTTCATTATCACTAATGAATACATCTTCTATTGTATTTGGATGCTCTGTTGAAGTCCAACTTTCACCCGTAGATGAATTTCACTTTGCACTGAAGGTATCGGGAAATCTTCCAGCTTTCACGTAGCCCTGGATCTCTGTCGTGAATCAACCTTACTTGGCGCCCTTCTCTAAGCCGGCGCACAAGTCTTGGCGCGCAAGTCCACCTCAAACACTTGCACGACACAAGCTTCTGTTGCTCCAAACTTATGCGACACACAACCTTTTACACCTAATCTAATTTTGGCGTGCAACCAACAGCTTTCACGCTTCTTCAAATCTAGCGCGCAACTTACACTTGCGTGACCACACACCACTTGCGCGACCACCACACCTGCACGACGGGAGCTCTGATTTTTCTAAGTATTGAACTCTTCACTGAATGAGGAAGGGTCGACCTGTATTTATAGGTGTTTGGACACCTTGTGCGACGACATGCAAGTCTCCCCTTGGCGTGAAAGTTTCGGCACGCAAGTCTCCTGCCGCGCAAACCACTTGCGCGACCAACTCCAAAACTTGCACGACACTTATCCATTTGCCATATTTTGATGTTCTGATCCTGAAAAACATATGGCGCACAAGTTTCCTCTCCTTCAAGTACACGGCGTGCAAGTCCCTTTTCCAAAAACCACTTTTCTTCATTTGTCGATTTTCAGGCTCAAAAATTTGGCAAACACTGGAAAACGATGTCACCTTATATCTGCTCTTTTTGTACCGCCTCCAGATCATCCATTCCTTTGTCGACGTTCTTGAATCAAACATGAATTGTTAACCACATCCCTTGAACTTGACATTCCACTATGAAATCCCATTTGTCAACAAATTTGTATGTCATGGTTTGCTTTGTCAACAATCACAACACAGATGTCCACTTTGTCAACAAACACAATCACCTCAAAAATGCTTCAATGATGCCTTGAGGGATTTTTTCCCAACAAACCCCATGTCAAATAATAATAATAATAATATTATTATTATTTTCTGACGTGTGTTTAACTTGAAAATTAAATTAAATATTATTTAATCAAATAATATTCAGTATTTATTATTTCTCATCAGACTATTAAACTCGGTCCATCATTCCTCCACAATATTTATCAATCCTTGAATAATGACTATTTATTTATTAAATAAATATCACTATATTATTTTCTAATAAATAAATAAATATTATATTCACTTAATAGTAAATAAATTTTTATTAAATATTCCACTCACATTAAATTCTGTCAAATAACTGGTGACAAAATATATGCAATCAAGCATACATGAATATTTATTAAACCACATCTGGGATTAATATTTATTCAACTTGTTAAATAATAAATAATAATATATTATTTAACGGAGATTCTAGATATACTTAATGTGTGACCCTCTAGGTCTCTTTCTCAGTGGAATTAGGAGAAGCATCCAAAATTCCAAGGTTAGCGTCTAACAACATGCCAAAGAACCCATAGAGAGAAAAGTTAACATAATAATGACATGTTACCTCATATGAACACTTATTGTGTAATATAACCCATTTATCACGATATCTCTAATCAAGCAGGTTACATGCTGGTGCCATCAACCAAAGTGTTTGATGTCCCTCTCTTCAATTTCCTAGAAAATGAACTTGACTATCGAACACCATGGCCATGGATTTATTTAGGCTATAACATTTCCATCAAAGGGCTTGAGATATCAACTTTTGTTAAAACAAATGGGAAAAATCCTTTCTCACATTATTCATTAATGCAATATTACTCGTGACACACCCAACATATCCTACCTTGCCACAAAAATATGTTATCATGGTTTTCATCAATACATCAAAGTATGTGACTCATAATGTTCATTACTAATAATCTTAAAGTATAAGGATCAATACACATGTCTGTAGATGGGAATATCCAATGATACATTGAAATGCAGATTTCCTACTGGTGGGTCTCATTCTCATAATATCATACTAGATATTACCAATGACATATACCATGAGAAGGTGCATCAAAGTACTATGAGTCTCCACCCCTGATAGCCTGTATCATTTTCATCCCTAAAATGATATCATCCAGCTATAGAACATATATTCAAGAATAACATTGTGGTACTTCTGTGTTCTCGTTATAGTGGGGAACTGATATGACCTTTTAGCGCAACATCTACTCTTAGGCCATTATAACATATTATGTCACACATAAGAACAATAATGATGTGATAAGTAGTTTATTAATATTCAAAACAATGAATACATGTTATCATAAAGTACACAGAAGTTGGTTATAGGGAACCAACTCCAACAAAAACAACATGTTTTTTTATTGTTTTTAATTTCTGTAAAAAATGGAACATCAAGGGGGTTGGCCTAACAAAATGAGGTTTATTGTGTATATTGTGACTACTATGGGCACACTGCTTGGCAGTGTGTCTATAACGTGCCACAAAAGCCTAAAAATATAAAGAAAATAAAGATTTTATAAACCTGGGCCCTATGATCAATCAGTTTTGAAAGAAATGATATAGAAAATGATTGATAAATTTGATGAATACAATGAATCCCCTGAAGTAATAATGCAAAAAATACAAACTGGTACATGGGAATCATAGGAAAAGATGAGAAATAAAGAAAAATATGATTTAATTAAAGAGAAAAATGTCCTTAAAATTTTTGAAAATGAAATTATGGAGGGGAGTGATAATGAAACTAAGAAAAAAACTTTTTATTGGGAAGAATCACAATCTAAAGAAGAAAACAATATTGAAATAACCAACTCTCTACACAAGGAAAACAACAATGATGAATATGTTAAGAACTTAATGGGAGTTGAGTTGATTTTTTTGAGAATCAACTAAATAATATTGAAGAGGAATGCCCCATTTTCTATTTGATTCCTAGTTTTGAAAAGGTTAACTATTATAGGAATTTTTAAAATATGATTGCTTGGGTTGAGAAGAATCTGAAAAATGTGAACATTAATGTAAAAAAATCTTCACCTCATTTTTCTAAAATTCTGATTAATGAACCTGAATTTGTAATGGGGATAATTTGGAAAATAACAACAACCTGAAAGTTAATGATTCTAAAATTTTGGAACCTGATTTTTAAATTGGACTTCCTTACTTTGAAATTGTGAACCCAAATTTCTCTGAACTGTTTCTTGATGAAAAGGGTGAGGGGAAGTTCATTGAAGAAAAATTGATTAATGAATTTTCACTCCCTTGATCACTAACTTTTTAATCCTATAATGATTTGTGTAATGAAATTGAATAAAATATTGACCAACCCAAGGAAAATTATTTAAATATGAATGTATTTGAATCTAACTTTCTTAGAACTGAATTTAAAAATTCTCCCCCTGAAATTGAATTGGAACACTCAATAGACCTTTCTTTAGGGGATGAACTTAAATAATTAGATCTTCAAGAAAATGTTGAGCACACACTAGATGGTACAAGCAGAAATAATTCTTCAAAATTAGTGGTTGATGATTTTCTATTTTCAGATGAGGAACTTTTGGAAGATATTTATTATATGGTGAAACCTGGTTTTATGTATGATCAAAAAATTTCTCTTCCTTATTTTCTACACCATTCCTCATCTTATTCGAGTTTTGAATGTCATGGTGAGGTTCATATTAGTTTGGAAGATAAATATTTTATGATTTTTAATTCAAAAACTGCTCAATTCACTTTTGAAAATCATCTTCCTGAATCTTTTTTTATAAACTCATCTATTTTCACCTCTGTTTTAAATAATTATGAGTTCAAATTTGAGGAAAGAAGTTGTGAGGATAATTTTTTTCCTCTAGTAGAACCAATTTCACCGCTGTCCCTTCACAAAAATTCAAAATTTTTCAAATATGAACCTATTCTAGAAGTGGACAATGCATCTTCCAGGAGTATCCCTGATAATCCTTTCTCTTTTTGATGAGTTTAAAAGCTTCTTGGCAGAGCTTGAAAGATTTCATTATTTTTCACCTGATCCTAAATGTCTTGAAAATACTAGGAATGTAAGTTTGGGTGATGGATTTTATGCTCTAATTGGAGACATCTTTGAGAAGCCCCTTGATAATAAATGGTGCCTCTTAGGGTTTTTTTGCAGCTGATGAGAATTTAGTTTTCATTTTCATTAATCTTGGTGCCCATAAATATCAATTCACTTTTAAAAATGATTGGAAAAAAACACATATAGTGATTTCTATTATGGAAACCACATCCTCCTAGCGATTATGGTGAGTTTATAAGAAAGTTTGTTTGGGGACTAAAAATCTAGTGCTGTATGAGAGACATCCCATGATTGAATAAAACCTTTTTGTTTTTTCTTGTTCCTTTTGTTTTTAGTAATAAATTTCCCCATTAACATTGTTAGTTCACTATCACATTTTTTTCTTCTCTCTTGGTCTGAATATTGCTACCAAACACTCACTTTTTCTTGGTTTAAACTTTCTAATTTTCAATGTTTAAGTTTAATGCTTTTTATACTTTACCTTTGAAGGAACTTTCATAGAAGAGTCCGAGTATCCTTTGAAATGATTAAGGAGTGTGTTTTTTGATCTGATCAGCAAGGAAACATGGTATTATTTTTCAGGGGATCTTATTTTTCTTTCTTCATAATTTTTACTGTTTAAAATCATTGATTGTTTCCTTGGAAAGTGACTTTTAATCTAAAATTTTGTTTTTGATTCCTCCCTTCCTTGGTAATTAAGTGTGGGGGAATTTTTTTGATGTTTAAAATTTATTTTTTGAGTCCGCTTAGAATTGTTGGGTGTTTAGCTTACTGTAATCTACTTTTCTAAAAATCATTTTGGAAAAAATTTGAAATATTATTTGGCACCCTTTATCTAACTTTATACTCAGTTTTCTTCTTTATGTGAAATCACCATTTTACATGATTTATTTTTTGAGTTTCATTGAAAATATTTATTCTGTTACAAATTAAAATCATGTATATATTTTTATTCTATTATATAAAGTGCTAGAAGTTTGTAGCAAAAATCTTCTTGAACATTCCTGTGACCCTTTTACATGTCATTAAACTACTTAATTGAAAATTTATTATGAACCAAAATGATTAATTGTTTCCTTTCACTTCGAGATTTAACTTTAAGGAAAAATTTTACTTTTAAGTGCGGGGGAGAGGATCTTAAATGTATTAAATTATACTATAATGTGAAGCCCATAAGATTCCCTATTTTTTTTGAAATTGTGTGTTTATTAAGATTTTATTTACATTATTTTCATTGGGTCAAAATTTTTCTTAAGTTTAAAGATTTTGATTCCACTTTGAGGCGGTTAATTTTTATTACCCCATGGATTTAATTGAGCACATCATTTTTATTTACCTTTTGAAAAAATTATTTTTGGTAAAATTTTGGTGGAATGTTTTACAATTTTCATTAGCTTATAACTTTTTGGTTGGAATTAAATTCTTAAGATATGCATTTGAATGGATAGTGTAAGAACCCGGATCTTAGTTTTAGGTATGTTTTTCCTTTTCTGGTCGTTTTTTAAAAAAAGAGGAAAATCTGGAAATTTTCTAAGTACACGCCGTGTACTTTGATGCAGCGCCAGGCCGTGTGCTGGCCGTGTCCGGGCCACACACACGGTGTGTAGGGGCGATGTGGAGGCCGCTTAAAGCGGAGTACGGAAAGGCCAAGTACACGCCGTGTACCCCAGAAGCACACGCCGTGTACTTTCTTTTTTTTCATTAAACGGACCGGGGTCGCGCCTGACGGACAAAACTCACTTCTTCTTCAGGTTCTTCATCCGAGAGAACCCGTACGGCCGCAGAACTTCTCCGAACCCCCGAGACTCCGTCCGTTCTCCGAATCGACTGCTGTCGATTGCATTGGAACCGCAGCGGTAAGCCCTTCCTTCTCCTAGAGATTTGTTTTCCAATTCCTCCTCTTTCTCAAGATATCGTGGGTTGAACATTTTGTGTGTTTTCATAGATCTACGTCGTTCTAAGGAGAATCAATCATCGTGGTTCAAGTATATCGATCTTCTAGGATCGAGGTAGGTGGTTTGTGCCTTTCTGTAGGAAGTCTTTGAATATTTTGTGCAATTCCACCAATTCCCTTGAATGGGGTATTGTGTGGTTCCTATTTTTGCCTCTGTTGTTTGTCTGCTTTGATTGATTGCTTGAGTAGAGGTCGATGCTTGTGAATAGGGTAATCTTTACTGTGCTCTGGATGTTTTTCCATGCATGTTTTGCCTGTTAGGCGTTTTTCCAGTTGTCATGCCTAGTTGTAGGATAGTGGAACTGTTGTACTGTTATGTTGTTGTGCCTTAGAATGATAGCCAAGTAGTTCTTGAGGTTTACTTGGGGCGATACACGCGCTATGCTTGTTTGTTTTACACAGGGCTGTGAGAACCTAGTGTAGTAGACCATAGGGAGAATGGACGTAAGGACTTCTCCAGAGTGTCTTTAATTTACGATATGAGACCATAGGAGGAATTGACGTTGAGTGCTTCCTCAGAGAGTCTGTAGTTCCTCGATGCGGGCCACAGGGGGAATGAGAGGTTGAGTGCTTCCCCAGAGAGCCTTTAGTACGATACGAGACTATATGGAGAATTGACGGTGAGTGCTTCCTCAGAGAGTTTATTCTTCAGCTGAATCAGAGGGGCAAGACTGTGTGTGCCTCCTAGAGGGTTGCTAGTACTTGTAGGTTGAACCATAAGGGTTAGGCTGTGAGAATTACCCAGGGGGTTACCTGTTGTTCTACTTGTTGATTGGCTGTTACTTGTGTACTTTATATGCTAGACACTATGGATTGTAGTTGCTGTGTGCTTTCCTGTTTACTGCTTCCTGTACTTTTACTTGTCATGTATTCACTGACTGTTAAGCACAGATCTTTGGGTGGTTGTCTACTGGGACCTTGTCTCACACCCTGTTTGGGTCATGCTTTTGGGTCTAAACAGACTATATTGTTGCAGGTATAGATAAGGGCAAACGCCCTTCTATTTCAGGTACTTAACTTGCTGTGGAGCTGGAGATCATGAGACCAAGCTATGGCTTGCGATGCTGAGAAGTTTACCTGTTTTCTTTTGCACTTTGGTTTAGTATTGTATTCAGCATTGTGACTTGTTTGGCTGATTTCCTAGACATATGTATCATGCATCATTATTATATATGTGTGCTCCAGTTTTCTTCTTTTAGTCTTCTGCTGTTTATTTCTGTATGGATTATTATTACTTCTGCTGTTGTATGTTGTTTACTTCCGCTGTGTACTCTGCCAATGAGGACATAGTTTCCCCACTATCACACCCAAAACCCTCGTTGTTAGTCGGTAGGCTCTGACGTTTGGGGAAATGCGCTTGAGACCATGTGACCAACCGGGTACGGGGCGTCTCTAGGTGGCTTCCGGAACCGGGACGTTACAGATAGTGAAATTAAAATCCTAATCCAGGTTGAGCCACAAAATTATTCATTCTTTCATTCCCTTATTCTTTAAGATATTGGATGAGTTATTAATCTTGTTTGTAATTATTAAATCTCCCCATCCAAGAAGAGTGTATATTTATTATCCTTTTAATTATGTGAGTTGGATCACCTAGAGGTAAAGATAAGTTTGGACTTCCAGTTGGATGCCAGTTGATGTTTATTTAATTCTTTTCAAAATTTTCAATTTCAATTACTTTGGTAAAATTGGAACCCAATTTTTCGCTGAATTTGTTTAATTATAAGGGAGGAATTACTTTTTTAACTTGAGAGAGTCCATGGAAAAAAAATATTTTAAAACCAATTCTTTGAGGCATTTCTATTTGTCACTCTTAAGATTTATTATTTCCTAATGAAATTGATTAAGTAATTGTTTAGGGATAAGAAATGTTTAAGTGTGAGGGAATTTGGTGTTTCTCTTACTTCATGCACTTTGCCACATCATTTTTGATATTTTTAATGCTAAAATATGTTTTTAAGTGTGTAATTTTAGTGTTTAGAGTTATTTGGTTTATTTAGTAAATTAATATTTTTTTGTTAAAATTTTCAATTTAATTTGTGAATATTGTCATTGTGAACTTTATTTTATTTGATTATTTCATTTTCAACTTTTTTAAATAGTAATTTTTAGTTTTTTAATTTAATTCTTCAAATTATAGTATGATATTATTTCTATTGATAGTTTTGGTGAATAATTAAATATTTAATGTTTGGATTTTATTTTAATGTTATTATTTTAAACTTTTGCATCATTAACATAATTTTGTTTATTTTCCTTTACTAATTTAAATTAGCCAATTATTTTAGGTTGATGTGCTAAATAATTATTTTATAACCACCCTTTAAATATTTTATAACTTCTTAATTTTATTTTAATTATTAATTTAAAATGTTTTTATTGATTCTTTTTAACTTAATTTTCAATTATTTAATTTTTTTCTTAATTTGTAAATTTTAATTTAAATATTATTAATTTTTTTTATTTCAATTTCAAATTATTTTAAGTTTCCCATATTCCAAGATCCCTTGTATGATATTTGGGTATCCTATTTGGGATGCTTAAAAGAATCCATGATTGGATAACTGTGGGAAAGGAGTGGAAGAATAAATTTTATCAGCCTCACAAGTTAAATTGATGTGTAAGATTATCAGAAGTAGTTTCCAGAAATGTGTGTCAGCATTAGATGATTTTCCAGATAATTAGGATAAGTACACTGCATAACAAAAATTTGATTGTGGCTGCCCGTAAGATAAATTTCTTAGGGGGTTCATAACGTAATTTTAACCACCCGCCTAAGATAAATTCTATTAAGCGAAATTACATGGAAATAGAATTAGAAGATTGGGGGAGTCGAGTATAAAGCTGATCCGAGCCCTAATTTGATGTTTATGGATTGAAGGAGGAGAAACTTGAGGGCCAAGCTTGGAACTACCGACCGCCAATTGATCGAAGCTCGATCCAACCATTTGAAGAAGACGAGGCTGGCAGCCGCCGGCGTCTTAGGTGATGATACTGGGTTCGACCGACACTATTAATAAAATACAGGATGAACTAATCTGATTTGAAGACGAATCAAGCCAAGGAAGAACATCTGGTCTGAGGCTGAGCTCTAGAGAGAGACCAAATGCTGAGATCCTACGATGATTTAGATAACCGATTATGAACTAGCCCGAAGAAGATGAGTCGATTCAAGTTCTGTTCTATTGAGGAATCCACTATTTTCGTGAAAACGAGATCGAGTTCACGAATGGAGATCTATGTCGGTGCTCATGCCATCGAAGCTTCCTGTGTAGACCGAGGATGGTGAACCATGGTGAATCCAAACCCCAATTTTCTAATCCTGTGTCGAGTTTCAGCCAACAATTGATGCTTGTATTTACCGGGGTTTGGAATTTCTTGAGCTCAGGTTTGGAGATTTCGAATTGAAGCGTCAAGTTGTTGATGGCGAGTACTTCCTCCAACTGAGATTGCTTGTCTGATGCCATTGTTGATGAAGAAGATGAAATCAAGGATCAACTATCCGTGGTTTGTAGATTTTTGAAACCATAATTTTTCTTGATCCCTGTCATGATATTTGTAGTTGATTGAAGATGGGATTGTGTATTGATGAATTTCTATTTACAGGGTTGTTTAAATAAGGAGTGGCCTTGGTTCTTTCTATCACTGGAGATGCAAAGAAAAATGTTGATGGAGGCAAGGTTTTCGAAATTTTGTCTCTGAGGATATAATGTTGGAAGTTCTTAGTTGAAACCATCCAAAGTTTGTGTGGTTGATTGTGTTTTAGATGAAGTGTTGAGCATGAATTAAGATGATGATTTTTGGATATTATTCACCAATCGAGGCCATTGATTTCAAGATTTTGTGCTGGTATTAGTTTTGAGATTTATGATGAGGTCAAGATCCAGATGTTTGTGAACTGAAGTTGTTGGGAAGAAATTGATTTTTAGAGGAATAAGATTTTTCTGGGTGCATGTCAGTGCTACTTGTTAGAGTGTCAGGTAAATTGATGCACTTTCTTTTACTGTCATTTAATTGGGAAAATGATAGGTGTACAGTGTAAGTGATGAATGACACATGAGACTAGAAAATTAAGTCAATGGATACTTTAAAAATATACATAGTAGACATAAATGAAAAAAAGACTCCACCATTATTTTGGATGCTCACTTTTATGAAATTCAAAGATGGACACTCTAGAGAAAGCGAAGACATGAACTGTGTTTAATTGAGTGGGGATTTTCGATTTTTTTAGTTCATTGTATAATATTCATTTGTACAATATTTTTGAAATTTATTTCAACTTCTTGATTTTAACAATCGAATGAGTTTTGTATGTGAGAATTGAAAAATCAAAATGATAGTAAAATAAAGTGACAGTAAACATGAAATGTGTTTAATTGAGTGGGGATTTTTGACCGAGCGATGAAAATGACAGTAAACATGAACTGTGTTTACGACTCGACCGATGAGATTTTTTATCTCTTTCTATTTTCCTTTTATTGTATCCAAATTTCATGTTCTTGTGTTTTCCATTTTTTAAACATGAACCGTGTTTAATTGAGTGGGGATTTTTGATTGTTTTAGTTCATTTTATAATATTCATTTGTTCAATATTTTTGAAATTTATTTCAACTTATTAATTTTAATAATCGAATGAGTTTTGTATGTGAGAACTGAAAAATCAAATAGTTGTTGGTTAAAATTCTTGATCGAGATTTTGACCACATATTTTTGAATGTTGATTGTGATTATCTCTTCGAAAATGAAGAAATACTTTTTCCAAACAATCGATTATCTTTTGAAAACATTTTTTCACATATCTTATATTTTACGTAGTTTAGTTTTCTAAAAGTTTTAACACTTATATTTTCTTCATCAAAATTTTCACACATGTTTACTACTTTCAATCATCATATCATTTCCTATTTTTATAGTTTTTAAAAATTATTAAATCCCTAGAACATTCACCAACCTTCCATGTGGATCGACCCTACTTTCCGATATTTAGTAGTAAGTAGGTGTATAAAATTCTAATTTGACTGGAATGCCAATAACCATGCCACGATCAAATTTTAGATGAAGTGCTGAGCAGGAATGAAGATGATTATTTCCAGACATTATTCACCTATTGATGTTAGTGATTTCAATATTTTTTTTTCTAGTATTAGTGTTTTGATTTGTGATAAGGTCAATATCCAGATGCTTACAAACTGAAGTTGATGAGAGAGAATTGATTTTTAGAGGAGGAAGAATTTATTGGGTGCATGTCAGTGCTTCTTGTTAGCATGTCAGTAGAATTGATGCACTTGATTTTGAAAGAGTAGTGCCCCATAGTTTTGTTTTATTTATTTATAGAGTTTATTTTTTGAACCCAAACCCCATGATCAATCATTTTTCAAAGAAATGATGCAGAAAATTCTTCATAAATTTGATGAATATAATGAAGCCCATGAAGTTAGAATGAAAAAAATACAAAATGCAACTTGGAAATCACAAGAAAAGATAAGAAATCAAGAACAATGTGATTTAATTAAAGATGAAAATTCCCATGAAAATTTTGAAAATGAAACTGTGGAGGAGAGTGAGGCTGAAACTAAGAAAAAAAAATTATTGGGAAGAATCAGATTCTGAAGAAGAAAAAAATGTAAAAATAACCAACTCTATAAATGAAGAAACAAAAATGATGAATATTCTAAGAACTTAATGGAATTTTAGTTGGAAAATTTTGAGAATCAACTAAACAAGATTAAAGAGGAATGCCCCATTCTCTATATGATTCCTAGTTTTGAAAAAGTTCACTATTATAGGAGTTTTGAAAATGTGATTGATTGGGTTGAGAAGAATATAAAAAATGAAAAATTTAACTAAAAAACTCTTCCACTTGTTTTTTTAAATTCTGAGTAATTAAACTAAAATGTAATGGGGGATAATTTGGAAGAGAAAAACTACTAGAAATTTATTGATTCTGAAATTTTTGAACTTGATTTTAAAATTTTTCTTCCTTACTTTGAAATTATGATACTAACTTTCTTTGAACTATTTCTTGATGAAAAGGATGAGGTAATGTTCATTAAATAAAAATTGATTAATGATTTTTCACTCCCTTATTCACTCACTTTTGAATCCTCTAAGTATTTGTGTAATGAAATTGAAAACAATGTTGAACAACTCAAGGAAAACTGTTTAAATATGAAAATATTTAAATCTAATTTTATTTGAACTGAATTGAACAATTCTACACCTAAAATTGAATTGTAATAGTCAATAGACCTTGCTTCAGGGGATGAACTCAAGGAATTATATCTTCAAGAAAAGGTTTATCACACACTAGATGGTATAAGAGGAAATAATTCTTCAAAAGTAGCGGTTAATGATTTTCTATTTTCAGATGAGGAACTTTTGGAAGAGATTTATAATATAGGGAAACCTGGTTTTTTGGATGAACAAAAAATTTCTATTCCATATTTTCACACCATCCCTCAACTGTGTTGGGTGTCAAATGTCACGTTGAGACTAAGAGTAGTTTTTAAGAGTAATCTTTTATGATTATTAATTCAAAAACTCCTCAATTCACTTTTGATAATCCTATTCCTGAATCTATTTCTATAAAATCAACTATTTGTACCCCTATTTTAAATAATTCTAAGGTTAAGTTTGAGGAAAAAGGTTATGAAGATAATTTTTTACCTGTAAGAGCACCAATTTTACAACTGTACCTTCACAAAAATTCTATTTTTTTTTCAAATCTAAACCTAATACAAAAGTTGATAGTGCATCTTCCAAGAGTGATCCTAATAATCCTTTCTCTGTTGAAGACCTTAAAATCTTCTTGGAATAGCTTGAAGGAGTTCTTATTTTGTACACAAAACTAAATGTATTAAAAACACTAGGAATTTAATCTTGGGTGATGGATTTTATATTCTAATTGGAAACATCTTTGAGAATCCCCTTGATGATAAATGGAGACTCCTTGGAATTTTTGCAGTTGATGAGAATTTAGTTTTCATTTTCATTAGTCTTGTTTCCCATAAATATCAATTCACTATTAAAAATGTTTCGAAAAAACACATGTGGTGGTTCTTATTACAGAAAACACATCATCCTAGTGACTACAGTTAGTTTCTAAGAATGTCTGGCTGAGGACTACAAATCTAGTTTTTCAGGGGAGGTAACCCAAGATTTAATAATTTTTTTTTATTTTTTCTTGTTACTTTTTCTTTTAGTAATAAAATTCTCCATCAACATAGATAGCGCACTATCACATTTTTGTCCTTCTCACTTGGCCTGGAGCTTGCTACTGAACACTGTCACTTTTTATTGGTTTCATATTTTTAATTTCAATATTTGAGTTTTTTCTTTCTATTTTACCATTGAAGGAACCTTCATGGAAGAGGCCAAGTATCATTTGAAATTCTTAAGGAGAGTGATTTTTGGTCTAATCTACACGGAAACATGGAATCACTTTTTAGGGGATATTTCTTTTTTATTTCTTCCAAAATTTTTACTATTTCAAATCATTGTTTGATTTCTTAAAAATAATTTTTTAATATTAAATTTTGTTTTTGATTCTTCCCTTTCTTGGTAATTAAGTGTGGGGGAAATTTGTTTTATGTTTAAATTTTATTTTGTGAGTCTTCTTATAATTGTTGTGTGTTTAGATTAATCTACTTTGTTGAAAATCATTATAGAAATAATTTGAAATCTTGTTTGGAACCCTTAAAATAACTTTAGACTCAGTTTTATGCTTGATGTGAAATCACTATTTTACATGATTCATTTTTTTAGTTTAATTGAACACTTTTATTCTGTTACAAATTGAAAGAATGTACATCTTTTTATTCTGTTATGTAAAGTGATGGATGTTTGTGGAAAAAATATTCTTGAACATTCTTGTAACCCTTTATCATTTCATTTAACTACTTAATTGAAAAAAATTTATGAAATAAAATGCCTAATTGTTTCCTTTCACTTTGAAAATTATATTTGAGGAAAAATTTGAGTTTTAAGTGTGGGGGAGAGGGTTTTAAATGAACTAAACCATGATATAATATAAATCCCATCAGATTCCATATTTTTTTTTTGAAATTGTGCGTGTCTTAAGATTTTTATTTACTTTATATTCACTAGGTCAAAATTTTTCTTAAGTTTAAATATCGTGATTCCACTTTGAGGCGTTTGATTTTATTACCCCATGAATTTAATTGAGCACATATTTTTTATTTCCCTTTTGAAAAAATTGTTTTTGGTAATATTTGGGGGACTATTTTTCAATTTTTATTGTATAATAACTTTTTTTATGGAATTAAAATCATAATATATGCATTCTAATGGACTTTGAAAAGAAAATCATAATATGGATTGAGCTACAAAATTATTCATTCTTTCATTCCCTTATTCTTTAAGCTATTGGATGAGTTATTTATCTTGTTTGTAATTATTAAAGATTCACATCCAAGCAGAGTGTCTATTTATTATCCTTTTAGTGATGTGAGTCATATCAATTGGAGGTAAAGATAAGTTTTGACCTCCATTTGGATGAAGATTGATGTTTGTTTAATTCTTTTCAAAATTTTCAATTTCAATTACTTTTGTAAAATAGGAAACCAATTTTTCTCTAAATTTATTTAATTTAAGTGGGAAATTAATTTTTTAACTTGATAGAGTCCATCGAGAAAAAATTATTTTAAAAATAATTCTTTTAGGCATTTTATTTTATCACTCTTAAGATTTAATTTTTTCCACTGAAATTGATTAAGTAATTTCTTGAGGATAAAGAAGATTTACTTATGGGGGAATTTGATACAACACTTATTTCATGCACTTTTCCACATCATTTTTGATATTTTTAATGTAGTTTTAATGCTAAATTAGGTGTTTAAGTGGGTAATTTTAGTGTTTAGAGTTATTTTGTGTTAATAAGTAAATTATAATTTTTTTGTTAAAATGTTCAATTTAATGTGTGAATATTGTCACTGTGTACTTTATTTTATTATATTATTTCATTTTCAATTTTTTTTTAAATAATTTTTTTTAGTTTTTTAATTTAATTCTTGAAATTATAGTATTATATTATTTCTATCCTTAGTTTTTGTAAACAATTAAATTTTTAATGTTTGGACTTTTTTTTCACACACATAATACATTTTATTTATTTTATTGATAAGCCACTTTAAGGGTAAGTGGGAACCAGAAACATTGAAGTACACCCTCAAAAAACACACATAACAAAATTCAAATTTTAAAATAACCAGACACCATGCAAAGATAGAATCATACAACATGTTTCAAAGTTCAAAAAATACTAACATCATTGCAAATCTCGCAAATCCCGAAAATCCTGTGAGTCGACCGAGGAGCATCAGTTGTAGTGAGGAAGTCGCATCCTCTTCACATCGTCGCCATCATACACATCACTTCACCATTGTCTTGAAATGAGAATCCACCACCTTAACCCGCATCAACACCACCAAATCATATACAAACAAACACCGGAAACCATGATCACCGCCATGAAAAATCAAAATAGAACACCAAAGCAACAACAAAAGAAAACTGAAGCCACAAATCAAAATCACTCTAACTTTGGCAACACCTTGAAGCCCTTTGAAGCTTGAACCACAATATAAAAACCATGTAGATACCATTTGGCCAGATCCAACTAGGAGAGGCGTGTAGGAACATGGGGTCAGAGCAAGTTGAGTGGACAAAGATCTATTCAGTACATAACCATCATCAGACTCAAGAAGCCTTCTTAAAATCAGCACAAAACCATCGCCAAGCTCAAAATCTTCACTAAGAACAAGAACAAAAACATAATGACCAGAAAAAAGAAAAAACCTCAACAAAAACCCTCCAAGTAGGGACATAGGACATAACATTTGAAGAAGAAACCAAACAAAAAATAGGGAACACCAAAAAGAGCCCGAGAAAGGGGAAACTAGGGATGAAACCCTAAAGGTAAAAAATAATTGTTTTTATGATCAAGATTTAAATATTTTATTACTTCTTAATTTTATTTTAATTACTAACTTAAAATGTTTTTATTGATTCCTTTTTAGCTTAATTTTTAGTTATTTAATTTTTTTCGCAAGTTGTAGATTTTAATTTAATGACTATTAATTTATTTTTGTTTATTTCAATTTCAAATTCTTTTAATTTTCTAATATGGAATGATCCTTTGTATGATATATGGGTATCTTATTTGGGCTGTGTAAAATAATCCATGATTGAATAACTCTAGGAAAGTAGTGGAAGATGAAATTTTATCTACCTCACAAGTTAAATTATAGTGTAAGTTTATCAGAAGCAATTTCTAGAAATGTGTGGCAACATAAGATGATTTTTAGATAATTTGGATAAGTATGTTGCATAAAAAAAATTTTACTTTCAATGCACGCAAGATAAATTTATTAGGGGGTTCGTATGATAATTTTTACCACTCATGTAAGATAAATTCTATTATGAAAAATCATGTGTAAATCGAATTTGATGCTAGGGATTTGGGTATGAGGTATGGTTGAAGTAGATATGAGCCTTAACTTGAGGATGATAAATCATTTTGGGACCAAAGGAGGAGAAATTCAAGGTCAAATCTTGGAACTATTGGACACTGATTGATTAAAGCTCGATCCAACCATTTGAAGAAGACGAGGCCAGTCATCGCTGCCATCTTGGGTGATGATATTGGGTTTGATTGATGTCGTTAATGAAATCCAAGATGACCCAATCCAATTTGTAGACTAATCAAGCCAAGTAAGAATATCTGGTCTGATGCCAAGATCTAGACAATGACCAAATTCTAAGATCCAAATATTTATTTAGATAATTGCCGATGAACCAGCCTAATGAAGATGAATCAAATCAAGTTCCATTGACGAACCCACTATTTTTTTTTGAAAACAAGATCAGGTTCGGGAATGGATATCCAAGCCGGTGCTCATGCCATCAATGATTCTTGTGTCAACCGAGGACGATGAACCTTGATGAATCCAAACACCATTTTTGAGATCATGTGTTGAGTTTCAGTTAACAATTCATTATTGGATTTATCCAGGGATAGATTCTATTGAGTTAAGGTTTGGATATTTCAAATTGTAAAATCAAGTTGTCTATGGATAGACCACTTCCTTCAATTGAGATTGTTGATCCAGTGTCATTGTTAATAAAGAAGATGATCTCGAGGCTTATCTACAAGTGGTTTGTAGATTTTTCTCATCTAGAATCAAAAAGTTTGATGTCAAGTTCAGACAAGGATGAATGAGAAAGTTTCTACCTTCACTTTTGGGTTGGTGTGCGAGTCGTACTAATTACAATATTTATGCCATTATTCGATTTTGGCACCATCACTGTTTTTTTCCTTTCAAGATATTGGGAGCCAATTGAGGATGGGATTGTGCATTGATGAATTTTTAGGGTTTTTAGATGATAGAGGGCCTTGGTTCTTTCCATCACTATCACTGTAAAGAGAAATGGTGATGGAGGTAAGGTGTTCGACCTTTTTTTTGTGAGGATTTGAAGTTGGAAGTTATTAATTGAAATCGTCCAAAATTTGTGTGGTTGATTGAGTTTTAGATTAAGTGATGAGAAGGAATGAAGATGATTATTTTTAGACATTATTCACCGATCAAGGCTAGTGATTTCAAGATTTTGTGATGGGCTTGGTGTTGAGATTTTTGATGAGGTTAATATCTATATGTTTATGAACTGAAGTGGATGAGAAGTAATTCAATTTTAGAAGAAGAATATTTTGATGGGTGAAGTTCAGTGTTACTTGTCAGAGTGTTATAGTAATTGATGCACTTTTTTTCCCTGTTACTTAATCTGGATAATGACAATTGTATAGTGAAAGTGATGGCTAACACATGAGAATAGAAAATTAAGTCGATGGTTACTTTAAAAATATAAGTAGTATAAGGAAAAAAACTCCACCATTATTTTGGTTGATCACTTTTCTGAAATTTGAAGATGGATACTCCGGATAGAGAGAATACAAATTTCTTCAGGGTCATGAGAAAGTGCTTCATCGAACATGAGAGACAAATCTGAAGTGAAGAGAGATCGACTTCAACTCAACCGATGAGATTTCTTCTCTCTTTCTCTTTTCATTCTATTGTATCCCAATTTCATGTTCTTGTGTTTTCCATATGTTAAACATGCACTGTGTTTAATTGAGCGGGGATTTTTGATTGTTTCAGTTCATATTCTAATATTTATTTATGAAATATTTTTGAAATTTATTTCAAATTATTTATTTTAACAATCAAATGAGTGTTTTATGTGAGAACTGAAAAATCATATAGTTATTGGTTAATCCAATAAATCGAGATTTTGACCATATATTTTTGAATATTGATTTTGATTATCTCTTCATAAATGAATAAATACTTTTTTTTCCAAACAATCAATTTTCTTTTGAAAATATTTTTTCATGCCTATTCTCTTTAATATAGTTTAGTTTTCTAATAGTTTTAACAATTATATTTTATTTATCTTAGTTTTCACACATGTCAACTACTTTTATTCATCTTATAATTTTATTTTTCATAGTTTAGGACAATTAATAAATCCCTAGAACATTCACCAACCTTCTATATGGATTGAACCTGCTTGCCTCTATCTAATAATGTGTAGTAGTATAAATTTATAATTTGAACAACATTGCAATGACTACGCCGTGATCACTCCTTCATGTGATATGTTGGCACTTCATGTGAATGTGTGATCCCCTCACATTGTTAGTTTAGACATATGAGATTTCATGATACCTTCACATGATCAGTTTGGATATATGAAATCATGTGATCGGTTCAAACATATGTGATTGCATGATTATTTGGTAATTCATGCGATCACACAATCACTTTTCTTGACCAGTTATGACATTTTCACTTCACATGATCCTTTATGACATCAATTATGTACATGATACTTTAATAAATTCTCACTCTCATGATCCTATAGGACATTCACATTAACTCTTCACTCCTCCTTTGAAAACCAACCTTTGTCAACAATACCAAACCTTGTCAATAAACACAATCAAATCAAAATCACCATTAAGAGGGATTTTTTACAATATAGTTGCTCATGAGGAAAATCATTACATTTACCTCTAAATTTATTATTTATAAAATTACTCATGGTTCCATCCATTGAATAAAATAAAAAATCATAGTTTAATCATCAAGAATCATTAATGAATGTGATAAACCATATATTCATGAAAACCCTTCCTTATATGTCTTAAAATTTGACACCTTTTTTACAAACCTATGAAACTTTAGGTTCATCCTATATCACTTTGGTTTATCATATGTTGTTATTGGTTATATCCTCTCATTTATTAAAACCTAATCACCAAAAATAACTAAACTATACTCTAATACCAACTGTGGAAGAATGATAATCATTTACATAAATATTACATAATTTTAAATGAATATTCAATACATCTTAGAATAATACACACTCCATAACTTCAAAGGTTTAGTATATTTATAGGAAATATATATAATAAAATTATTTAATAAAATATCTTCAACATCTTCCACAAAGTTATCCTCACATAGTACCCTTCTTAAAAATTACATACATAAAACCTTTATTCATAATATGGGGAAAGAAAACATAATAAAGGGTGATATTAGATACAAATTAAGGGTAAATTTTTTAGATTTATATATATTATCATAAGTGAGCATAAGATAAGATTTGTTGTATGATAACATGAACACAACTTACATGATTATAACCAGCAAGTAATAAACCATAAAACATGATTCATAACATACGGATTTGTTATAATAATAGACATGATTCATAAGAGTGTTTAATCATTAATAATCAATCATGAACCATAAGAGAATATATTAAGAATAAGACATAAGTATGTGTTATAAAAGTGTGTCTTAAACCTAAGTATAAATAATCACTTCCTTAGTCAAGGCTCAATACCAAGACCATCCCAGTGAAAAGAGTCCCATAGTGCTTTGAGTTCACTCCCCACTACCCCATAGATATTGAAATAACATGTCAAGGCTACTAACCATGAAATTAATCATATAGTATGCTTGGGATAACTACCCTTGTACCTTATTAGGATTGGCCCAACCACCTGGGTACCCACTTGGGCTTGGGCTAATCACCCATGTACTCTATTGGGATTGGGAAACCTCCTATATACTCATGGTCTTGGGAAAACATCACATGTACCCTTTTGAAATAATGAGATACAAAAAACTACCCAATACATTGGTGGGAAATAATAGACCCACTATCACATAAATAATAATCTATTCATATATTTATTACATAAGAGCATATGAAAATTCATAATTCCTTCATAGTTTAATTAACCCATGGGAAAGAAAAGAGTTTAATGAAACAACATCATCATAATCCATACAGAGAAAGAAAATGGATGGTATCATAAGATCATATACCTAGTGAATCATATTAATATTTAATGGATGTTGACATATATGAAAAATATATTTATAAAAGTATTATAAATATGTTTTAAAAAAGAATATAAAACATACTTTTCTTTTGGTTACTTCTAAAAACTAAAAATTCATAGAAGAAAAGGAATATGATTTTATAGGAAAATACATATAAAGTTTTAATGGAATTTAAATGATGAATAAAAGACATAACCATGGAAAAATATTCTCATTCCGTATACGTTTAAGAAAAAAATTCTTTTCCTAGTTCTATAAAAAAGTCAAAAGTTTTTCATATAGAAAACATTTGAAGAGATTAATTTTAATAATTTGTAAAGAAAGTAAAGGGTATTAGAAAGTAACTTTATCAAAAATTTATGTATAGATACAAAATTTCATATTTTATTTTAATAACATGGATATAGAAGAGAAAGATTCCTCAACAAAAGAATAGAAATAATGTCTGCTTTTATTAAAAATATTCTTTTGATATTATTTAGTACCAAAGGGGGAAAATAAAATAACTAGATGAAAAACCTATAAATAACCATATTATATGAAAATATATGGGTTTTATGAGAGATAGAGATCATAAAATTTCCCAAATTGAGATTTAAATATGAAAAATCTTGATTTAAAAATGAGATTGAAACATAAAACCTTACCACAAGTTTCAACTTACTTCATACACACTCTAACATAAAATATAATGAATTTATATTTATTATAAATATATATCAAAACCATATTAATAATTATATTACTAGATATGATTCATTCATAATTTTTAATCACTTATTTATTAACAATTCTATATTAAAATCAATATTCTGGGTGTCAAATATTTCATTTTTCATGCATGTTTTAGTTTGGAGATTTTGATACTTGAACATTGGTCATCCTTTCATCATATAAAGAATATTAATCTTGTAATAAATATAATATTTATTAATTATATACACTTCTAGAAAAATTAAACTAAGTGATGAAAAATGAATTACATTACTTAGTGGAGGTGGTAGTCTGCATGTACACAAGAGTAATGCTTTCAATTTACAATAAATGGAAATAAAGGAAGGTAAATGATAATTTATCTTTATATAATCATAATTATATAAAAAAATAATATATATTCACTAAATCCATCAATATAACCATCCATGTGAGGTAGTGATAAAAAATTCAACACGCAACTTCTTGGATACAATAGTCCTTATGTACACATGAGTAATGTTTCATTTTCAATTACGTGGAAATGAGATAGAAAATGGTTATAACACTAACATAACAAAATTTTAGTATATGAAAGATATAGATTCCATTATATTAATATTTTTATATAATATTTAGAGGATACAAAATAAGAAATAAAACTGAAAGAACTTTATTAAGAAAATGACCTCTTCTTTGAGTGTATCCCTTTTTCTTACACATATTCCTTCTCAGGATGGTATTTCAGTGAAACCAGGACCACTAGATCATGGGGAGGAAAACTGGGAAGATATTTGAGAAGAGTTTGGTGTAACACCTTATTATTTTAGTATATATTTTTCTTTAATTAAATACTATAGTGAATTTCTTCCTTTAAATGAAAAATAAATCTAAAAAAAATTACAACACACATTATTAAAATAATGAAATATAATAAGAAACATCGATAAAAAAGTTATAATAAAAATAAAGCCTCAAGTCAATAGATTATAAAATGATTTATTATAAAAACCTATATTTAAATTTATTATATATAGTTACTATTTTTATATAATTATTTATGTATTGATTAAATTTAAGTATTATATGCTAAATAATTAATGAAATTTGATTAAAACTTTTAAAAATTAAAGATTTATATTTTTCGAAGAACTATTTTTTAAAGTGATGTTTATTTTGTATAATAAATTAAATTGATAAATTTTGAAAGATTACCATAATAATAATAATTAATATTTAAAACTAATATATTATATCTAATTTAATTGAAAATTTATATGAAATAAGTTTAAGAATATTTAATGTTAAAATGTTTATTTTTATATAAAAATAGTTTTTATTTATATTATGTATTTTCATTTAAAATATAAATTTATAATTTTTTAGAACATTAATTTTATGAAATTAAATTAATTTTTGGATTCAACATGTCAAAATTATCTTGAGATGAATTTTTATGATTTTATGAAAAAATTAAATTTTAGGTGAATAATGAAAAATACAATTTTTACTAAAACCATAACAATTATGACTATATCAAAAATTTAGTATAACTTAAAAAATTATTAAAAATTTATTTATGGAGTGAAATTATGAATTTAAATATACTATGTTTAATTTAATAAAACCATGTTTAACATTTTGAAACTTAAGTAATATTTTATTCTAATAAAAAAATTGTTTTCTTCCTTTTTCTTTAATTATGAAATTACAAGGTAGAATTATTTTTTTGTCTTTATTTTTAATCCATATAACTTTTCTATTTTTAATTATAAACTTATTTTTCATGACTTGACCCACTGGGGCCCGAGTCATGACTACCCCAAGCCCTGCTCCAATAGGCCAGGTGCTGGAAACTAGCACTGAGCAGACATATCCCACACATGTGAGGCATTAGCCTAATATACCTTCACACACACACACACATCTCCAAGCCCATAGAATGATGAAAATGTAAAACCACTGATAACAATGCATGCATACATTGATAATCTTATAATCAATAGTACAAAAATATGGTACTAGAAAGAAAAGGCCAAATACAATGCCACTAAATGAAATCGAAAACCAGTCTAACCTACAAAATAGGAGGGGAATGTGGTCAAATTAAAGCACTAATATACACCTCGGTCTGTCTATCTCACTATGCTCCACCCAATCTAGATGACTTTAGGACTCCATCAAAAGTTTTATCATCTGCATAAGACATGACACTTGTGGGTAGAGTCAATGTAGGGGTGATTATAACAATACATAGTAGGCCTGTAACGCCCCGACCCCAGTTACCCAGAGTCGGTGCATTACTTCGTAACATTGGCATGATCACAAGAAAGATCAAATCTCGAAAGACCGATTGGTTTAGTAGCCTTGGAAACACTAGATATATTCATAAGTTTTACATTACATCATAAAATCAAAAACTACTACAACAACATAATGTTTCCACAGTCCACACTACAATCCCCTCATAATATCCCTGCAGGTCATTCATAACTTACATCTTCACTTCCTGGGAAAAATAAAACATAGAAAAGGGGTGAGCTCAAATGCCCAGTAAGGATAACAATATAGCGGAAACTTTCATCAATAAGAATAAACATTTAAGGCAATGTATAACTAAAACAAAAGCCTTTTAAACATGAACTTTCAACATGGTATGGCATAAATAAAATGAAATAATGCCATTTACTTATTCACATGGATATTCCACTAATCGAATAATCACATGCAAAAATAAATAACCACTTTCATAATGTTGGAATGAATAATGCCAAACGTTAATTTCATTGTCTAGGCCTCATCCCAAGACCTAGGGGTTACTTCTAACCGGAACCCAACCCGGAGTGCCTCTAATAACCGGACACCAACCCGGAGTGCCTCTAATAACCGGACACCAACCCGGAGTGCCTCTAATAACCGGACACCAACCCGGAGGGCATACTTTTACCAGTCCCTAACTTGGAGGGCTTACTTTAACCAGTCCCCAACTTGGAGGGCTTACTTTTACCGGTCCCCAACCCGGAACATACTTGTTTAGCACATTCATCTGAAGAAAAGTTTGAAATATAACATAAACATTCGGGTTAAAACTAGCATACGAAATGTAAATAGTTTCACCATAAACTATGAATGGTATAAAATAGCACATCCACATTCAAAAATATCACAAAACCTTCAATACAATATAGAAGTTTTGTATTATAATAAATCAACTTCAAATAATCTTAAAATCCATCAAAGGATGTTGACATAGATGAAATCAAAATTCTTTTAAAAGAAGTATCTCCTTTTATTTTGAAATCATTTAAGATCCATATAAAATAAAACATTTTCTTTGAAAATATTCTTATAAGCTTGTAAGGAAAGCTTCGACGATTTTATAACGGCGGAAAATAACCGCACCCGCCGTATAAGTTAAAAAAAACATTCTTACCTCAATTCTGTCGAAAAGGTTAAAAAGGACCTTGTTTTGAAAACGACGGAAAGATTCCTTTATAAACCTCTTATAAAAAGTCAAACAAGGGTATAAATGACTTTAAACCATATTCTTGTAAATAGTAAAAATGTTTTGAAATACATTTCGAAGAAACATGGATGTGGATGATAAAGAGATCCCAGTAGATTATTACGTATAATACAACCTCGGATAATGAAGAGATTGTGAAATAACCCTTACCTTGTACTTTTCCTTGGTTGGGGTAGGTTAACCTCCTGTATAATGGTGAAATAGTTGTTATTAAATTATACAAGAATCATATATATTAATATGATATCATATATGATCTTTTAACATTGATTTGTTAATAATATCTTAGAATTATCGTCGTTTCGGGAGTTAACTTACTCATTTTCTTTTATATGTTTTGTTACATAAGCCATGGTTGTTGTATCTTATTCATATCCAGAATGATATACAGTCCTTAAACATCATTTTTAAATCATCAAATGATAATTATACTTGAATGGATACGATGGAGAATGAATCTCATCGCGTTCGTGGAGACGGTAGTCCGTACGTACGCACGAGCGACAATATCATTCTTTTGATATTAAAATAATATATAAATGGATGGTATATCATATATACAGAATCATTAACATGTTATATTTATTATTTACATGAGTTACACATCATTATTATACCCATCCAAATAATATTATATTGAATAACAATTACACCACGACGTGGAGACGGTAAGCCGTACGTACGCACGTATGGTGACATGTTATTCAAAGGGTGGACAGAATACTGAATATGATTGTACCATACTTATAATAACATCACATTATATGTGAGATACTGGAGTTATTATTTTAGAATGGTAAGAACAAAGGAAGAAGAAGTGGAAGAAGAAATGAACTTAGAAAAGGGTGGTGAAATCATTACCTCTTCTTCGGGTTCTTCCTTTTGATTTGATCAAAAGGGCTCCTTAGGTTGGCTTTCTGATCAAACTAAGGCCTCTAGGTTGTATTGAGGGATGTTGGGAGAGTATTTGGGCAGAGTTTGGCCGAACCAAAAGGCTTTTAAGGTGTGGAGAAATGAGAAGGAGGAGTGCCCTTTTATAAGAGGGGTGAGGGGCACCTTTGGAAAAGCTAGAAATATTAATTTATAATAAATTCATATTCGGTTTCTAAAGGCTCCAAAGTTGACTATTCAAAGGATGAGGTGGGGATAGGTCGAAAACAACTCATCCAATAGAATTTAGACAGGTTTGGGTACTTATATTAACCTTATCTTTAAGTATTAACTCTAAGTTAATTAGTTTCACTTTTACAATGTCTCTTTGTATTTTATATATTATGGTTAATAAACTTACCATATACATACAAGCGACCCCCAAGTGGTCCATTAATGATTAACCTATCATAATATAAGTCTCTTGGCCGAACCTTAGATTTTTAAGAATTTAATATCAATTAATAATATAATATTTGTTTTAAGAACTCTTTTATGTCAATTTTGACACTATTCAATAGTTGATTTTTTTGAAACTCATAACAGATTGATTACTTAGAACAAAGTCAATTAAATCAATCCTAATATATCATATTATCCTAGAAAATTAGTGTAATTTATTAAAAGTTTCATATTATAATTATTTGGGTATTTATAAGATCAATTATTTTTATTTTTCACTATTTTAGTAATTACTGCATCATCATTGTGTCATAAATAAAATAAATTATATAATGTCTAAAAATTATAAATAAAATATCATTATGTAGGAAATCTTTTTATCTTTCTAATGAATATTTATAATCGAAAATACAACATGTATAACCCTATGTAAAAATTGTTCTTCTAAAAGATGTAAGCTTATGCCATTTTTATTTTTATTTTAACTTAATTAAAATAAAGTGTCATTATCACTTACAAGTGGATCCATGGGGTCCCAAAATTGACACAAAGATGACCATGGTCGACCATGTATCAACCAATAGGGTTAAGACACGTTTTAGGGTAATTTTGTATTATTATAATATTATTTTTTAACCCTTATTTACCGGATTTACCCTTTAACCATGGTAAATAAAATATTTACCGCAGTAATTATTCAAAATGTCTAAAAATAAAAGTTACCTATTTACATAATTTGGACATCCTGATTCCAAATATGGAATCCATTTTCCTAAATTCAAAACACAGAAGTGGCAGAAATTAATTTAAAATTAATTCCCGCTGTTAAAACAAAAAGCGTGTTTTTAAGAGATAATAACTATCAAAAGATTGACACTTGTTTATGTTCGGTTTAATTGTAAAATTATGTCCAATGATAAACATTAAATTGAATGGTAAAAATATATTCTAAATATACCTTAAAACCACTCAAATTCATAATTTATCACTATTAATTATTTTGATTAAAAAAGTTGTTTTTAATTAAAATTTAGAAATTTTCACTATTCATCAAAATATGAAAGTTATCCGAAATGTACCAAAATTTCACCCTAGGCTAATTTTGATATTCCGAATCCAAAAATGAAGTCCATTTTGAAATATAGAATATATATGATTTCAAAAATTAGGTATTACTATTCACAACGGCTAGTTTAATTAGTTGTGGTGTGTTAGAACTCGAGGTTGCGTACAACACACGCTATCGCATTATTCAAAGGGAAACGTACCGTAGAAGCTTGGGGTGTTACATTCTCCCCTCCTTCAAATAATTGCGTCCTCGCAATTTCTAGGGTATTACTGCATAAAAAGACTCGGGTGGTTCTTCATCATAAGTTCCTCGGGTTCCCACGTTGCCTCTTCCATTTTATGATTTCTCCACAAAACTTTTACCAGACGCGTCGTCCGGTTTCTCAGTACTTGTTCTCTTGTATCAAGAATCCTGACGGGCTCTTCGCAATAAGACAGATCGGGTTCCAGTTCTAATTCCTCATAGGTGAGTACATGCGTTGGGTCAGGCATGTATTTTCTCAACAGAGATACGTGGAACACATCGTGAACTTTGGAGAGTTTTGGCGGCATTGCCAATCGGTAAGCTACAGCCCCAATTCGTTCTAGAATTTCGAAAGGTCCGATGTACCTGGGACTCAATTTACCTTTCTTACCAAAACGTATGACTCCCTTCCACGGAGATACCTTTAGGAAAACATGATCACCGACTTGAAATTCCAAATCCTTCCTTCGATTATCGGCATAGCTCTTCTGCCTACTTTGAGCTGCTTTGATGTGATTTTGGATTACCTTCACCTTTTCCACCGTTTCCTCCACCAGTTCTGGGCCTACAAGTTTTCTTTCACCAACGTCATCCCAACAGGTTGGTGTACGACATCTCTTTCCGTATAACGCTTCATATGGTGCCATTTGTATACTCGAATGGAAGCTATTGTTATAGGAAAATTCTACTAGTGGTAAATATTGATCCCACATACCCTGAAAATCAAGTGAGCAAGATCTCAACATGTCTTCTAAGGTCTGAATAGTCCGTTCTGATTGTCCGTCTGTCTGAGGGTGGTAAGCAGTGCTCAAATGAAGTTCAGTATCCAGGGATTTCTGAATACTTTTCCAAAATCTTGAAGTAAAACGGGGATCACGATCAGAAACAATCGATAGGGGAACTCCATGAAGTCTCACAACTTCATTAATGTATAGTCTTGCTAGACGTTCCAGGGGTAGATCTTCTCTTATAGCAAGAAAATGTGCTGACTTGGTAAGACGATCAACAATAACCCATATTGCATCGTTCCTTCTAGGAGTCTTTGGTAGCCCCATGACAAAGTCCATTGTAATATTGTCCCATTTCCACTCCGGTATGGGAAGAGGTTGCATGACTCCTCCAGGCTGTTGCCTTCCAGCTTTGACTTGTTGACAAATCACAAAATCAGCAATCTCCCTCTTCATGTTGTCCCACCAAAAATGTTCCTTCAAATCTCTATACATTTTGGTGCTCCCAGGGTGTATAGAGAAATTGGAACTATGAGCGTCATCCAGCAATTCCCTTTTTAGATCAGGTATATTGGGAACACAAAGTCTCTTTCCAAATTTCAAAGTTCCATCTTCATACACAAAGTCTCTCAATCTCCCATCATTCACAGCTTTAATCTTCTTCTGAAATTCTTCATCATCGGTCTGAGAACTCTTAATCCTTTCTAGTAAATATGGTTTGGAAACCATTTGAAAAAGCATTGATGTTTCACCTTCCCTGGTTATTCCCATGTCCATTTTCACTAGATCCATGAAAATTGGAGCCCTTTCAATTCTCATCATGTTCAAAACTCCATGGTCTTTTCTGCTCAAAGCATCTGCCACCTTGTTTGCCTTCCCCGGGTGGTAGTGTATCGTACAATCATAATCCTTGAGTAATTCAAGCCATCTCCTTTGCCTCATGTTGAGTTCTTTTTGTGAGAAAATATACTTCAAACTCTTGTGATCAGTATAAATCTCACATTTTTCACCATAGAGGTAGTGCCTCCATATCTTCAAAGCAAAGATCACAACTGCTAACTCAAGATCATGAGTAGGATAGTTTTGTTCATGAATTTTCAACTGTCGTGATGCATAGGCAATAACTCTATCATTCTGCATAAGGACACAACCAAGTCCTTTCTTCGATGCATCACTATAAATAACGAACCCATCATTCCCCGATGGTAGAGTCAATATAGGAGCATTGACTAATCTTCTCTTCAGTTCTTCAAAACATTCTTCACACTCTTTTGTCCAAACAAATTTAACCCCTTTACGTGTGAGCTTCGTTAATGGGTTAGCCAATCGGGCAAAATTCTGGACGAAACGTCGATAATAACCTGCCAAGCCAATAAAACTACGTACCTCAGTTATAATCGTAGGTGCTGGCCATTCTTGGATTGCCTTGGTCTTAGAAGGATCAACAGAGATTCCATCTTTAGAGACAATATGGCCAAGAAAAGAAATCTCCTGAAGCCAGAATTCACACTTGCTAAACTTTCCATATAATTCATGCCTCCTCAGAGTCTTCAAGATAATGCGCAAGTGATTTTCATGATCTTCGTAGGTTTTGGAGTATACCAATATATCATCAATAAATACCACCACAAATTCATCGAGATACTCCTTGAAAACTCTATTCATCAGATCCATGAATACAGAGGGTGCATTAGTCAATCCAAACGGCATTACAGTAAACTCGTAATGCCCGTACCTGGTTCGAAATGCTGTCTTCGGAATGTCTTCCTTCTTTACACACAACTGATGGTATCCAGATCGAAGGTCAATCTTTGAAAAGTATTGAGATCCATGCAGTTGGTCAAATAAATCATCAATACGAGGTAGGGGATACTTGTTCTTTATCGTTATAGCATTGATCTCCCTGTAGTCGATACATAACCTCATAGATCCATCTTTCTTTTTAACAAAAAGAACAGGGGCTCCCCATGGAGAAACACTAGGGCGAATAAATCCCTTATTACTCAATTCCTCTAGTTGTTTCTTTAGTTCGACTAACTCTACAGTGGCCATTCTATAAGGGGTCTTCGATATAGGCCTTGATCCAGGAATCAAATCAATAGAAAACTCAACTTCTCGTTCTGGAGGATGTCCAGGTAAATCTTCCGGAAATACATCTACAAACTCTTTCACAACAGGTACATCCTCTATTTGAACATTCCTTTCCTCACCCGCAGTTATTTCATTCTCTTCCTCCCCAATAATTGAATTTAGTTGAGTTACTGGGGGTGGATCTAAATAAGAATTAGGTGGTGACGATTCTGCTCTAAAAATAAGGTGTTCCTTATCATTATCATCAAGAATCGTAACCTCTTTCTTCTTACAATAAATCTTTGCATCATAGTCCGAAAGCCAGTCCATACCGAGGATTATATCAAACTCAATCATAGGTATGACGATGAAATCAGCAGATAAAGAAAATTTATGTGCTCTAATGGGGACTGATTCACAAAACTTTGTTGCAACGATACTTCCCTTAGGAGTTTTAACTGACAACTCCCTTATTAAATCAAATTGGAAATATCTAATTTTCTTAGCAAACTGGGAAGATATGAAACAATGCGATGATCCAGAATCAAATAATGCATTTGCTAAACTTGAGGAAACCATTAAATTACCTGCCACCACGTCTTTCGGAGTTTCTACCTCAGCAGTAGTGATAGCATAAGCCTGGCCTTGATCCCTTGGCCTTTTCTGAGGTAAGTTCTCCTGACGCTTAGGACATGCATTTGCATAATGCCCCATCTCCCTGCAATTGTAGCACTGAACGTTGGTAGCTTCCTTCTTCCCCTTGCAATCATGAGCTTGGTGGCCTTTTTCACCACACTTGTAACAGACTCCCATTCCCTTCAGGCAAGCACCGGGGTGTTTCTTCCCGCACTTACCACAAGATGGATATTCAACCTTTCCCTTCTTCCCCTTATTTCCATTCCCAGATTGATCAGCAGGTCTCTTCTTCTCTTGCTTTGCTTTAAAGTCATAAGACTTAGAGAATTCCTTTTCGGTCTTGATAGCACATGAGACAATGTCTTCGTACGATGAAAAGGATTGTGAGACTAATGCTCGACGGAGAAATGGTTTTAACCCATCAAAGAAACGATCAATCTTACTTCTTGGGTTGCGAATACAATCACCAGCGTACCTCGCTAACCTTGTAAAGTTAGCCTCATACTTTGTGACATTCTCATCCTCCTTTTGTCTCAGACTCAGAAATTGCCTTTCCATATCTGCTCGATGGTCGCGAGGAAAGTATTTTTCTAAAAATAGATCTTTGAACTCCCTCCATTCCATGTTTGATACTTCATCATCTTCCTTCATGTTTTGAATCAATGACCACCATTGATCAACATCTCCAGTGAGGCGGTAAACTGCCATGGTAACTTTTTCCCTTTCACTACTCCCCAAAGCCTGAAATATTTTCTCTAGGGAAAATATCCATTGCTCAGCTACTAAGGGATTTGTACTTCCATTGAACGTTGGTGGTTGTTGTCTCATGAATCGATCTAACATTGATCCTCCACGCTGCGGATCAGGGTGCTCCATACGGGTAAGGTTATTATTCATAACCTGAGTAAGTTGTCCCAGTACGGTGATTAGCTGATCAGCACCAGTTGCATCACCAGCCCCACTATAATTATCTTGAGCAGGAGGGCAATCCCTACATGGAGTGCGTGCATTGATACGGTTTCCATTTCTTCCACTAGGCACCATTTCTAAACAATGGCATAAACTAGATCAGTTTATGAATCAAAATACATAATCCCATACTTATAAAACACTTAACATAAATTGAACTATCTATGGATATAATCCATAATCATAAATATGTTTTCTTTGAGGAAGTATATACTCATAAACCCTTCATAATGATTTGTAAAGAAAATGAGAGTTATCCTAAGCATATCCCCCGGGAGTGTCGTAACCAAGAGTGCAGCAAGGCCCGTTGTCGTGCACCAGTTCCCGTTCGAGTCTAGCTCAAAGCGGTGTTTTCGGGTTTTACCCCTAGGTACATCTGTGCCAGAGCCGCCTCTACCTGCTCGTATCCAGACAGGGATGTATTGCTCGCAAAACTCACAAAGTCTCTACAATACCAAAATTCTAGGAAGTTCTTCTATACTAATCCTCAAAGTTCATCTTAGGTCTACGTGCTCTAATCAGATTTTATCTAAATCTAGCTTCCAAGGTTTGTACTAAACTTCCTCTGATACCAACTGTAACGCCCCGAACCCAGTTACCCAGAGTCGGTGCATTACTTCGTAACATTGGCATGATCACAAGAAAGATCAAATCTCGAAAGACCGATTGGTTTAGTAGCCTTGGAAACACTAGATATATTCATAAGTTTTACATTACATCATAAAATCAAAAACTACTACAACAACATAATGTTTCCACAGTCCACACTACAATCCCCTCATAATATCCCTGCAGGTCATTCATAACTTACATCTTCACTTCCTGGGAAAAATAAAACATAGAAAAGGGGTGAGCTCAAATGCCCAGTAAGGATAACAATATAGCGGAAACTTTCATCAATAAGAATAAACATTTAAGGCAATGTATAACTAAAACAAAAGCCTTTTAAACATGAACTTTCAATATGGTATGGCATAAATAAAATGAAATAATGCCATTTACTTATTCACATGGATATTCCACTAATCGAATAATCACATGAAAAAATAAATAACCACTTTCATAATGTTGGAATGCATAATGCCAAACGTTAATTTCATTGTCTAGGCCTCATCCCAAGACCTAGGGGTTACTTCTAACCGGAACCCAACCCGGAGTGCCTCTAATAACCGGACACCAACCCGGAGTGCCTCTAATAACCGGACACCAACCCGGAGTGCCTCTAATAACCGGACACCAACCCGGAGGGCATACTTTTACCAGTCCCTAACCTGGAGGGCTTACTTTAACCAGTCCCCAACCTGGAGGGCTTACTTTTACCGGTCCCCAACCCGGAACATACTTGTTTAGCACATTCATCTGAAGAAAAGTTTGAAATATAACATAAACATTCGGGTTAAAACTAGCATACGAAATGTAAATAGTTTCACCATAAACTATGAATGGTATAAAATAGCACATCCACATTCAAACATATCACAAAACCTTAAATACAATATAGAAGTTTTGTATTATAATAAATCAACTTCAAATAATCTTAAAATCCATCAAAGGATGTTGACATAGATGAAATCAAAATTCTTTTAAAAGAAGTATCTCCTTTTATTTTGAAATCATTTAAGATCCATATAAAATAAAACATTTTCTTTGAAAATATTCTTATAAGCTTGTAAGGAAAGCTTCGACGATTTTATAACGGCGGAAAATAACCGCACCCGCCGTATAAGTTAAAAAAAACATTCTTACCTCAATTCTGTCGAAAAGGTTAAAAAGGACCTTGTTTTGAAAACGACGGAAAGATTCCTTTATAAACCTCTTATAAAAAGTCAAACAAGGGTATAAATGACTTTAAACCATATTCTTGTAAATAGTAAAAATGTTTTGAAATACATTTCGAAGAAACATGGATGTGGATGATAAAGAGATCCCAGTAGATTATTACGTATAATACAACCTCGGATAATGAAGAGATTGTGAAATAACCCTTACCTTGTACTTTTCCTTGGTTGGGGTAGGTTAACCTCCTGTATAATGGTGAAATAGTTGTTATTAAATTATACAAGAATCATATATATTAATATGATATCATATATGATCTTTTAACATTGATTTGTTAATAATATCTTAGAATTATCGTCGTTTCGGGAGTTAACTTACTCATTTTCTTTTATATGTTTTGTTACATAAGCCATGGTTGTTGTATCTTATTCATATCCAGAATGATATACAGTCCTTAAACATCATTTTTAAATCATCAAATGATAATTATACTTGAATGGATACGATGGAGAATGAATCTCATCGCGTTCGTGGAGACGGTAGTCCGTACGTACGCACGAGCGACAATATCATTCTTTTGATATTAAAATAATATATAAATGGATGGTATATCATATATACAGAATCATTAACATGTTATATTTATTATTTACATGAGTTACACATCATTATTATACCCATCCAAATAATATTATATTGAATAACAATTACACCACGACGTGGAGACGGTAAGCCGTACGTACGCACGTATGGTGACATGTTATTCAAAGGGTGGACAGAATACTGAATATGATTGTACCATACTTATAATAACATCACAGTATATGTGAGATACTGGAGTTATTATTTTAGAATGGTAAGAACAAAGGAAGAAGAAGTGGAAGAAGAAATGAACTTAGAAAAGGGTGGTGAAATCATTACCTCTTCTTCGGGTTCTTCCTTTTGATTTGATCAAAAGGGCTCCTTAGGTTGGCTTTCTGATCAAACTAAGGCCTCTAGGTTGTATTGAGGGATGTTGGGAGAGTATTTGGGCAGAGTTTGGCCGAACCAAAAGGCTTTGAAGGTGTGGAGAAATGAGAAGGAGGAGTGCCCTTTTATAAGAGGGGTGAGGGGCACCTTTGGAAAAGCTAGAAATATTAATTTATAATAAATTCATATTCGGTTTCTAAAGGCTCCAAAGTTGACTATTCAAAGGATGAGGTGGGGATAGGTCGAAAACAACTCATCCAATAGAATTTAGACAGGTTTGGGTACTTATATTAACCTTATCTTTAAGTATTAACTCTAAGTTAATTAGTTTCACTTTTACAATGTCTCTTTGTATTTTATATATTATGGTTAATAAACTTACCATATACATACAAGCGACCCCCAAGTGGTCCATTAATGATTAACCTATCATAATATAAGTCTCTTGGCCGAACCTTAGATTTTTAAGAATTTAATATCAATTAATAATATAATATTTGTTTTAAGAACTCTTTTATGTCAATTTTGACACTATTCAATAGTTGATTTTTTTGAAACTCATAACAGATTGATTACTTAGAACAAAGTCAATTAAATCAATCCTAATATATCATATTATCCTAGAAAATTAGTGTAATTTATTAAAAGTTTCATATTATAATTATTTGGGTATTTATAAGATCAATTATTTTTATTTTTCACTATTTTAGTAATTACTGCATCATCATTGTGTCATAAATAAAATAAATTATATAATGTCTAAAAATTATAAATAAAATATAATTATGTAGGAAATCTTTTTATCTTTCTAATGAATATTTATAATCGAAAATCCAACATGTATAACCCTATGTAAAAATTGTTCTTCTAAAAGATGTAAGCTTATGCCATTTTTATTTTTATTTTAACTTAATTAAAATAAAGTGTCATTATCACTTACAAGTGGATCCATGGGGTCCCAAAATTGACACAAAGATGCCCATGGTCGACCATGTATCAACCAATAGGGTTAAGACACGTTTTAGGGTAATTTTGTATTATTATAATATTATTTTTTTAACCCTTATTTACCGGATTTACCCTTTAACCATGGTAAATAAAATATTTACCGCAGTAATTATTCAAAATGTCTAAAAATAAAAGTTACCTATTTACATAATTTGGACATCCTGATTCCAAATATGGAATCCATTTTCCTAAATTCAAAACACAGAAGTGGCAGAAATTAATTTAAAATTAATTCCCGCTGTTAAAACAAAAAGCGTGTTTTTAAGAGATAATAACTATCAAAAGATTGACACTTGTTTATGTTCGGTTTAATTGTAAAATTATGTCCAATGATAAACATTAAATTGAATGGTAAAAATATATTCTAAATATACCTTAAAACCACTCAAATTCATAATTTATCACTATTAATTATTTTGATTAAAAAAGTTGTTTTTAATTAAAATTTAGAAATTTTCACTATTCATCAAAATATGAAAGTTATCCGAAATGTACCAAAATTTCACCCTAGGCTAATTTTGATATTCCGAATCCAAAAATGAAGTCCATTTTGAAATATAGAATATATATGATTTCAAAAATTAGGTATTACTATTCACAACGGCTAGTTTAATTAGTTGTGGTGTGTGTTAGAACTCGAGGTTGCGTACAACACACGCTATCGCATTATTCAAAGGGAAACGTACCGTAGAAGCTTGGGGTGTTACAAGGCCACCCTGAAATCAATAAACATAAGCATCAAGAGTAGTCAACTCCTAACATTAATACTACAATGAAAGTAGAAAAATAAAAAAACCCATATATACTTAGGAAGGACACTGCACCTCTAGGTGGTCTCATCTAAACTGCCAGCCACAAGATTATACTCGAAGCATCCAGGCAATGATCATTTCGGGAGAAACCAATCCATGGGCCATGATATCATCGGAGACACTCATCCAAGAGGTCATGATCATTTGGTCCCTCCCAATAAAACTCAACTGTCTTTGATGATCTTGATACTTAGATAGAATATTACACCCAGGGCTGCTAAGGGACACCAAAAACCCAATATGGATCAAAATTATATGTATGGGATCATATTCCAATGTTATTGAGAACCCTAATGAAAAAAATTGTTATATGGGGGACCAATTCCCTTAATAAGGAGGTCACACTGATTCCATGAACCCCACTTAGGGTATCAGAAGGAATGATAGATTATCACACTCTAGTCTCATGGAGGGACACTAAAATATCTATCCGAGACTCATCCTCTATAGGGGATCACAATCCAGTGTTGAGGAAATCGTCTTGGAGTTTAGGGGTATAGTGCATGGGTTACGTATGGTTTGATAAAATGGAAAACGTGCATGAGGTTTTTTCCATTTAGATAGTGGCTGCCACACAGTTTGCACATGGTTTGTCAAAAATGTGCAGACAAACCGTGCAAGCTGCCCAGTTTCTTAAAAATTTTAAATTTCAAGTTTTCCTTCCATTATTGTAACCCAAAATCAGGTTTCTCCTCCCTCCTCTGACCTAGGTACACTATGGGGATTCTCTAAACCCCGTATACCTTGCTTCCCAGCCTCCACTGACGCTCCTTATAGGTTCTTAAGGTAATTTATTTGGATTTTTGGTTGATTTATACTTCTCTTATCCCTTTTCTCTAGATTCTTGGTTCTCTCTTGGTCGGTTCCTCTCTTGGATGAACCCTAGGGTTGATTTTGGATAATATTTGTTGATTTATTTGATGTTAGGGTGTTCAGATTATCCATGGGGTTTAGTTCTTCCTTCCCTTGAAGTTTTGTCGCATCCGTACTCTATTGAGGCAGGTGTCTCTATCTATTTCTTTTACGATGCAATCCATTTTATGCTTGGGTGTTTTTATTTAATTTATAAATATGTTTTCCATGATTGTGATGCATTTTGTTTATTTATTATGGTGTTTTCATGTTTGTAAAATTTGTAAAAATAGTATTTCAAGAGATTCTTTTATTATGTTTATAAATGTATGAACATAAGGTGTTTGATGAAATGTCAATTGGTTTTAAAGGGGGTTTTCTTAAATATGCCCATGTTTTCATGTGTGAAAAGTGTTTTAATTTTTTTCCTTGGTTCCTTTTTATTAAATTGAATGGTTTGAGAGCATGTTTGGACTTGGTTATATTTTGCTGGTTTAGTTTAATGGTGACATGAGATTTTTATGCAAGTTGTGGTTATTTTAAAAGGTTTAGGTACATTCTTGGGATTTCATGAGAGTACCATTGGATGTTGGCACATACACATGTACATAGAGTGAACATGTGGGTGTTTCAACAAATGGTGATTTCCTTGTTTAACTTAAAGACTTAATCTTCAAAACACTTAAATTTCCCCCCTCCTCATTTTCTCAATCCTATTTAATACTCTGTGTCTTCTAACTAGTTTCATGGTTTCAAAATAAATGGAAAATGGTTTTGAAATGATTTTTGGAGTTATGGAACGTTTTGAAGTATGGGAAAATGATTTGCATCCAAATGGTTTAAAGGCCCATTTGGAATCTAAAGCATGTTGTGTTCTTTCATTTTGGTTTGAAGTGGTTTTTCACATTATTTTTAAAATGTTTGTAAATTTATTTGAAATATACTTTATGTAAGGTCCGATTGGCACCTTATAATGTTTTGGGAAATTAATTTTGGTTTTGGAAGTATAAATGCCTGGTTGGTACCTTGATATGTTCGAGAAAATGGTTTGAAATAATATGTGATGTGATGGACCAGTTGGAACTTGAGAATGATTTATTGTATGATAGGAAACCATATGGAGGATTTACCTATGTGGGTTAGCACATAGGTGGAGTTGGTGGATGTGGTAGACAAGTGCAGTGGTGGCAGGTAAGGCGAGTCATGCATGCAAGGGCCTCCCCCTTTCACCATGTATCTTTACCATAGGTTTCCTGGGAATCTTTAGATGGTTGAGTGATGATTTATTATCAAATTAGATTAGATGGGTTGGTACCCCTTGGCTGTTTTAGAGTCTAGGTGGGTTGTGCCACTGGTGAGGCTAGTTTAGAGTAGCCAGTTGGTTATTGACTATGGAGATGAACTATATGCTGGCAGGTGAGTCTGATCTAAGTATATCTAGAGATAATTCTAGAAATGTTAAGGAAATTCCCATGGTTTATTATCTGTATTTTCTTGGTTATTTTTTTACTACACTTGGGTTATTATTTACACTACTCCTTTATTTTCAGCACTGCGTGGTATCCCCTTGTTTGGGTTTTTGGTGTGGGTTTTGGTTCTTAAATAGTAACGTGGTTTGAAAATGGATATGTGGTGTGCGTTTTTTTGAAAAAGGGAAAGTTTTGTTTGTGTATTCAAAGTGAGAAAAACCTATTATATATATATATATATGAATTTCAAAATAGTGTCAGTGAACTATTTTCAGGAAAGGAAATGTATAGATTATTTGGTGGTTTCCTACTGAGCTATCTAGATCACACCCTACTTGTACTATTTGGTGTTGGTAGAACTGAGATATTTTGTAGGTTCAGGTTTTTTTGGTTCAAGTGCTCAACGTTGGAGAAATTTTTCCATGTGGCTAGTCAGTTTGTGGATGGTGGTGACCATGAGGTCACATGGAGATCATGTTAGTGATAGTTTTCTTTGGTTTTGTATTTAGTTTCTAGATTGTTTAGTTGTATCTTGTTTTGGACCAATTTTTATATTTATTGAGATTCAGTTACCTTCTTCTTGTTCATTTATTTTATTTTATTCTATTTATTAGGATGAAATCATTCCCACTTGGTTTATATTTGATTCATGGCACTAGTTTCCAGCCCGTGGGGACCGAGAATACCCTTCGGGCCATGTCTCAGATCGGGTCAGATGTCAAGTTGGATGGAATCTTGGTTTATTTCATGAAAAAATGGTATCATAGGAAAAAAACTTTGTTATTTGGGGTGTCAGGTAGTTAAGGATTAGGAATATCAGGAATTGAGAGTTAGGTACAGGAAGAGAATCACAAACTCTTGCTCATTATGATCCTTGAGTTGCCAGGGGTAGTCTAGGATTTGAGTCTTTTTTTGGTTTTTAGATTGTTTTGGGTGAGGAATGAAAATGGAGGTGAGCTGGTGTTATGTCGTGATCTCACATGGAGTAGTGACCCATGTGGAGTTTGAGTATATGGTTTAATCTCGTCTTAGTCATTGATTCTTACTTGGGGTATGTCCCACTACCACGTTGCTGAGTTATACATGACTACTAGTTCCTCACACCAGTAGTTTGGCATGAGTTATGCCTTGTTTTAGTTTCAGTTGGTGCAAGTGAGCTTTTAAAGTGATTTTTTTTGAAATGGAAATGGTTTCTTTCAAATGGGTTTTAAATTTATAATAATGGGTTTCAAAAGAAGGTTTTTTGGATTAAAAATTTGGTAAAATCTTCAGTTGTGAATAATTAAATGGTAAGCATGACCCTTGGTACTCCATTTTAAAGTTTACATATGTGTGGGTGTGTATGGAAAGTGCATATGGGTGCATGTATATGGATGAGTTAAGATGAAGTGGATGGAAACATATGTGATGGTTCATGGGATGCCATGGGTGAATGTTTGAGATCAAAGTCTTGGCCTTGTTTTTCCAAAGTGATTTCAAAAGGGAAAAATGATTTTTGGGAATTGGTTTTGTTTTAAAAAGTGGGTTTTTGTTTTTTAAAAAGTGGATTTTGGTGTTTTGTTATTTTCCTTGGAATAAGGCAGTTTTAAATTAGAAAATAAAAAGGGTGGTTTTTGAAAATAGAATTTTTAGTTGTGTTTTTTTATGTTTAGAATGTGAGCCAGTTGCTTTTGTCTGAGATGGTATTTTGATTAATATTTGATTAGATGTTTATTTTTGGATCTGTGTTTTGAGGTTTGTTTAGAGTATGACGCCCATAAAGGTATCTAAGTTTTCCAGTGGGTCTTGCCCAGTTTTTTGTTCTCCTTAATTGTTTCTTGTTTTTCATGGTGATCGATGTCCGTTAGAAGTAGTGGAGTGGCTATAGGAAGTTGAAAGTGTCTTAAAGTCATTAGGAACTCCCAAATCTATTAGAGTTCATGATGTTCTGGGTTTGTTTGAGGGTCAAAATTTAGAATAATGGGATATGTTCTCCCCACCATTAATTAAATTTGGGATTACATGAGAAGTGTTTAAGTCTTTTTTCACCATATGTTTTATAACTGAGGAGGTGAAGATGAAGAAAATGCAAGAGCTCACGTGTATTCATCAAGGCCAACAGACAATGAATTCCTATGTTTACCACTTCAAGGATATGGTTTCCTTTTCTTAAAAGGTACCATCACATAATATGATTAAGGATTTATTCTTATTGGAGTTCTTCACCCAGATATCAAAGAGTGGGTTATCACTTCTAGTAAAGTTTAGTTTGAGAAGCTATTGGATGAGGTGTTCCTAACTGAATTGGTTGTTGGAATGCAATTGGTGGTGGTTGGTACTCATGAAGGTTCCCCATATAGAGAGAGGTGTGTTCTATAGGAACCTATTCTAATGAGTATCTATTTTTAGTTCTAAATTCTAGTTCTTCAGAACATTCTCTCTTATGTTTCCAATGCAGTTGGTTCGGGCATTCAAAGATATCATGTCGTAATCATCCAAAGACTTTTCCTCATTGCTACTATCTGGGTCATCTAGAGAATTTTTATAGGAATCATCACTCAAAGAAGATTCTATGACTGGAGGATTATTAATCTTGACTGCGAGTCATTAGATTCTTCATCCATCCACATTCCTCAGAGTGAATCTCACACATAGTCAATAGATTTCTGATGGGGTGGAAGGCCTTGGACTGATTTTTGTCTCCATCATTAGGGTGGAGGTGTTTAAAGTTTCATGTTGAAATTCTTACTGTTCTTGTGAGTTTTACCTTTGTTGTAAGAAGCTTGGTGGTTATGTTTATCTAAATGTGTCTCTCTGAACTGTTTTTTTCTTTGAGTGTGCTTAGCTTTTGTGTGGGTTAGTTTAACTTTAGCTATACTCATTTGGAGATGCTTGAGTTTTTTGGAATTGATGGAGTGTGTTTCAGTTCACTGATTGATTTGGTTTTCATTCATGGGTCTCCCCTGTGCTAGGGATTATTGGCTTTTATGGGAGATTTTTAGTTCTTGTTGGGAGTTCCCTCATTCCCAGTTTTTATGGGGATGTTTCTCAGTTGGTATGGAGGATTCTGAGTTAGTTACTATTTAGGTTCCATTATGTTGGGGTGAAAATATTGATTGTGTTTGTTGGATTCTTGTGGTGGGGAGAACCATCTCATGTTATCCCTTCATTCATGTGTTGTGGTTTCTTCTTGATCGGTCAGGTGTGAATTATGGAGTGAAAGGTCAACCAAAGGTTTGTGATTTCTTTCATATTTGATCAGGCATGGATTTAAGTTTTGTTTAACTTTCAGATGGGTGAATTTATGGTGGAAGAAAGTTTTTTTTGTGGGTAGAATTTTCACACCCCGACCTTTGGAATTCATTCATTTTATTATTTTCTTGGTTTTGGATGTTTTGGTGGACGTTTAGGTTGATTCCCAGGTTAAATTTTTTAATTTTGGAAGGCTCGAGTGAGTTTTTGGTCTGTTCACAGGCAACACATGATTAGTGGAAACTATGCAGCTTTTCCTAGGTAACCATGCAACTCGTCTTGGAGTCTAGGGTCAAGGTGCATAGGTTGTGCACGATTTGAGAAACCGTGTAGCAACCGTGCATACTAACCATGCAATCTGCAAGGTTTCTTAAAAATTCAAAATTTCAAGTTTCCCCCTCCATTATTTTAATCCAAAATCAGGTGTATCCTCCCTGTTCCAACCTAGGAACACTAGGGGGCTTCTCTAAACCCATCTCATTTTCTTCCCAACCTCCATTGATTCTTCTTTAAGGGTTCTAAGTGAGTTCTTTGTATTTTTGGTCGATTTCTTCTTCTCTTCTCCCTTATTTCTTGATTTTTGGAACTATATTGGTGGGTTATTCTCTTGGAAAAAACCTAGGGTTGGGGTTGTATAATATTTTTTGATTTCTTTGATGTTAGGACATGTAGATCATCTATGGGGTTTAGTTCTTCCTTCACTTGAAGTTTTCTCGCATCCACACTCCTTTAAGGTAGGTGTCTTCATCCATTTCCTTTATAACACAATCCATTTTATGCTTGGGTGTTTTTATTTAATTTATAAATATGTTTCAAATGATTGTGATGAATTTGGTCTATTTATTATGGTGTTTCATTTTTTTAAAATTTGGAAAAAATTGTATTTGAAGAGTTTCTTTTATTATGATTATAAATATATGCACATAAGGTGTTCGATGAAATGTCAATTGGTTTTTAAAGAAGTTATTCTTAAATATTCCTATGCTTTCATGTGTGTAAAGTGTTTGAAAGAATGCTTCTTGGCTCCTTTTTATGAAATTGAATGGTTTGGGAGCATGTTTAGCCTTGGTTATATTTTGGTGGATTAGTTTGATGGTGACATGAGCTTTGTGTGCAAGTTGTGCTTCTTTAATAAGGTTTGGGTATGTTCTTGGGATTTCATGAGAGTGCCATTAGATATGGGAACATCCATATGTACACAAAGTGCACATGTGGGTTTTCCAAAAAATGACGATGACCTTGTTTAACTTAAAGACTTAATCTTTAAAACACTTAACCCTTTACTCCTCCTCTCTTTCTTAATCCTCTTTAAGACTCCATGTCTTCTTAATGGTTTAAAATTATGTTTATAGGGTTGAGTGACAGTTTCTTATCGATTTTAATTAGATGGTTTGATACCCCTTGGATGTTTTAGAGGCCAGGTGGGTGATGCCACTGATGAGGCTAGTTTAAAGCATCCAATTGGTTATTTATTTTGTAGTTACACCATACTCAAATAGGTGAGTCCGATCTTATTATGCTCAGGGCTCATTCTAGGGATGTTTAGAAAATGCCCATGGTTTATTATTCGCATTTGATTGGATATTTTCTACCACACTTGGGTTATTTTTTACACTGCTTGTTTATTTTTAGAACTGTGTGGTATCTCATTGTTTGGGTTTTTGGTGTGGATTTTGGTTTCTAAATAGAAACCTATTTTGAAAATGGAGATGTGGCATGTGTTGTTTTAAAAAAGTGAAATCTTTATTTGTGTATTCAAAGTGAGAAAAACCTATTTTATATATATGAATTTTTAAAATAGTGTTAGTGGACTATTTTCAGGAAAGGAAATTTATAGATTCTTTCATGGTTGCCTACGGAGCTCTCTAGATCACAACCTACTTGTTCCATTTAGTGTCGGTATACCCAAGCTATTTATCAAGTTAATGTTTCCTGGTTTGAGTGCTCAACGTTGGAGGAAGTTGTCCATGTGGCTGGTCGGTTTGTGGACGGTGGTGACCATGAGGTCACATGGAGATTGTGTCAGTGGAAGTTTGGTTTGGTTTTGTATTTAGTTTCTATTTTTTTTAGTTGTATCTTGTATCTTGACAAGTTTTTATATTGATTGAGATTCAGTTAAATTCTTTTTGTCCAATTATTTTATTTTATTCTCTTTATTGGGTTGAAATCATTCCTACTTGGTTTATATTTGATGCCCAACACAAGTTGCCAGCCCATGGGGATCTGGAATGCCCTTCAGGACATGTCTCAAACTGGGTCATATTTCAAGTTGGATGTAATATCATCTTGGTTTGTGAGAAAAATTGAAGAAAAAAAGGGCTCTAAAAACCCTCAAAGGTAGTAAACATCATGTACTAGGGAGTACATGCTGTGCCCATCCAATCCCTAGTATGCCCATGTATCACTGCCTCACACGACATGTAAACTTAAAAATACATGGTGTGTCCTCTATGGGTATACAAAATATAGAGGTTTATATTAAACTCTATTCATTCCACCTACCCATGATCATGTACCAACCTATGTACACCTAGCCATGACCATGTACACCTGGATGTGTCCGAGTACACGACTCTGCTCATGTACTTTGACCATGTCAGTGTACCTTGACCTAACCATTCTTGTGTATCCTATATGATACAAGTTGATACATCAACATGGGTCACACAATGTATGATAGGTGTCCCATGGTGTGTGATATTTTATTCTTTTCAGAAACCCTAGCACCATAATCAGGGCCCCACAAGGCATGTGATCTCATATCACACACTATGTAACCTAGAAATTCAAAAATTCATTGGGTTCTCCTCCATTTCACCATTTGTGCTACCATCACTATGATTATATCTAGGAATCATGGATCTGTGGTTATCTAACCTTCCCATAACTGGATATCTGAATTAGAGCTTTAAATCCACTCGGAAAATGCCATTATCGTTCCACGCCGTCACCACTTCATGTAAAACTAGGAATAATGGGAACTATTGGTCAATTACAATTTATCTCTAATCATACTCCTTCATCATTACACCTCGATCACACCCTCTATTGTAAACCTCACTCACCGTATTGATCTGTTGTTTCGAATAATGGTCTCACAATAATCATATACCCGATATTCATTGAACTGTGGTCCAAAGAAATTTCCCACAATGAATGTGTAAAGAAATAGGGGGAGGAATCCATAATCCAAAAACATGAGGAATGTACCTTGAATTTTTTTCATTTTCAACCTAAATCCATTGTCATATAAAAGATTAACAAAGAGGTATAAACATCAACAAATAAAAAAATAAACCATAAAAAAATAATCCTTCGATGTGCGAATCATTTCTTATTTGTGGAATTGATCTGAATTTGACTTGAGATAAATAATGGGATGAAATAACCTAAATAAAACATCCTACCTAGAGTTTGGGTCGATATCTATTGAATAACAATCCTATATTACTGTTTCGTCACGGAATCCGGGGATGACCTCCTGGACGGGAGATTCAAACGTTCCGATCGGTTTCTAACGGGTTTGTTCGTAGAACCGGAAACATCCAATGATTCCACATCCGTTTGGACCTACTTTCCAAAGGCAGGCGCTCATTAGCTTGTGGACTAATGAGGCTTAGGAATTTTCATTGGTCGAGAGGATGGGAGGTCAGACTCATCACACCTTTTTGAGGGGAATTATTGTCTACTCCGGGACTCTCTTTATAGATTTAAGTTATGTTCATGAATCCTTATTACATTACCAAGTATAAAATGTTCTTTCCTTTAGTTTTAACAATAAATGATTAAATATGCAAGAAATTTAGAGAATATTTTATATGTATTCGAGGTTCTTCATCAATAGAGAATCATCTATATCTGTTTAGAGATTCCTGGTCAATGGTATCCTTCAAAACATTTATATAAAAGTCTCTTGGTCATTATGATGACCAGGCTGGTTTTAAAGCCACTCAGTGGGGCACTTGAAGTTTATCGTCATTCAGAAGGACAGAGATTATTTCAAAGTTGGGATCGAACCCATAAATGGGCTACCTACGTATCCTTTGTTTTGGAAAAGGAATCAGAACCCACGTAGTTCGAGTAATGGAGTATGATGCTTATGATTGATGGCTCAAAGAAGAATGTCATAATTACTTTTACACTCTAAGCTCACTTGAGTCATGCTCGGTGTGAGAAACAAGAGGTACTGGTAAAATTTAGACAATTGTGCCATGAAAGATTCAATCATAAGAATTTGTTTGGGGCTTATGTATGTATGACTGCCCAAAATAGATGAAGGTTTAGGATTTACTTTTAGGGAGAAAATCCAGGAACAGGGTCCATAAAGGTATATGTGCTTTATGGAGATTTGAATACTCTAATCTTGGGGCTTACTCCTGAGGAGGATGCCCAAGTTAGGAAGGGACTTATGATTGGGTTTTACTCCTAAAAAGGAAACCCAAATAAAAGGTAAATTATGACTGGTTAAGAGAATTTTAAGGGGACTTGGGGCTTACTCCTGAAAAGGAAACCCAAGGTTATGACTGAGTCTTATTCCTGAAAAGGAGACCTAGGTTAGGGGACTTGGGGCTTACTCCTGAAAAGGAAACCCAAGGTTATGACTGGGACTTACTCCTAAAAAGGAGGCCCAGGTTAGGGGACTTGGGGCTTACTCCTGAAAAGGAAACCCAAGGTTATGACTGAGTCTTATTCCTGAAAAGGAGACCCAGGTTAGGGGACTTGGGGCTTACTCCTGAAAAGGAAACCCAAGGTTATGAATGAGTCTTATTCCTAAAAAGGAGACCCATGTTAAGGAATTAAGGTTTGGGGCTTACTCCTGAGGAGGATGCCCAAGATTATGACTGGGACTTACTCTTAAAAAATAAGGCCCAGGTTATGACTGAGTCTTATTCTTAAAAAGGAGACCCAGGTTAGGATTCTATCATCTTAAAGGATGAGGTTGAATGAATGAACTCTCCACATTTAGTGACATAAGGATATTTAAATCACTATACTTTGAGAGAGATTCTACAGAATTCCTTTCAGATAAGGAAGTAAAATCAAGAAATCATGCCATAAATGGATTTGAAGAGTGTCTTGAAGACTGAATCTTGAAAAGGAAAGGTGTGATGGCTTTAAGAGGGGTAAAAATGGGCAAGATGGGCACCCAAAAAGATAGGGGTGCGCAGGTCTTTCAAGGCGCGCAAGTCTTCCGTGGGCGCGCAAGTATGGTCGCGCAGGTATACCTGCGCGACACATGGTGTACTTGCGCGATTTTCAACCAGCATTGAAATACTTGAGCGACTCTTTTTTAAACCCTTTAGAATTTTCTTGAGGTTCTTCCAGAAAAGGGATGCGCAAGTTATATTGAAGGAAATAAGTCGGCGCGCAAGTGTTTGATAAGTTTCAACACTTAGGCCTTCCTTCTTCTCTTTAGATCTTCCGTTCTAGGTAAGAAATTACCTTAGAAGTGTTACGGAAGCTTTGAGAAGAGACTTGGGCATCGGGAGCTTCAATCTGAGTTTCTGGAAAAAGATCCTCTCGAATGGGGGGCCCACAGGGTCTATTTATAGGCAAAAGAAGACCTCGGGCGGTTACCGGGCGGTTACCACTTAGGTCGCGCAAGTCACCTGCGCGACCAAGGGTGTCGCGCAAGTGTACTTGCGCGACAGTGATAAAACTTGCGCGGTGCTGTTGCTGTCGATCCTTTGTTCATGCCTTTGTCGATTTTTGATGTTTTCTTCAAAGGTTGAATCACTTTGAGCTCAGATATTCCCTTTTCCGATCTTTAGATTCTGTGACGAAAGGAGCGTCAACAAAAGTCCCCCCTCAGAGTTGGATCCGGAAAAAAAAAATGAGGATTTGACTCTGAGGAAATCGAATCCCTCCAAAGGAAAAGGGAGGCGTGCAAGTCTGCAGTGCACAGAGGGTGGCACGCAAGTCTGCAGTGCACAGAGGGTGGCGCGCAAGTTTGCATCGCGCAGGCCTTAAGCGCTCTGGGTGCGGCGCGCAGATAGGCTTCCTGGCCTATAAATACACGGCTTCACCTCCGTACAAGCATCCGGATTTCCGGACTTCATACCTTCTCGAGCTCTCGCCGCGCAGGTCACCTAAGCCGCGCAAGTCTCTTTTCCACTGTTCCCTTGCTGTCGCGCTCCTGTAAAGGTATTCGTACTTGCGTGGTTTATACTTGTGCGTCAAAAACTAGCGCGGCACACGAAATACTTGCGCGCCATTGTTTAGACTTGCGCGACTTAATGCCTTGGCCATTTTTTCCGAATTCTTTTCACAAATTTTATGAAAAATAAACCCATTTAAGAGTTAAATTTGTTCAACTTTTGTGAAGATTCAATGGCTCCTAAGGGAATTGGAACGGCTGATGAACTGGCTAGCAAGCAGATTGATGACATGATGAACATTATTGGCCATGATTACTATGATATTTGTGACAGCACTTTCCCATATTTGGATAAGTACTTGAAGAAATATCATCTTAAATTCCCACAGAGCATCTACCTGTCTCTGTGTGGTCATGGTCATCTGCAAGGAGTCAATGTTCCAAATGCAAACAATTATATACCTGAGATGCAGCTGCACTGCTACTTCTCTATTTTGGTTATGTTGTGCATTAAGAGTAACAACAATGGTGTGAACTTTCAAATTCTTCCTCCATGTCATTTCCTTGCAGATATGAAAATGGCAAACCCATGGGCTGAAATGTTTTCCACTAATGGTTGGTGGAGAGAAGACAAACATGGTATTAAAGAAATATCTAAAAAGAGTACTCTCTCCAAATGGCTCTTTACTTCCAATGCTCCATTCTCAAATCCATGTATCCATCTTCCAAGTCTCTTGGACAGAAACAGAGTCACTGTTTGATCAGCAGAAAATTTTCTCAAACCACACTCAAGAACATCCTTTTACAATTGTTCCAAGAAGAGCTGGTATCACTGCATCTCTTATTGTATCCAGTTGAATGAATGAATTCCAGGTGATTGCTAATGAAGCTCGGGATGCCGTAAATCAAATGAAGTGTTATGTTGAAAGCCTCTTGTAATTCTCAAAAAAAGAGAAGAGACTCCAGTCTGTGGATGTCCTTCTAACTCTTGTGTATCAATGAAAAAAACTTTTGTCTTCAATCATTTGTACCTGCATTATTTTCACTACCTGCTTCAAATTTACTTAATCCAATGGGCCTAGTAAGCATAGTTTTATTTTTACTAGGATTATTTACAAATAATCCTACAAACTTTGAATCTCTTAATTGCTCAATATTACCTAAATCATACAAAAAATGTATATTTAGTGAGCTGGAACTTGACTTTTATTCAGAGTTCCTTTGTCTTTTGTGTGGGAAGTTTAAAGTCATGCACGCTGGACAAAAAGGGGTAATGTTTAAGGTCGAAATAGCTTTGACCAAAATAGATTAAAATGGATTCAATTCCTTGACAATTTATCTGAAAACATATTACCATACTCAAGTATGAGGGAAAAAATGTAAACTATGGCTTAAGAATATTTGAATCTGAGGAATGATATGAAAAAGAGCTAAAAGGCATTAGAAGAAGTAGTTTCCAAGAATGAAGTTACTATTATTTAACAAAACCCGTTAGGGGGTTGAAATATGCAGGGCCACCTATGGGCATTGGCTGCATGGTCAAATAAATAACATCTTTTGGCTGACAAGTCTGTTATGTGGACTGTTTATGCAAGGCCACCTATGGGCACGTGCTGCATAGTCAGGCAAAAGAACTCCCAGAAATTTATTTTCCTAGTGCTAAAATCCAGTGAAAGTTTATGGAGATTCAAATTTTCTAAAGTATAGAGTTTTTTGTATGGAAAGAGGTACTTTAATATGGAGAAGATATTTCCGAACAAGAATATCGAAGAACTGGATGAATATCACTCCTACGAAGGTCTGACCCAAATGTAGGGAAGAAGAATAAACCATAGACTTGAATACTTTCAGATCATGAAAAAGGATATGGGACAAATATGTTAAGGATGGATATTTTTTTTTTTGCGGATCCCTACATACTGTCGTTTAAGACAAATAAGGACAAAAGAGGCATTCTTCCCAAGAATGAAGTTACTATTATTTAACAAAACCCGTTAGGGGGTTGAAATATGCAGGGCCACCTATGGGAATTGGCTGCATGGTCAAATGAATAGCATCTTTTGGCTGACAAGTCTGTTATGTGGACTGTTTATGCAAGGCCACCTATGGGCACGTGCTGCATAGTCAGGCAAAAGAATTCTCAGAATTTTGACATTTTTGTGATTAGAAGTCATGAAAAGGGTTATGAAGATATGAAAATATTTAAGGTTAGGATTATAACACATAAATATGGGTATTGTCCAATGTATATAGAGATACATAGGTCAATGATAACCATAATCATGTTGTGGCTGGGTCCTGAATTGAAACTTGGACTTCACTACGTATCTCATAAGAATGAGAATCAAGCCATACGTAGTTCTTGAAATGCAGTTTAACGTCGTGCAGGACGAAAGTATGAGTGATCTTAGTTTAGGGTCATAGAATTCGGACCATAATAATGAATACACAGTGTGTGTTTTCATGAGGACTTTTCAGCCAAGGGACTGAAATTGAAATTTGGGGTTAGGCCCAAAAGACTTGGGACTGGATTCGAGGGATACTCAAATGTTCCTACGTATCCCATAAGGATGGGAATCAAGTCCACGTAGTTCTAGAAATGCCCTTTGTACAAATTTGGTTCGTACGTGTGAAGGGTGAAAGGGGACTTTAGTGCAATGATGGTTTAACCTAAAAAAGTTTAGGCATTACCATGTATGCATGTAGTCTTTTGAAAATGAAAACCATGATTGAAAAATCAATGTCAATAATAGTTCTCTCTCAAATGAGGAAATCAAAGAATATTGTAGTTTATTGTCGTACCGGACAAAAGTGTTGTATAGTTTAACGTCATATAACAAGGACGAAAGTGAATCAATGTAAATATATTGATTCCAGGGGTGGTTTCACAAATCAACATCATATGAGATGGTGGTGAACCGATGTGAAGAGATTGTTTTTGGGCTTGAACCCTGGGAGGTTGCCTACATACCCAGCCTGGAGGGCAAGGATCAAAGTCCATGTAGTTCAATTAAAGAACGAATTAATGATCAAGTTGTTCTTGTGGACAATGATCTAATAAAAAATATTTTTGGGACTTACACATGGTTAGTGGCCCAAAGGGAGTGTTATGGTTGATGTTCGCTCTAAGATCACGCGAGTCATACTCGGTGTGAGAAACAAGAGGTAATAACAACCTTAACGATGTACAGTTTAATGTCATGTAGGACATAAAAAAGGGACTATGCAGTTTAAAGTCTTGCAGTTAGGACTATTGGTGCTGCACAGTTTAGTGTCATGTAGCAGGGACAAAATACAGTTTAATGTCATGTGGGACCTATCAAGGATTTTCTGTACAGTTTAGCGTCATGTAGTTAGGACGATGGGGATAAAATAGTTTAACGTCATATTGGACGAAAGGGGGACTGTGCAGTTTAATGTCATGCCGTAAGGACAAAAGAGTGTACCATTTTAACGTCATGTCGGACGAAAGTGCGAATAGTTTAAGGTCATATGCATGGACCGTGAATGGTGCAGTTTAATGTCATACTGGACCTTTGATGATTATATAGTTTAACGTCTTTCCGGACGTGAGGGATTTTCATACAGTTTAGCGTCATGTAGTTAGGACGTCACAGTTTAACATCTTGCTGGACCAGGGATGATGCAGTTTAAGGTCATGCTGGACGGTTTAGGGAACTTTTTCACAGTTTAATGTCGTGTGGGACGAAGTTGCAGTTTAAAGTCATACTGGACCATTGCTATATAGTTTAACGTCATATAGAAAGGACGAACTGGTGCTGTACAGTTTAAAGTCATGTAGCTAGGACTAAGGTGAACCAATATGAGGATATCAGTTCTGGGGAATTTTTACAGTTTAACATCATGATGGACGATAAAAGTGCCACACAGTTTAATGTCATGTTGCTAGGACACAATATAGTTTAATGTCATCTCGGACAAAATATAGTTTAATGTCATCTCGGATAAAATATGGAACTTCTGTATAGTTTAATGTCATGTAGATAGGACATAATACAATTTAGTGTCATGTAGGACAAAAGATATCATGAACCAATGTGATTGTTTTGGATCTGGGAACAATATTTTGTGTTTATACAAAATACTTCTTCATAAATCTGGCATTAGTTGGAGTCGTAATGTGTTCTCCATCCATTGAGATTAGAGAATATGCTCCATTGGAGTAGACCTTATGTATTGAATAAGGTCCTTCCCATTTTGGTTCAAGCTTGGAAGGCTTCTTTCCTGGTATCATTGGTGCTCTGAGAACCAATACCAATTCTCCCTGAATGAATGAACGAAGACAAACTTTTTTGTTAAAAGCTCGTGCTATTCGATTCTGATAGATTTCCAAGTGGTGCAAAGTGCACAATCTTTTCTCATCTAACTGTTCCAATTCATTCAACCGCTTTTGGGATTGCTCATCTGTTGATAACTGATCACAAATGGCTATTTTGAGTGAGGGCAATTGAACTTCAATTGGCAAGACTGCTTCTATTCCATATACCAATTAATATGGAGTTGAACGCGTTTCATTGCGAGTGGTAGTCCGATAAGCCCATAAAGCATGAAAGAGTTTATCAGGCCATGACCTCTTATCTTTATCCACCATCTTTTGCAGTATATTTGAAAGAGTCTTGTTGAAGGCCTCTATCTGGCCATTAGCCGCTGCATGATATTGAGATGAATGGTTGGACTTAATGTTGTATTCTTGATATAATTTCTTTATCTCAGAAGAACAGAAGTTGGTGCCGTTGTCCGTCAATATGGTATGAGGGACACCAAATCTAGTGATGATGTTAGACTTGATGAAGCTAACAATGCATTTAGAACTGACTTCTTTGAGAGGTACTGCCTCTGCCCATTTGGAAAAGAAATCAGTAGCAGTAAGAATGTACTTAAACTGCTTGGCCGTAGCTGAAGGGTAAGGTCCCACCACATCCATTCCCCATGTGGAAAATGGACATGAGTATTTAGCTGTATGAAGCAACTCTGGAGGTTTATGAATGAAGTTGGCATATACTTGGCATGAATGACACTTCTTTGTGAAATTAACACAATCTTGTATCATTGAAGGCCAAAAGTATCCAAGCCTTCGAATTTGATCAGATAATCTATGTCCAGACTGGTGGGCACCACAAACTCCCGCATGCACTTCTTTTATGACAGCCATTGTCTCTTCACCATCAATACATCTGAAGAGAACTCCATCAAAATCACGTTTGTAGAGAATTTTCTCGAGGTGGTTTGGGCCATCATAAAGTGTAAAATTGACCACACGTCGCCAGATTTGTTCTTTCTCGGCTCTATCAGGTGGAAGTGTTCCATTTTGAAGGTATTCCCTGATAGGTGACATCCAACCTGTAGTATGACCATACGTTTCAGGAATGAGACTAATTTCATTAATTTCCTCTGTTCTGACTTGAACATAAGGTGAAATTGCACGACGGTGGGCAATACAGATGGTTGTCTCATCCCGATTTGGATCTGCTAAAGATGTGGCTATATTAGCCAGTGCATCAGCTTGAGCATTTTGTGATCTTGGGACATAAGAAAATGTCGGTTCTGAAGGGAATTCTGACATTAACTCTCTGACGTAATCATACAAAGGGATTAATTCTTCTTTTCTGATGGCATAATCCCCATTGACTTGTTTGATTACCAGGTCTGAATCGCCTTTCACCTTTAAGTGATTCGCTTGTGCTTGAAGCGCTAATTCCAAGCCTGTAATGAGAGATTGGTATTCAGCTTCATTATTGGTACCACCTTCCCACAACAAAAAGGAATAAGGTAACACTGCCTTATCTGGAGAAATGAGCACAATTCCTAAACCAACTTTGTTGAATTTAGGATTTTCCATTTTCTTCCCTGTTGGACTTCTAGAAGCACCATCAAAATACATTTCCCATGTTTGAGGACTCTCTTGAATAGAGAAAACTTCCTCATCAGGGAGTTCGATATCTGAATACATGTCTTCCACTGAAGGATGTTCAGCCAGGAAATCAGCCAGAGCTTGGCCCTTAATTGCCTTTTGAGACACATACTGAATGTCGAACTGCTGTAGAATAACCGCCCACCTTGCCAGACGTCCTGTAAGCATTGGACGACTAAGGATGAATTTGAGCGGATTATTACGAGATACCAATTGGACCTCGTGATGTTGCAGGTAGTGTCTCAGTTTCTGAACTGCAAAGATTAATGCTAGGCAGCACTTTTCAATACTTGAATACCGGGTTTCTGCTTCAAGCATAGTTCTACTGAGATAGTAGAGACTATTTTCATTCCCATCATAATTCTTTTGAGTGAGAAAGGCACCCAATGATCGCTCTAAAGCTGTCACATAGAGGATAAGAGGTCTACCCTCAACAGGTGGCATGAGTACTGGTGGACTCAAGAGGTATTTCTTGAGAACATCAAATGCTTCTTGACATTCTTCAGTCCACTAGTAAGTGACTCCTTTCTTCAATAATTTGGTAAAGGGTAAACTTTTGCCTGCCAAATTGGCGATGAAACGCCGAATATAGGCTAAGTGCCCTTGAAGTCCTCTTAATTATTTCAAATTCTGAGGAGGTGACATACCAAGGATTGATTTGGTCTTCTCAGGATCGACTTCAATACCACGATGGCGTACAACAAAGCTGAGGAATTTTCCTGAGGTTACCCCAAAAGCACATTTTAAGGGGTTCATCTTTAAATTATGTTGTCGAAGCTTGTGGAATATGACTTCCAAATCAGCCAAGTGATTAGAACGTTGTTTGGATTTAACCACCAAATCATCTACATAGAATTCAACAAACTTCCCTAAAAGAGGTTTGAAGATACGATGCATGGCGCGTTGATATGTTGCACCTGCATTCTTCAAACCAAAGGGCATTACCCGGTAACAAAACACACCTTGAGGAGCTCTGAAGGCTGTATATTCCTCATCTTATGGGGCCATTCGGATCTTATTATATCCAGAATATCCATCCATGAAAGAAATTATTTCATAGCCAGCCGTCGCATCAATTAAGAGTTTTGTAATCGGAACTGGGAAATCATCTTTAGGACAATACCGATTAAGATCTCTGAAATCGATGCAAACCCTAATTTGTCCGTTCTTCTTCTTTACAGGGACAATATTATCCAAACACTTGGGATATTGAACTTCTCTAATGAAGTTAGCTTTGATAAGCTTATCCACTTCAGCCTCAATTTTGGAAGCATAGGTTGGGTGTGTTCTTCTCGCGGCTTGCTTGAATCTTCGATGTTCTTTTGGTAAACCCAAATGATGAGTAGAAACATCAGGATCAAGGCCAGGCATCTCTGTATAATTCCAAGCAAAAATATCTTTATTTTTCTTTAGAAAAGAAATATACATCTCTTGCTCTTCAAGGGTCATGGCCCCACTAATTAAAGTGGGGCGTGGATCTTTCTCTGTACCCAGATTTATTTCTCTAAGTTCATCCACAGTGGTAGAGATACCCTCTTCAAATGCTGGAGGAGCATCTCTAAGATCTTCCTCTTCCTCTTCATCACGTGTTATTTCTTCCGTTTCTACTTGCAAAGTAGATGAAAAAACGAAGTTCTCATGATCATAAGAGATGTCAAAATTTTCACATTTTGAAGAAGAAGCTTCCATTTCCGACCCTATTGATGATAAAGGGTCTTCTTTGGGAAATAAAGAGGAGATGATGGATTGAGAATCGACATCATTATTCACCTCTGGTGTTGCTATAACTTCTTCTGGTCTGATTAGCGAAGTATAGAATTTTTGGATTTCAGCAGACGAAATGAAAACGTCACCACTTATGCTTTCATCACGGCTTGGTAAGTTACCAATTTCTCCCATGTTGTCTGGTTCGATTGCCATAATTGACATTATGGATCTTTCCATAAGAGTATTTTGATTTGGGCCTATTTTTTCAATTTGACTGATAGGTAACACATAATCTGTACTCACATGTGAAAATGGATTTATTGGAATTTTTTCCAAACCATATGGAGCATTAACTTTGGTAATTTCCTTCATTGTAGATTTTTCTCTTCCCTTCATGTGATAAAATTCCGCCTCAATGTATTGAGACTCACATGTCTTGAACGGGGACTTATCACCATACAATGTTCCAACTTGACCATCGAAACAGTATTTGAGACATTGATGGTATGATGACAGAATAGCTGCATGCTGATGTAGCCAGGGTCTTCCAAGCAAGATATTGAAAGCTGAGTCTTGATCAACAATCATGAAATCCGAATTGGAAACAAGATCTCCAAACTGAGTTCTGAGTGTAACTTCTCCCAGTGGTTCTTGTTCATTTTTATCATATCCTTGCAACATCATGGTAGAAGGAGATAAATCAGATTCTGTGAGGCCCAATCGACGAAGTGTATGAATGGGCATGAGGTTGACTCCTGAACCATTGTCAATGAAAGCTCTTCGAACATCTATACCATTGACTTTTCCAGATAAGTACAAAGGTTTTATGTGCCCATTCACAACATCATCTTCATCTTTATCAGTAAAAGATATCACTGCATGGCATTCTGCAGGATTATTCTCTATGTGATAGATTTCAGCTGCAGCAATTTCAGCTTCAAACTCCTGAGGACTTGACAAAGCTTCGATGAGTGCTTCCCGAAGATCTTTTGACAGATTCAAAGCATCCAAAATTGATAACTTGGCTGGTACTTGGGCCAAGTGTTTCAATATATCATACTTTTGATCTAGAGGTCTGCGTTTCCCAATAGGAATATGCGGTTTAGCAGGTACCTTGGAAGCAGATGCTTTGGAAGCTGATGTATCTTGTATTGAAGCTGGCAACATCCTTGGTTTTGGAAGATTAGACTGATTAGATCCATTTACTTGCTGAGATAAAGAAGATGGAACCTTTAATCGGTCTTCCAAAATAACTGTGCCAAAACTGAGTTGGCCATTGGCAGAAGAACTTGCTTGTTCTTTTTGAGCTCGCTGAAGGGCTCTACCACGAGTTTCTGCTGCATATACAGTGCTAGCATGGGTAGAATTAGAGTAGTGGCTTCAGAAAGATCCACGTCTTCCCCTATATCCTGAACCTCTAGAACTTCCTCAGGTTCCCTTATTTGATACAGGGAATTCAGGCTCATCAAGACTGGAATATGGATCTGTTAATTGAATCATATTAACAGAACCAAAGATTAACTCTTCGTCTGATAAAGACTCTGCCTGGTTATCCTATTTAGGCTGTGCCGTTTGATGGGGCGGTGCCCGTGGCTTTGAAGTAGATGGCATGAAATCTGCCAGAGTCAAAGACAATTTAGGCTTTGATACATACTCATCTTCACCTGATTCCTCTTTCTTCTTTGAATTGCGCTGCCCTTTTGAGGATTTGTCTTTTGATGGAGGCTTTACTGCAGCTTTTGTAGGAGACACAACTGGCTTCTTAAATTGTGTTCGCAAAATGGAATGAGTCCGATTGATTGTCTTTCTGACCATCCAATCATCATATTTTTTCACAGTTTTGCTTTTGACTTCCTGCCACTCTCCTCCTTTCTCTGGATCTGTAGCAGTAATACACGCTACATGAGCTGAAGAACCCTTCAATTTGACTTGTCCCAAATCGACCATCTTTTGCAGGAGGTCTTTAAAGACAAAACACTCCTGGATGGGATGCCCCAACATTTGATGAAAGGGACAATAATTGGGGCGGTCTTCATCTCCTTCCTTGTTTGGTCTCTTGGGCACTGATAATTGAACCAAATTATTTTCCAGAGCTGAAATGAAGTAACCAGGAACTTGCTCACTTCGGAAAGAGTATGTTTTACTCTTCATATCCTCAAATTGTTTCCGTCATTGATCTTTTTGATCATTTGGACGAAACATCCTTTGTTGTTGGCATTCAGGAGGTGGATCCCTTCGAGAAGATGAAGGTTTTGAAGTAGAAATAGGTACAGGTGCTTGTTTAAGCATAACTGTAGCAGTTTCTGCTTTACCCATTCTTCTTCCTGGAGCTGATGGAATTATACGATATTTAACCTTAGCCTGTATAAGGGAATCTTCAATCTGTTGAGCGATTGAAGTAAGGTCTCGAAACCCTCATGTGTATTTCACAGGGATCAATGGCGTGCGTAATTTGTCACGCAAATTTGCCACACAGATTGGCAACAATTCCTCCTGAGGGAGTGCTAAACTCAAGGAATACGTTAATCCCTTCCAACGAGCAATGAAATCAGAGACTCTTTCATTCTACCTTTGCTTGCAGTTTGTAAGATCGAAAACTGTCGTTTTTGGCAAAGTTGAGCTAAACTGAAGAAGGAATTTTTGACGAAGATCCTCCCATCCGACGACTGACCGGGATTGCAAGCTTGTATACCAGACAAAAGCTGGTCCTTGCAAGGTTCGCACGAAGCATCTGAGTTTCACTGCTTCTTGCTGCTCTGAAGTTCCCATCATAGGATCACAACAAGACACGTAATGCGTCAAATGTTGTTCGGGGTCGCCTGATCCATTGAAAGTAGGGAAAACAGGGTTTCCAAAACTGGATGGAGGAGAAATTGAATCTACCCATTCAGGGTAAACTTTCTTTTCAGGTTGAACCTGCGCCCGTTTCCCTTCCATAGTTTCTAACCGAGCTGTTAATGACTCAATAGTAGTTATTAACTTTTGAGAAACGTCAGGTTGAACTTGGTTTTGGGTAGGTGCAATGAATGGATCTTGGACAGACGTGGTGGTTGGTGCTGCAACTGATGGTAGTGCTGCCAACCGTTGTTGCGTTTGACCCGTAGGATTAGACCTCTGTGGGTGTACTGATAAAGGAGGATATTCTTGATCCATCTCAGTAGTTACAACAAATTCCTTCGGCTTTCGGACTTCAGCATTCTTAAGAAGAAGACTACTCTGAAGTAGTTCTGTATTCAACCTTCTTAATTCTTTCATTTCTTCCTCCTGTTGTGCAAACCTTTGCTCTAATGAGAGCGATTGACCTCCTTCAGAGGAAGGGTGAGAAGTAACCTGATTCTTTCCTTTCCCCTTATTGGATCCTTTTCGGAGAGGGGGAAGTGGGTTACTTGAAGGAATACCCAGATTTTGGGTAAGCCTTTGATTACGTGTGCGCACACCTTCTTCATTTAGGTCTGTGTGCGCAACTTCTTGAGCAGGAACCTCTTCGTCTGATCCCTCTGATTGAGCCTCATCTGGTGAATCAGCAGCAACGACATTGATGACATTAATGGATGCATATTGCATGGAATCCTTTCTATCAACATTTCTGTGATATTGTCATCTTCCATGTCCATGATGAGACATGGAATTCCGTTGACTTGATCCCTTAGGAACTTCTTGGAGAACCGTCACTTGGAGAGAATCTCCTGATAGCTTGGCTCTTCGTTCCTCTTGAGCCTTATTCCCTAATCGAGAGAATACTGACTTTCTCTGAGGGAGGGATTGAGGATTTGAAAAAGTCCCCAGTCCGGTAGACTGGGTATGTTCCTGCTGCTTCCGCTCAACTCCTCGAATCCCATTTGTTGACTCTGAGGGTTGGGTTAGAGAAGTCCCCAGTCTGGCAAGCTGGGGTGTCTCTTGACATGCTATGTCTGAGATCTTCTTAAAATCTCTCTTGATCTTGTGAATTTTAGTTCGGAAATTAGCTGGATGCATTAACCTGTATCCACTTTTATCACCTGGTTCAACAGACCGTTGGATGATTTCCGAAACTTCTGTCATTTGATGACGTGTTTGCTCCAGACGAGAGGCTTGTGCAATATTCTCGCCTGCTTGATGTAGGAGCAATTCAACAACTTGTTCTCTATATACTTGATTTTGAGAGGAACTAGTTGAAGCCTGTTCTTGAGCAAGATTTTGATTATGAACAAATCCCATTGACTGTGGCCGGCCATGGACAATAACATTGCATGAGACCATTTTCGGCGGGCTTTGCTGACCGGAAAGCACTGTGAAATGTAGTGCTCCGTGAACACCCCATCCTCTGATATGAACATCAGATGGAGCATTGACAATTAACTGACACAATTTTCTTAGTGCGCCAAGGCATGAACGTTGAAGGGTTCTCTGTTGCTTTTCAGCCTTTGGATACCGAGAGACTGATAGAGATGCCAAATCAATCTGACGTTGTAGCCCTTCTATTATCTTAAGATGATTTTCATATTCATCGTAAGATAATACCTTCTTCTTTAATTTAAAAAGAGTTTTCCATATGTTGAGACGAATATCATGGATTCCATCATCCGTCAACATCTTTGGAATGTCGTACTGGGAGTCAGCCAAAGGCCAAAACATGACTGGTACTTCACCTTTTTCTAGTTTTTTTCTCATGTTCAGCATTTCCTCTTTATCATTAAATGAAGATTCTTCTACCTGTTTGGACCAGAGTTGATGTTTCCTTGTTGCTTCATCGGATTCAACAAGATTGGTAGAGAAATCACTATTCATGCTGGAAGATGAATGAACCAGGGATGGTTCGGAGAATAACCTGAACCCCAGGCTATCTTCTGATGGAGAAAGAGTTTCACCTGCCGATAGTAAAGCATCAGACGTGACTGGTTTTACGTTTGCAAGTGCCTCGAGATAGGAGGGCTTTCTCGTCACTACATTGCCTTCTGAAGAATTTTCGAGACAACATGAATCACTACTGCGGAGAGGACTTTCGCAGCGAAGTTTATCACCATGAGGAGGACCGTCATGATGGGTTACAACAAAAGATGAAATCTCTTGCTCCTTGGTCTTCTGACCACACAGAGGGTTCCTGTGGCTCTCATCTGAAGAAGAAACTTCAAGATTGACCGAATTTTCATGAAGCAAGTCTTCATGAGGAAGTGTCTGTTGAAGACCTTCAGAATTAATGTTCCTGTTATTGGGAACTGAGGGAGTAGAATCTTGAATTCCGACAGATAAATGTCTGAGGGCTTCAAGAACTCCAACATCGAGTAAGGCTTGATTGCAGATTGGCCTTTGATCTCCTGACTGTGCTGGGCAGATCTTTTTCTTAGATGCCTTCTTACTCGCTTTAGAAACCAGTTGATGATGAAAGTGATTGCTCTGAGCAGGTGTATGTGCCTGATCAGGAAAGATGGTCAGGTTAGGCTGACGATCTCCACTCAAATCAGGTGTATGTGCCTGACTTGGTTGTCCGTATGATATGGGGGAGTATGCCCCATAACCCTCTTGGACTGGAACAGATGTGTGTGTCTATTCCGGAGTGAATCGTTGATGTGTCACTCCATTGCTAGGGATAGATTTATGTGTCTGTCCCTGTGATGATGCTGAAGCTGTTATGATATCCTGGCAAGCATCCAGAATATGAGCAGGAATTTGCTTCTGCTCTTTCACCATTGACAAAATATGTTTGGTGACTTCAGCCACCGGAACGGGGATATACGTCCATTCCGGGCTTGGAGTAGGTGTATGTGCCTGCTCCTATCCTCCTTTTCCTGTCAGTGAATCCTGACAGTACTCAAGTGTGGAGGCAGAGAGTTGAGTCTGCTTCCTATTTGTCATCGGGACTTTCCGACTGACTTCTCCGTGCGCTACCAAGCGAGACTGTTGGTAGGCTTGATTAGTATTAGCAGGTGTATGTGCCTACTGATTACACTTCGCCAAACACGGTTGACGAGATCCATCATATGTAGTCAGACGAGCTTGCTGACTAACTGGTGATGTATAAGCAGGTGTATGTTCCTACCTATGGTACTCCGCCGGAATTTCCTGGCGGGATAGGCTTGATGCTGCCAGACGAGTCTGCTGGACAGCGGAATTAAAACGGGAAGGTGATTGTTCCTGCTCGTTATTTGCCACCAAGTTAGGTTGGTGGACTTCTCCGGAGATGGCAGGGATGACAACCTGCCTATTGTTAACCGGATTCCGTCTCTGGCGGTTCATCTTGCCTGCTCGGGTTCGAGGAACCTGAGCTGAATTCCTGGAGTCGGTACCCTCATCATGTTGAGGGCTCACTACCGCACGAGTCTGGCGGCGATTGTTGATGGGAGCCCTTGAGAAGGACTCCTGTCTTTTTGAATTAAGTTCCTGCGGGACCTGCTCATTCACTTCCTCAGAGTAAGGGAGTGAATGAAAATTGCGTTCCGGGGATAACGACCCGAAACGGTTGGAGACGGTAGTCAGCACCGCCTGCTTCTTGATCGCTGGCCGCCGTTGTCCAGACGACCAGGTAGAGTTGTTAACTTGGAGGGCTTGACGAGCGGCCTCCAGAGTTGGGATAGTACCGTTGCGACGGTACTCCTTAACCAGTGCATTAGAAACCCAGCGTTGAAGATGCTGAGTTGGTGATGTCATCCTCAGAGCGGACGACGTTCCAGCAGGAGTAGTAGCATTGGTTTTCACAGCAGCAGACCTCACAGTAGAGGTGTTTACAGCAGCAGTATTCACAGAGGTGAATTTAAGGAAAGCCATTTTGCAGAAGATCTTGAGAAAAGAGTGCCTGTTCCATATAACAGACATAATCAAGATGAATCTGGCCACTGCATCTTTTGGATGAGCACATGTCAATGATTTCTTTGTTGGCCTAAGGGGCCTAACAAATAAGAAGAATATCACTTTAACTTGGTTAAGGATTCACGTCAGGTTCACCATTTTTGTTTCGTCACGGAATCCGGGGATGACCTCCTGGACGGTAGATTCAAACGTTCCGATCGGTTTCTAACGGGTTTGTTCGTAGAACCGGAAACATCCAATGATTCCACATCCATTTGGACCTACTTTCCAAAGGCAGGCGCTCATTAGCTTGTGGAATAATGAGGCTTAGGAATTTGCATTGGTCGAGAGGATGGGAGGTCGGACTCATCACACCTTTTTGAGGGGAATTATTGTCTACTCCGGGACTCTCTTTATAGATTTAAGTTATGTTCGTGAATCCTTATTACATTACCAAGTATAAAATGTGCTTTCCTTTAGTTTTAACAATCAATGATTAAATATGCAAGAAATTTAGAGAATCTTTTATATGTATTCGAGGTTCTTCATCAATAGAGAATCATCTATATCTGTTTAGAGATTCCTGGTCAATGGTATCCTTCAAAACATTTATATAAAAGTCTCTTGGTCATTATGATGACCAGGCTGGTTTTAAAGCCACTCAGTGGGGCACTTGAAGTTTATCGTCATTCAGAAGGACAGAGATTATTTCAAAGTTGGGATCGAACCCATAAATGGGCTACCTACGTATCCTTTGTTTTGGAAAAGGAATCAGAACCCACGTAGTTCGAGTAATGGAGTATGATGCTTATGATTGATGGCTCAAAGAAGAATGTCATAATTACTTTTACACTCTAAGCTCACGTGAGTCATGCTCGGTGTGAGAAACAAGAGGTATTGGTAAAATTTAGACAATTGTGCCATGAAAGATGCAATCATAAGAATTTGTTTGGGGCTTATGTATGTATGACTGCCCAAAATAGATGAAGGTTTAGCATTTACTTTTAGGGAGAAAATCTAGGAACAAGGTCCATAAAGGTATATGTGCTTTATGGAGATTTGAATACTCTAATCTTGGGGCTTACTCCTGAGGAGGATGCCCAAGTTAGGAGGGGACTTATGATTGGGTTTTACTCCTGAAAAGGAAACCCAAATCAAAGGTAAATTATGACTGGTTAAGAGAATTTTAAGGGGACTTGGGGATTACTCCTGAAAAGGAAACCCAAGGTTATGACTGAGTCTTATTCCTGAAAAGGAGACCCAGGTTAGGGGACTTGGGGCTTACTCCTGAAAAGGAAACCCAAGGTTATGACTGAGTCTTATTCCTAAAAAGGAGACCCAGGTTAGGGGAATTGGGGCTTACTCCTGAAAAGGAAACCCAAGGTTATGACTGAGTCTTATTCTTGAAAAGGAGACCCATGTTAAGGAATTAAGGTTTGGGTCTTACTCCTGAGGAGGATGCCCAAGATTATGACTGGGACTTACTCTTAAAAAAGAAGTCCCAGGTTATGACTGAGTCTTATTCCTAAAAAGGAGACCCAGGTTAGGATTCTCTCATCTTAAAGGATGAGGTTGAATGAATGAACTCTCCATATTTAGTGACATAAGGATATTTAAATCACTATACTTTGAGAGAGATTCCACAGAATTCCTTTCAGATAAGGAAGTCAAATCAAGAAATCATGCCATAAATGTCTTTGAAGAGTGTCTTGAAGACTGAATCTTGAAAAGGAAAGGTGTGATGGCTTTAAGAGGGGTAAAAATGGGCAAGATGGGAACCCAAAAAGATAGGGGCGCGCAGGTCTTGCAAGGCGCGCAAGTCTTCCGTGGGCGCACAAGTATGGTCGCGTAGGTATACCTGCGCGACACATGGTGTACTTGCGCGATTTTCAACCAGCATTGAAATACTTGAGCGACTCTTTTTTAAACCCTTTATAATTTTCTTGAGGTTCTTCCAGAAAAGGGACGTGCAAGTTATATTGAAGGAAATAAGTCGGCGCGCAAGTGTTTGATAAGTTTCAACACTTAGGCCTTCCTTCTTCTCTTTAGATCTTCCGTTCTAGGTAAGAAATTACCTTAGAAGTGTTCCGGAAGCTTTGAGAAGAGACTTGGGCATCGGGAGCTTCAATCCGAGTTTCTGGAAAAAGATCCTCTCGAATGGGGGGCCCACAGGGTCTATTTATAGGCAAAAGAGGACCCCGGGCAGTTACCGGGCGGTTACCACTTAGGTCGCGCAAGTCACCTGCGCGACCAAGGGTGTCGCGCAAGTGTACTTGCGCGACAGTGATAAAACTTGCGCGGTGCCATTGCTGTCGATCCTTTGTTCATGCCTTTGTCGATTTTTGATGTTTTCTTCAAAGGTTGAATCACTTTGAGCTCAGATATTCCCTTTTCCGATCTTTAGATTCTGTGACGAAAGGAGCGTCAACAATTACCATCATTGGTTAGATCCACACACTCTGATGGCACAAAAAACCTCAATCTCGATCCGATCTGATGTCATCCACCAACGATCCTCCAATGGTTTTTTTTCTGATACTTTCACTAGGGCCAGTGCATCATACATGCCAATTATTACCCCACATTCCCACTTTACAAAGGTAGGTGGATTCCATCACTTTCACTGATAATGTATACTCCTTGATCGAAATAGGAATATGGGATGTCAGTTCCTCTTTCCCTGGATTCCTCCTTGGAGCTTGTTTCCTAGTTTGGGTCTTCCACATAGATTTAATTCATGTTTTTGAAACTATTTCTTGGCATTATATCGAGATGGATTCTAGTTAATTATGCTATTTTTATCTTGACCGGGAAAAAAACTTCGGTCAGGGGAGGTAGTAGCATTGGGAATATTGAACATGTTTGAATGTTGGGAAGATTGGGAACCTGTAATGTCTTACTCTTTTGGAGGTAATCTTATGTGTGAGGGATGTTAGGCGCAGAACCCAACACATCCCATATCGGTCATGAGCTAGTTAGACTAGGGGCGTAACTCTTCCTATCCTTTTTACCTCAGGAATCCCATGATTATTGTATGGGGTAGGGATTTTGGATTGGTCACAGGTTTGTCTTATGAAGATGGATCATGTTACAGGTTTAATGTCCTGTAGGGGAAGGTGGTGGAGTGTGTCCCCATGGGGGAAGGTTTCACACTAGGATTAATGGAGTGTGTCCCCACAAGGGGGATAATTTCACACTAGGATGTGGTTGTTGGGATTGAACCTTATGGATACATTCTACGTACCTCGTTGGTAAATAGGGAACAAAACCCAAGTAGTTTGATTCCATGGTTTAAGTTCATGTGATAGGATCAGTCCATATAGTTTAACACCATGCAGTAAGGAAGTTCATGTCATGGATGGAGTATCAATGAGGGATGGTGTGGGGCTTACTCATAGAATATTCCTGATGTAGGATTCTCATCCTAGGTGTGGAGTTTCTTCCCTAGTGGAGGGCAGTTAGTGTAGGGATTACACATAGAATCTACCCATGGTAGCTGTTTCATCCCATAGTGGGGAAGGATGGTGTGAAGCTTACAGATGGAAGCTTCCCAACTTTCCAGTTTCATCCCACAATGGGGGAAGAGGTGGAATCCCATAATGATAATACATGTGGTATCATGTGTTCATAGAATAGGTTAAGGATATAGTTTTACATTATGTGATGAGGAAATTGTTGTGCAGTTTAACATCGTACGACTAGGACATGGAGCTAGGTATTTTTACATCATGCAGATCAGATGTGGATGGGGATGACACCCCAAGGGGGACTGTGTTAAGGAAAGAGTAAGATTCATCATAATGAATATATACTGAGATAGGTAAAACATTTCCCTTGAATATTCCACCTATAGGGATGACATGTCCACAGATTAGGCACCTATTTGTGGGGTATGAAATTAGAACTACTATAGAGATATGGAAATCAGGAAATTTGATGTTAGGGTACCTATTATTAGAAGCGATTGGAATTAGGGTACCTATTCTTAGGATAAAAAAGTAGTGTAAAGGCACATTAAACACTTGGAGTAAAGTGGGCGGACACAGAAGTAGGTGGTACCAATTACACTGGGACTTAGGGTGCGGTTGAACTGGGTTTGGATTATAACAGGGGACCCAGGCACTCAACTTTCATAAAAGGGGATCAAATAAGAGGAGGAACCATGGAGAGGCCTAGATGATGTATTTCACAAATGTTTGGATTTTTTTGAAGGTTTGGGGACTCATGAAGTCTAGGGGTATTTCATAGGTAATTAGCCTCAAAAAAGAGTATGTTTTTGAGAAATAGGGTGACCCTACCTTAGGGTAAAGTCTTAGTTCCAATGGGTTTTGTATTGTAAAGGATATTTATCTCATGAAACCCCAAGAATGTCAAAGGGATTTCTTCTTACGTGAATGCATTGGACCTTCATGAAAGGAATCTCCACCATGGTTTGAGGTTCTCAAAAAGAAATGGGAGCCGGTTTCATGAAATATGGATACCTTTGGAGGTCCATATCTTCTTTTGTTCGTGAAGATTATGAGTATCACAAGTTTAGATATTTTCTAGGATGTTTAAAGGCTATGTCCCCTTGAAAGTCATACATAAGGGGTATTTATAGGCCCAATGGAGGCAAGGGAGTGGGTTTCAAAAAATATGGTGACTTCCTTGAAACTTATTAGCTTCTCAAATAGGTGGGGTTCTGTGAACTAGAGTTACATTTTATGGAGGTTACCATTAAAGATCCATGCTATCAGGGAATTTCATGAGACTGTGCTCCATGAGCTAGATTTATACTGCATGGAGGTTACTGTCAAAAATTTTTATAGAAGGGGACTTCCACAACCTACAGTCATTTGTGAAGGTAGGGAAATTTTCAAATCTAGTCCCTTAAGTGGATTTTTGGACCATTTTGAACCTAATTCCCCTCAAACCATCTATCCCTTCCCCCAATATATCTTGTGACATGCATATTTTAGCATAAAAAAATTTCCCCCTTAGAATGGGATCCAATGAGGGAAAGGAGGGTTAGACTCTAAGGGGAAACCCCTAAATAATGGATATTGTTAGGTCCCCTTCATGAAACTTGGATTAACCATACACCTATAAATAGGGGTAGGGGTCCCTTAGGGGGACCAAGTGGTTTTTGTGAAGGATAGGTTAGTTCTCTATTTTCACGAAACTTATGACCCTCACAAGACTTTTTTTTGATTTCGATCCTCATCAATCATGAAACTCAACCCTTCTACGAACTATGGTTCTACAAAAAAAGTTCTATGAGTAGAATTCCACAATAATAATTTTTTGGACTCAACCTTTGTGAATATATATTCATGAACAGACCTTCATGAATAAGTTCTAAAAACTTTCAAAGTATTTAAAAATCACCTATGAGGGTGATGAGGATACTCCAACCCATCTAGAGGAGATGAATGGAAATATTATGTTTGTTGAGAGAATCCAAAGCACTTAGGATTGTGAAAAAACCATTGCACTACTAATGGAGGTTCAATAAGAGTTCTTTCTATGAAAGAGAATACATCTATATAGCTTCAGTCTTAGGGATGGCGTGTTCATCCCTAATTCTAATCGGGATGAGCCTGCCTAATGGTTTTTAAGATTACCTAAATTGTATCAATGGCATAGGGAAGTTACGGGACACATCCAAAAGAACCACACGTCTCTCCCTGCGCACACCCTATGAAACCATACGGATAATATCAATGGGGAGGTGTTGGAGGTGGATGTATCTCCTCCTCATTACATGAAAATACTCAAGGAAGGCTTGGGGAACCATCTAAATGGGTGGAAAGATGGTCGGGATCTATGTTAGGGTGACAACTTCGTAGATTAATGGGCCTGGGTGTAATGGGAATTCTAGTCTTTCCATGAGTTTGAGGTATAGTTGAAGTGGGTCATGCTTTATGAGGTGAAAAGTCCTTATAGTTCCATGTATACCACCAATTGGATATCATTCCAGAGTTACAGAGAAGGTGGTCACCAGAGACCAACACCTTTCATCTGCACTATGGGGAGGTCAAAATTAGATTATGGGATCTCTACCAGATTTCTAGGATCCCAATCTAAGGGGTTATGTATGAAGAATTCATCCTCATAGAGAATGTCTAGGATAACCTATAGTTCATTATAAATATTGCAAGGGAACTACTATATTTGTTGTAGGAAAAAAAAGCACAAGGTGGGGATGAAAGACATCTTGTTCAATCAGTGGTTCAAGTATAATCTAAACAAGACAAAAAACATACTACTAGGGAGGCCACACCAGTTCCCTATTACATTCCAATGAGGCAAATAGAACTCATACTAGATAATCTTAGAGGCAAGCTAGTGGTATCTATGGGGATATAGTGTGAATCCTGAGGCTCCCGTGCTCAGGATGGTAGGATTCATCACTGCTCTAATCTATGAAAGGATGCTTCTAGTTTGGGACACACACATGGGGGTAAAACTGAGAACCTTCATCATAGAAATAGTGTTGGTGATGTGGAAACACATCAACCTAGCAATGAAAGTGTTGGGAAAGATATGCAAATTCCCCCACCACATCAGTAAGTGGAAGACACCCTCAGTGCGTGTGGACCCTTCCATTTCCTATACAGTTTGGCTACTACACACATGGGGGGATAGGAGTATTCGAACCCCATGTCCCATCCCAGTATGAACTTATGACCCAAAAATTCGACTATCTTAAAGAATGATTGAAAATTAACCAATGAATATTTTTTGACATTATGATTTCAAAAATAATATCCATTTTTTAAGAATAATTTTCTAAATATATGAATTTTCACTTTTAAAATAGAATTTATATTTATTGAGAAATGATGGTTTCTTTGACAATAATAGTTTTCCAACCATTATATAAATTACATTTGATATCATAAAAATTATATTATCAATAACATTTATAAATGATCATTTAATAATAATATATTTTTAATATATAATTCATTACAGCAAACCATTAATTCATAAAAAGGAAAGTCTTAATTGAAATTCCATATTACTTAAAAATACATTTTTTCTTTATCGTATCAAATATTTTTTTTTCAAACTGATTTCATAATCACATATAAATTAAAAAAAATATGGAATAAATATAATAAAAATTTCAATAAAAATGAAATAAAAATATTTAGACTATTATGGTTAATTTGTTTCTAGTACTTGTTTAATAATTTTTACCCGTAATTAACTTATTTTCCTTTTACTGTGGTAAAAAATATTTACTATAGTTACTATTCATATTGTTAAAAAATTAAGTTGACCATATTTAAAAATATTAATTAATGATATTAATTTTTTTTAATAAATTCTATCATACCAAATTCATATAGGTTTAATAATTTAACTTAAAATAAACCCTGTAAGCATGGTGAAATGCATTTTTCCATAAAATACAATTTATTAATGAAAATATGACATTATATTAACTCTAAAACTATAAATATTCAGTATATTAATTTAAAATCCTATATATATATATAATAAAAATTTTATTTATATAATTTCTCATTAGTGGTTATATTAATTATTTATAATAGAGAAACATTATGTGGTTTAAAACAGTTTTAAAAAAAATGTGTTTTTAATCCTAAAAGTAAACTTATACTAAAATTCAGTATAAAGATGGATTAAATGTAATTAATTGATTTAAATATAACTATATAATACTTATATTTTCTAGAAATAAAATTTACATAATAAATAGGATTTAAAATCAATTACTTTATCAAAATAAAAGACAATTTTATATAAAAATGGTATTTTTTACTATTTACTTAAAAAACTATATTTTCCAAAAAAAATCCCAAATTTTCACCATAAGTTATTTTTTATATGATAATACCAAAAATGGATTTATTTTTTCAAATAAATTTTATAAATGATCTATAAATTAATTATAAAAAGAATTCATAAAAAGAAATAAAAATCGTTTTCAAGAAAAAATATTTTGAAGAACAATAGGACATTACCAAAAACCGATTGATTATCTACTAAGTATTGATAAATATATTTTGGACAGATATATATTTTATAAATTGGTTAATCCTACTCATATCCTCAAATTTAATGGAATTGTTAAAATGCCCATATTTAATTAATCGTTATTTGTTTTGGTTCCATGATGCGTGTCACATAGGCTATCGAACATATATTTCTCTTTTAAAAAGTCAGGGTGTTTCATTATTTCAAACATTATAGAAATATGAACTATATCCTCATAGCTTTCATAGTATATATTTTTTAGATTCCTCTACATATGGGGTCTTAGTCTATCAAATAACCTATAAATCTCTCCCTTAGGATCCATAATAAAGCTATATGTGTATTGATAAAGTCATGTAAAGTTACTTCTATAACATCCCACTAATTCATTTTATTTCTCATTCAGATATAATAATTACTTTTAATTTTTTTTCTCCTTGAATGGGAAAACTAGTTATTGGAAAAAATAATCCAAAAATCTTCCCACTCAATTTCATCAATCTTAACTCTTGGCTTCATGTTATTAATCAGTGTCCAACACTAATTATAATCATGATGTTCTCCAATCCAGCTTCCATCAAGTTTGTAAGGTCTTCAATACATCTTTTATTTCAATCATCATTTACACAGTTCATCTTATTTCCTATAAATTTTTTAAAATAAGAAATGCATAGTGAAAAATGTGTTACTTTTAGGAATATTATAATTTTAATGGTAGTTTAATCCCTAAAACCACCTTATTAAAGATTTTATTATTTTAATATCCTCTAACAAGAATTACATTTTCTGCATATCCTTCACAATGGTTCATAAAAATCATTTGATTAACCAAAGATATCCCCCATGAGTGACCAACTAGGTGTGCAGCAAGGCCTATTATCATACATCGGGTGATGATCGAGTCAAATCCAAATTAACCCTTTTTTAGGTTTATTTTCCCTAGTTAAAATAGTTCCAAATCCAAATTCACTTATTTTATTGATATGGAGATTTCATTTTTTGGAAACAACTATCTTAATAATTCACCAAAATTTAAGGATTCCTTCCCATATTTATATATATCCATATGGTTAATACACGATTTTTCTAATCTTAATTTCCACAAATAATAAATGTTTACCATTGATAGAAACTATGGATTTTTGAAATTTTAATATATTAATCATAATATAATTTATTATCAAAATATTACATTAATAAAATTGAAGGATCCTTTATGGTCTTATATCTTGTAAACTCGGTAAATAATACATGAATTATATACATAAAACATGAATATATACATTATTTAATCCTTTTGAATAATCTTTCATTATTTCATCCATTTTCACCTCATAGTATGTAATTTCCTCGAGACATACATCAATAGAAAAGGGTGATCATAAACCCAGTAGGGGATAGAAAAAATAAATGGAACATGAACGATGCTCGTGGAACATACATGAGACAAAAAAATGGAGAATAATCATAAGTATGTGATACATAGCATGGAAATGTGGAAAGAACATAAATACGAGACATTCATAAGTATATCACCCATGTTTCTAACCAAAGTTTCATAAACAAATTTAGAAAGGTTATTCACCAATGTGTCATAAATCATGTCATATTTAGATATTAATTCATTAAGGAATCAATTGGGACACTATCTAGGTGAACTATTCATATGTATTAATTCATGTGTGCCAAAAATTCCATAATGAAATATTTTATCAATAATCTAAGTATAATATAGAATGATTTTTATAAAAAAAACATTGAGTACATAATTTCTTAAAGACTTGAACATTAAATCATTATTAAACCACATAAGGTGAATTTGGATTCCTTACATGTAAATCACCAAATAAATAAATTATGTTTACATCAATGTGAATAACCATGGATAAAAAAGTGATTTGGGAATTTTGAATATGATAATTTCTTATGAAAAAATTTGGAAATTTAAGAAATTAATTTAGGATTAGGATGTGTATAAAAAGTGGGTTAAGGAAAGGGTAAAATGAGTGGTGGTGATAGTATCACGCTAATAAAAAATTATTTTGGTAGTAATTTTATGTTAAAAAGTTTAAGAAAAGAATGTAATTTAACATTTAGTAGACATACATAAAAGAGTTTCTTTAATGGATGAAAATAAAGAGGATAATTCTCACAGCATGAAGTTTTTCTTCCTAAAACATGAGGACATAACATTGAGGACTTAAGCACACGTTAGAGGGACACTTTGGGAGGTAAAATGATCATAGTGATAGGGAATAGTAGGGAATTTATAGTGGATACTGATAGGAAATTTTAGGAAAAATATCATAAAAGAGAGAGGAATTCATTATTAATTTCTTAACATTAGTTTTAGAATCTATAAGATAAATTAATCCAAAACAAAAACCATCCCATGACATTCCTACGGTTTCAATCAAAGAGGTTTTTTTAAATATTTTATAAGTCTATGAATTTAAATCATTAAAATAATACCCTTGGTGATGTGGAGGTGAGTCATGTTTTTAAAGAATTGGTTTAAAATAAAATAAAATACAATATAGGTTTTAAATGATTCACTAAGGGGTTATAAAAATAATCAAATAATAAAAAATATATTATTTTAAAGGATAAATATGATTTTGTTCATAGATACTCTTTATAAAATATAGTCCATTACTTTTTGGTTTTTATGATGTCATAATACATATTGTATATTTATACTATATTTAACTTTTACCCAAAAAGTTATCTATCTTGGAAAATTATGAAAAAATCACAATTATTTAATTTTTACCTGATGATTTCAAAAATAATATTTATTTTTTCAAGTGAATCCTATAAATATGAAAATTTACACTTTTAAATTAAAAATCAAAATTTATTAATTTTTTTTCCTTTTTGTAATAACAATTTATAGACTTATAAAATTTTTATTTGACCTTATAAAATTATATTATCATTTATATTTAAACAATATTATTTAATAAGAATACATTATTAAAATAAATTTTATTTTAAAAAATATCCATTTATTAAAATACTATCTTAATTGAAATAATATATTTATAAAAAAATGATTACTTCATATAAAAACCAATTTTTTATCAATCTCATTATATAATCTTTTATAAAGTAATAAAAAATGAATAAATATAAAAATTATTTTATTAAAAAATAAAATATGAAAATTTTTACTACTAGGGCCTAGGTATAAAACCTCTTATTACACCAGCATATTTCCAAATGGTATGGTGTGTGATTGTAGTAGATTCATCGGGTGGTTCAACTAAAACCTAGTGGTGATATTTATAGACATGAACTTCTCCCATATCCAATTTCATTAAATAATCACTTGTTGAAGATCTTATTGGGCTTGGTCAAGGTCTAACCCCAGTGACTCTATCTCCCTCAGTAGTTCTCACAAATGGGCTAGAAAAGGCATGAATCTACTTATTGAGTCCATCAATTCTTCAATCCGCATAAACTATTAGTAGTCTTTATTCTTTATAAACACTAATTATTATGACAAACTTATTACTAACCATTATATATCCCAACATTCATATTAACCAATTTTCTAATTGTCCAATGGTCATATTGACCAATGGTCCAGAAATGGTCAATTCCAAACGATCACTTTTCCATTTGTACTATCTATATACTCCAAAATTAATCAAAATTTACTACTTTATTCCTTTTATAATGTAAATTATATTCCTAACATTTATTTTTTAAATAGCTTTCATGGCAGGTTTTATCTTCCTAGGAGAGTTTGATCCTATAATGTACTCCATTGTATGGTCAATATTAGTTGGTTTTTATTTCCATTTACTATTCTTAGTTGTAGTAATTAGAAATATTACAAGGAATGTAATATTTTATTTTTTTGTAATAGTATTTTTATGTAATTACATTGTTCAATAAAAAAATATATTCATTATTTAAAATAATCACATTTATTAATCATAAAATAAAATTTCAAGCTGATATAGTTTGATACCATGAGTTCACTACCCCAAACTATAAATATATATATATATTTATTATAGGATAAATTTTTCAATATAAATCCTATGATTGTAAATTATTTTGAATACAGTAAGTAAAATGGAGGTTAAAACATAAAAGAAATTTTAGATAACATTTTTACAACAACATTAACTAATAACATACATTTAACATTCAAAAGTAGCTTTATGAAATGGTTAATTGAATGATTTTGAAAAAATTAAATTTTAAAAATAATATAAAATAATTTACCTTGAAAATAACATAAATATTTCTATAATAATTATGGATCCAAAGACAATACATTTGATTATGAAAAGAACCTTTTTGATACTTTGAATTTTCCATTGTTAAAAACACATATTACAAAAAGGGTAACAAAACCTTCTTACCATTAAAACTTCATTATTCCAAAGTGGATTATAAAATAACACATAGTAAAATATTATGATGGAAGATATATATCAAATAAGAAATATTTTCAATATAATATTTATAACTCAATGAAATAATATTTTAACTATTAATATCCCTTATAGGAAACATACTTCACAAGGTAAGAAATATTCAACAAGGATTTATGTGGTAGGAATTAAAATCCAAATAAAATAATGATATAACACCACATAATAAAATAAAGGGTTGAATTTACCCAACTTATATGAAATAAGTTCAATAGAATGATCATAACTCAATAAACAAAAGTTGAGTTACCAAAAATTACTTCTACTAGGGTTACAATTGAATCAGTATATATTTGAAGAAGGGGATATGATTTGGCTTATAATATACCATGAAATAAGAAAATGTGATAAAATTAAATCCATGTGAAACAAATAAACCATTAAAGGAAAATATAGTGCAACAATTTTATTATTTCTTAAAGAATCAAAATTTATACCAAGATATACCTTTTATCCAAGCTTCCATGAATGCACTCAAACCTATTGTATAAAAAATATATCTATCTTGATAAATTATTTAAGAACCTTACTCATATATTTTTCATTTATTCCCTTTATTTATAATCACTCCCTATATAAATTCTAGTTATTTATTACCTATTTTCAATATTGGGTGTAAGTAATCTTGATCGTTTTGAACATGTTTTGTAAAAATGGGATTGGTATTCATTATTTTTAAAAAGTCAATAATCAAAGATCACTAAATGTATTTTAATATATGTTATATTATATTTATAAAGATATAATTTCCTTTAATGGTAGTTTTTTCTACAATCCAAGAAGAGGAAATCGGTAATGATCATGTTTTTGTGATTCATAATGAATAAAATGTGTTTTATTAATAAATGAGTTTAATAATAATTTTACCATTAAAATAAAAAAATGTATTTATTTTCATAATTACATCATATTATATCATTAAATTACTTCTCATAGTCATCCATGATATAAATTCATATCATTCTCCTTATAGGTTGTCAAATTAACCCAAACATGAACATATCACGATTAATGGATTATTATGTGGTGATTTGGTTGTAATATCATTAAAATAGAATCATAATGACCTTATTTACTGTTTATTAGTGTGATAGATAATAATTTTAAGGAATTTTATGATGAATTATTGGATACTAAAATATTACATAATATAAATAAAAAGAATTTCATGTAATTAAGATTATTTTATAATATTTAATTAGTGATGATTGTATATTGAACATATCATTAATAGGTTATCCAAATAATCATAATATCGTCTTAATGATATCCTAAAATAATAATATTCCATTAAGTCCATATTTTCTACCATCCACGACTATCAGTAATAAAAATCATAATGTATCCTTCTATAGAGGCATTAGTCTGTGCATATTCATGGATGATGATTTTATCTAAAAAGAAATATATAAAGGATTATTTTCATTTATAATTTAAGAATATTAAATAATTTAAAAATATCATAATTATATATTAATTTCCATATTTATACTAGAAACTGTAGGCAGTGATGTAAGATGAACACATTTCTTCGTGGAGGCGATAGTCAATAGATATGCATGAATAATGTTTTAATTTTTCATAAGGTAAAAGGAGAAAATAATTTAATGGTTATTAATATAAAATAATAATATTAAGTATATTAAAAATTATTTTATCATCACATAATTATTTTAAAATTATAATTGTATAATTATGATTTAAAGGGAAGAAGTTATAGAAAAATGATTACTCACATTGACAACTTTGAGTTTTCTTGGAGAATTACACATAAATGGAGGGATAAAGAAAATATATTATTACTAGAAGATCAAGGAGGGGGAGTAGGATAATATAGGAATAAAAATTTATATTTTTTAGGGTTTAACTTAATTTTATGAGTTGTATTGAAATATTGGAGAGAGGTAACTTTTATATGTGGGAAGGGATGCTATTTTTGTAAATAAGCACATATTTTTAATAATTGGAAGTAGATCTCAAGGAAATTCGATCAAAAATTGAGAAATAATGGAGTTAAAACTTGATAATGTCTATAAAGGACTCAAAAAAACCTTATAATATATATTTATAACATGTTTTATCCTTTTTTACTAGGTTAAAACCTTTTAATCCTAATTTAATCTTACTACAGTGACTAGTTTTTACCTATGTAATTTAACCTTTAAGAATAAAAATAAAATAGTTCATATTGTTTTATCTGAAACTAATGATTCCAAATTTTAAATCAATTTTATTTTTATTCATCTTCTTCTATTTATAAAACTTAATTTTAAAACAATAAATCTATGATGTATTAAAAACAATATCTTGAGAAAATAGTACTTAAGATCTAAAATATCGCATATAGATTTCAAAACATGAATAAATATTTTCAGTTTTATAATTTTAGTTATAAAATAAATATTTTTTCTTATAGAAAATTGTTTCACAAATTTCTAGGACATACTTACCTACTAATAATTTCATTAAATCAGAGTTTTTATAAAAATGGTATATTTTAATATTCACCTTAAAATCAATCACTTTGAAAAAATACCAAAAACTCATCTTAATAAAATATTATTAGTATAATTCCAAATATATTTTTCATTTTTTAAAATTAAGGTTCTAAATTTTATAACTTTAACTTCAAAATAAAATTATAAAATAAATGGAAAAACTAATTTTATATGGAAATCAGCTGTTTTGAATACTATCTATACTTCTTCCTATTTTATTTCATTTTATAATAATTATTAATGAATAATTAATATAAATATATATCTTCATTAATTAATTATAAGTTTCTTTTGATGAAAAATAATAACACATAAAATAATTTTTTTAGAAAAATACATTTCTAATAATAAAATTAACTTATTATTAATTTTAGCTCTAGAAATTGAATTTAATTTATATTAAAGGTATCCTTTATTTTCATTGAATAAATATTTCATAAAGTGATTATTTCAAATAAATCTAGCTAATATAATGGCTATGTTTAAATTTTCATAGTTAATTATTTTTATTTTTCCTAAATATATCATGGTTTTTTATGTTTTTTGTCCCATGTGGATAAAGATATCAAACATATTGATTTATTTTAAGGTAATCATATATTAAAATCATGGGTTGTTACTATCATAGAAAACAATTATAAGTATTCTTATTATTCATTCATGAATAATAAATTTCCTATTTTATTTTGGCTATATGAATTCATTCATATGATACACCTTCAATAGAATTATTCAATCACCACCATAAGAATTGTAGGTTTAGCTAGTGGTGAAAATACTTTGAGGTGAAATCATTAAAAATAAAGTATATTATCTTCCCTAATTAGTGTTTGTACGTGGTATATTTTTGTAATTATAGTTATGCTTCATTTAGTATAATTTGATACCATATTGGGAATGAATATATTGTCCTTATATAGTGAAAATATAAACTGTTAAGAGTGGGAAATCAATTTCTATACCCCATCCCATCATCTAATTATATAAAAATGTAGGGATAAATATGATACTATATTGGAAAAAACTTATCAAGGATATATATTTTTTCCCTTTGAGTAAGAATATTTTTCCCAAATGATTGGCACCAAGAGAATAAATTCCTATAAAAACAAGCCTATTGTGAAGGAGTATGTTGATGTATTCTCTAATGAGTTTCATAATCCTCCTCCTAATTGAGTGTTTGAGTTGACTATAGAACATTTAAGGATATTGATGGATAGAGGTATCATATATTACCATAAAAAATCTGTGGTGGCCATCATATACTATATTCTCATATATTCTAAAAGAAATGAAGAACATTAATAATAATTGATCATTTGTTATATACTTTGAAAAAGGATAAGTTAGATGAAAAGTATAGTAACTGTGACTTCTGGACAAAGAAAGTTAGTTTCTTAGTGCATGATATCATATATGAAGGTATCTATGCGATTCCTTAAATAACTAATTCAATTGATGAATGGTTTAGACTAACAATAATTATAGATATCCATAGATTACTCAAATTATATAGGTATTATAGATGGTTTGTGATAAATTTTTCCTGACTGTCAAATCCACTGAACAAGTTGTGACATCCTGGACCCATATACCACTCAAAGGTTCCCCGATAATGGTTGGAAACATGACCTCAAGAACATATCCACATAATCTAGAGGATTCTAACTAGAAGCGAGGGCCTCAGGTGTGTCTATCGGTAGACTATTCCCTCATTACCCTAGTGGAAAACATCAGATAGATATAATAATAGGTAAATATCAGAATTAATATAGTATAAACAGATAGAAAAGAAAAATAAGGAAGGATTAAGAAACAATTGAACAATTCATATTTATATAAAAAAGCTAATGATGATGTTTCATGTATCTAATAAGCTATAAAACATTGATATAAAGTAGAATAAAATACATTATATACAAAATTTTCAAAATGGAATCCAAAACTACCCCCACATCCCAAGATCTAACTCAGTTATCTACTACCAGATCCATCCTAAAGAATGAATGAAATCAAGTGTATGAATTGGTATTCTTCCCTTTATAAAAACCTATATATGTGTAATTTTCTCAGGTTCCAATGGCTGCCTAGATAGTGTGTGAGATAAATTTCAGTATTCCACCACCAATGGTGTTTATAACATTCAGTCCATGTAATATAAAATAATATGGTGTGTAATAATGATTATATAAAAGTAAAGTAGTACCACGAAATAAATAACCAAGTACATGCTTTATCCTCTGATGGAATCTAAACATGTAATAAATTCGGCAATTAATTAACATCTAGTTTATGTAATTCAGTCATGTGAGGTAAAACCATCATTAAAATCCTGAAATGATAATGATAGTGAAGGGGTCCAAGGCATAGTAAGGAATCCTATAATGATAACAATAATTAAGAGCTTCCAAATTAATAACCAAGGAAATCTTGACCTTAGGGGTTGAGGAAACTCAGATAGTAACTTTATCTTGGCCAGGGGTAAGAGTGTAATCCAAGGAGTTTTGTCCAAGGAATTCCACAATCATGTAATTCTAACTAAAACCAAGGATGACATCAAAGGTGAAATTGTAGAAGCAGTTACTAGGAATAAGGGTGTATCCAAGGCACCTCATGTTCATAGAAGTCATGCTAGATCCAAGGAATATATCCAATTAATACTATAATAATAATGGATAGATCATATGGTGTCACATCAGGCATCCACAAATAGATAAAGATTGGGTTTCAAGGTGGGTTTCACCCTTGTCAACCAGCATCTCTGAATCAGAATAGCATCCCTGAGTGCTCTAGACATTCCCTTGAGAATCCAAGACTAACTTGAGTTTGAAAACACCAATAGAAATTTCATGTTTCATATATGATAGTCACCTTAGAATAAATTCATTAGTTAATTAAGGCCATGTAATTCTTATTCCATTTAAATAGCCATCAGGTTCAAGTAATTTTCTTTCATTAGTGTGACAATGATAAAGGGAATGAATCCATGTCATTCATTTCATATAATTCATACTCAATTCATTAGGTTCACTTTTCAGCCTTCCATAAACATGGAAAGGTTTTATATGGATGTTCAACCAAGTTCTTCAATTATGTTTATTTATGCCAAGTCATATACATAGTATACTTTCCAATTACATTTAAGATTTATTTATCAAGTTGAAGAAATAACCATAAGCAGGTCAAGTGATAAGAATACCAGGTACTAGACCTTTATCAATTTATAATACATCTAATTAAATGGGATTACCATTAATAGAGTCAATCTAGACACCTGAATGTTGGAGTGACAAATATATCAAACCACTAAAATCCCAATTGTGGAAAACACTTTACATGGGGTGGCTGTTGTGGAGTTCAAAACCTCCAATGATGGATAGAATAATTAGTGAGAGTCTTATAATAAGGTTCTAATGACTATAATAAAGGAACATTAATTAAATTGGTGACTCCCGTTGAAATCAGCATGCAGACATGAAAATTTACAAAATGAATAATCTTGAAGGATAAGTTGTTGAAAACCTACCTTGTAATATTACAACTCTCCTAATCCAATATCAACCTCTATTTTGGAATATATTGGAATATATATGAAAAATGGACCAATTACCTGAAAATAGGGTATATGATCCTGAATCTAAATAGCAACATTGATAGAGAGATGAATAATAAATTACTAAAATAGAATGGATATCTTACCGATACACATCCAATGTGATGAATGAGGATTTAACCAGACACCATACTAGAGATTGTGATCAAAAGATACAAAGAAGTAATCTAAGGAACCAAAAAGAGAGAGGAGAAAGTATTTTTCCATTGGAAATAATATAGGAAGAGGGGTAATATTTAATATATTTTTAAGTGTCTTTTGGTAATTTCACCCAAAAATTAGGGTCGTTCGATTTGGCTGCATGGTTGGAAAAGAAGTGGGCCAACCATGTTTCATCTAATATAGGAAAGATCATTTGTCATAGTTAGGCCACACAATTAGGGAAACCATGCGCCAACCATCCAAAATACCTCTGCAACATGTCATCTGTTTTTTGTATGATTTTACAGCCACAAGTGCAAGGTTAGGGAAAACTATGCACCCTGTATCACGCCACTCACCAGCTCTACATGGTTAGAAGTAACCATGTTTCCTACTATTCACGGCTTATACTAATCATGAGGTCAGCCAATTTCTCCCAAAAAACAATGCTTCAAGCTCTAAACCAGTCTTGGACACCCCTGATAAACTTTTTTACTCATTACCCATTCGTATTAGGTTGAAAATAAATAATTAGATAGAATATTAAATGATCCATACATTAGTCAAAAACATGTTTCTTATAGTATTCCCCCTTAAAGGAACTCATCTTGAAGTTCACCTTCCAAGGGAAGAGAAACACTATCTGAGAAACAATTTAGCCACTGGAAACTTACATTAGCCCCTTACTCCCAAGTCTCATAGTGTACGTGGTCATGCTGCCAAAGCATCCATACAAGAGGGATATATCATCTTTAGAGAGCCTTTATTCTTGGGTCAATGATGCGTATAAGATAGTCCTCAAATGATTCTCCAACATCTAGATCAACTTCTTTGAGATCAAAATTATGAGAGGGGTCGACTTGATACCCAAAAATTTGTGAAACAAGAAAGATGTCATGCATGGAATGATACTTATGAGGTAATAGAAATTGATAGGCTACCGACCCGACTCTCTTCATATTTTCAATTGGCTCAACATAACAAGGTGACATAATCCATTTTCATTGTATCTATCTATGCTCAATCATGGGTGATACATGTAAGAAAACATGATCCCTAACCTCGAACTCTTGAGGTAATCAGCGATGATCAGCATATGATTTCTGTCTAGACTGAGTAGTATACTTATGCTTCCTAATAAACATTAGATACTATAAAGTCTCCTATATGAGATTAGGGCCGAGTAGAGCTGCTTATCCTCCCTCTAGTTAGTACAGGGGTGAACAAAATTTCATACCATACAAGTCCTCAAAATGAGAAATCTAAATTGTTGCTTGAAAGCTATTATTATAGTCCAAACCAATGAGAGATATGTTATTCTACCAAAAATCATTGAATTCAAGGATACATTCCTAGAGAATGTCCTCCAACACATGTATAATCTATTCTGAATGTCCATTGATTTGTGGTTGAAAATACATGCTTAGAAGAATCTGTGTACCCATAGCCTATTGAAACCACTACCAGAACTGTGATATAATTTTTTTTTCCTTTTTAAAACAATAGTATGATGGGCCCTGTATTGTCAGATGATCTCATAGACATAAAATTTTCCCAGAACATCAACTAATAAAGTATCCCAAACAAGAAGTAATTGGTCCACATTCATCATTCTTTTAATGAAAACCCATACAATGTCAATACCTCTAGGAAACCTTGGAAAACTGACTAAAAATTCCATGGAAACATATTCCCATTTCCATTTCAGGACTAGAATTGGATGTACAAGCCTATAAGTATCTAGTTCTCTGCCTTCACCTACTGAAAGGTGTAACACCTAGGGATAAAGCCTTCTATCTGAGGTTTCATCCAAGGCCATAAATACTGTCATCACATAAATCAATATATCTTAGATATTCCTAGTTGTACTGCCAACTTATAATCATGGGACTCCCTCATAAAATAATCTCTCATATTTGTAGGAACCCAAAAACATCTATGTATATGATGAACATTGCATCTATCCATAGACCAATCGGGAGGCAATTCATCTCCTAAAGTAATCTCATGTAGAACCAAGCCTTTAGGAACTAAAAAATGCATGTTCTTCACCTTATAAAGGAGGGAAGAGGAAATTTCATGGATGAGAGATAAGACTTATAATTATAAACATTAAAATTCAATTGTAGCTCTAAAAATAGGGCCATCAATTTTCCTTCATCACTGGATTCTCATACAACATGTGCTTGTGTTTTTTGGTTCAACACATCAGCAACAACATATCCCTTTCCAAGATTATAGGTAAGTTCAAAATTGAGGGACATAAGATCCACATTTTGTATGAGAATCCAGTGATGAAGGAAAATTGATGGCCCTATTTTCAGAGCTGCAACTGAATTTTAAACACATAAGCAACAACATATCCCTTTCCAAGCTTATAGGTAAGTTCAAAATTGAAGGACATAAGATCCTCAAACCATATCCAATGTTTGAGGTTAAATAAATGATGTGTAAATATATATTTTAGGAACTTGTGTTATGTATACACCACAAAGTTTTCACCCAAAAGATAGTGTCTCTAGCAACGTAAGGCATAGACAATTGCTTCTAGATCGAGGTTGTGAATCAGGTATTTTCTCTCATGAGGCCATGGAAACAATGATCTGTACGTAATGAATCTATCCTCCAACATAAACACTACTCCAAGTATGATGTATGATTCATAACAAAACAATATATAGCCTCTTCCAATCTCTGTAAGAATCAGAATAGGTGCTGAGACAAGCCTCCCTTTCAGCTCCTGAAAGGATTTCTCGCACACTTCTTACTATAGGAACTTAACACCATTTTTGTATAAACCATAAATAGTGGAATCAAGGTGTTATAATTCCTATATGAAGCTCATATAATATCCATCCATCCTAATTAAACTTCACATATCAAAAAAATTCTTAGGATCTTCCTTGGAAATGATAGCACTCACCTTCTATGGATCAACAAAGACTCCTGATTGCAGGATAATATGACATAAGAAGTGATCTTTCTTTTCTAGAAGTAGTACTTAGTAATTTTGGAATAAATTTGATTCTCTCTCAGTATACTTAGACTGATCTCAAGATCCATATCATGGTTTCTACAAGTTTGATAATACACCAAGATTTTTTCTATAAATTCTATTACAAAAGAATCCATAAATGGGTGGAAACCCTATTCATCAAAGTTATGAAAATTTTGGAAATTGTTTTGAGAAATAAAGGCATAAAAAGATACTCATAGGGAACATACCTACTAAAAAAATTTGTATGAGGTATTTCTAATGTACAGACTCAAACATGCTGACAAGCCGATCTTAGATCAAGCTTAGAGTGCACCCTATATCCTATAATATGGTTAAAGAGAACATATATTGGGGGAAGTGGATACTAGTTTTTGACTATAATATAATTAAACAATCTATAATCCATGCATAGATGAAGAGTACCATCCAAATTATTGGTGAAAATAATGATAGAACCCCTAGAGTAAGTACTCGTCCATATAAAACCATTAACCTCTAAATCCTCCAACTACAACTTGAGATCTTAAAGTTCATTAGGTGCCATCTTGTATTGAGGAATGGACACTAAAGAAGATCCTAGAATAAGATCAATCAAAACTCGAACTATCTTTTAGTAGATAATCCAGAAAAATAATCATGAAATACATCCAATAAATAATCTACTGTTGGAGGGTACTCAGCCTGATGTAAAATCTAATCCTATATGAAGAGATTTGAAATCTGGGTAGTCACTCCACCTAGCCCATGATGCTCATGCCCAACTCAACTGACCATGATGTCCCTCCCACCCTTTTGTAGATAAGTGATTCTCTATAGTGATGTAAATGACACCATGTAGTGATAGATTTATACAAATGCCTAGTATGGAACCAAAAAATCAATTCTGAGAATGAAATTGTAGCCTTTAATATCAAGACAAAAGTGGTCCCACAATAAAGGGTAACTTCCTACCTCAATGGGATAGTCCCTACATTAGAATACTTCCTCTGACCGTACTCTTAATGGTAAATCCACTGTCATCACACCACATTAATACTATATTTCTAGCCCAATAATTTTCATGATAAATAATGATATGGAGTGTGAAGAACCTATAACAAGAAAAGTTGATACAATAATGGAGGCTACTAGAATAGTACCTCATACTGTAGATGGTCCTGCAGCCTAATCCTCAGGTATCGTTCATAGTTCATGGCACTGACCTAATCCACAACCATGTGCAATATATGAAATACCATGATCAAGACTACTCTATTGGTGATTTTGATAATCTAAAGCCTGGATACTTCATCCATGGACTCTTACTTGGCCAGATCCAGATGCCACTCAAAGGTGCCCCGATCCTGGTTGGCTACATGGCCTCAACCGCATCTCCATGATTGCTAGAGGATTCTGGCTATCAGTGAGGGGCTATGGTTTGTTCGTGGGGAGAATATAAACTCATTACCATAGGGTAACACAATTAATATATATAATAATTGGTAAATAATATAAGCAATATACAATAAATAGATTGCACATAAGAAGCATACAATAATAATAAACAAATGAACAAATAATAATGATATAAAAAAGACGATGTTGATGTTTTATGTATCTAATAGGCAAGAAAACATTGATAAAAATGCATCATAGAATACATTCTATACAAAAGACTCAAAAATTAATCCAAAACTATCCCCAACATCTAGAGCTCTAGCTTAGTCATCTTCCACTAGCTCCATCCTAAACAAGAAAGCTATCAGGGGTTTGAAGCAGTACGCTTCCCTTTATCAAAACCTACATACATGTACTCTTCCCAGGCGACAATGGAAACCTAGATAAGGCACGAGATAAATCTCAATATTCAACCCCCAATAACATCTATAAAAAATAGTTTTTGTATTATAAACTGAGATATTTTCCAAGCATTCATATATAAAATTAAAGTAGTACAATAAAATAAATACCCAAATACCTACTTCAATGGTGGGCTGGAGTCAGAACATGTAAGAAGATCATTAATTAATTAAGTCCCAATTTATATAATTATGTTATGTGAGGTAAAACCATCACTGACATCCTGACATGATAATGAGAGTGAAGGGATCCATGACATATGAAGGAATCCTGTAATGATAATAGCAATGAAGAGGTTCCAATGTAATAACCAAGGCAACATTGACCTTAGGTGATGTGCCAACTCAGATAGTAACTATATCCTAGAAATGGGTAAGAGGGTAATCCAAGGAGTGTTGTCCAAGGAATTCCACAATCGTTTAATCTTAACCGACACTACTACAAAAGAGGCCTTTAACAGTGCTGAAATTTATCAATGCTTTCAAAATGCACTAATAAAGTTTGTTTTTATCAGCGCTTTATTTTTAGCACTAATAAACGTTACCCTTTATGAGTGCTTTATTTTTAGCGCTGATAAAGGGTAACATTTATCAAAGTTATTTTATTGTTGATAAAGGTCCACAATAAAATGAAATAATTAAACAAAAAAAATAAAAAAAAATATTAATTAAATAATTATTGTCAAAAATGATTAAATTGAATGTACGTATATATAAATTTTAAAAATTAATAAATTTTATATACTAAATATATAGATATGTAAAATGAATGAAATGAAATAATTAAACAAATAAAAATTAAAAATGAGAAAATTAAGAAAAATATTAAAAAATTTATTAATTAAATAATTGTTAATAAAAATGAATAAATTTAATATACATATATATTATAAATATTAGTAAATATAATATATTAAAAATAGATATATAAAATTAATAAATTTAAATAATTAGGTAAAAAATTAAAAATGAATAAACTATAAAATTATTTGTAAATTTATTAATGAAGCAATTATTAATACAAATCAATAAGTATAATATATATATATATACTATAAATAGAAGTTAAAAATATAAAAAATATATTTATATATAAAATGAATAAAATTTAATAATTAAAAATATATTAATGTCTTATTCATTTTTAATATTATTTAATTTTTCAATTTAACATATATCAAATGTCGTGTGTTACATTGATTTCACACACACACACACAAATATATATATATATATATAATATGCGTTTTTATAATTCACACAAAAATAAATTTACTTAATTAATTAAATCTTATATAGAAACACATACACTTAATATTTATGTAATTTATTCAAATTTTAGTATATTTTAGAATTTCATTATAACATGATACATTTAATATGTTATGTTTTTAATCAATCAATTTCATTTATTTATTTTTAATACTATTATAGTTAATCTATTATTTATTCAATTTTAATATTATTTATTTTTTATTTTTTATAATATATTTTTGTATTTTATTTTTAAATTTGATTATTTTATATTGTTTATATATATATAGACACACACATATTTACTATGTTTTTTTGTTTTACATATGTATTCATATTTACTTCAATACATATGTATCCATATTTTTGTAATAATTTAATTAATTAATAAAACATGTCTATTTTGGAATATTTTTAAAGTGTACTCATTTTGAATTATTCAATTTCATTCATTTTTAAAATGCATGTATTTAAGATTATATATCCACTAATAATATTAAAAATATAATTTTAAATAAATATTTATAAAAAAATATATTTATAAATGTATATTCACTATATTCATATATTTATATATTTATAAAAATTATAAATAAATTAATATTATTTTTTAAATAAGTATTTATATATTAATAAATAAATACTTATATATATTTAAATAATTGTAAAATTACAATAAATTTATTTATATAATTATAGTTGTAAATACTTTATTATCACTAATGTTTTATCATTGATAAAGGTTCATTTTATCAGTGTTAAAAAACACTTATAAATATTCATTTTATCAGCACTTATCAAATAACCACTGATAAAAGGGATCTTTATCAGTGATTTTTTTAAAGGCATTGTGAAAAGTTTCTTACTCTATTTAAAAGAACCCTAATCACAACTCAGTCACTCACGATTCTCAAGCTCTTTTGAAACTCCCCTATTATTGATGCTACTCCTATACGTTCCCATAGATGAATCAAAGAGAGTATTTAATGTATATTATTTTCTAATTTTCCTCTATTGTTGATTGATTTTTTTTTGGGTTCTCTGGTTTGCATTTTGGATCTGTTCTTTACCATAAAGAACCATATTTATCATCTCTCTCTCACTTAAATATACCTACAAAATGCCACCCAAACTCTGTAAACTCATTTCAGCTTCATATAAAACCACTGCAAATGTATCTCCACCCATTGTTACAACTGATGGTGATTTTTTTGATGTTTCCATTACATTATTTTTTGTTATGTTTTTTATATTGCAGTTTTTCATTGTGTGAATCTTGTTTCAATTTTACTACATTCCCGTGAAGATGAAAAAAGTTTAACATTTTATTAGACTAATTTTAGAGGGAATGTTATTTGATATGAATAATATAAAGTTGGTTCATCTACATAATGATTTTCTGTGAATGGGATAATCTAATTCAGGGAACTAAGTATAATTATTCAATATTATATTGGTTAACATTATTAATATGTTATACAGATATAATTTTATAAGAAAAAAACTATTTAAATTTTCATTGATATCAAAATAAGCATACTTTTTCAGTTTTTATTTGATCCAAACTTAAAAGTTATTATGTATTGTCAAGAACATGTGAGTTTATAATTGATTGAAAGGTTCTTATTATTAATACATTTACTGAAAAATATATTTACTAAAACATCACAGTTATGAGAGAAGATGAAATTCAGTGGGTTTGGGAGATAATTAAAGGTGATACCATTTATTTTCATTATCAATTAATGGTTTCCAATATTTTACCATGTATTTTATATTTATAATTAGTAAACATAAACATTTAATTTTTATGAACTAATAGTAAATAGATTGTATGAATTTACTTTAATTAAATTAATAAATGAAAACATGTCATAGAACAACACACCAGATCAAATTATAGGAGAAGAGTTTCCATATGTGGTGTCATCTATAGAATATGTTATATATGAGTTCACTTTTCTATAATATTAGTTTATGAATAAATTCCTCTCCAAGAATAAAGTTATTTTTGATGAAGTGATGATATTTAAGAAAAATTATTTTCTTTATTTGTGTGTGTGTTATCTTATCAACATGTTTCTATTTAATAAAACTGTAACATCAGAATATAGTCTAACAATTCATTACCTGACTTGAGCTGAATTAAAATGTTACTCAACCCTCAGAACCATCAACCAACTTCTAAAGGATTGATAGTAAATATATAGCGTTCAACATGATCCATGATAAATGTTTTAAAAACAAACCCACATGACAACTACATCTATGTAAAATATTACACAATATAATCCCGTGAATATAAATACCAACATTCATAAAAACAATAAAAATTTGATAAATCCTAGGTAAAAATAAAACCCTATATGAATAACCAACCCACCATTGATGACAAAAACTCCACAAGTCTCCACTAGTTATCAGTTTATACTTGTTCCATTCTAATAAATAATCAATCCTTGAAACCATCATCCAATAAAAATAATAGCTACATGTGCACCAAGATTCACAAAAAGTGGTTAAGTGCAGTATCTAGGTATTTTTTCTTTGATGATTTTATGTACCCCTAATTGACATGAAAACCATGTATCTCATTTTTATTTTATGAAAATAGTCCTAATATATGATATTTGAAATAAGAATACAACACATAATAGTCATAAGAAACATAAATATCTTTTCATAAAAAAGGACCACGTTTTTCCCTGATAAGGTTCTGTAAATAAGGATTCATTTTGGTAGGACGGATATACAATACAATACAGTACATGAATATAATTCCACATTTTCATGCACCTTGCATGAAAATTGTTATTCTCATGAACATAGATATAATACATCAATACTCTAGTACAAATAAAAACCACTACCTTTATTTAATCTATCCTTAAATTCTTGATTGCCTTCCATATCTTGATGATGGATTAGACTCCCTCTTTCAAAATATTATACCTCCGATCATTGTGGTTCCAATGTTCCTTGATGGCATAACTCCCACTCTGATTACTTTCATTAGTCTATATCAAAGTTAATGCCATGGATTTGAATACCAAATCTCCCAACTCATTCTTCAACTCTCTCAGCCTTTCATCTTTATCATTTACTACTTCATAAGAACATAAAAAATGACATCTAAAAATTAATCAAAACATAATTAATGATTTTTTTGGTTTCATGACATGGATTTTATAATATGACTTACTTGGTTAATTTTGACAACAGTTCATAATAAATTACTTTTAATTTGAGTGGAGTCACATTGGATCCTATTAGAACTCAAAAATTTAAAATACATGGATGGGAATACTACTATGATGGGTGACCTCCTGAAAATACTCATTTAGAACATTTTTTTAAAAAAATATCCCAAACACACCTTTTGAAATTCTTAGAGTAGTGTTTGGGAACATTCATCTCCATAATAGTTATTATTTTATTTTTTACTTGATAATCATACCCCATACCTTCTATGTTTTTTGAACTACAGTAATCAGTATTCATCCAAATTAAGACCAATTTTTGGGATAACTTTTCGTCTGATTAGTTCAAAAAACATAGGTGGATGTCTGCAAAATAAGGTGGATAGGTATCAAGGAAAAATATTGAATAATAACTATTCCAAAGGCATGTCATGAAGAAACTTTAGAACCACAATGATTTAAGGAAGGGTAGTTTGGTAGAGGGTGTACAAGCCATCATTAAGAGATAGATGGAAATCAAGCATTTGAGGAAGGATTAAATAAAGGTAGTGGAGGTTAGTTTTATTAGAGTATTGAATTATTATATCTATATTAAAGATAGTAACAATTCATGAAATATTCATTTAAATGATGAATTTTATGAATGGATTTTATATAATTTTTGTTTTTCAAGATAAATTAAATGTTTCAATACTCATGCATACAATATCTTTTGCACATGATGATGTTACAAATACCGAGGAAGAACAAACTATTGATGATGACACTACAAAATTATTAGGGGATCAACAACATGTTGATGAAAAAAAAATGGTGCAACATCATAGTGTTAAATAAAATTATCAATGGAATACGTTGGGGTATAAAATTTGTGGTTGGTTAGAATCAACATATCCATCTTGTTGAACCCAATAAGTAAATGTTCATTAGTTATCTTAGGGTGACAATAAGGTTGAATGTATTGCTTGATATTGTTTCATGGTCCCACGTCCAACATGTAATGAAGTAAATCCTTTATAATGATATAATATTAATGTTACGATATAATTTCCCTATATTACTAAAAAAATTTATAATGAAATGTTGATCTAATTTTCATTATTCCTTGAAGAGCTTGTTTATTTTAGAATATTTCCGTAATAAATTTTTCTTAATGGCCATTGTAAAATCCTATAGAGTCTTCTGGACTCTTATTATGAAGTTACATCTTAGGTATACTGAGGGGAAAGTAAATCCCCACCCACCAATTAGTTATGCACACATTATAAAGCAAGAAACATGGGATGCTTTCATCAATCATTGAAATGATAAATTATTTCAGGAGCATTGTATTCAATAATATATTATTTGAAAAAATTTATTTTATCCAATATGATTACAAATTGTTAATTTATGAAACAAAAAAATAGTGATGAAAATAAATAACAATCATAAAAACCCACATACCCATATTGCAAATCAAGGAGGGGGTACGCTTCATTAGATAATAAATTAGAATATATTTTAAATAAATAATAAATGTTTAATTATGTGATGTGAAAAAATATATCATCCATTATTTATATATATATTGATTAATCAAAATATGAAGGAACTTCCATAACACATCATCTACTATGGAAGGAGGATAGTGTAAATAAGGAGGTTAACTTAGTTGATAAAAACCCAAAAACAGTATAGGAAGAATTTGCAAGTATTAAATAATTATAATTTGTTATGATTTATAATAATATTACATAAAAATATCTATTTATCTTCGTATTTTTTTATATTCTTTAGACACTTGAATCCGCAATGAGAGTCCCAGAAGAAAAGATACATTCAGTATCTTTGAAAAGGATTGAACAATATGGTAACGTTAAAGGATTAGGTATTAGAGTATCTCCTCGAACATATTTTGAGATGATAAAACCACATGAATATACATATAATATGGTGATATTATTACAAACAAAAATAGACTCACTGCAAGATATTATTTTGTGGTCTGGTTGGGTAGACTAATATACGAGAAAGGATTAAAGCAAACTGGCAGTGGAGCAAGGATCTGAACAAGAACCACATGATCCCACTAGCATTGAGGTTAGTAATTCCCCCACCCATATACCTTACTTGGGGTAATCAATTTCTTCTTTACTCTTTATCCTAAATGTGAATAAAAAAACTTCTGATAACTTCATATTACTAAAATTTTGTTGGGTATATTTTTATGTGATTTGAATCTTTCAGTACCCACACACTACTGTATTATGGTGGTTAAAATTTATAATATTCTGGGAGATAATATACACCATCAAGAAATACCAAAAGATCACATCAGAGTGGGGATTTAGGTAGATCATATGCTGGATACTAAGTTTCATGTTCCACTTGATGGTCTGAATAATATAATAGTTATGGATGCTATTGGAGAATTACTAGCATAGCTATATCATCTTATATAGATATATGATGTACATATTTAACACATATTTTTATGTTAAAAACCTATAAAATTTGATGATAAAAGGTATGAAGTGAGCTATGATATTACATATGGATAAAGCGGTGGAAAATAGAACGTTGAATCATGAAAATCTTTTGAATCAACCAATAAAAAAAAATGACCTTCTGAGAGTACCCTCTCCCCACCAGTTCCAAAGAAACATTTATTATCATTACAACTTCATGTAGATACCACATTTAAAAAACAATTTCTTACATTAAATATGAAGAAAAAATATATAGAGATACCTTGAAAGGAAGAATTGGTCTTGAGACTCTAAACTATATTATTAAGCATGAATGGATGGGTGTCTTAGTGGTGAATACATACATAAGTTACATTTTCATAATACGCCTGTCCAAATAGAGAGAAAATATGTTCATTAAAGTTAATAAATATTAATATTTTCTATAGGTGTTTATATTAAAACTATATAAAGGGAATATTTCATTAAGAATAATTTAGACTCACTAATCCCTGTATCATTTTTATGTTAGAACTTACTTTTTATTAGAAAACAATTGAGAAGAAAAAATATGAGTTACTCAAAGCATTTAATAAAAATTTATCAAATGATATAATATTTTTAATTCCTAGAATTCAAAGGTAAAACTCTTCAATCTAATCACATAAATTATATTTTTAATTTTTTTATTACTTAATTCTATTTTTAGGATGCATTGGATGCTCATCACAGTTAATCTGAACACCCCAAATATTTATTTTTTTGGATCCAATGCATTGATATTCAACTAAATGACCACATATGATGTGTATTGTGAATATTTAATACACTGAAATCAAATTTTAATAGATAAAAAATGAATTATATGTTCATCCTATGTTTTAACAAGAATTTTGATATGATAGGGTAGTCACTAAATATAATCTAGATCATGGAATGATGTTGGTTTCTGAAGGGATAAAGACTATGAATTACTAAAAATGGACAAAAATTTAGGTATATATATTAATATTTAAATATCAAAACATTTCAAACCAATTTACTTATTTTGGTTAATGTTTTTATAGTGTTTGGAACAAGATAATGAAATTGATTGTGTATATTATGTTTGTAAATTTATGGGAAAAACCGTAAATCATGAAAAAACCAACATCCCCCAAAGAAAATTTCCAAAGGTAATTAAAATTTCATTAAATATATTTCATAATATTTTTTTTCTATATTTTCTCAGTTCAATCAAGATTTCCAGAAACATAGATACTCAAAAGTATAAATAATTTTTTTTGAGATGAGTGAGAAGCATACTTTTTCTCAGAATATATGACAACAACAAATTTAGGTGTTTAAAAAGTATGTTTGTTATATATTATGAGTTATGACCTTAAAAATATATTTGGGGTGTGAAGAATTAGTGTTAGAATGCTTATATATTATTTCTGATCTCTTTATCAAGGATAAGTATAATGGAGGAAATCAAATTGTTTAGAAGTCCTGACCTATAAAAAATAAAATTGTTGGGAAATTGTGGAGGTGGAGTCAGAGGCAGAGGAGGAGGAGGAGGTGGATGTGGATTTAGAGGCGGAGGTCGAGTAAGAGTCAAAGATCGATATGGAGGAGAAGGTAGAGGTGGAGACTGAGGTGGAGGAGGAGACTAATTGTTGGTTTGAAAACAATAAAATTTTTGGGCAATGAAGTAGAATGAGGATCCTAACAAGATTTTGTTTGATAAAAATTGTTGAAAAGTGCATACAACACTTGTCACTTATGATAAGAGCCATTATGAAAGTTTTTATAGTGGATTTTTGAAATAATATATTTTTTACACTTGTTTAAGTGATGCTATATAGATTATTCATCCACATGTAAGATCATTCTATGTTGGAATCTTTAATTTCTCCACTAATGTTATTGAAGAAACATATGTAAAACTTCTAATAATCAAACATGTATATAATAAAACTTAAATATTTGAATAAATGTGTGTGTAATCTAACAATGAAGTAAAAAAAGTATAAAATAACTATTGGAGGAAAACCAACATTGATATATCATGGTCATCGAGAATAGAAGGTGTTAAATTGTATATTATCTGTTTAAAATTGATATTTTAATACAAAAAGTTTCATTTAATAAAAACATAAAAAATGCACTCATATTGTCTTCACAATTTTGAAAAATGATTTATAATTCATTTTTTACATGTATGAATCAGTCTCATGTCAATACCACATACGATGCCACCTGTATGACTCAATGTGCATATTTTCAACTTAAAATGAAATTTTAGTAAAAAAACACATGTGTCCTACTCAAAACCAAGGAAACACATTCTTATTTTTTTAACCTTTAATAAAACGATCCATAAGTCATTTCAGATGTGTAGGAATCAACTACACCTCAATCTGACACATGGTGTAATCAGTATGACTCTAAGTATGTATTTTAATTAAAAAATGACATTAAATTTAGTGACAAAAAAAACCAACATACTCAAAAATTGAGAAAAATCATTCTTATTGTTTTCTTACTTTAGTTAAATATTCCATAAGTCATTTGTGACATATAGGAATCAGTCTCATCTCAATCTGACTCATGGTGTGACCGGTATGGATCAAAGTGTCCAGTATCAGTTTGAAATTGATATTTAAATACAAAAATTTTCCCTCACTGAAAACTGAGAGAATGCCCTTGTATTTTCTTGATAATTCAGTAAAATGATTCATAATTAATTTTTTAAGTGTATAAATTAGTCTCAGGTCAAACCCATATCTGATACCACCTGTATGACTCAAAATGCTTGTTTTGAGTTTAAAATGACGTTTTAGTGAAAGAATACAAGTGGAATACTCAAAACATAATAAATGCATTCCTATTGTTTTGATAATTTATTATAATGATCTATAGTTCATTTGAGACATGTAATAATCATCTGTATAATATTCCAACCAATGATGTGACCGATATGACTCTAAGTATGTCTTTTTATTGAAAAGTGATATTAATTTTAGTAAAAAAACTAACACACAAAAAACCAAGAAAACAAATGAATTTTGTTTTGTAATTTATTACAATAATAATTAAATAATTTCTAAAGTGAAGGAATCAACCGCATCTCAATCTGACTCACGGTGTGACTGGTATGAATCAAAGTGTCTGTAATCTATTTATAATTAACATTTTAATACAAAAAGTATCACTTGTTAAAAATAGAGAAAATTCCATTGGATTATCTTGTTAATTTAGTAAAATGATTCATAATTCATTTTTTATGTGTATAAATTATTCTCACATCAAACTAACGCATGATGCCACTCGTATGACTCAAAGTGCCTGCCTCCAGTTTAAAATGAAATTTTAGTAAAAAAGAATACAAGTGGCCTACTAAAAATTGAGGTAACACTTTCATAACATTTTTTAATTTTATTAGAATGATCCATAAGTCATTTTATATGTGTATAAATCAGTCTCACCTAAATCTGACGCATAGTGTGACCAGGATGACTCTAAGTGTGTCTTTTTATTGAAAAGTGACATTAAATTTAGTTATAAAAACAACTAACATACTCTAAACCAAGAAAACGAATTAAGATTATTTTTTTACTTTGGGAAAATGATTTATAATTAATTTGTGATGTGTTGGAAACATCCTAACTTCTATATGACTCATGGTGTGACTGTTATGACACAATATGTTCGTTGTCAGTTTATAATTAACTTTTTAATACAAAAAGTGTGACTCACTAAAAACTGATAAAACATACTAAAATTTTTCTGATAAAATAGAAAAATGATTCATATTTTATTTGGGATGTGTATGAATCAGTCTCATATCAAACCCACACATGATGCGACCTGTATGACTAAAAGTACTTATTTCCAGTTTAAAATGAAATTTTTGTAAAAAACACAAGTGTCATACTCGAAACTAAGGAAATAGAATCATATTGTTTTTGATACTTTAGGAAAAGATCCAAAAGTTATTTTGGATGTGTAGGAATCAAACTCACCTAAATATGACACCTAGTGTGACTGGTATGACTTCAAGTGTGTCTTTTTATTTAAATATACCATTATTTTTAGTGAAAAAAAAACCAACATAATTAAAACCAAGAAAATGAATTCGAATTGTTTTTTTACATTATTAAAATGTTCTATAAGTTATTTTTGATGTTTAAGATTCAGCTTTATCTCAATCCAACTCAAAGTGTTTCTGGTATGATTCAATGTGTCCGTTATCAGTTTAAAATGGACATTTTAATAAAAAATGCGTCACTCACTAAAAACCAAGAAAACATGTTTATATTATCTTGATAACTTATGAGAATGATTCATAATTAATTTTTGACGTGTATGAATCAGTCTCATGAAAAACCCACACATGATATGACTTGTATGACTGAAAGTGCCATATCCTAGTTCCAAATGACATTTTAGTAAAAAAACACAAGTGGGATACTCAAAACCGAGGAAATGCAGTCATATTGTTTTGATACATTATGAAAACTATCCATACGTTATTTAGATCATTTAGGAATCAATTTAACCTCAATATGATTCATGATTTCACTGATATAACACCAAGTGTGTATTTTTATTCAAAAGTGACATTAATTTTAGTGAAAAAACAACTAACATACTCAAAACTGAGAAAATGAATTTGATTTATTTTGGAACTTTAGAAAAATGATTCATAAGTCATTTGTGATGTGAAGAAATTAGCTTCACCTCAATCCAACTCACAGTGTGACCAATATGATTTTTTTATAAGAATAAAACATGAGTTGGTTGCCCAACCCATGCCCCTAAAGAATCTTATTAAAGTTTATAAATGTAGTAAAATCATGATGTGAAGTGGTATTACACCAAAAAGGAGAAAAAGTGGTGATAAGAAAAATGACATGAAAATACATTGGGGAAAATAAAAAGGAACAACTGCTAGAAAATTCTCCTAAGACTATCTATATATGTAGCTCAGTACTTCTATATCAATAGCCCAAGATTCCAAAAGAGAAATAGAAGAACTCCATATCATCAATTGAAGAATCCTTAATGCCTTTCATCATATTATCATTTCATCTTAGGTTTTTCTTAAATCATTAATAGAGAGTAAAGATCATTGGTTAGCAGATAGAAAAAATCAGTAGTAGAAGCACCTCTGACCATGGAATCTATCAGATGGAAAAATGGAAAAATTACCTTTGGACTCTTCTGATAAGGAGAATCATAGTGAAATATTAAACCACCAACGATGTATTGGAAATATAATCTATGAGAAAAATGTTTTCTTCCATAACACTCTAAGTGGGAGCTCATTTCTATGGAATTTCTCTGAAATTGAAGTAAGTATTTCCCTTAAATTCATCAACCAACTTAATGAACAACTGCTTTCTAGTTTGAAGGTAAAGGTTCATGTTGATTTCACCTTCCTTGTACATTTATAAAACTAACTCAACATTATTATCCAAACAAGAATTTAATTATTTTATCACATCCTCCTCAACTTTATATGAATCCCTCATATTTGGGTAAGAAATTTTATTAAAATCAATGTTATCTAAATAATTTTCCTCATAATATGTGAAAGGTTTTCAGCAAACTCAGTCTGAGGGGGAATATCTATGCTTACCATCATATATGCATTTAAAAATATAATAAATTTTTTTTATTTAGGATCGATTAATCACTAAACTTCTGGGTCTTTTAGGGGTTGGAGTAATGAATCCCCCAAATCAATAATTTATTTTCTACCTTTCCTAGTGATAGATTTCAAGTAGGAATCTTCAATCTGAAATGAATGCTCATAGGTATCATGTGATGATTTACTTAAATTATAGTGGACCCTTTTATCTTTCCCTTAAAAGGCATCAGGAGATTCACTAGGGACGTTTTGATCCCCTACAAGTGTGGGGTAATAAGTAGAAGCACCTAGTGATGCGTGAACAAATTTAAAAAAGTCTGAAAGGTTATTAGCCTTAACTGAGTGCCCCAAAAATTGCATAGATTAATCATTATTCACATCATCAGTATTCCCCTTATAATAATTTTCATCAGCTTTATCCTATCATCCATGACAATATCAAGTCTTAGAAGGGATAACAGTAACTATTTTATTATCATTTCATTATCCTTGGTCAATATATTTTCTCTCTCTCTCTACCCATGCCAATTTTTAAGCCAGAGGGTGAACTTCTCAAATTCCATAGTTCTTAAAAGCATGTCTAAGCTTATGTCAAGAACTATAGTACCATGGTAGGTTCTCATATGTTACTTCCTAATAGAATCAAAAAAATCCATTCTGGATCCAAATATGTGATGGGAGATCTTGGGAAATGTCAATCTCAGTGAAAACCTTCACGACCAAGGGTCTTGAGAGATTTTTCATCCCAAAGTATAACATTAAATGATTACTAATAAGCCTGTATATTAGAAATAGGGAATACTTCTTAAACAAGTGAAGTGGTAACCTAAGAAAATTGATCCATATTGGAATAATAGGTGACTTAGAAAAGGATAAAAATCAGGTGTCCAATTGAGAACTTTCATGGAACATTCCCCGAAGACCCACAAGCACCTCACCCGAATTCGATAATACTTGTCTTCATAAGAGAGATGAAAAATGATGTTAAAGGAATTTAGAAATCCAATATAGAAATTCATTAAACCAATTGCATTGAGATATTTCCTTATAAAATTCAGAGATGGTCTACACCTACTGAATTTCCCAACAAGCACAAAGAGTAAATCCAAAGAAAGGAGGTTTACCTCATTTTCTGTCAAATAAATTTCTAGATAACCTCTCACTACTAGAAACCAAGGCTTTCCAAATGGTTTAAAACCATTCGGAAAGGGTTTAAAACCATTGGGAAAGGCTACCAAACCATTGGGTGATAAGGTGTGTGAATATCCTTATACCAATGGTTTCCTAGTAACCGCTGGCTTAGACCAGTAAAAAATCCATTTTACCTATAGTTTTAGCCAACTGTTGCAATACAAAAGTACCAACGGTTTGTAACCATTGGTAAATATAACTATATAACCTATACCAACGGTTTGTATAACCTTTGATATATATTTTATATAGAAACTATATACCAATGGTTTGTGAACCGTTGGTATAGTGTTTTACCAACAGTTTCATCTGAACCATTGGTATAGAATATTTATTTATCTTTATACCAACGGTTTATAAACCCTTGGTATATAGTACTCTTGGATTACAAAACATCCTTCCCTCTTTCCAACCCTGTATAGAAGCCTTCCCTATTTCCTACCTTATACAGAATTACAGAGCCTACCATCTACCGAATTACACAGTAACCTACATCCCATCTTGCCTCCCCTCTGCAATATATAGAATTCAACACCATACAATGTATAGAATTCAAAAAAACACTCATGGAGACAATATAAAGAATAACAATGAAACCAAAATGAAAACACTTAAAAATACCAACACCCTTGGAACTATCTTCCTATGATTATGGGGTTTATCTCCTCCATCCATATCCTCTATATGATGGTTAGGTATCTTATTTGATGTGATGTGGTATTTATCTACCATTCTATATTTATATATTTCATGTTGTAGTTATGTGATATTTATCTATCATTCTATATTTATATATTTCATGTTTTGTTTATGTGGGGGCTGTTCAAGGGGGTAGGGGTGTCCATGGGGTGGGGGTGTCTAGGGGGTGGGGGCTGTCCAGGGGGTGGGGGATGTCCATGGGGGTGGGGGTATCCAGGGGGTGGGGGGATGTCCAGGGGGTGGGGGCTGTCCAAGGGGTCGGGGGTGTTCAGGGGGGATGGGGGGTGTCCAAGGGTGGGGTTTTTCGAGGGGGTGTGGGATATCCATGGGGGTAGGGGTGTCTAGGGGTGGGGGCTGTCTAGTGGGTTGGGGGCTGTCCAAGGGGGTAGGGGTGTCCAAGGGGTGGGGGTGTCCAGGGGGTGGGGGTGTCCAGGGGGTGGGGGTTGTCGAGGGGGTGGGGGATTTCCATGGGGGTGGGGTGTCCATGGGGTAGGGGCGGGCTGTCCAGGAGGGTGTGGGCTGTCCAAGGGGGTAGGGGGTGTCCAGGGGGGTGGGGTGTCGAGGGGATGGGGGATTTCCAGGGGGTGGGGGTTGTCCATGGGGGTGGGATGTCTAGGGGGTGGGGGTGTCCAATGTGTGGGGTGGTGTCCAGGGGGTGGGGGTGTCCAGGGGGTGTCCATGGGGTGTGGGTGTTGTCCAAGAGGGTGGGGGTGTCTAGAGGGTTGGGGTGTCCATGGGGGGTGGGGGGAGGGGTGTTGTCCAGGGGGTGGGGAGTTGTCCATGGGGGTTGGGGGTGTCCAGGGGGGTGGGGGCTATCTAGGGGGGTTATGGGGCTGTCCAAGGGGGTAGGGGTGTCCAGGGGTGGGGGTGTCTAGGGGGTGGGGGGTGTCCAGGGTGTGGGGGTTGTCCATGGGGGTGGGGGGTGTCTAGGGGTGGGGGATGTCTAGGGGGTTGGGGGGATTTCCAAGGGGGTAGGGGTGTCTAGGGGGTGGGGGTGTCTGGGGGGTGGTGGTGTCAAGGGGGTGGGGTCTCTCTAGGGGGTGGGGGATGTCAATTGGGGTGGGGTGTCCATGGGGTGGGGGCTATCTAGGGGGTGGGGCTGTCTAAGGAGGTAGGGGGTGTCCAAGGGGGGTGAGGGTGTCCCAAGGGTGGGGGCTGTCCATTGGGGGTGGGATTGTCTAGGGGGTGGGGGATTTCCAAGGGGGTGGGGTGTCTGGAGGGGTGGGGGGGAGGATGTCCAAGGGGGTGGGGGCAGTCCTAGGGGATGTCCAGGTGGAGTGGGGGTATTTCCAAGGGGGTGGGGGTGTCCAGGGGTGGGGGATGCCCAAGGGGGTGGGGGATCTTTAGGGGGTTGGGGGTTGTCAAGGGGGTATGGGGTGTCCAGGGGGTGGGGGTGTCCAAGGGGGGTGGGGCTATCCAAGGGGGGTGGGGGGTGTCCAGTGGGGAGGGGGGATGTCCAGGGGTGGGGGTGTCTAGGGGGTGGGGGTGTCCAGGGGTGGGGGTCAAGGAGAGTGGGGTGTGTCCAGGGGGGTGGGGGTCTAGGGGGGTGGGGGGTGTCCATGGGAGGGGTGAATCAGTCACATATATATTCAGTCACAGAAGGTCATCAAGTCTAGTTTTATTATTTATAGATAAAGAAATAAAGATAATGTGACCTACCTAATCACATATATATTCAGGCATAACAAATCATCATACATCAAATGTCAGTAATATCAGTCAAAAATAACAGAACAATATGTCCCTCATCACCATCACTATCATCACCTTCATCATCAGCCTCATCCCCGTCCTCATTTTCGTCCCTATAATAATCCCCACCTTCCTCAACGCTATCCTCCTCACCCTCATACTTTGCCTCAACCACCTCCTTGCCCTCCTCCTCCACCTCAGCCTCCTCCTCACCCTCCTCCTCCACCTCCTCCTCCTCCTATTCCTCGGCCTCCTACTCACCCTCCTCCTCTACCTCGGCCTTCTCCTCGCCATTGTATCAACCACCACTAGAACTTCCACCTGGTGCACCATATTTAGAAAACATCGACGACATATATTCATCACAAGCTGTGCTAGACTCTAGTGGTAGTGTTGGACGTAAAACTTACACCAGTTTCATAAATGTCATGTTTTCCCTAACAGACTGTTATACCATCTATGTGGACCTTTTATCATCTTGTTATACCTGTTCCTTAACCTAATGAAACTCGGTGGCACTGAAACTCATACCCGAGGAGGGCTAATACCTCACTGGGACTATACTCTTCCTAAGGCAGCAACATACTCTTCCAGGGTGCTCATCTCCCAACACCTGATGTAAATCATCATTTGGCCCAAAATTGTTAGGTTCCTGGGAATCAAGGGACTCTAAAGCGGTCTGTTAAAAATATAAATAGATTATTTAGTTAAAAAATAGATATTACAATTTGAAATCAAAAAATTAAACACACCTCCAAATATCATACATGGATTGGATTTTATCTTCCACTATAAATATCATACATGAATTCTAAAAAAACATACCTAATTGTAAACACACCACCAAATTTTGAGCTAGGTATGTGTCTTATTGATTCCTTGAGAGGATAGCTAAGAGCTAATTCCAAGTTGTGATACAAGGTGTAAATATAGTATTTTCTACATTTACAAAATTTTGTGTGTGTGTCAAATATGATCCTATGTATGTTGTTTAGGCATATGAGCGATGTTTCGATGGGACACTACTCATGGGAGTATGAGACTTGTTATATCAATAGGTGATATGGAGTTGTACGAATATTAAATTTGTATGAGATCAATATAGATAGTGTATAAGAACCTGAGTGATATTTCTTTTCAGATATCACTTCTTATTGGAAGGGTAAGAGTGAGTGTTGATATTGAACTTCAAGAAAAGTCTTAACGTGTGAAATCAACTATACATTGGTTATATATGATTCCTTTTTTTAGAGTATCGATGTGGATAGACCACCCCCTACCTGGATAGCCCCCCCACACCCCTGCAACACCCCTACCCCCTGCAGCCCCCCTGGACACCCCCCACCTAGATAGCACCCCCACCCCATCGGGACAACCCACCCCCCACCGCACCTGGACAGCCCACCCCCTCCTCCCTGGATAACACCCCCTCCCCCACATGGATAGCCCACCCCCACCCCCTTGGACACACCACCCCCTTGGACACACCACCCCCCTGGACAACCCACACCCCTCCCCCACTTGGATAGCCCACAACCCTCTCCCACACCCCTTAGATAGCCCATGCCCCCACCACCCCCCACGGGACAACCCCCTGGACATCCCACCACCCCCACTAAGACACCCCCCACACCATCACCTAGATAGACTACCCCCACCCCTACCTACACTTGGATATCCCACCCCCCTCCAAGGATCATCCACACCCCCTCCCCCACCTGGAAAACCCACCCCACCCCCTGGACAACCCACCCCCCTGGATAGCCCCCCTCCCCCATCTGGAAAACCCACCCCCTAGACATCCCACCCCACCCCATGGACATACCACACCCCCCCCCACCTGGAAATTCCACCTTGACCCCCTATACATCCTACACCCCTCCTTGGATAGCCCCCCACACCCCTACAACCCTGAACCCCCTAGACAACCCCCCCCGCATCGACAGACCCCCACCGGGACAACCCCCTATAGCCCCCCTTAGGGTAATTTTATTTAAATTTTTTTTTATTCATTAGGAAAGGAAAACCATAATGCATTAGCAATTTCATTCAAAAAACCCGTTAAATTTATCAAAACCTGACAAATTTAACTTATAAGGCTCTATGGGTCACTTATGAAATGTCATTGGGGAAAGGGAAAATCACCTACATGGTTAATTCCAATTTAAAAACTGGTCCAATCACTTTAGAGGTTACTTGGGTCATTTAACACTTATATACAAAGGTGAAACATCATTTAAGAATAACAAGAGAGACCATGAATAACATGCCATTTATTTAACTCTAACATGAAGGCATAAAATCTCTAAGACATAAACCAACCATGATATAAATAACGAATCATTAATTTTTAGATTATATGTCAACACACCTCATTAGAGTGGTTTTCTTATAAAATCATAACATTGTTTATAAAACAATTCATTTTTTCAATTAAACACCACATCCTATTATCACATCTCTATTACATAGGCATGTGTCAATTTACCAAAGGGAGTATTTATTATAAATCATACCCACTAATTAAAGTATAAGGATTTTTTGAAAACTAATTAATTAAGGCATTCCTAAATTTAAGGGGCCATGGATAACAATCCTACCCAGACAGCCCACCCCCTGGATAGCCCACCCCACCCTCAGAAATCAATATTTTAAAATCCCTCCCCCCATCAAATAAAAATATTATTAGTGGTAAAATAGTGATTAAAGTGGTGAAAATCATATATATGTAATCTATGTGAGGAAATACTTCAGGTTATACAAAATAATTTACTACACTCCATGTATCATGAAGGAACACGTTCTATGTAGTCTGGGATTTCAGGGATGAAAGTGTTTTGGCTGAGCTAATTACTACCCACCTGGTAGTATGGCCAACACATAACCCATGCAACAAATCCATGTGCCAATGGTCCATTTAAAACCTTTGAAACAATTTAATAATGGTATTTGAGAGGTTATTACCTAAAGTGACGATGAATACATTGATTGATCCATGGAAGAATGACCATACAGACCTCTCCTTTCGGCCAAATCAAAACAGAAAAAAAAACAGATGTAGAATAACAAAACTAAGGTACCACTTATATATTTGAAGTATGAAGAAAAAAAAGATTGATTAAAGATAGATAGATGGAAGATGATTGGTTTTAGTAAATTGAGCTTGGATTTTGGGTATCAATTGAGCGGAGGGGGAACTTCAGGCCTTCTCGGTATTTAGGGGAAATCATTCCCTACGGTTTTAAAAACCATTGGTAAATCTAATGAAATGGGATACTATCCCAACAGTTCAAGCAAACCATTGGGATATAGATGAAAATTTTAATACTATGCCAATAGTTTAGAATAAACATTGGCATAGGCCCCCTATCCAAATGGTTTTATGAAACCTTTGGAATATAGTTGTTGGTATAGGATAGAATTCCACTATATTCTATGCTGAAAAAACATTGGATATACACAAGGTTCATTATTCGCAACAATATCCATGTTTGGATTGGTGGTCTTGATTGATCTATTGGGAAAAACACCAGCTAAGGACTCAGGATTCACATTAGGGGTTTTCACTTAGTAACCTAGGTGTAGGATCTACTTCATCTGTGATACTTACATCACTTCCAAATGGGTAGGTGACCACATGAACCCATAAAATTGATGTTTTAATTCAAAAAAGTCTCAATCACTAAAAATAAAGAAAACTTGCTCAAATTGTAATTATAACATATGATAATGATTTATAATTCATTTATGATGTGTATAAATCATTATCAAGTCAAACCCAGACACGATGTGACCTGTATGACTCAAAGTTCTTATTTCAAGTTTAAAATTACATTTAGTAAAAAATACAAGTGGCATACTCAAAACCGAGGAAACACATTCAGATTGTTTTGATACTTTACTAAAATGATCCAAAGTAATTTGGGATGTGTAGGAATCATCCATACCTCAAACTATCTTATAGCATGTCTGTATGACTCTAATTGTGTTTTTATTCAAAACTAACATTATTTTTAACCAAAGAACAACTAACATACTCAAAACCAATAAAATGAATTCAGATTGTTTTGGTACTCTAGGAAAATGATCCATAAGTCATTTATGATGTGTAGGAATCAGTCACACATCAATCCAACTCACGGTGTGACCAGTATAACTCCATGTGTGCATTTATATTCTACATTTACATTAATTTTAGTAAACATAACATCTGATAAACTGTGTAATATTGTTTTTTATTGTATTTTTGTTATAAAATTTATTTAATTTAAATTTACTATTTTTATCTGAATTTGGTAATTTATTATGCTATTTCTAGCGATGTAGTGTGTTGTCACATCACATGATATACCCTATTTCTAGTGTTTTAGTGTGTTGTAGCATCAAAATGAAATATTCCCCCTTATTAGTGCTACCAGATTCACTGATAAAGGATCCCTTTATCAGTGTTACTAAAAGTGTTGATGAAGGATCACTTTATCAGCACATATAGAAGGTCGATAAATGGTTTTTATTAGTGCTGAATAAAATTGTTGATAAATTGTTTCTTTTATCAAGTATTTTAAAAGAACTGATAAAAGTATGCTTTATCAACGTTTTTATTATGCTGATAAATCTACCCTTTATCAGTGATTTTCGGGCGCTGATAAAAGACTTGGACTTTTAACCACGTTGTGGTTGTCAGCGCTTTTATAGTGCTGATAAAGGCTTATTCTAGCACTTTTAAGGCCTTTTTTATAGTAGTGAAAGTCCAAATAAAATATACGAGGTAAAAAGGGATAAGTAGTGAATAGGACTAAGGCTCTATCCTAGGTTCCTCATCTCCATAAAAGTCATGATCAATCCATGGAGTGAATATATGGAATCCTATAATAATAATGGAGGGATCCAATAGTGTCATACTAGGGATCCAGTGATAGAAAAATACCGAGATCAAAGGTGGGTCTCACCCTTGCCAACCGGTATCTCTGAATCTTAATGACATCCACTACCCAAGTCAGTCCCTTTAGAATCCAAGTCTAACTCAAGTCTAAAAAATCCTATAGAAATTTCAAGGTCCCACTACTACAACAGAGGCCTTTAATAGAATTTTCATTTATCCAGGCTAGTAAAATGTGTTGATAAAGTCCATATTTATCAATGATAAAATAATTGCTGATAAAGGGTAACCTTTATCCGAGCTTTATTTTAGCATTAAAAAAGGGAACCCTTTATTAGTGATTTTTTAGCACTCATAAATAGTACCATTTATCATCACTTTATTTTTAGTGTTGATAAAGGGTACCCTTTATTAGCTCTCTTTTATCACTAATAAAGGTGAAGAATAAAATGAAATAATTAAAAAAATAAAAATAAAACAACTAAAAATTTTATTAATTAAATAATTATTTTCAAAAATTTTAACACCCCAAGATTTTGAAAATAAATTTAATATTGAATGCATGAAACACTAAGTCACTAAAAACACCACTTTGTTATAACCTAGTGGGTAATCAAAATTTTATCACGTCTATGATTTGAATTTCAAAAAACCGATGTAAACGGGTGTGTTCAGTAAGATATTTAGAGTCTGATAAGAAAAAATTAAATTTTCATGAATAGTAACCTAAACTTATGAATATTAAATCATATTATTATTTTATTGTCTTAAGGTTATAAGATAATGTTATCTTGATTAATTTTTCAATGTGTTATATAATGAATTATAGTTTTAAAATTGTTATTTTTTGAATAAATTATGATTTTATTTAAAAATTAAATTTATCATATATATAAAATTGTTTTCAAAAAATTGAGTTCATTTTTTAATTTTACACATCGAAAAATGGTTATGGTGAATTTGTGGGATTTTTCTGAAATACTCAACTTTTTGATGAATAGTAAAATATGGTAATTTACCATATACATACATTATCAGTTAAATTCACTATTACTAGCATCATGGCTGATGTAAGCACACTTGTTTTGAAATAAAATACAATTATTACTATTATGGGTCACATGAATCAATGCTATTGGTTTTCTAGAAGGGAAATAATAAAATAATGAATAAGATATTCAAAAATCACCCCTCTCTTCCACTATAACCCCCCAATCCCTCTTGTATTAACTCCTATCAAGCCTTTTTCCTTCTATAAATTCTTCTAAAAAATCCTACCAAGATCCTCCTCTACGTATAGCATCCCTTGGTCTCATAAAAGACCCAAAACTCTCCCCTAAAGAGGCTCTCAAGAAAGAATACTTCAAGAGGTAAACTTCTCTTTTCATTCCTTTTATTTAATGTTTCTTTATTTTTTTCTTTCCTCAACTTCCTTCATACAAAATTTTTGATGAATCTAGTAACTTAAATGTATATGAATGTTGTTATGATAAAGTAATAATTCTTCATCATCTCTCATTTCCCCTTCTTTTATACTATAAATGAAAACACCATCCGAGATGTGTTAATTTATCACATTCAAGGACAATGAGTTTTAAATTTCTATTAACATATTCAATTATGGTCATGAAACCATTTTTGTGATTGAACTAGACTATAATATATTTATTATAACTTATTTATGGTTCTGTTTTCCTTTTTATAAATGATATTAATTTATAAATCAAAATGAGTTCATTGTGATAAAAAACTGCTAATTAACCCAAACAATTGTCATTAATCTTTTATATAATGATTCATCTTCATTCCTAATATCCAAAATAATTTTTTAACCATGTAATATTAGGGTTTTTAACTAATAATATACATCTTATATTATGTAAAATTATTCTCATTCTACATGTTTATCCGTACAATAATTTAAGTAAACCCATCATGAAAACTAAGGAATAAAACACTCCCAAATAATGAAATTGAATCTCTTAACCCATAAAAAGACCATGAATGAACCTAATAAGGTTATAATAAATAAGTTAAATGTATTTTAGTTTCTATAATTATTAATTTATGAACCTAATTTGATTATTTAGGTTATTAAGATCAATTGAGGAATGCCTTCAGAATTAAGGTAAAGGTTTTCTACCTGAACCTCAATTTTAATTCGGGTTAATCTTATTCTATACTTAACTAAATAAAATTATTATTTAATAATATTTACCCCTAATAAATTCTATTTTAATGCTATATATGTTTTTAAAAACCATAATACTACTTTAATTTATGGGGAGTTATATGTTTTAAATGACCTTTCAAAAAATTCTTCCCGAAATACAAGCCCAATTCAAGGGAATTTTTCAAATTCTTACCTATTTTCAAGGGAACACTAAAATATGTTTTTAGAAACCATTATCTTTATAAAATCACCTATTTTATTATTAAAATACTATCTCACTTCAATTATGGTTCTATAAAAATTCCTTTCTAAAAGAACTTTTCTTTTCAAATTAAAAGAGTATTTATCTCCAGAATTACTCGATGATTTAATAATAGCATCTTCATCTATTTCAACACTATTATTGATTTATATGTGTTATTAGGATTAATATTATATTATATTATCTAAAATATTTAATTTAAGGTTTTATGATTAGTTTGACCGTTGATGTGCAATCTTAAAACCATTCACCAATTTACTCTGAATGGTTAGTGTTTGTGCTTAATGTTTGGGGAAAGTTATTTACATTTCATATATTTGTTTGAATATGAATGTATATGGTGTTTATGTTTATCCACATTAATATGAGTAATTCACTAGACTTAGTAAGTGTTGGGTGGAGCCCCCTATATCCCTTCAGTGCATTGTTAGGTCTCATGAGATAAACTAGGTCTTGGCATGAGGCCTTGACAAAATGGTTAATTATGGTCTTTGCAAAAGGCCCTGAAAGTATGGTTATGATTTCCTGCATTATGAGTTCCCTAATTATGAAACTATTACTGATATTTCATGGGGTTATTTTACTATTAGAGTACCCCTAATTATGTTTTATTATGGAATTATTTATTCATATCTTATTCCTACTGTATTATGTTCAAGTTTAATTTTTTAAAGACTTGTGTTTTTAGTTATTTACCAAGCATAATGTTTATGCGTATGATATATTTTAGTATATTTCTTACCCTTACTGATCATTTGATTTCACCTCTTTATTTTTTTTTATTTTTCCCAGTATGTGAAGAATTATTTTATGAATTAACTGTAGGGATAACCTATGAGATATGGATATTTTCAAAATAATTTATATGTTGTATTTTGTTTCAAGTTGTAATGTTGAACTCATGTATGTATCTTGTTTCCAAATATACTAAACTACTTGATCCTTTGGGATGATATTCATTATTTATATGCCAATGTAATAAAATAAGGCACTGGATCTAGGAAGCTGGGGTCGTGTCCTTACAGTTGGTATTAAAGAATGTTTAGTAGAAAACATGGAAACTAAATTTAGAAAACTTATATTAGAGAAAAAAACTCTAAGATAGTCATTGAGGATAAGTATATAATAATATCATAGAATTTTTTTAAGGGATAGATTATGTGGATCTTTCTAGAAAATACATCCATGTCCGGATACTACAAGTGGATGTGGTTCAAGCACAAATATACTTAGAAAGTAACACTCTAACAATGAGTTTTGGTATTGACCTAGGGTATCCCGGTACATGACAATGGGTCTTATTGTGCACCTCATTTTACACTCCAATGGGATATGCTTAGGATAATTCAAATTTTCATTACAAGCCATTATAAAGGACTTAAAGGTAATATTTTCCTCCAAGAAACCATGGTTATGATTAAGAGGTTAGTTATGGATAGTATTTCAAATTATGATAATTAATTTTCACAGTTGATATTATACATTATGATTTATAAACTAATCTATTAAATGCCATGATTTAGAAATAACACCTAGTGGAAGGAATGGAAACTGCATGAATGCATGTATCCCATGTAGGGATTTCTCTCCGATGCAAGATAATGTTGTTATCTTCAATGCTGCAACTGGTGCTGGGCAGCTTATAACTATACCAGGATAGTTGACTCAAATTTTGACCAATAACATTACCTATATGGATAATCTGGATCCACAAAGTGGAATACATATGTTAGACCACTTTATGTGACAACAACATCCATTATTCAATGGGACTACAAACCCATTTGTAGCTGAGAAGTGGATATGTTCCCTAGAGAAAATATTTATCTCTTTAGGATGTAATGAAATATATAAGGCTATCATGTTAGTCTATCATTTATTGGGATATGTGGATTAATAAGATCATTAATCCAAAACACAAAGGAGGAGGAATAAATAGAAGATATGGAATGGAGGGATTTTATGGAAATTTTCCTAGAAAAATACTTCCCTTAGGAACAATGAGAAAGTATGGAAAGAAAGTTTCTAAATCATAAGAAAAAAGAGTATGATAATGTTTCATAGTATAAAGATAACTTCACAAGGTTAGAAAGGCATTATTTGGACTACATAGATAATCCATGGAGCAAGATTGATCAATTTTTTATGGTTTATAACCATTCCTTCAAAGGAACCAGTCTCCCAGAATTTCTCATTATATGAAGTTATAGTCTCATGTGCTATCAAGATAGAAAAATAATTTTCTATGTCTTATGATTTTAAAGGAAAGAAAGAGATGAATAGGGCTACTAAGAACTCTAGAAAATTAAATAAGGAAATGGTTAATAAGGGAAGAGTTGACCTTACACTCTATAGTAATTATGGGAAGAAACACCATGGAACTTTCTTGAAGGAAATGAGAGTCTATTACAAGTGTGGAGAAAAAAGACACCAATATCATGATTACAAGAGGAAGAAAGAAACAACAAATGTTCAATGCAATAGTTGTAAAGAGATGGGACATTATTCACATGAAAGTCCTAAGCATCGGGGAAATGTTCCCCAAAGAAGGATAAGGGAGTGAGGCAAAGCTTATGTGGTCCCAACTACTGATGTTAAAGTTCCTAATGATGTGGTGGAAGGTAGTTTAATCATTTCCTTGAATATATCCAATGCATTATTTGATTCTGGATCATCGAATTCTTTTATGTCTTCCCAGTTTTCCATGAAAATTAGACATGTAAAATTTGATTTAATAAAGGAGTTGTCGGTCAAAACTCACAGGGGATGTATCATTGAAACAAATATGTGTCGATCATTCCACCTTATGACACATAAATGTGCTTCAGTCACTAACATTATCATCATAACCATGATTGAATTTGATATAATACTTGGTATGATTTTTCATTCACTTTATTATGTAAAGATATATTGCAAGAAGAGGTAAGTTACAATTTTTTAGAACGGTGTTGAATACCATATCTTTAGAGAATAAACCTCACAATCTGATTCTCATCTAGATCCACCCCCAATATCTCTACTTAATTCAATTATTGGGGAGGAATAGAATGGAATATATATGGGTGAGGAAAGGAATATTCAAAAAGAGGACATGCCTATTGTGAAAGAATACATTAATGTGTTTCTAGAGGATTTACCTAGACATACTATAGAGTGGGAAGTTGAGTTCTCTATTGATTTAATTACTAGTTCAAGGTCTATATCAAATACTACTTGTAGAATATACACTTTGGAATTAGTAGAACTGAATAAACAACTAGATAAATTGAGTGATAATGGATTTATTCACTCTAGTGTTTCCCCATGGGGATCCCCTGTTCTATTCGTTAAGAATAAAGATGAATCTATGATGTTTTTGATTGATTATAGGGAGATCAATTCTACAATAATAACTAAAAAGTATACCCTACCTTACATTGATGATTTATTTGATCAAATTCATAGAGATAAATATTTTTCAAAAATTGAACTTTGATTGGGATATCATCAGTTGCATGTGAGGAATGAAGACATTCCAAAAACAACAATTCAAACCAGGTATGGGCATTGCAAGTTTATACTAATGCCTTTGGTAATGACTAATGCACGTTCTGTTTTCATGGATCTAATAAGTATATTTTTTAAGGAATATATTAATGAATTTTTGGTCATATTTATTGATTATATCTTGGTATACTCTAAAAGGAATAAAGATCATAAAAATCACTTGCGTACTATTCTAAATACTCTTAGAATAAATGAATTATATGGAAAGTTTAGAAAGTGTGAATTTTGGCTTCAATCAGTTTCCTTTAATGGACACATTGTCTCTAATGATTGAATATCTATTGATCCTTAGAAGACAAAGGTTGTGCAAGAATGACCTACTCCAATGAACATATCTGAGGTACATAGTTTTATTGTTTTAGTTGATTATTATCAAAGTTTCATTCATAACTTCATTTTTTAGCCATCCCAATGACTATGAATGCATGTAAAGGGGTTAATTTCACATGGACAAAATAATGTGAGAAATTATTTGAGGAATTGAAGAGGATATTAGTGAATACCCCAATCCTGACTCTACCATCAGGGAATGATGGGTTTGTGATTTATAGTGATGCGTCAAAGAAAGTACATGGTTATGTCCTTATGCCGAATGATAGATTTATTACCTATACATCAAGGCAGATAAAAATTCATGAACAAAAATATCCAACTCAGGATCTTGAGTTAGAAGCTATAATCTTTGCTCTGAAGATATAGATACATTATATCTATGACGGAAAATGTGAGATATATACGGATTATAAGAGTTTGAAATATATCTTCTCACAGAAAGAACTCAACATGAGGAAAAGGATATGACTAAAAATACTCAAGGACTATGATTTTTCTATACACTACCACCCAGAAGAGGCAAATAAGGTAGTTGATGAATTAATCAAGAAGGATCATGGAGTTCTCAATGAAATGAGGATTTACAAGGATCCTTTGTATGTGGATCTAGTGAGTATGGATATAGAAATTATCAAAGAAGGTGAAATGTCCTTACATTTTCAAATTATTTCCCAACCATATTTATTGGAAAGAATTAAAACTTCACAGTCTGATGATGAGAATATTCAAAAGAAAATTAACTGTGTGAATGGTGTGAAGTTTGCTAACTTCGTATGTGAAGATGGAATTCTGAAATTTGGGAAGAGGCTTTGAGTTACTACTATAATAGAGCTAAAAAGAGAGTTATTGGATGATGCCCATAGCTTGGATTTCTTTATACATCCTGGTAGAACTAATATGTTTAAAGATTTAAAGGAACATTTCTAGTGGGACAACATGAAGCAGGAAATTGCTTATTATGTATCAAGATGTCTAGTATGTTAGAAAGTAAAGTTCGAAAGACTACATCCAAGAGAATTCATGCATCCTATACCTATTACTACATGGAAATGGGATAAAATATCCATCTATTTTGACACTAGATTACCCAAAACTCTGATGAATAATGATACTATATGGGTAGTTGTTGATCTACTTATGAAATATGCACATTTCTTCACTATAAGGGACGATTTTCCATTGGAGCACCTAGAAAGACTCTATATCAATGATGTTGTGAGACTTTATGAAGAACTTATCTCAATTGTGTATTATCATGATCCATGATTTTCATCAAAATTTTGGAAAATTCTTCATAAATATTTGGATATTAAGCTTCGTTTGAGTACTGCTTACCACCCACAAACTGAAGGGATTTCAGAAATGAGGATCCAAACCTTACAGGACATGTTTAAATCATGTTCACATGAATTTCAAGGTATGTGGGATCAATATTTACCTTTAGTGGAGTTTTCCTATAATAATAGTTTCCATTCAAGTATTCAAATGGAACCATATGAAGCATTATAAAGAAAGATATGTCGTACACCAACTTGTTGGGATGAAGTTGGAGAAAGGAAGCTTATGGGTCTTGATCTTATGGAGGAAACAATAGCAAAGGTCAAGACTATTCAAACCCATATCAAAGAATCTCAAAGTAAGTGAAAGAGAAATGATGATAATTGAAGGAAGGATATGGAATTTCAAGTAGGAGATCACGTGTTCTTGAAGGTATCTCTATGGAAGGGTGTTATAAGATTTGGGAAGGAAGAAAAACTTAGCCCTAGGTACATTGGATCTTTTTAAATCCTAGATAGAATTGGAGATGTTTTATATCTTTTGGCTATGCCACCTAGCCTGTCTAAAGTACACAATGTGTTCCATGTATCATTATTGAGAAATTAGAAGCCAAACCCAATTTATGTCCTCATATCAGAAGGAATAGAATTGGAACCTAGCCTATCATACTATGAAGAGCCTATCCAGATACTGAACATTAAAGAATAGGTGTTGAGTAAATGGAAAAATAGACTAGTAAATATGCATTATAAAATCATAAAATCGAAGAGGAAACATGGGTGCCTGAGGAACTTATGATGAAGACCTACCCACATTTTTTTATGAGGAATCATTTTATGGATTTTGAGGAGGGAATTTTTGTAAATAGAGGAGAATGTAACACCCAAAGATTTTTTAAATAAATTTAATATTGAATTCATGAAACACTAAGTCTCTATAAAACACCACTTTGTTATAACCTAGCCAGTAAACATACTTTTACCACCTCTAGGATTTGAATTTTGAAACATTGATATACACAGTTGTGTTCAGTAAGATATTTAGAGTCTGATAAGGCAAACTTAATTCTTGGTGAATAGTAACATGCCCTTATGAATAGTAATATGAATAGTAATATGATCCTTATGAATTGTAAATCATATTATTATTTTATTGTATTAATTTTATAAGATAATGGGATCTTGATTAATTTTTCAATGTGATATAAAAAGAATTATAGTTTTAAAATTGTTATTTTTTGAATAAATTATGATTTTATTTAATTACTAAATTTATAATATTTAGAAAATTATTTTCAAAAAATGGAGTTCATTTTTTAATTTTACACATCAAAAAATAGTTAGGGTGAATTTTTGTGATTTTTCTAAAATACTCAATTTTGTTATGAATATTAAAATACAATAATTTATAGTATATATACATTATCAGTTAAATTCACTATTCCTAGCATCATGGATGATGTAATCACACTTGGATAGAACACACATGAACTTAATACTATTATGGGTCACATGAATTATCACTATTGGTTTTCTTGAGGGAAATAATAAAATAATGAATAAGATCTCCAAAAATCACCCATCTCCTTAACTATAAACCCCCCTTACTCTATCTTCTATTCACTCCACTAAAGGCTTTTTCCTTCTCTAAATTCTACTCAAATATCCTCCAAAACTCATTTCTCATGTCTATAATTCCTTGGTATCACAAAAAGACAAAAACCTCTCCCCTAAAGAGGCTCCAACGAAAGATTACTTCAAGTGGTAAATTCCTATTTTCATTTCTTTTATTTCATGTTCCTTTATTTTATTTTTCTTTACTCACCTCCCTTCATCAAAATTTTGTGATGAATCTAGTATATTACATTTTATAGAGTTTTTTTGTGATACAATAATAATTAATCATCATCTCTCCTTTCCCCTTATTTTATACAAGAAATGAAAACATCAACCGAGATGTGTTAATTTATCACATTCAAGGATGGCAGGTTTTCAATTTCTGTTACTATCTTCAATTCTGGTCATGAAACCATTTTGATTGTTGAAAAAGACAATAATATATGTATTATAACTTATTTAATGTTCTGTAATCCTTTTTTTACAACTTATATTAATTTATTAATCAAAACGTGTTCATTGTGATCAAAAAACACCAATTAACCCAAACAATTGTCATTAGTGTTTTATATAATGGTTCATCTTCACTCCCAATAACCAAATTAATTTTATAACCATGAAATATTATGGTTGTTCAATAATAACATACAAATTATATTCAGGAAAACCATTCTCATTCTACATATTTATCCATACATGAATATAAGTAAACCTATCATGAAAACTAAGGAAGAAAACACTCCCAAACAATGAAATTGAATCTATTAACCAATAAAAATACCATGAATGAATCTAATAAGGTTATAATAAATCAGTTAAATTTAAAGTAGGTTTTGAAATCATTAATTTATGAACCTAAATTTTATTATTCAGTTCTTTAAGATCAAGTGAGTAACACCATCAGACTTAAGGTAAGGGTTTTTTACTTGATCCTCCATTTTCATTCGGGTTACTATTATTCTCTACTTACCTCAATAAAATTATTATTTATTCATATGTACACCTAATAATTTTTTTGAATGTTATATATATGTGTACCTATAAGAATCCTACTTTCATTTATGGGGAGTTATACATTATAAAAGTTCTTTCAAAAAATTCTTCTCAAAATACAATCCTGATTCAAGGGAATTACTCAAATTCTTACCTATTTTCAAGGGCACTCTATAATATATTTTTAAAAAACACTATCTTTATAAAACCAAACATTTTTTTTATGAAAATACTATCTCACTTCAATTATGGTTTTATATAATGAGTTTTTCTAAAGAAATCTTCTTTTCAAAGTAAAAGAGTATTTATCTCAAGAACTACTCGATTATTTTATAAGAGTATCTTCATCTATTTCAACACTCTTGTTTATTATTATTTATTATTGAGAATAATATTTTATGATACCATCTACAATATTTAATTTAATGTTTTATTATTATTTTGAATGTGGATGTGCTATCTTAAAACCATTCACCAATTTACTTTGAATGGTTAGTGTTTATGCTTAATGTTTGGGGAAAGTTATTTTAATTTCATATATTATTTTCAATATGAATGTATATGTTATTCATGTTTATACCCATTCATATGAGGAATGAATTGGACTTAGTATGTGTCTGGTGGGGCCCACTATATCCCCTCGGTGTATCGATAGGTCTCACGAGATAAACTAGGTCTTGACACGAGGCCTTGACAAGATGGTTATTTATGGTCTTGGCACGAGGCCCTGATGGTATAGTTATGATGTCCCACATTATACATTCCCTCATTATGAAACTAGTATTGATAGTTCATGTGGTTATTCAACTAGTAGAATTCCCCTAATTATGTTTTATTTTGGAATCATTTATTCAGCTCTTATTTCTACCATATTATGTTCAAGTTTATTTTTTTAAGCCACATGTTTTTAGTTATTCACCATGCCCAATGTTTATGTTTATGATATCTTCCACTTTATTTCTTACCCTTACTGATAATTTGAGCTCACCCCATTTCTTATGTTTTATTTTTTTCAGTATGTGAAGAAGTATTTTATGATTGAACTACAGGGATAACCTAGGAGATATGGATGTTTTAAAGGAGTTTCTATGTTGCATTTCATTTCAATTTATAATGTTGAACTTATGTATGTATCTTATTTCCAAATCTACTAAACTACTCGGTCCTTCGAGATGAATATTCCTTGTTTATATGCCAGTGCAATAAAATAAGGGACCAACTCCAAGCAACTAAGGTCAGGTCCTTACAAAAATGAATAAATTGAATGTATATATATATATATATAATTTTTTAGAATTAATAAATAGTATATATTAAATATATAGATATTTAAAATGAATAAAATTAAATAATTAAACAAATGAAAATTAAAAATGATTAAATTAAGAAAAATACTAAACATTCTATTAATTAAATAATTATTGGTGAAAATGAATTAATTTATTATAAATATATATATTATAAATATTAATAAATAGTATATATTAAATATATATATACAAAATGAATAAATTGAACTAATTAGAAAAAAATAAAAAAATAAAAAAATAAAAAATTATTTAAAAAATTATTAATGAAACAATTATTAATAAAAATGAATAAGTATAATATATATATATATATATATATATATATATATTATAAATAATAATAAAAAATATATTAAATAAAAAATATATAAAATGAATAAAATGTAATAATTAAAAACTTATTAATGTCTTATTAATTTTAAATGTTCTTTTATTTTTCAATTTAACATATATCAAATGTCATGTGTTATATTGATTTCATATACACACACATATATATAATTAATGAATTTTTATAATGTGCACAAAAATATATTTACTGAATTAATCAAATATTATATAGAAAATCATACACATAATATTTATGTATTTTATTCAAATTTTAGTATATTATAAAATTTAATTATAACATGATACATTTAATATATTATGTTTTTAATAGGTCAATTTTTTTAATACTATTATACTTCGGGTATTATTTATTCATTTTTAATATTTTTTATTTTTTATTTTTTTATTCTATCATTTTCTATTATTTATTTATATAAATTTATTTACTATGTTCTAGTATTTTTAATATGTATTCTTCTTTAATTCAATATATATGTATCTATATGTTTTTTAATAATTTATTTAATTAATAAAACATAACCATTTTTTCAATATTTTAAAAGTGTACTCATTTTGAATTATTCAATTTCACTCATTTTTAAAATTCATTTATTTAAGATTATATATCAACTAATAATGTTAAAAATATATTTATAAATCTATATTCACAATATTTATAAATTTATTTATTTTTAATTATTATAACTAAATAAAAATTATTTTTTTAAATAATTATTCATATAATTATAAACAAATAATTACATATATTTATATAATTATAATTATAATGAATTTATTTTAATAATTATAATTATAAATCCTTTTATAGCGATAATGTTTCAGCACTGATAAAGGTTCATTTTATCAGTGTTTTTATAGTGCTGATAATGATTGATATTTATCATTATTAAAAAAGCACTGATAAATGTTAATTTTATCCATGCTTATCAAATCAGTGCCAATAAAGGGATCTTTATAAGTGTATTTTTTAAAGCTCTTTTAAAAGTGTCTCTGAAATATTTAAAAGAACCCTAACTGTGACTCAGTCAATTTCAATTATCAAGCTCTTGGAGAACTCTCCTATTTACAATGCAACTTCTCTACATTCCCTCAGACGAATCATGGCTATAATACAATGTATATTATTTTCTAAATTTTCTCTATCATTGTTTGATTTTTTTGGGTTCTATGGTTTACACTTTTTTACTTTTTTAACCATGATGAAACCTACCTCTCATCTCTCTCTCTCTCTTACTTACCAATACCTATGCAATGACACCCCTACTCTATAAAGGCATTCCTACTTCATAAGAGACCACTATGGACACATCTCAATCTGATGTTGAAACTGATGGTGATTTTTTTGGGGTTTCTGCAATATTTTTTTTGTTCCTTTTTAGAAAGTCTATTTTGTCACTATTTGAATCTTGTTTCTACATGATGACATGAAAATGAAGCTGAAAATAAAGTTTAAAATTATATTGGACTAATTTTAAATGGAATTTTATTTGATACAAATAATATAAAGTGGGTTCATGTAAATATTATTTTACTGTGAATGGGTTAATCTAATTCATGGAAATAAATTAAAGTTTTCTAGTTTATATTGGATAACATTATCAATATGTTATATAGATATAATTTAATAAGGAAAAAACTATTTATATTTTCATTGAAATCAAAATAAGTATACAGTTTCAGTTTTTTATTTGATCCAAACTCAAAAGTTGTGATATATTGTTAAGAAGAGGCGTGTCTATAATTAATTGATTGGTTCCAATTATTAAAACATTTACAGAAAAAATACATTAACTAAAACATTATAGTTATGATATCAGATGATATTCTATGGGTTAGGGAGATCATTAAAGGTGATGCAATTTATTTCCATTATCAATGATTGGTTTCCAATAATTTTATATGTCCTTTAAATTTATAATTAGTTTAAATAATTTTTGAAATTTTTTAAATGAAATGTATATAAATTTTATAATTTGTTTATTTGACATTTATAAATGAAAAAATCTCATAGTACAACACACCATATCATATTCCTGTAAAATAGTTCCCATATAAAGCATCATCTATTGAAGATGGTATATATGTGTTTAGTTTTCTATCAAATTATTTTATAAATAAATTCCTCTCTGAGAATGAAGTTATTTTTGTGGAAGTGAACTGATTTGAGATATTTTATTTTATTTATTTGTGTGTATGTGTGTTATATTATCAATAAATTTTTCTTTTATAAAATTGTAACATCACAATATAGTCTAACTATTCAAAACTTGACATGAGATGAATCAAAATGTTACTCAACCCTCGGAACCATCATCCCACTTCCAAAGGATTGATAATAAATATGCAGCGTTCAACATGATCCATGAGAAATGGTTTAAAAAACAAACTCATGTGACAAGTGCCTTAATTTAAAATAGCACACAATAGAATCCCACAAATATAAATGCATACATGCAAAAATAATAAAAATTTCATAAATCCTAGGTAAAGAAGACCCTATACAAATAATCAACATACCATTGATGACATAAAATCCAAAATTCTCCACTAGATATCATTTGATACTCTATCCCTTCCAATAAATAATAAATCCTTGCAACCTTAAACCCATGGAAACATTAGCTACATATGCACCAAGATTCATATAAAGTGGTTTAGTAAAGTAACTGGGTAGGTTTTCTCTGATGATTTTCTATGCCCCTGATCAGTATGAAAACCATGTATCTCATTTTTTTTATGAAAATATTCCAAATAAATATTAATTAATTGAAGAATAAAACACATAATAGACTTAAGAAACATAAATGAATTTCCATAAAAATAATAATTGGTTTTACTAATAAGGTTGTGTAAACTAGGATTCATTTTGTTAAGACAGATACACAATACAATACACTCAATATATAAAATACCACTTTTTCATACACATTTCATGAAAATTGTTACTATCTTGAACAAAAATATAATACTTTAATAATTCGGTACAACAAAACTCCACTACCTTTATTTAATCCATCCTTATATACTTGGTTTCCTTCCATAACTTGATGATGGATTAGACTCTCTCTTTCAAACTTGACTTCCTCCCATAATAGTGGTTCCAAAGTTCCTTGATGGCATACCTCTCGCTTAGATTGTATTTATTAATCTCATCAAATCCACTACCTTGGAATTGAATACTATATCTCCCAAATCATTATTAAACTCTTCTACTTTATTTCCTCCTCATTTACTACTTCTTGAGAACTCAAAAAATTACATATAAAAATTAATCAAAACATAATGAATGATTTTTTTGGTTTCTTTATATGAAGTTTATTATATGAATCCTTTGGTTACTTTTTAAAACACTTAATCAAAATTTACTTTTAATTTGAGTGTAGTCTCATTGGATCCTATTAGATATTTTTAGTTATGTACATTTAGATTGGAATACGACTACAATTGGAGAAATCCTAAAAATACTAACGTTGCACATCTTTTATGAAAAAAAAACATGCCAAATTCACCTTTTGATATTCTAATGGTAGTGTCAGGGTCCTTTCAACTCCTGAATAGTTATTATTCCATTTTTTTCTTGAGACTTGTCCCCCATATCTTTTATGTTGTTTGAAGTACTCTGAGCAGTAGTCATCCAAGGTGATCAATAGTTTATGGGATGACTTTTAGACATAGTAGTTCAAACAACATAGGTGGATGTACACAAAATATGGAGGATGGGTATTATGTAACAATATGCAATAATAAATATTCAGTTGGTTTGTTATCAAAGAACATTGGAACCCCAATGATGGGAGGAAGGCTAGTTTTAAAGAGGGAGTCCATTCCATCATTAAGAGATGAATGAAAATCAAGTGTTTGATGAAGGATTAAATTAATGTAGTGGAGGTTAGTTTTAATGGATTATTGAATTATTATATATATATATATTAAACAAAGTAACAATTCATGGAATATGTATGAAAATGTATAATTTCAACCATGGAGTATATTATATTGTTGTTATATAATAAGAATTAAATATTTGACTACACATTCAGAAAATGTATTTCGCACATGATGGAATTACAAATACTAAGGAAGAACAAACTATTGATGATGAAACTATGGAATTATTAGGTGATCAACACCATTTTGATGAAAAAAAACAAAAATATCATAGCATCCTAATGATGAATAAAATTATCAAGGAAATAAGTTAGGGTATACAATTTGAGGATGGTATGAATAAATGAGGCCAACCTATTAACCCTAATAAGTCAGCCTTCATTAATGATATTAGTGTCATAATGAGAATGAATGTACCAATTGATATTATTTCATAGTGGAACATACAACCTGTAATGAATTAAATCTTTTGGAATGATATAATATAAATGTTCTGATATATTTTCACTATTTTACTGAAAAAATATATAATTCAATGTTGATTTAATTTTCATTATTCCTTGTAGAGTTCATTTATATTTGAATATTTAAAATAGAAATTTATATTAATGGCCACTATAAAATCCAATAGAGGCTTCTAGACTCTTCTTACGAAGTTACATCTTAATGATGTTGAGGGTAAAGTAAATCCCCAACCTCTAATTAGTTATGCACACATTATAAAGAAGTGAACATGGACTTCTTTCATCAATCATTGTAATGAGAAATAATTTTAGGTTCATTGAAGTTGATAATATATTATTTTACATTATTTGTTTTATCCAACATGAATAAAAATTGTTAATTTATGAAACAGAAAGAGAGTGCTGAAAATATAAAAAGATCATCAAAATAAATGTACCTGGATGGAAAATAATGGATGGGGTATACTTCATTAGGGAAGAAATTGGAAGGTTTTTAAATCAAAAATAAAAGTTTAAATATGTGATATGAAACAACATATATTCCTTTTTTTATATTCATATTGATGAATCAAAATCTGAAGCCACTTCCATCCCATGTCATGTGCTATGTAAAGAGGACTGTGTAAATAAAAAGGCTAAATTAATTGATGAAAATAGAAAAAAATATGGGAAGAATGGGTAAGTATGACATAATTATAATTGGTTATTATTTATAATGATATTACATAAAAATATCTATTTATTTTCACATTTCTTATATTGTTTAGACATATGAATCAATAATGAGCATACCAAAAGAAAAGGTACTTTTAGTAGCTTTGAAGCGGCCTGAATAATAGGGTTGCATTAGAGGATTTAGTTTTTTAGTATCTCCTAGAACAAATTTTGAGAATATAAAACTACATGAAGATACTTATTACATGGTGAGATTATTTTAGACACAAATAGACTCGTTAAAATATATTATTTTGCAGTCCAATTTGGAAGACCAATATATGAGAAATAATCATAGTGAACTGACAATGGGGAAAAGATCGATACATTAACCACATGATCCCACTAGATTTGAGGCTAGTTGTTCCCCCAAACTATATAAACTACCCAGGGTAATAAATTATATATTTACACTTTCTCTAAAATGTGAATCAAAAAACATTTGAAAACCTTATATTATTAAAATTATATAGGGTATAGTTTTATGTGATTTGTATCTATCAACACCCATGCACCTCTATGTTACAATGGGTACAATGTATAATATCCTAGGAGACAAGCTACACCATCTAGGCCTCGTAAAAGGTCACATGAGAGTGAGAATTTAGGTAGATCATGGGCTGACTACTATGTTGTCTACTCCACTTGATGGTCTTGATATTACAATGGTTATTGATATTATTCTAGATTTCATAGCATAGTTGTATAATCTTATAAAGATACATGAGGTATGACTTTATCAAATTTCTTCATATAAAAAACATGTAAGTGTTGATGATAAAAGTTCTAGAGTGAGGTATAATATTATATATGGATAAAGTGGTGGAGAAATGGAATTTTGAGTCAAGAAAATCTAGTGAATCAACCAAGAAAACAAATTAGCCTTTCAAGAGTACCTTCTCCCCTCCAGTTCTAGAGTGACATTTATTATCATTAAAACATCATATAGAGACCACATTTAAAGATAAAACTATATCTTACATTGAATATGAAGAATAAATGTATGGAGATACCTTTATAGACATATTTTCTATCAAGACCATGAATGAGATTCTCAAGAATGAATGACTGGTCATCTCATTTGTGAATACATACATAAGGTACATATTCATAATACGTCTGTCCAAATAGTGAGTAAATATGTTAATTAATGTTAATAAATATTCATATTTTCTATAGGTTATTATATTACAAGTATATAAAGGTAAGATCATGGGAACCATGATTTTCATTCAATGATCCTTGTATCATTTCTATGCTATAACATAATTTGGATAACAAAACAATTGAGAAGAAAAATGATGAGTTACTCGAAGAGTCTAATAAAAAAGTATAAAAAGATAGAATCTTTTTATTTCCTATAATAAAATGTCAAAACTCTACAATCTAATCACATAAAATATATTTTTAATTTTTTCATCACTTAATTGTTTTTTCTTTTTTAAGACACACTAGATAAAGATCACAGTCATTATAGACACCCTGAAAATTTATTTTTTGGATCTAATGCATAGATATCCAACCAACTGACCACACATGATGTGTATTTTGAATATTTAATACATTGAAATAAAAATTTTATATATAAAATTTGAATTAAATGTTCAGCCAATGTTTTAAAAAGAATTTTGTTATGATAGGGTGGTTACTAAATATAGGATACATCTGGGCATCAAGTATGTGTATAAAGGGATAAATCCTTTCAATTACTACAAATGTAAATAAATTAAGGTATATATTGAAATATTTAACTATCAATACATTTTAAAAAAATACTTATTTTGGTCAATGATTCTGCAGTGTCTGCAATAAGATAAGGACATAAATTATGTATATTATGTTTCAAATTTATGATAGAAATAAAAAATGATCAAAAGACCAGCATCCCGTGTTAGTTAATTTTTAAAGTTAATTAAAATTTCATTAATTATATTTCAAAATCATTTTTTTCTATATTTTCTCAGTAATATCAAAATTTTCAGTAACCTAAATACTCAAAAAAATAAATAAAACTGTTTAGAGACGACTAGGCATCATACATTTTGTCTGAATTGATACCCACAAAAAATTTAGGTTATTACTTAATATGTTTGTGATATAGTATGAGTTATGACATTCAAAATATATTTGGGTGTGTTAATCATTAGTGTTATAATTCTTATATATTATTTTTGATCTCTATCTAAAGGAGAAGTATAATTGAGGAAATCAATTTATTTAGATGTGTTGACCTTCAAACAATTAAATTGTTAAGAAATTTTGGAGGTGTAGGAGGAGGTGGAAGTGAAGGTAGAGGAAGAGGTGGAGGTGAAGGTGGAGGTAGATGTGGAGGTAGAGTCAGATTCAGATATCGACATGGAGGAGGAAGTAGAGGTGGATACCGAGGTGGGGACCAAGACGGAGTAGGAGATGAAGTGTTGTCTTTAAAATAATAAAATTGTTGGGAAATTAAGTAGAATGAGGATCATACCAAGATTTAATTTGAGAATACTTTTTGAAAATTTCACACAACACTTTTCACCTAATATAATAGCCATTATACAAGTGTTTCAGTTGGATTTTTGAAATAATGTTTTCCACCACTTGTTTTTGTAATTTTATAAAGGGTATTAATCTTCCTGTAAGATCACTCTATGTTGGAAGCTTAAATTTCTCCACTAGTGTTATTAAAGAAACATATATAAAACTCCCAATAAACTAAAAATTATATAAACTAACTTAAAGTTTTGAGTAAATATGTGTGTAATAAACCACAAAATTCAAAAGGTGTATGAAAGAACTATTGGAGTAAAAAATGCATTGATATATTGTGGTCATCAAGGATGGTTAGTGTCAAAGTGTCCGTTATCAGTTTAAAATTGATATTTTAATACAAAAAATTATCACTCACTAAAAAAAGAAAATGCTCTTATAATGTCATGATAATTTAGGAAAACATTTCTTAATTCATTTATGACTTATATAAATCAGTCTTATATCAAAAACACACATGATTCCAACTATATTACTCAAAGTGCCTGTTTCTAGTTAAAATTGATATTTTAGTTAAAAAAATAGCGGTGTATTGAAAAACAAGGAAAAACATTCATATTTTTTTGATACTTTATGAAAATGATCCTTAAGTCATTTGGGGTGTGTAGGAATCATTCTCACCTAAATATGATAGTATGAATCCAACTGGGTTTTTATTCAAAATTGACATCAATTTTAGTAGAAAAACAATTAACATACTCAAAAATGATAAAATGCATTTATATTGGTTGGGTACTTTAGGGAAATGTTCCATAATTAATTTGCGACATGTAGGAATCAACCACTTCTCATTTTGACTCACAGTGTGAATAGTATGATTCAAAGTGTCTGTTATCAGTTTAAAATTGACATTTTAATAAAAAACTGTCACTCCCTGAAAATTGAGTAACCACCCTCAGATAGTGAAGATAATTTAGTAAAATGATTCATAATTCATTTGTGATTTTTATGAATTAGTCTCAGGTCCAACCCACACATGATGTCACATGTATTAATCAAAGTGCATGTTCCCAATTTAATATGAAATTTTAGTAAAAAACAAAAATGGAATTCTCAAAACCTAATAAACAAATTACAATTTTTTTATAATTTATTATAATAGTCTAAATGTCATTTGAGACATGTATGAATCATTTTAACCTCAATATGACACATGGTGAGATTGGTATAACTCTGTGCATCTTGTTATTCAAAAGCGACATTAATTTTAGTGAAAAAACAACTGATATAATAAAAATCGATCAAAATCACTTGGAATATTTTTCATACTTTAAGAAAATGATACATAATTCATTTTTGATATTTTGGAATCAGCCACATCTAAATATGACTCACGGTGTGATCGGTATGACTCAATGTGTCTTTTATCAGTTTTAAATTGATATTTTAATACAAAAAGTATCACTCACTAAAAGACAATAAAACACCCTCATATTGTCTTAATAATTTATGAAAATGATTCACAATTAGTTTTTGACATGTATGAATTATTATCATGTCAAACCCACACACGATGCCCCCTGTATGAATCAAAGTTCCTATATCTAGTTTAAAATGAAATCTTCCTCTAAAAAATGTAGTGAACTCAAAATTTATGAGACACAATAAGATTGTTTTGATACTTTAGGATAAAGATACATATTCTATTTGGTATGTGTATGAATTATTCACACCTCAATCTAACACATGGTGTGACCGATATGACTCCATGTGTGTCTTTTTATAAAAATGTGACATTAATTTTAGTGACAAAAACAACTAACATACTAAAAAACTCAGAAAATGTATTCATATAATTTTGTTACATTAGTAAAATGATCCTTAAGTTATTTTTTACATTTAGGAAATAGTCACACCACAATATGACACACGGTGTGACTGATATACCTCAAAGTGTATTTTATCAATTTAAAATTGATATTTTAATATAAAAAAGTGTCACTCATTGAAAACTAATCAAACAAGTTCGAATTGTCTTAATAACATAGTAAATTTTTTCAAAATTTATTTATGATGTGTATTAATCAGTCTCATTTCAAACCCACACACGATGTGACATGAATGACTCAATCTGCCTATCTTCAGTTTAAAATGACATTTTAGTAAAAATAACAAGTGGCATACAAAAAAAGGAAAAACATTTAGATTATTTTGATACATTGGGAAAAAATTCCATAAGTCATTTGGGATATACAAAAATCAACCAAACCTTGATCTAATGCATGGTGTGACTGGTATGACTCCTAGTTCATCATTTTATTCAAAAATGACATTAATTTTAGTTTCAAAACAAAAGGCTTTCTCAAAACTGAGCCAACACATTCAGTTTGTTTTGGTACTTTAGGAAAATGATCCATAATTCATTATTGACATGTATGAGTCATCAACACCTCAATATAACTCACGGTGTGACTGATATAAATCAATGTGTCAGTTATCAGTTTAAAATATACATTTTAATATAAAAAAGTGACACTCTCTAAAAACCAAGAAGACAAACTCATATTGTCTTTAAAACATAGGAAAGTGATTTATAATTCCTTTTTTACCTAGTATGGATAAGTTTCATGTCAAAACCACACATGATGAGTCCTTTATGACTCAAAGTGCATGTTTCTAGTTTAAAATGACATTTTAGTAAAAACCCCAAGTGGTGTACTAAAAACTAAGGAAACACATTCTTATTTTCTTAATAATTAAGGAAAATGATCCATAAGTCATTTTGGACATGTTGGAATTGACCTCACCTCAATATGATGCATGGTGTGACTAGTATGACTCCATGTGAATATTTCTATTCAAAAATGACATTAATTTTAGTGAAAAAAACAACCAACATACTCAATACCAAGAAAAGGCATTCACTTTTTGTTTGGTACCTTAGTAAAACAATCCATAAGTCATTTTTGATGTGTAAGAGTCATATACAACTTAATATGATTCACGGTGGTGTCAGTATGAATCAAAGTATATGTTATCAATTTAAATTTGACATTTTAATATAAAATAGCGTCACTCAATGATAACTAAGAAAATGTGATTGAATTGTCTCGATAACTTAGGAAAACAATTTAGAGTTCTTTTTTGATGTGTATGAATCAGTATCATGTTGAACCCACACATGATGCAACCTTTATGACTCAAATTTCATGTTTATAGTTTAAAATTACATTTTAGTAAAATAACCTATGTGGCATACTCAAAATTGAGTAAAGGAAATTGAATTGTTTTGATACTTTATAAAAATGAACCATAAGTCCTTTGGGACATGTAGGAATCAACCGAATATCAATTTGGTGTGTGGAGGAATAGGTATGACACTAAGTGCGTCTTTTTATTCAAAAAACACATTAATTTTAATCAAAAAAATACTCAAAAACAATAAAACGTATTCAATTTATTTTGATAATTTAACAAAATGATCTATAATTCATTTTTGACATGTAGGAATCAGTAACACCTAAATCCTATTCCTAGTGTGTCAAATATGACTCCAAGTGCCCTTTTTTTTAAAACTGACATTAATATTAGTAATAAAGAAACTGAATAAATATATAATAGTTTTTTTTATGTATTTTTATTATAAAATTTGTTTCATTTAAATTCAGTATTTGTATCTGAATTCGGTAATTTCTTCTGTTGTTTTTGGTGATGTAATGTGTTGTTACAACACATTGTATTCCCTAGTATTAGTGTTATAGTGTGTTGTATCATCACAATGAATTATTCCCTATTATGATTACTACTTGATGCGATAATAAAGGAGACCTTTATCAACACTTCTAAAATCACTGATAATAGATCCCTTTATCATCATTGATAAATATGCCCTTTATCAACTCTTGTAGAAGCACTGATACAGAATTTTTATCAGCACTTTCTTAATCACAAATAAAGGGAACTCTGTTAGCACTTTTAAAATATCTGATAAAATGTCTCTTTATTAGTGGTAAATAAAATCATTGATAAAAGGAGACTTTTATCAAAGTTTTTTTTGCACTGATAAAGCTACCCATTATCAACGATTTGGAGCATTGATAAAAGACTTGAATTTTTAACCGCACTGTGGTAGTCAGTGCTTTTGTAGGGCTGATAAATTCCTATTCTAGTTCTATTAAAGGCCTCTTTTATAGTAGTGTCCATATGTGATAGACACATTATAATTAATTAATTAATTAATTAATTAAGTCCATGTAATACTCATGCCATATAAATATCCATTGGGTTCAAGCCATTACCTTTCATTAGTGTGACATGGATATATAGAATGAAACCTTTTCATTCATTTAATTTAAGTAATATTAAATTCATTATGTTCACTCCACTACCTTTAATAAACATGGAAATGTGTTCCATAGATGTGCAACCAAGTTCTTTAATTACATTTAATTAAGATAATCTATATACATAGTACACTTTCCAATTCATTTTAAGATTTATTTATCAAAGATTAATCACTTAACATAGGTTGGTTAAGTGATTATAATACATGGTACTATCCATTTATCAATTCACAATTCATCTAATTAAATGGGATTACCATTAATAGGGTCAGGGAACACACTTGAATGGTGGAGCAGATGAACATGTAAAACCATCAAAATCCCAATTATGGAAAACACCCAAGATAGGGTGATTTTCATTGAGGTCATAACATATAATTATGGACATAATATTTAGTGAGAGCCTTAGAATATGGTTCTAATAACTATAAGAAAGGCACATTAGTTAAATAGACGATGCCTGATGAAATAGGTGCACACACATAGCAATTTATAAAACAATGAATCCTGAGGGAAGAGTTATAAACTACCTAGCTTGTACTCATATGGAACTCCTCATCTAGTATCAACCTCTAGTTTGTCCTATATTAGAAGAGATATGAAGAAAGGATCAATGCCATGAAAATAGGGAATAAAAATTAAGTTACACATTTTTGAACTTCTAAAGTGATAAAAACTAAAAGAGTTATGTTAAGAGCTGAATATCATGTATTTTTATTTCCTTATGGATAACCTATTTGAAAATTGCAATAAAGATTTCTGACTATCATCAATAGTCTTCAATATATGGAAGATAAAGGTATTTATGATGAAGTTCTTATGGACAAGATGATTGATATAATTCCTAATGAGTGGGAATTGAAAAAGGAAAACTATTGATGAGAACATGAAAGTATATAACATTACCCTTGATGAGTTATTTGGAACTATTATTCAGCATGAAACAAGAATGAAGATATATGCTGATTTTAGTAAGAAAAATAATGGTAATGGAAGTGTATCTTTTACTAATACATATAAATCCAAGACTCCAGAAATGGTAACTAGAACTAAAGCTAAGAAAGCTATTGTTATATCTGAATCAAGTGACAGTGATCAGTCTGAGAATGAGTTTTCCAATATTTCTCAAAGTATGAACAAGATTGAGGGAAATAAATATTTTTAGTATAGATATAAGAAGGAATATAGAAAGGAAAAATTGATTTTGAAATAACTACTTATTAATGAAAAAGGGCAGGATATATTAGACCTGGTTGTCCTATGCTCAAGAGAAAATACAGAAAGGAAAATAATTCTGAAAGAAATATAAATAAGTACTACAAACCTAAGGCTAAGAATATATTGAATGCTAATGAAACCTAGAGTATCTGTGGTGGTGACTCTTTAGATGACTCTTCAGAATATGAATCTTCTTGTCAGAAGAATATTGGTCTTATAGCTAGATTACCTATTGAAAATCATTATCATATGGCTAAGGTACACAATTTTGAATCCTTAACCGATATGTATTTAAATGAAAATTTTCTTAATGAAGAATATTATGAATCTTTAGATGAATAATCTTCCTCATCAGAAGATAATACCTTACCATAATTTGAAGAAGTTTCAAGACTAGCTAAATTACACGATAATGAGAACTGTAAGATAAAAAAGAAGTCAGAGAAATCAAATTCTAGAATTTCGGTTATAAAAAATTAAGTATCAGATATTTATAAATATATTTATTAGAAAACTCTTGATTTTGAAAATATTTTTAAAAAATGTAAGGAAGTTAATTCTGAGAAGGATAAACATTCTAAGGATCTTGAAAATATTTTTTCTAAGAAAAATATTTTAGAGAATAACTCAAAACCTAAAACTATTGACTAAAAGGATACAAATTTAGCTGTTAGACTAAAATATAATTTTTTTCCTTAAATAAACTTTTATCAAATTTCACTTCTAGATATAAATAATTTGATAAAATGTATTTGCAACTTTGTCCACTTAGGAATTGTTCAAGATTTAGTTATACTCACTCAAAACTAGTTTTTAGTTGTAACTATTTTGTTCCCCAAAGTGCTCCCTTCTACACCAAGTGTCAATGTAGTGGACATTGGGAGAAAATAATTCTTTAAATAAAACCCAATCCTTATGTTTTCATAAAGCTTACTTTTCCAAGAAAATGTTGATATCTAAGATTTTACTTTCCATAATTTCTAGATCCAAGAAAGTTTGGATTCAAAAAGTCTAACATTTTTATTTTTAGGAAAATAAAGTAAGTACCAACAACAATACATGGTACCTAGATAGTGGATGTTATTGGCGCATGACTGGTAGCAAAAACTTCTTTTAAAGGATTATCATGATGAAAGAATAAAAACAAACTTTTATAGAAAATTATCAAGGAGAAATTTTTGGTATATGTAACATTGTTCTTATTGAAAAAATATTAATTTAAAATGTTTTATATGTTAAAGGTATTAAGGACAACCTTATAAGCATAATAAATTTATGTGATGAAGGTTACCTTATGAATTTTAGGAATGATAAATGCCAAGTAAACAATTCCAAGGAAGATTTTATTCTTTCTGCACAAAGGCATGAGAATGTTTATACACTAAACATAGAAGACCTTAAGAGCCAAGACCTACCTTTCCTTAGTGCAATAAAAGATCAATCTTGGTTATGGCATAAAAGACTAGGACATTGTAACCTTAGGAACCTATGAAACTCTCAAAGAAAAGACTTGTTAAGAATCTACTGGAGCTTCAATTTGATTCTTAAAAAGTTTTTGATCCTTGTCAATATGGAAAGCAACATAATTCAAGATTTAAATAAATCATTTATGTCTCAACTTCTGATGAATTATAGCTAGTGCATAAGGATCTTTTCAGTCTAACAAAAATTAGAAGTATTGGAGGAAAATACTATGTATTTGTTTTAGTTGATGATTACACTAGATTTACATTGGTCTATTGTCAAGAAAAGAAATACGAATCCTTTTGTTATTTTAAATTTTTTATCCAAAGTTAAAAATGAGAAAACCTTCCATTGATAACCATTCTTAGTGATCATGGTGGATAATTTCAAAATTCTTATTTTGAAACTTTTTGAAGTAAGAAAGGCATTACTCATAACTTCTCATCTACAAAAAGTCCTTAATAAAATGGTGTTGTTGAAAAAATAAATTGAATTATTTAAGATATAAATATAACCATGTTGAGTGAATATTCTATTTCTAAACACTTTAGCGATGAAGCTATTAGTACTGCATGTTATAATATAAATCGAGTTTAAATCAGACCTTTTCTAAAAAACACCATATAAATTGTGGACTGGTCGAAAACCTAAACATTCTTACTTCAAAGTATTTGGATGAAAATTATTAGTTTTTAATAATAAAGATAAATTTAATAATTTTACACCCAAATATGAAGAAGGAATATTCTTAGGCTACTCCACCACATCTAAGGATTATAGGGTTTTCAAAAAAAAATCTTGTACTGTTGAAGAAATTGTGTGTGTTAAATTTGATGAAACCGATCCTTTTGTTTTTAAAAAACCCCAGCCTACATCCTCAGATGTGTTTTCAAAAACTGATTATCAATCATTGATTGAAAATTATTCTAAAAAGAAAATACTCAAGATTTTTTTTTGAAATATTTAATCTAGAAGATTTTCTACCTTATGTTGATAAACAGATTTTACAAAAACCAAATCAGTTGTTTCTTAAGAATCATTCCAGTGAAAGTATCATTGGTGATGTATATCAACCTCTAAAAACTATAACTTCTTTAAGAAATGAATTAGAACATCTATCATTTCTTTCTCAATTAGAACCCAAAAGAACCGATGAAGCTTTTGGTGATGATGATTGGATTAAAGCTATGCAAGATGAACTAAATGAATTCAAAAGGGATAAAGTCTAGACCTTAGTTAAAAGACCTAAGGAAACATATATAATTGGAGTAAATGTGGTCTTCAGAATTAAATGTGATGAAAATGGAATCATTTTATGAAATAAATCTAGATTAGTTGATAAAGGCTTTAATCAACAAGAAGAAATAAATTATAATAACCCTACGCTCTAGTAGCTATACATGAATCTATTTGAATACTAATCTCCTTTGCAGCATTGCTAAATTTTAAACTTTTCAAATGGATGGGAAGTTTGCATTATTTAATGGATATATTCAAGAGGATGTTTATGTTGAACAAAATCCTAGTTTTGAAGACACAAAACATCCTAGACATGTTTTTAAAGTTACCAAATCTTTACATGGACTTAAACAAGACCCAAGAGCCATGTATGATAAACTTAGAAGATTTTTGTTACAAAACAATTATGTTAAGGGAATTGTTGATCCAAATATTTTTATAAATAAAGATAAGAAAAATGTTTTGATTGTTCAAATTTATGTAGATGAAATTATATTTGGATCAACTCAACAATATTTAACTGACTCATTTTTGAATCTCATGAAAACTGAGTTTGAAGTTAGTATGATGGGTGAGTTAATATTTTTCCATGGTTTTAAAATTTCTAAAAAACCAGAAGGAAATTATATATCTCAACATACGTATATTAAAGATCTTATTAAGAAGTATGTATATGAAAACACTAAAAGTAAAAGTACTCCAATCGGTTCCTCAATTTCTATTGATCTTGATTAAGCTGGGAAACCAGTAGATCAAACATCTTTTAGAGGTATAATAGGAATTTTGTTATACTTAATGGATAGTTATCCAGACTTAATTTTTTCATTATTATTATTTGATATATATCAATATAATTCAAATTAATCTCATTTAAAAGTACACTACTACAAAATAAGGCTATAGCCACGGACCTATAGCTACGGTTTTATAGGTCTGTGGCTATAGCCAATTTATAGCCACGGTTTAATTAAAAAACCGTGCCTAAAATTTTCTGTCCCCTTTTCCCCCCAAAATCTATCGGGTCCTCCTCCGTTCTCCCAATTAGAGACCCTCCTACCCTCGTGATTCCTCCTCCCCTGCGATCTCCTCCTCGCCGCACCCTTCTCCTCGCTGCAACCTCCTCCTCACCGTGCCCTCCTCCTCCCCGACGCCTCCTCGCCACACCCTCCTCATCACCGCAACTCTCCTTCCCGACACCTCCTCGTCGCACCCTCCTCATCGCCAAGAACCTCCTCCCCAATGCCTCCTCACCGCGACCCTCCTCCTCGACACCGCTCTTCCGACGCCTCCTCGCTGCGACCCTCCTCCTCACCGCGACCCTCCTCCCCGATGCCTCCTCCCCGAAGACTCTCTTTCGATGCTGAGGTTGACACCCCCATCGACCTCCCCAACACCTTTTCACCGTCAACCCTCAAAACCCTCGACCCCTCCTCGCCATGACCCTCCTCACCCCGACCCTCCTCCAGCGAAGCTGCTTCGAGCTGCCTCCCCTCCTCCTCTATTCCCAACGGTTCTCCCCCACAACCCTCAACACCAGAGGTAATACCCTGTCTCTTCCTTCATCCCCATCCACCATTCTTGTTGATTTTTTTAAACCATAAGTATTTTTAATATTATTCTGCACTCACTCCCATTTCCACACTGATATGCACTGCTATAACCCCTCAATTTACCACACAGAAACCACTAATTTGGGACTTGACCACATCAACCTCCTATAATGTGACCGGTGCAAAGTTTTGAAAATGATCTTCTAATTAGAGTCTCTAACTTCAGTGGGATGTGTGAGGTTCTATAAAAAGGAACACAAAGTCAACATGAATTTTCATGCTTAAGTTATAAACTGGATAATGGAGAATTTGTATATTTTTATACAGCAGTTGTGAAGAATCGGAATTGCAGGAGGAGGAAGACAGAGAACAGGGGAAGAAGAGAGTGATAAGAACATTCAAGCAATCTCTCTATTCTCCTTTCTATAGGTTTTACCTCTTTTAAATTATACATTTGATATTAGTTTTCAATATGATCATTATATGTATTGTTTTATTTTGGATTCTTGTTATGTTTTACTCAGTGTCTGCTAATTTTCACCTTGAACAAATATATTTGGAAATATGAATATACATTCCATATTACCACTATTAACATCTTCAAATTTACTATATTTTTTATCCTTAATTATTCATCACATGAATCAACTAAATTTTTGAATTTTATACCTTGTAATTAACCTGTTAGATTCTTGAGAGAATATAATTGTAGTTATATAGTGGAAACACTAATAATAACTCATGGAAAGTGATAATAGACCATCATAATTTTTTTCAAAGCATGAAGGACATTCTTAATGTAGTTGATAAATCCTATGGTGCTTTCTATTTTCTTTCCATGGACTATGAGTGTTCTAGATCATCAGCCCCACATAATTCTTTCCTTCAAGAAAAAAGGTTCATTCCCACCCCACCATTACTTTTGGAGAGGTATCTACAATATCATGATTAGGTACCATAATATATGATGCTTTTATAGAATTTTTAGGTGTTAAATTGATGTGTCAGTTAAATTACACGATTTCATCCTTTGTATATTAAATTGGAATCCTTCCATAATTTTCATTATTTTCCACTTTATTCTTCATAATTACAATGACTATCTAGAGTTTTTAATTTTTATATCAAAGAAAATATCATCAATTAACCCATTTTAAAATTTATTCTTTCAATTATTTTAATTTTTTTATATCCCACAAATTATTCCCTGTTTCAACCTCTAACTTTTCCAAAATGTCCATGAAGTTTTATTGAGAAATATAACTCACTATTTTACTAGATCTTGTATTATTTCTTAATTTCTTTATGGGACTTACATGTTGTTTTTACCATCAATATATGGAATCATTAGAGGTATTTAGATAATAATAATTTTAACAATCTATTGATTGGTTTTAATTTGATAAATGTTATTCATCTTAAATTCATTATTCTGTTGGACAGTGACTAAAATGTTAATGAGTTAATAAATTATTTTATTAGAGAAAATAGCATGGAGAGCTCACAAATAGTAACATACATTTTTTTGAGTCAGCTAGTTTAAAGGAAGTTGTACTATTTTTTCATTATTTGGAAAAAATAGGGAATGAACAAAGAAGGTGAGACCAAATTTTAAAAACTTGTAAAATAACTATTCCATGATTTTGAATTTTTCTTCATTCATGTAATTTTTTTTGAATTCATTAACATTAGGAAGGACTTTTTTTATAAACTGACTCACTGGGGCCCACCTGGCTAGTGGTAAGCTGAGTGTGACACCACAAGCCCACCTCTAATTGGTTAGGGGTTAGTGACCATCCCTAAGTAGGAATAACACACACAAGGTTGTCCTTAGCCTATGGTACCAGTACACATGAAAAGAATAAAGGGGAAAATAAAATCCTACAAAAATAGATAAAAAATACTAACTTGTTATGAGGGACGGGACTACTGACATATGTCACAACCTAGCATGAACCATGGTCTATCTAGATCACTATCTTATATCTGCTCTTGGTCCTCCTAGGATTCCTTCAAAAGGAATATTGTCTACATAAGACATGAAAAATAAGGGTAGATCCCATGTAGTGTTTAGTATAACAATGCTCAACAGGACACTCCAAAATCACTAAAAAATGGGCATTTGGAGAGTAGTTATCTCATTATCACATAGAAACATCATTACAAATATGAGATATAGCAATAGGAACAATAAACTAGCTATAATCATAACATAAAACATGCCTCAATGGCATATTAACCATTATTTTATCCATAAGATTCTACTCAAGGATACAATTTAACACTCTTCTGGTTGCACTCACAACATGATCTATGCTTTCACTGATGGTGCATTCCCAAGAGGTCATGCTCATCAGACCTCACCAAAGATGTACTCAATGTAACTTCGAAGATCTCGATACATAGATAGGGGATCTCTCCAAGGGCATATGAGGTATACCATACCATAGCTAGAATATCCCACTAATTATGGGATTATAAACACAAATAAGTTGATAATAATGATTCCACAAAACCCACCTAGGGAAATAGAAAAAATTATATAGGATCACACCCCGGGTCACACAGAGGGATTCCCAAACACTATCTGAAACTAATCCCATAGAGGAGATCACAGTCCTATTATTAGGATGTAATACCAAAATTTACCCTCATGGGGATGACCAAGGGGAACACACACAAGTTAAGATAGTCCATTTTTGTATCTCATCTTCATATAATTAATCTTCCTTCAAATTATATAATCTTAATATTCTAACAATAATGTAGAAATATATTCTTTCTTCTAGTTATTATTATCATCTTCTTAACATTGTAATTCTCAGCTAATTCTTTAATATTAATGCTTGGTATATGATATGGTTTATATTTTCAAAATGTCTCTAAATTTCAATAAATCTTTGTAGATTTAATACAAAAAATCACAACTCATTATGAATTAACCCAAACACTTTTGGGAATTGATTATTATTATCTCTTATATTTCATATAAAATCTTTTTACTATAATAAATCCTCATTCTTGGAACTTATTTATGACTATTCATGAATTTTTATAATTTAAAACATTTATAAATTCCCTAAACCATAATTTTAATATATTTGTTATGATTTTTTTATTAACGTGTTATTGATTATTACTTATTATCTTATAAAACAATACATATAATGTTAATTCATTTTCTAGATTATTTATTTAATGTATGTTTATCTATCTTAGAATGGATAAATACTGGATGTACAACATTGATCGGATCACTAATGAATTTCAGAAGGAGTTACAATATTTTTTAGACTTTGCATTCACTAATGATTCAGATGGCGGATTGATTCGATGCCTGTGTTTTGATTGTGTTGGAAGACCTTGGTTAACTCTTGAGGAAGTGAGTTACCATATCACTAAAAGTGGTTTCCAAAAAAATTATCATGTGTGGTATCACAATGGATAAAAAGCTAAAGTGTTGAATGACATCGATTCAGAAGAAAATATTGGTATGAAAAATCCGATTTTTGATCGGTTTCCTTTTGTTTCTGAAGCTAGCTCCTCATGTAGACCAGTTCAAGAGGAAATGAATTCTGGAACACAGTTCTCATCTATTAATCAGGATGATGACATTGAGAGTGTTAGAAAGATGATGGAAGATGCAAATACCCCATTATATCAAGCATGTGAAAAAATGAGCAAACTTGAGTTTTTAATGTGATTATATCATGGGAAAACAATGTATAGATTTAGTAATACTACGGTCGACTATCTACTTACATTTATTAAGGATTTACTGCCTGATAATGCATGTATTCCAGAAAATGATTACATGACATCAAATTTGGTTGACAATTTTGGATTTTCATCTAGTAAGATTCATTCTTGTCTCAAAGACTGTTGTTTGTTCTGGAAGGAGAATGCAGACTTGAGTTAGTGAAAACAGTGTGGAACATCAAGGTGGAAGACTAATAAAGACGGATCTCAATCTTACATACCAAAAAAAGTGATGTGGCACTTCCCTTTAATTACCAGGCTTCAAAAATTTTTTATGTCAGAATAAATGGAAAAGAATATGAGATGGCATGCATATGAAATAAATAAGGATAATGATGAAATAGTGCATCCTGCAGATGGGTTGGCTTGGAAGAAATTTGATAGGTTACATCCTGATTTTGTAGCCAACCCACGAAATGTTAGATTGGGATTATCCTGTGATGGTTTCAACCCATTTCTCCAAATGCATACTGCACACAGTACTTGTCCTATTTTCATTCACATTTATAACTTTCCTTCATGGATGTGTATGAGGAAGCTGTTCACTATCCTGAGTATATTGATATCTAGACCCAGTGATCCTGGAAATGATATTGATATATACTTGCATCCATTAATAGAGCAGTTAAATGAGCTTTGGATTGTTGGTGCACAAGCGTATGATGTATTCAAAAAGGAGTACTTTATGTTTTGTGCAGCTTTATTATGGACGATAAATGATTTCCCTGCCTATAGAATTATTTCTGGTTAGAGTACTCAAGGGAAATTATCCTATCTTATTTTTATGAAAAATACACTTTTCTGAAGATTAAAGTTTCGACAAACTTTCAGCTTTATAGGGCATCAAAGTTTTCTACCAATGGATCATTCATATAGGAAAAATAGGAGATAGTTTAATAATGCCATCGAGACAGATGAGACACCTCAACGAATGTCAGGGAATGATATTGTTAAAGAAATTGATGATTTGAATTATGTTCTTGGAAAAAGTCAATCAAATATCAGAAAGCGAAAGCATGCTAATTCGAATTCCAATAGCAATTGGAGAAAGAAAAGCATATTATTTGAGTTTCCATATTGGTCATCGAATTTATTACGTCATTGTTTGGATGTAATGCATATCGAGAAAAACATTTGTGAGATGTTACTTGCTACTATTTTAAATGTCAAAGGCAAAACAAAAGATGATTTGCGATGTCGTCGTGATTTGATGGATTGGGGTATAAGTGAAAGACTTCATCCTAAGTTAATTGGTCAAAATAAGTGGAAATTCCCTATTTCCTGTTATTCGATGACAAATGTGGAGAAAAAACAGTTTCTTCAGGTCTTGGAAAGTTTGAAGGTTCTGGATGGTTATTCAAGTAATATTTCGAAAAGGGTGAATACACAAGATGTGAAACTCAAATCTCTTAAAACCCATGATTACCATGTCTTGTTACATGAGTTGATTCCCATTGCCATTCTCCATTTACTTTCACATAATTTTAGAGTTTCGGTGATTAAGTTATGTCAATTTTATTGAGATCTTTGTGCCAAAATATTGAGCAGAAGTGTTGTTCAGAAATTGCAGAGAGATGCACCGATTATTCTTTGCGACTTGGAGAAAATTTTCCCACCATCTTTTTTCACATGTATGTTTTATTTAACTGTGCATCTTCCCACATAAGTTCTCTTTGGTGGTCCTGTTTCGAGTCGGTGGATGTATCCTACCAAAATAATGATGTTTACATTGAAATCTTATGTGAGAAATAAATATCATCCTGAAGGCTCTATTGTGAAATGATATTTAGCACAAGAATGCATGGATTTCTATTCATCATACTTGGATAACGTCACTACGAGGTCTAATCGAATAATGAGAACTGAAGATGAGCAATATGATCCCATTGAGCCTACATTTCCTTCACTGCCCTAAACAGGGGGGATATCTGGATCGTACTCGTTGTGTACTTTAAGCAGGGAAGAGTGGGAAATGGCACATCATGCAATATTATTCAATTGTGGTGTGCTTGATGATTATATCAAGTAAGTAAACTAATAAATATGTATTTTTTTCATTGTGTGATTTCTTTATATCTTCTGACATTTTAATGATTTCATATCTGTAGAGAACATTTAGAAATTATAAAAAAGAGACATCGCTCTCTATCTATTAAGAGGAAGGAACTGTTGCACAACAAATAATTTGATGCCTGGTTAAAGTCAAAGGTAATAGATTTCTTTTTCTTCTTCTCATAACATAATCACATGTCTCTGTTTAATATTCTATGTTGGTATCTTTTAGGTTTTAACACTACCAATGATTGAAGTATTAGATGAAATAAAAGTATTTTCCTTTGGTCCAAACGATGTGGTACGTGATTATAAGTCAATGGTTGTAAATGGATTTAAATTTGTTATAAATAGTTGTGAAAAAAATGGAAACACAGTATGACGGTGTCACGATAATCACCACAACAGATTGTTATGCGAGTGCATCAGACAGGAAACCTCGATCAGAAAATATATCATATTACGGTGTTGTTGAAAGAATCATTTTATTAGATTACTATGCACATGGTCGTGTCGCAATGATGAAATGAAAGTGGTTTGATTAAATGACATGACAAGGAATGCATATTGATAACTGTGGATTTAGAGTGATTGATATGAACCACCAGCTTCGTACCGATGAACCTTATATTCTTGCGTCACAAGCTAACTAGGTGTTTTATGTATGTGACCCGTTACAACCACAATTTGGTGTTATTGTTGATGTTATTCCTAGACATATTTTTGACGAAGTCATGGATGACAATGATGTTGTGGATGAAACTGTTGGTATTTATTCGAATGTTGCATTTAATGATACAGATGATGCAATTGTTAGAACAAATTGTGAACCGGAAATTGTCACAGACTCCACATAGCGTTGACACATTTGTAAGTATTTACCTGATATTATCGCAATATTGTATGTGTTTTTTTAACTTCTATACATGATATCAAAATAACTAGTTTATTTTGTACCATTATCGAATATAAAACTATTAATAACCTGACCAATTTATGTTTAAACACTTCTCTAGTAAATCTTGAACATAGAAAATTCTTGATATTTTATCAATATAAATATCACACATGAAAATGTATCTCATTGTTTTATGATAAAATTGTATTATTTAACATTTTGAATTATTTCTATTTATTTGAGAATATTATTTTAAATTTCTAGGTCAAAATGTCTAATTATGATGATACTAGAAGGAGTAGAAGAATACCGAGAAACGAACAATGTAGGTCTCCTCCTGGAAACAATGTAAGTACAAATTATGTTTGAATATTATGGTCTTTCTTATTATTTATCTTGTTATAGTTCGTTTTATTCTATTATCTATGTTATTTTAGGCTGCATCGTCGAGGAGATGCTTGGATTATTCCACTAAGGATGATATTGTGGCGGGGGGTACTGATTCTATAGGTCAGCCTACTACTACACCGCTTGAGACACTAGGAGGCCATCCTCCCATTATGCCACCTCCATATTATCCATACCCACCTTTTCTGTATCCCTTTTTTCCCGCACCCACATCGGATGGTAGTTCTCAGACTCCCATCCCTCATTTTCCATTCCCACCATCCACTGTACAGGGTACTGTGCCCCCATATATCCCACTGCCATATCCATATCCATATCCACCCTCATCTGTATAGGGTTATCCATCGGGTTTTCTGCCTCCACCAGTACACATTGCATTTACTATACATAGTACTCCTGTAGATATCTCACCTACCATGGAGGCTACCCCCCCTCCAGACACAAAACTTTAGGGGTCAGCAGATCCCCCATCTACTGGTATTTGTTTAAACATTACTGTTACTGATTAATGATAGATTCACATATATTATTTTCTTTTATTTTTGGTTTCATGATTAGTTCCAGACTCTACCAAACGATGAGGCCGCACAAAAATGCGCGAGGTTTGGAATCGGCACACGCAAATCATAGTTGATTACAATGAAGACAATGCTATAATTAATAAAAATGGCACGGAATGTAAAAGTTTTATGGGAACACTTGCTAGACACAACAATATCATTCCGGTTCAACCGATAAGTTGGAAGGCAGTTGGACAAAAAATAAAGGACAAAGTCTGGGTAGAGATTTGGGTAAGTAATTTTAATCACCTTTTATATATATATAAATTTATAATATTTTATTAACAAATATTATGTCCATTGTAGCTTCGATATAATTTTCCTGATAGACAAAATGCAAAGGCCGCAAGGATAATGGATTTAGGTGAAATGTGGTGAGCCTACAAGTATGGTTTATATCTTGGTTGGAAAAAGATAGTTGGTACAGATCTTGAAGAAGTACTGGTGTTTTAATATTTCCCAATATCACAATATAAAGAGATGATCAGCTATTGGAAGAGTCCAACGTTTAAGGTGTTTGTTAAATTTATATATATATTCATTTATTTATTTGAAAATGATTTTAAATTACTTGTTTTATTTATGTTAATGAATTTATATAATTATTTGTTTATAGGATAAATCAAACAGAAATAAAAAAAACAAGAGTGCAATGAAACACATTTATACTCGCGAACACACTTCATTACCAGATCATGAGCAGACGAAGGTAATTTAACATTTAAAATATTTAGATTTGTTTAGTGTAATTTTTTTAACTTCCAATTATGATTTATTTCTTTGTTTTTTTCCAAAAAAAGTCATTAAATATCGAGGGTCGCGTTCCCCGCTCAACTTTTTTTTGTACAAGCCGGAAAAAGAAAGATGGTACTATGCCAAATACCGACACCGAGAAGGCGATTGTAAGTACATTTCAATTTTTTTGATTTTTAATGAATTTAATTCCTTATATTATTTTATCATTTTAATTTATGTTATATATCAATCAATAGAATGATTTAGAGGCATTGGCAGAAAAAGAACCTGACAATTTGGGACCAAACGATCATCTACATCAGGTATTAGGAGATGAGCATCAGGGTAGAGTGCGTTGTTGACCTGAGAAGAAGATTGTACCATCTCGATGCTGGTCTACTAACGTTTCTTCGAGTACCGGTTCTGGTTTTGTCACAGTGGAACAAATGAATGCCACAATCAAAGAAGCAAGTCAAAAATAATAATAGGCGATAACTACAAATATGATGAAATTTATGTCTGCCCTTTCTTATACACTTCCACCAGAATCAACTGAAATGGTTGATACCTTTTTGATGTTGATGAGTTCTGCTAATGTAGATTCTTCTGTCGGAGCTGGAGCTGGACCTAGTGCTGGACCCGATGCTGGTGTCAGTTTGGATGCAGATGTCGATGATGATGTTAGTGGTGTGAGAGGTGGTGATGGTGTTTCTGTAGGAGGTTTGGATGAGGGTTATCATGATTCTGATGATACTGATATTGAGACTCACTTTTTATGTAAATTTTATTTTTGTATTGGTAATGTATGACGAGTTCCTTAAGACATAGGATGGTGTGTTTCATGGCCATGTTCATGAATGGGTTTCTTTTCCTGGTAAGGGATTCATACTTGAGAATGTATGAAGAGTTCCTAATATGTAGTTTATGCAATCAGAAGACCTGATTCTAGTGTACGTGGTTTGTTTTATTTTGATACAAATATGAACTGGTTTTTTTGCGAATTGTGTTTTGAGAGTTAAAAATATTGTAATTGTAGTTTAGGGAATAACTAGCAATCAGGGTTTAATAAGTACATTTCATGGAAATTGAAAGACTCATAAGAATCATACTCATATTGGGGTCTTGTGGTGAACCCCAATATGGTTTTGAGTGGTCATTACACATAGGGTTTTTTATTGGTGCATGATAATCATAAACAGTGCATTGCTAGTTTGAATTTTGAGTGGAAATGTCATCACAATGTTTAAACAGTGCTGCACATGCCCTTTTTTTGGAGGGTCAAGTGCTGCTAGATTGCGCGACATGTGTTTCCTAATCCCCATTAAATTCTCCCTCCCATTTTCCTGCCGACACCTGGCTGCCTTTCATTTCTTCATAATACTTTGTGTTTTGATGCTATTATTTACTTTTGTTGGAATAAATTTAGTCGACCTATGTTATTTAGGATATATTCGGTAAAGCACAAACATTGGCTCTAGTTGATCGTATAGGATATATGTGATTTACCTGGAAACCAAAAAAACCCTTAATTCCATTTCATTCCCTTATGATGTTAGGAAAACTGGAGCCACAATTTGAAGGAGCTGGAGCTGCTCATGATGCACAACATGTATGCATGATCTCTACCTCTTTTCATACTATCCATGTATGTCCATGGTCTTAATCTCTCTGCTTTTGCATCTGCAGGACTTACTGTGCAGAAATTTCCTATAATGTGTCGACTAAGAAGAGAAAGGAGATTGTGGAGCGGGCTGTGCAGCTGGATGTGGTTGTTACAAACAAGCTTGCAAGGCTGTGCAACCAGGAGGATGAATTAGAGTAAGTCACACCACCCTTCATTTCTCAATAATCTATGATATTATTGAAATCACCTCTTACAAACTTGTCTCACCTCACTGGGTTGAATTTCCCTAACGTCTACCACTATTCCATCCATCCATTTGTATAATTATTAGCATAAACAATAGATAGAATGATCTCTGACCCACCCATAACCATAATAGTATAATCATTTTGTGATGAGGCATTAATGCAACCTACTATGAAACACTACTTCCCAAAAATTCATATAGACTGGTTGCATGAACTTGCATGAAAATAATCTGTAAAGCCCGTAAATTTCTCAAAATATACTAAATACACGTATTATATTTCATAGGTTCTATAACATCAATAATTGATACTTGTAAATTATTAGGTTTATTAAAAACATACACACATTTTCCCCTCACCCACAGAACTATCTCATTATAAATCATGATATAAATCATAGAATAATAGGAGCGATTGCTTTTCATCCTGTGGGAGTGCCTATATTCACCCCCCCGAGTTGAAAGAATATTATTTATAATGTGAACATGTAACTGGACCATGATCCATTAGAATGGAAAAAACCTTCTAACACCTCCATCCATGAAGCTATAAGCCTCCAACACCTCCACATGGACAAAAGAATCCTCAAACATTGAAAAAAAGTTGCTAAAGCACACTGGGTTACTCCATGAATCAATTGAAGTTCCACCATATACCCTACCATGTAAAGGAGACTTCACTGGAGAAGCACATTTCTCATCGCTGACAACACCCAATCCCTATAGACTCAAAAATATCTCCTCATAAGTCGCCAAGTAGATAGGTATCTCAATGCATGGAAATTATTTAACCACTATCCTCTCTGAATTAAAAGAACTAGACACAATACAATCAGAACCCAAACCACCACCAAGAGGGATAATGTACAACTCTTTATCATTATCAGATCCATTATATTTTGAAAAACTCTTGGTTGAATCTGGTGTGATATTTGAAACTATCTTCCCTTGGGTATGAAACTGGCTTTCCTCCATAACTGACATATCTTAAAGGGTTGTTGACTTGATCTGGTCACGTGTTATATGAAATCCAAATTTTAAAATAACGGTTTATTAAAAATCCCAAATTTGGTGACTAGTGCCTTCTCCTCTGTCTCTGATGGGAACTTCTCTGATGATCCCACCTTTGGAGAAGGTATTGAGGTTTAACTCGCCTTATGAACCACCAGGAAACCATCAAAGGTCTCCATCAGGGAAGGGGTGTGTGCAGGTGGGGGGGTAGGGGGCAGGGGGGCAGGGAGAGGGGGTGTGTAGGTGGGGGGGGGGGGGGGGTAGGGGAGGGGGTAGGTGGGGGGGGGGTGGAGGTAGGGGGAGGGGTGTGTGCAGGTGGGGGGGGGGAAGGGAGAGGGGTGTGTGTAGGTGGGGGGGGGGGGCAGGGGGTGGGGGTGTGCAGGTGGGGGGGAGGCAGGGGAGGGGGCAGGGGGTGTGCAGGTGGGGGACATGGGGCAGGGAGAGGGGGGTTGTTGGGGGGAGGGATGTGCAGGTGTTTTTAAATGTTATTTTATACTAGGTTTTCAACCATTTTAACCCTTAACCTCTTACTTTCCCCCTCCTCAACAAACCAATTTTACTGTAACCTTGATAATTAGTTTTTTAAAGTTTCCAGTGTTCATCATAATTTAAATTTCTATTCAATTTATTCAATAATAAATATTATTATTACTTAAAATATTTAATACATTTAATGAAATTAAAATATATATAATTATATAATATAACATTTAAATTAAACCAATATATGTGGTGAAAATTGGGTTTTCAAGGAGTGTATTTTTCAAGAATAAGAAGATATTATATTGACTATATGAAGAATAATTTTAAGTGTTTATGACTCTTTTTTTCTGTCCCTTTCTTCAATCATTCACATATTATTCTAATATTTAGTTATGAATTGTCTAGTTATTAAGTAGTTTATGGTATTGCAGAAGTAAAGGGCTACACTCATCATCGGTTTTAGGAATGTTCCTAATTGAGGATGGTCCCTATTATTTTTTCATGCTGCAAATCCTACTTGGGAAGCTCTCTCAAAGTCTATATAGTCAGGTATGTCCTGTAATTGCAAGATGTTCAATGCAGTAGCTTTAAAAATCCATTTTTCTTTATTTTTTATGATGATTTTGATGTGGCAGTAGGCAAGGGGAAGGGGGTCCTATTCGGGTTTGGGGGGGATCTGTCCGTGGGGGGGGGGGGGGGAACTGACAGGGGGGAGGGTGAGGGAGGGCAGTGGGGAGGAGGGTAGTGGGGAGGAGGGCAGTGGGGGGAGGGTGCAGGGAGGGGGCGTCTTCAGGGCATAGGGGAGGGGTGCAGGAGGGTATGGGGGGTGTCTGCAGGGGAGAGGTGTAGGAGGGCAGGGGGGGTGTCTGCAGGGTAGTGGGGAGGAGGGCAGGGGGGGAGGGGGGGGGTCTGCAGGGGAGAGGTGTAGGAGGGCAGGGGGGGTCTGCAGGGCAGTGGGGACGGGTGCAAGGGGGAGGGTTTGCAGGGCATATGGGAGGGGTTCATGATTAGCCACTAAATGAGGATAATATTCATTGGTAATATATATAATATTCATGTTCTTTATTATTCATAAACACCATTTTAGTGCATTTTACACTTTGAACATCATTTCACATTATGATTGTAATACCTTCTTAAAATGCACTATTATGTGGTACATTTTTGAACATCATTTAAAGTAAAAAATGATTCATCTGATTATAAATATTTTAATTTTATAATTGATCTACACTCCAATATGAACATGTTTCATTCAGGGATCAATGGAGAATTCATGGAGGATGATGGAGATATTTGGCAATGAAAGGAAGCAATTCTGGAGAAGACAGATTGGACACCAGCCCACTGATGAGACTGTGGGGCCCAACATACAGGCCCAATTAATCCCAAATTTAGTGGGATGCTAGAAGACATCTATAGGAACAAATCACTCTTCAGGAGTTAATGCTAATTCGGCCTCCATGGTGGTCATTTAGGCGGCCCAAGTTAGAGATACAATTCTGGGAAAGATTCTGTGGCCCAGAAAAACATCCCACTAATTTGATCATATCTCGGAATAAACAACTCCAAATGGGCCCAAATTTTAGAGGCGGTTATAATACATAAGGAGCTACATTTTTTCTTATATGTACCACTCTGATTCGGCCTTCTAGAAGGTCTTCCAGACGCGTCTGTTCGGTGGATGAAAACTGGCTGCCACCTCGGGTCAAACGTGGAAAAGTCCAAATTCCACAAGCTTTCCACCACCTATATCCTACCAAAATTAATTAAGATGATTTTTACTATTGGTGGCTCGACCCAAGGCTCCCAAAATGCCTATTTAAGGTAGTTTTGGTGAGGGAGTTTAGATCTTGGATGCTTTGTTCAATTGTAATGTTATGCTGCATTTTTGTTGCCTCAAATTTGTCTTTCACATGTAAGTTGTTCAATTCACTTTAGTTTCTTAATAAAAGTTCTTATTCTACTCTTTTTATGTTGTTCTTAATATCAAATTGATACCATTGGATCAAGGTGTGAATTTATTCACATCAACCCTTGTGAAATTATTCACACAACGGTGGAGTGATCATTTTATTTTTGTTGTTTTCTTTACTTCTCCATTTCCTCCCTCATGAGTCTACTTTCCGCTTCCATTGAAACCATGGGATCAATGGAGGGATAACCCACTTATGTGTTGATCCAAGGGAGTAGAAAGGGGATGTATTGGATGTTATTTATCACCTAATTAATGTATAATCACTTCTTTAATTTGGATTTTTTATTTGATGATTTTTAAACTCCATCGTCCTTGTTGAATTTAAGGCCACACACTTCAAGTACTAATACGAACCTTTACCTTGAAGTGCTCAAAAATTTGATCCTTCAAGTGTATAGGTGATTAGTATTAAAGTGTTTAGGCATTAAAACAGTAAGTGATGATGTTGTTTTATCTCCTTAAATGAACCCATCTCAAATTTAAGAAATTGAAATCATTAAAAAGGAAATACGTCCAATCCACCCCGAGTGATAACCTAGGATCAAATCATTCTTTTAAATTGAATTCACTTAAATCAATTAGATATCTTTAAAACCCATCTAAAATCAACCCAAAGTTGGCCACTTCATAGCCAAAAATCCATCCCTTAGGTTGTGTATCTTAGGTATCTTCTTAGGTCTCTGTGGAATCGACAACCCAAGCTACACTACAAGGACCGTTCTACCCTTCTTCTCTTGGGTAAATTTGGGCGTGAACCAAATTTTGGCACCGTTGCCGGGGACCAAGTAAGTACCTTATATCCAAAAAAAAACCTTCTTTCCTCACCTCCATTCTTCTACTCTCACCCAAGATCTCTTATCTTGTCCCTTTCTCGCTTTTTTTTTGGAGCATGTCCACCTACACCCGCGATTTCTCAAACAGACTAGTTAGGGTGGAAAGTCCTAGGATAGGGGAGTCAAGTGCACCTAAGGGATTGTTTAAATCAGATTAAAATATTCTTGAAACCCCAAAGTCAGAACTTGAAACAAGTCCAATGGAGGGTCATCCACAAAATCAAATTGTAAACCCTGGGGGGAATCAAATGGGAAACCAAAACCAAGAAGCTCCAAACTTAGGGAATGTAGTTGATCAAACCATGAATGACTACCTCACTCCAGCTTGGACCAATGCCCCCTCATGCATTAGACACAATTCCATAGGAGACACCAACTATATATTCAAACCCCATGTCCTAAACCACCTTCCAACCTTTCATGGGATGGAGTCAGAAATGCCATACCTTCATGTCAAAGAGTTCAACGACATTGTTGAAACCATGTGTCCCCCACATCAACTAGAATCTGCTAAGATGAGGCTATTTCCTTTTTTCATTAAAGGATCGAGCTAAAAATTGTCTAAACAACTTGAGACCTGCATTAATCCACTCTTGGGACCAACTACAAAGAGAATTCTACAAAAAATACTTCCCTCATCACAAAACAATTTCACTTAAAAAGAGAATCCAAAACTTTTTTGAAAAAGAGGGAGAGTCATTTTATGAAACATGGGAGAGGTTCAAAGACACCCTAAACATGGTTCCACACCATGGGTTTTCCATACCTGAACAAGTGAGAATTTTCTATGAAGGGTTGGGTCTGGGTAATAAACAATTCATTGACATGATGTGTAATGGAACTTTTAAAAACAAGGCCCCAAATGATGCTTACGAGTATCTGGAAAGTCTGGCTGAACAAAACCAAACTTGGGGAACTTCACCTTATTCTAAAAATCCACAAAGAACCACTGGAATTCATACACTTAGAGAAGAGGAAAGCCTTATGGCTAAACTCGCAGCACTCTCTAGGAAGGTTGAAGAGATAGACCTTAGGAAAGTCCATGAAATCCAAAATGTAGACCTTGTTTGCACAATTTTTGACAAACATGACCATAAAACAGACAACTGCCCAACCATTCCATCCATCAAGGATGTTATTCTAGGAGGACCCCCAACGGAAGTCAATGCCCTAATCTTTCAAAATCCCCAATACCAAAACACCTTCAATCCAAGGTACAATGACCACCCAGGCTTCCGATGGAAGGATAACCAACAACATAGCCGACCACAAGGGAAAAATCCTTACCCTCAACAGAACTACCAAACCCATAACCAGTTCCAAACCCAACCTATCCAATACCAACAGCCACCGGTCCATTTTCAACAAACCATCCCACCTCCAAAATATCCCCCTAGGATAAACCAACCTACTCAAGCACCAACCCAAACTGTTCCACAAAGCCTACTAGAACAACTGTGAAAACAAATGGAGAGGATGAACTCATAAGTATCTTCCCTAAAACAAGAACTTCAAACCATCAAAACTGGAAAGGCACCCATGCCTACTCAGGCGGTGCCTTCCTCAACTTCAAGGGGAGAGTCAAGTTATGCTCAAACAACTCATGAACAACTAAAGGCTGTGACTATTTTAAGAAGTGGGAAATCAATTGAGAAACCTGAAAAAATAATTCAGAACCCACCTGAAGATTCAAACTTGGATGAAAATTCAAATGAACCACAAGATCAAACTGAGGAAACTGATAACATTGTCAAGGAAAGAACTCTTCAACAAACAACCCCACAACCTGCACCATTTCCTCAACACATGAGGGGGAAATCCAAGCCTGAACTGAGTGAAACGTTGAGGGAAATATTTTCACAAGTCAATTTGAACATACCCCTTCTCGATGCCATCCAAACTATACCTGCCTACTCAAAGTACCTTAAGGACTTGTGCACTTTTAAAAGAAAATTTTCACATAAAAACCAATTCCTTTTGGCTGCTAATGTGAGTACCACCATTCAAGGGACCATTCCTCCTAAGTTGAAAGACCCAGGTTTCCCTTACATCAATGTTGAACTAGGAGAAAGCAAAGTTGTCAAGTACTTGTGTGACCTAGGTGCTAGTGTCAATCTCATCCCATATGCTATGTACTGCCAATTAGGCCTAGAAGAACTCCAACCCACATCTGTCACACTTCAGCTTGCTGATCGTAGCATTAGGGTTCCAAAGGGGATTTTAAAGGACGTTCTGGTAAAGGTTGAAAACTTCATCTACCCTGCTGATTTCATTGTCCTTGACAACAATCCAAATTTAAGAAATAAGGAACAAACCCCAATCATCCTTGGTCATCCTTTCCTTGCAACAATCAACTCTGTTATCCGAGTCCGAAATGGGAACATGACCATCACCTTTGGGAACATGAGTCTAGACTTGAACATCTATAATGCAAGCTCACAAATAGGGGATGACGAGGATATTCATGAAGTAAACATGATAGGAAGCATTGATAATGAATCCATGGAACATCAAGGAATATTTGATGAATGTTTAAGTCAGAATGAGATTGATTTCCTTTTTTCATATGAAGGAAGTTTATCTCCTTGGCTTGAATCATTTTCAAATTGCTCTTATGATGAAGTCTTAGGTCCAACAATCAGTGAAACCTTTCAAGAAACCAATTTCATAGATACCCCTCTAAATTCCTTCCCTAAATCTGATCAAGCCAATCTAGTAGCTGAAACTTCTACATGTGAGGAATCAATCCTATCTGAACCTCTAAAAAAAGAAATTGATCTTGATCCAATGTCCCAATATTCTGCTGAAATTCTGAACCAACCTGATCTTGAATTGAAGGAACTTCCTGCTGCACTAAAGTATGCCTTCCTAGGGTAAAATCAAACACATCCTATTGTCATTTCTTCTTCTCTTGAAGCCAATCATGAGAGGATGCTTCTAGATGTCCTTAGGAAGCATAAGAAAGCCATTGGTTGGACCCTTTCTGATATTCCTGGGATTAGCCCACTTATCGGGACTCATAGGATTGTTTTGGAATCTGATTCAAAGCCATGTCGTCAACCTCAACGACGACTCAATCCTAATATCATGGAGGTAGTAAGGAAAGAACTTCTGAAATTGTTGAAAGCTGGTATCATATATTCCATAGCTGAGATTGAATGGGTGAGCCCAATCCAAGTGGTTCCAAAAAAGGCTAGAATCACAGTGATAACCAATGAGGATGGAGATATTATTCCAACAAGGGTGAGTAGTGGATGGAGGGTCTGCATTGACTATAGGAAACTAAACTCATTCACCAAGAAGGACCATTTCCCCTTACCATTCATTGACCAAGTCCTTGAGAGAGTGGCAGGTCATGCCTTATACTGTTTCTTAGATGGGTACTTGGGGTACAATCAAATTGAGGTCTCCCTAGAGGATCAAGGGAAGACTACATTCACAAGTCCTTTCGGTACCTTTTCCTTCAAACGCATGCCCTTCGGGTTATGCAATGCCCCTGGAACCTTCCAGCGGTGCATGATGGGAATCTTCTCAGACATGGTAGGGGATTTTCTTGTGGTCTTCATGGATGACTTCTCTGTGTTTGGGGATACTTTTGAGGGATGTCTGCAGAATGTGGAGAGAGTCTTGTCAAGATGTGAAGAAAAAAATCTGGTCCTAAACTGGGAAAAATGCCATTTCATGGTTAAAGAGGGACTTGTTCTAGGCCATCTGGTCTCGAGTAGGGGGATTGAAGTTGATAAAGCAAAGGTTGACATCATTCGTCACCTTCCATCACCCAAAACTGTCAAGGAAGTGAGGTCTTTCTTAGGACATGCTGGTTTCTATAGAAGATTCATCAAGGAATTTAGTTCAATATCCCGTCCCCTTTGTGCTCTCTTAGTAAAGGATGCTCCATTTGTTTGGACAGAAAGCTGTGAGGGTTCATTCTCAACCCTCAAATCCTCTCTCACCTCTCCTCCCATTATGAAATCTCCAAATTGGAACCTTCCTTTTGAACTTATGTGTGATGCCAGTGACTTTGCTGTTGGAGCTGTGTTAGGACAACGTTGTGATAAAACTCCTTATGTCATTGCTTATGAAAGCAAATCCTTAAATGATGCCCAAATCAACTACACCACCACTGAAAAGGAGTTACTTGCTATTGTGTTTGCCTTAGAGAAGTTTAGGTCCTACCTCTTAGGATCACCCATCACTGTGTTCACTGACCATTCTGCACTAAAATACCTCTTCCAAAAACAAGATGCTAAGGCTAGACTGATTAGGTGGGTCCTTCTCTTACAAGAATTTGACCTCACAATCAAGGATAAAAAGGGAGTTGAAAATGTTGTAGATGATCACCTCTCTAGGATGGAATTCAAAGACAACTCAAATCACCTTTCTGTGTCTGATTCATTTACTGATGAACACCTATACTCTGTGAGTGACTGCCCTTGGTATGCTGACATAGCAAATTTCTTAGTGACAGGAGTCATTCCAAAATTCTTAGGGACTCAAGCTCGAAGGAAATTCATTTCTGATGTTAGACACTATGTGTTTGATGATCCATACCTCTATAAGTTCTGCCCTGACCAAGTCATTAGGAGGTGTGTTCCAGAATTTGAACAAGAGTCCATCCTTAAATTCTGTCATAGTGAGGCATGTGGAGGTCACTTTTCCTCTAAGAAAACATCTGCTAAGATTCTTCAATGTGGTCTCTTCTGGCCCACCCTCTCAAGGGACTCCTACACATTTTTTCAAAGCTATCCTAGGTGTCAACAAGTAGGGTCCATCACAAAAAGGAATCAAATGCCACTCACTCCCATCTTAGTGGTTGAAATCTTTGACTGTTGGGGAATTGATTTCATGGGTCCCTTCCCAAACTCTCGGGGATACCTCTACACACTCTTAGCTGTTGATTATGTCTCAAAATGGGTTGAGGCTATTCCCAAAAAATCCAATGATCATCAAACTGTGATTAGATTCCTAAAAGAAAACATATTCTCTAGATTTGGAATTCCTAGGGATATCATAAGTGATCGTGGAACCCATTTCTGCAATCGCCCATTTGCTTCACTCATGTCTAATTATGGTATTTCTCATAAAGTGTCCACTGCATACCATCCTCAAACCAATGGTCAAGCTGAGTTAGCGAATAGGGAGATTAAGAAAATTCTTGAAAAAACTGTCAACCCCTCTAGGAAAGATTGGTCTGAGAAACTATTAGATGCTCTTTGGGCCTATAGAACTGCATATAAAACCATTTTAGGAATGTCCCCATATAGGTTGGTTTATGGTAAAGCATGCCATTTGCCAATGGAGATTGAACATAAGGCCTTTTGGGCAATTAAGAAAATGGATTATGGCCTCTCATTGGCCGGAACAAAAAGGAAATTAGATCTCAATGAACTGGAGGAACTAAGGATGGAGGCTTATGAAAATTCAAGGATCAATAAAGCTAGAGTTCAAGCCTACCAATCTAGGAATATCAAGGTCAAACATTTTGAACCGGGAAAACTTGTGCTCTTGTATAGTTCAAAACTTCATTTACATCCGGGAAAGTTAAGGTCTAGATGGTCAGGACCTTTCATAGTGCATCATGTATTCCCCCATGGGGCAGTAGAGATTCAAGATCCCACAAGTGGTCACATTTCAAGGTCAATGGTCAAAGGTTAAAAACATTCGTTGAATCATTCAATAAACTGGAAATAGATGTTGAGTTAATTGATCCAATCTATGAACCAGGAAAAAATTGATAAATTTGGGATCTATGTCGGGCTAACGATGTTAAACAAAGCGCTGCACGGGAGGCAACCCGTGGTTTTTATGTTTCTAATCTTTCTGAATGATCTTTATTTTTCAAATAATATTAATTAATCATTTTTATATTTAAAAATAAAAAATATACTTCTGAACTGTTCTTCTATTATGAGTATGGATGGGTACGAAACAGGAGCACCATATTCATCCGTGTCACGTGGTGTGATCCTTGAGTAATACCTTACCCAGAAATTTAAAAAGAAGACAATGTATCATCAGTTTATTTTGTTTTTATTATTCAATAGTTTAAGAAAAAAAAAAATATAATAATACAAAAAAAAAAGTCCACGCCATAGACCGTGGGGCAAACCCCGTCACAACCGGCGAAGCCGCGGGGACTCGATCCCGGGACCGAAGGGAGACATGGGTGCGCACTTACCACTGACCTGTGGCTTCTTGTGCTACCTTATTCTATAATTTTTATATATATTCTTATATTTTACTTCCTTTATTATATAAATATATATATATTTTTTTTGTTTTTGTTTGTTTTGTTTGTTTTGTTTGTTTTGTTTTTTCCTTTTTCCACTAGGGAACTTTGCAAGCGACATGGATATCAAAGGAATAAATTCGAGCGACAAGAACTTCAAACTTCAACCACCAGGTGACTTCATTCCATAATCCTCATTTTCAATTTCCTTTTTAAATTTTTATTCCCTGCCTCTACTCCTTCTAATTTTTCATTTCTTCAAACACTGGGGACAATGTTGTTTTAAGTTGGGGGGGAGATAAAATAAAAAAAATGCTTTTGTGTAAAAAAATGAATGATTTGAAAAAATAATTAAATGGAAGGAAAAATTCCTTTAACTTTGAACATGGTAATATGCATTGCACACTTTGAAACTAAATATCAAATAATTTAGCATACCCTAATTCTGATTTTAATCCTTGTATAATTTCATGAGCATAGATTTTGGAAAGTGTGGCTGTCCAATGTGATATTTCATCGTTTATATTTTCATCCAAATAAAAAAATGCCACAATGCACGTCCTCTAGACTGTGGGGTACTAATTTGAATTTTTGGGGTCCCATAATAAATACCATAGACTGGTTTTATTTTTATGAATAATATGAGTATTCAAAAAAAAAACTAAACAAAAATTATTAAAAATAAAAAAAATAAAAAAATAAAAATAAAAATTAGCGTGTAGAGCGATGGATTGATAAAATGCGAGGCTTTCGGCACTTGGGGATCGTGACTCCAGAGTTGTCTATCCCTGAGTTTTTCAATCTATCTCTATTTATGGTAATATGAATTTGTTTTTGATTAATTTAACTCGAGACGAAGCCCAAGTATGTGGGCTTCACTTGGTGCCCTAAGGCCTTTGAGTCTGGGAGTCATCGGCAAAGTCTTGCTACATGGGTTAATTTGATTAATTGCAATCTCAATTACTATAGCAATATTGCAAAAAAAAAATCAAAAAAATAGGGATGAAGAATACTCATATTAGGATTAAATGTGATTCCACCTAGCGCTTCCATGATTTTCCCCTTGAATGAAAATGAACCCCCATATCTATTGTGATTCACAACACATCATTACACCTAATTGAGTTGGATGAAGAATGATGATGGATTTGATCAAAGGAATGGGCTTGGGATTGGGATCTTCTTATGAAACTATCTCGTATTAAAATATTTTGATGGGTTTCATGATTGTTTGGTATAAGGTTTTTTGGTGATCATTGTGTATTAAAATGTTTTTGGAAAAGGGAATTCGAATTTCATTTTTGATGAGATATATTTTGCTCGGGACTAGCAAAACTCAAGTTGGGGGGTGTGATTAGCCACTAAATGAGGCTAATATTCATTGGTAATATATATAATATTCATGTTCTTTATTATTCATAAACACCATTTTAGTGCATTTTACACTTTGAACATCATTTCACATTATGATTGTAATACCTTCTTAAAATGCACTATTATGTGGTACATTTTTGAACATCATTTAAAGTAACAAATGATTCATCTGATTATACATATTTTAATTTGATAATTTATCTACACTATAATATGAACATGTTTCATTCAGGGATCAATGGAGAATTCATGGAGGATGATGGAGATATTTGACAATGAAAGGAAGCAATTCTGGAGAAGGCAGATTGGACACTAGCCCACTGATGAGACTGTGGGTCCCAACATAGTGGCCCAATTAATCCCAAATTTCGTGGGATGATATAATACATCTATAGGAACAAATCACTCTTCAGGAGTTAATGCTAAGTCTGCCTCCATGGTGGTAATTTAGGCGGCCCAAGTTAGAGATACAATTCTGGGAAAGATTCTGTAGCCCAGAAAAACAGCACACTAATTTGATCATATCTCGGAATACACAACTCCAAATGAGCCCAAATTTTACAGTAGGTTATAAGACATACGGAGCTCCATTTTCTTCTTCTATGGCCCACTCTGATTAGTCCTTCTAGAATGTCTTCCAGACACGTCTGTTCGGTGGATGAAAACTGGCTGCCACCTCGGGTCAAACGTGGAAAAGTCCAAATTCCACAAGCTTTCCACCACCTATAGCCTACCAAAATTAATTAAGATGCTTTGTACTGTTGGTGTCTCGACCCAAGGCTCCCAAAATGCCTATTTAAGGCAGTTTTGGTGAAGGATTTTAGATCTTGGATGCTTTGTTCAATTGTAATGTTATGCTGCATTTTTGTTGCCTCAAATTTGTCTTTCACATGTAAGTTGTTCAATTCACTTTAGTTTCTTAATAAAAGTTCTTCTTCTACTCTTTTTCTATTGTTATTAATATCACTTTGATACTTTTGGATCAAGGTGTGAATTTATTCACACCAACCCTTGTGAAATTATTCACACAACGGTGGAGTGATCATTTTATTTTTGTTGTTTTCTTTACTTCTCCATTTCCTCCCTCATGAGTCTACTTTCCGCTTCCATTGAAACCATGGGATCAATGGAGGGCTAACCCACTTATGGGTTGATCCAAGGGAGTATCAAGGGGATGTATTGGATGTTATTTATCACCTAATTAATGTATAATCACTTCTTTAATTGGGATTGTTTATTTGATGATTTTTAAACTCCATCGTCCTTGTTGAATTTAAGGCCACACACTTCAAGTACTAATACGAACCTTTACCTTGAAGTGCTCAAAACTTTGATCCTTCAAGTGTATAGGTGATTAGTATTAAAGGGTGTAGGCATTAAACCAGTAAGTGATGATGTTGTTTTATCTCCTTAAATTAACCCATCTCAAATTTAAGAAATTGAAATCATTAAAAAGGAAATACGTCCAATCCACCCCGAGCGATATCCTAGGATCAACTCATTCTTTTAAATTTAATTCACTTAAATCAATTAGATATCTTTAAAACCCATCTAAAATCAACCCAAAGTTGGACACTTCATAGCCAAAAATCCATCCCTTAGGTTGTGTATCTTAGGTATCTTCTTAGGTCTCTGTGGAATCAACAACCCAAGCTACACTACAAGGACCGTTCTGCCCTTCTTATCTTGGGTAAATTTGGGCGTGAACCAGTGCAGGAGGGCGGGGGGGGGGGGTCTGCAGGGTAGAGGTGAAGGAGGGAAGGGGGTGTGGGTGGGGGGGGGGGGTCCAGGGTCTGGAGAGGGGAATTTGCAGGGGAGGTGGGGGGGGATGGAAGGGGGTGCGAGGGATGGCAGGGGGATTGGGCAGGGGTAGGGGGTACATGGGGAAGGCATGGGGCAGGGTGGGGAGGGAAAACTGGCAGAGGGGGAGGGTGAAGGAGGGTGGGGGGGGGGGTGTCTACAGGGAAGTGGGTAGGAGGGTAGGGGGTGACCTATTTAATGTTCTTTAACTAACTTATGTACATATTACTAAATGATTAATCAAAACAATTTCGTTGTGGTCAAAAAACCACCCAAATTAACCCAAAAAATCATCATTTAATTCTTATCTAATGATTCATTCACATGGATTATCATATAATTTATTATAAGATCATTTAAACTTCTAGAATATAATTAATAACTTGAAATATCATTTATGGATGTTTATCCATGTTCTACATGAAAATTCATTTAAGAATACAAGTGAACCACTCAAGAAAACCATAAAAATGAACATTCCTGAACAATGGTATTAAACCCTATAACTCATCAAAAAGTCCCATAAAATAACATAATGAAACTGGACCCGGACAACACGTCGCGGTCACACCGCGATCACACTGCGGTCATGCTGCGATCACGCCACTGTCACGCCACAGTCACGCCATGGTAATGCTGTGATTTGGCCCTGCTCCAGCCACATCCAGCCCACACCACCCCCTTCCACCTTCATTTCAGCTCACTGCCACCAACATTATAGCCCACAACATCCCCCCTGCCACCTTCGAATCAGCCCGCACCATCCCCCCAACACCTGCAACCAGCCCCCTTCCACCAGCATTCCAGCCTTCTCCCACTCCCTTCGCTCCTGGCCGGAAGATGCTGCCCCACAGATGTCGCTGGACCGGGCCAACACACCGCGGTCACGCCACGATCACGCCGAGGTCATGCCACGGTCATGCCGCGGTCACGCCACGGTAATGCCATGATTTGGCCCTGCTCCAGCCACATCCAACCCACACCAGCCGCCTTCCACCTACATCTATATTCTCCTTGGACAAATCTTCCATTATGCTATTTCTTGCCTCTATTTTCACATACAACCAAGGCTTTTTGGCATGAATCTATGTTTTTCTCCTTCTTCCATGATAGAAGAATCCAATCTTAGTTAACACAATCATTAGGAAAGACCATTCAACTCTATTATTAGCCTTTTTCAAGTCATATTTCCATGGAATAATTCATTGTTAATATTTATTCTATGTTTTCATATATTGAAAATTTTCATGGGCCAATATGGCATTATCATATATGAGTCTCTTAAGAACAATGGAAATTTGATTTTCAGAAACAATAGAGGGAAGCAATGGCCGTATCTGATTCACTGGAATTTAGAAGAATATAAGTAAAATTATAGAGGCTGATGAGTCTAAAATTAGTGACCAATGATGTTTTTTTATTTCTTATTTTTTGAATAAGGGTTATAAGAGTTTCATTGATCGAGTGAATGTAGTAATTTCCCACCCAAAGAATATATATGAGACCTAAAACATTCCTTCCAATAATTTTCTTGAAATTCTTGAAAAAAAGGAATAGAAACCATCATAGACTAGTGCTTTCATTGAATGGTTCTGGTTAAGTTCATTAGGATTTCATCATCTATAATATCACACATAATCGGATTATTAAACTCCTCTAAAACAACCAGTCTGAGTCGTTATTTATATTAGGAGAAATGGGAGACTACCCCACTATAAAAAGGTCATGGAGAAAGAGAAAAATATTATTACACATATCATTATGATTTGATACAGAACTTCCATCAGAATCAGTAAGGAAAAAGATGTGGTTATTTCTGTAATGTTCAGAGGCCTTTTGGTGGAAAAATATTATTACACATTTCTACAATCCTCGGTCTTTTTGGAAGATGTTCATATGGAATTGAAATTGAGGTCTCATAATGTTCTTTTGAGTATGATTGAACTATGTTAGGGATTTTAGTACTAGGTACTCCTTTGGTGATCCTACTACATGATCTGTGTTTTTTATCCCTTGGCCTCATCCCATTAATCTTATTATGGTCATCCTCTAATAATGAAGTGTAAGAGTCTATGAGAGGGGGGGCTCCTAGTCTGGGGGGTCACAACAGGTTTGTTTTGTTTTCTAGAGGTTGTGGGCGTACCCATAGGATCAAACTGTGGGTATTTTTTTGATGCTATCTTGTTTTAATGGGGGTGATCTACATTAGTTAAATAATCCTGGGAGGGCTGGAGAAGGGTTGGGGGCCTGAGGTGGTTTGCTGGGGGCATGGGGGTTTGCAGTGGGCTGGGGGGAAGTGCAGTGGGCAGGGGGGAAGTGCAGGGGTAGGGGGTGTGCTGGGGGCAGGGTGTGTGTGCAGGGGGGGTGCAGTGGGTTGGGGGGAGGTGCAATGGGGAGGGGGCAGGGGTGTGTGCAGTGGGCTATGGGGGAAGTGCAGTGGGTAGGGGGGAGTGCAGGGGCAGTGCTGGGTAAGGATAAGAGAGGTGAACCAGTACCCAAGATACCTCTTAAGAGAGGACTTGGATCTTATTTATAGGGAAATATAAAGATGACAAAACACTCAAGTCCGATGTGGAACACCGACACCAATAATGAAAATAAATTGTTTAAATTTTAATGATATATATTTTTAAAAATATATTATTTTAATAATAACCGGTATAACCATGGTTTGATAATTTAATATTTAACGAGTGCTTTAGCTAGTTCGATGTTCAGTCCACTTCTGAAAACATTGGACAAATGAGCGAACTAAACTATCCTCAGCTACATTTCACAACACTTAATGAAAAGTACATTCTGATTCTAAAAAAATAGTTACATATATCTTTCTAGAGAATATTACTTAAATGAGTGATAAAAATACACCTTTTGAATAGTGTTAGGACTCTTTCCTAACAATGGTACTAATTAGGTAGGAAGAAGAGAACAAAAATATGGAAGAAGTTGTTATATCCAATAGAAGTAATTGGAACAGAGTTAACAAAAAACTAAGAAGAAAAAAATGAAAAATAAAATGAAGAGGGAAGAGAAGAACTTCTCCTAGAAAGAACACTTCTCAAAGGGCCTCCCAGACCTCCCAAGGATCATCTCCTAGTCACACCGTTATTTAATACCCCAACCCAACAACCATCCACCCCTACCTACTATTACCAACCCCTAGTAACTAATAAAAGTAAAAGACAATGTTTCCCATAGGACATACCACCAGCCACACCCACATAAGGACATCCCTACTAAGCAAAACTAAGAGCCACACATCCACACTCCTAGCATTTCCACCCGTACAAAAACCGACCTTGTCCTCAAGGTGGATATCCAGAAACTGCTAACAGAAATCGTTGCCTGGTTGATTGCACATGCCTCAAAGAGTCTCAACTCATGAGAAAACTTCATCTTCATCAAGTAAACCATTTTTTCTACCATCACCAGTATCATCACCACCACCACCATTGAATTAATTTCCTGACTAGGAGAGCATGGCTGACATGTTTCTTTGCTATTAAAGTCAACGTATTTGAAGTACTAGTGGCACTTAAAACCAATTATTATTTTTTATTTGCCTCTAAAAGTAATAAATGGACAAGGTTAGGCTTTCCATCGTCATTGATACTAAGATCAGTGATAACTCTAACACCTATAACCATGGGAAACATTGGTTTTCACTCTTCATTCCAAAGATCATATTGTCTCATTTCATCTTTAAGAGGATTTTTGGATATAACTGCAATATCCTTCTCTCCCTCCATAATAGCATTATCTGGAACATGTAGGAGCTCCTTCCGGTGCAGTGCTTCTTGAACCTTTATTTCCTTTCATCCACCAACATCCTATGTAAAACCAAACAGTTTCAGCATAGATAGCCTAGATGTAATGGCATCCCAACTATAGCCTTTATTAACCATTCAAAAAACCAAGTGCTGCTCATCCATAGTCTATTTTTCCCACCTAAGAAAACCTTCAAGTACTCTGACAAGATTTTGATGTGTTTCTACTTTGAAAAACTCCAACATATATACAGCAGGGGGTGTCCAGGTAGGGGTACTAGCCAGGGGTAGGGGGACTAGAAGGGGGCAGGGGGGACTGGTAGGGGGGGTGGTAGGGGGTAGGGGGGACTGGTAGGGGGACTAACAGGGGGCAGGGGGACTAGCAGGGGACTGGCAGGGGGCCTAGCAGGGTGCATGGAGGGACTAGCATGGGGGGACTAGTAGGGGGCATGAGGACTAGTAGGGGGCAAGGGGGACTGGGAGGGGGGTGGCAGGGGGTGGGGGGGGGCTGGCAGGGGGCAGGGGGGGACTAGCAGGGGGTGGCAGGGGGGGACTCGCAGGGGGTAGGGGGGACTAGCAGGGGGTGGCAGGGGGCAGGGGGGACTGGCAGGGGGACAAGCAGGGGGCAGGGGGGACTGGCAGGGGGTGGCAGGGGGGGACTAGCAGGGGGCAGGGGGGAATAGAAGGGAGTGGAAGGGGGAAGGGGGACCAGTAGGGGGAATAGCAGAGGGCAGGGGGGATTGGAAGGGGGGTGGCGGTGGGGGACTAGCAGGGGGCAGGGGGACTAGTAGGGGGCAGGGGGGACTGGCAGGCCTGCAGGCCTGCTGTGTTTTTTATTGAACGTTGATCTATAACCACAGTTTCTAACCATGGCTATAAGGCTTGTTTGTGTTTTACCTTCTGCCATGGTTTGAAACTGTGGCTATAATGCTTTAGCCATGGTTTTGAAACCGTGGCTATAGGAGTCGGCCTATAGCCACACTAATACCAACCACAGTTTATTGAACTGTGGATATAACCTATAGCCACGGTTTTTGGGCTTATATCCACAGTTTGAAACTGTGGCTATAGCCTAAATTTCCAGTAGTGGTAAAAAATATTCTATTTAAAGGGAACCATGGACTTAGGAATTTTCTATTCTTCTGGAAATGATTTTGTTTTAAAAAAAATCAGATGATGATTTTGGTGAATGTATAATGGATAAGAAAAGTAAATCTAGAACTTGTCATTTTTTATAAGATTCATTGGTTTCTTGTACATGCATGAACCAACACTCAGTATAACATTCTACTACTGAAGTTGAATATGTACCAGCTGGATGTTGTTGTACTGAAGTGTTGTGGATGCAACACACACTCACAGACTATGGAATGAGTATTACGAAAACACAGATATTGTATGATAATACTACTATCATTTCCCTAATAAAAAATCAGGCACATCACTCTCATTTAAAACACATATATATTAGGCACCACTTTCATAAATATCACACACTGAAAGAAGATATCATTCTTCAATTTATCAGAACGCAAGAACAATATGTTGACATTTTTACAAAATATTTACCATTCGATAGATTTTAATATATTAATCAATGGTTATGAAGGATAACCATAAGGTAATCATTCATATTAACTTTTTTTTTGAAACCTATCTCCATACATTAAGAAACTCCTTTTCATAGGGGGAGTACATTTTTTATTCTTTCTTTAATAATTTTTTTTGAAGCCTAAATTTTTTCTTTGTTTAATAATTTTTTTGGAACCAAAAATTGTTTCCTTTCTTTAATAATTTTTTTTTCAAAACCAATCAATTTTTCCTTTATTTAATAATTTTTTTAGAACCTATTTTTTTCCTTTATTTAATAAATTTTTTCATAACCTAAAATTTTCCCTTTACTCAATAAATTTTTTCAGGGCCTAAATTTTTTCTTTCCTTAAAAAAATACCGGAATCTATATTCTTTAAGAAGAACCTTATCAATATTAAAAATTCATTCTAACCAATCTAAAAGGTATGTTTCCTTACTTAAATCATCGTAATTTTTTACTTGTTGGTATTTATATCTTCTTATAAGAAAACCTTATCAGATTTATTTTTCTTAAATATGATTTTACCATAAAACCTCAAAAGTTAAGAACCTTCAAATCCTTATTTGGTATTTATATCAACTATTAGATCAGATCAATCTTATATCAACTGTTGGATTACTTTTATAATTATAACTACCATCGGAAAGCCTATATAAAGTCCCCTCTTATCAGTGTCCCACATCAGGTTTTCAAGTGATTTTTCTCTAAAGCGCTACCGCTATTCAAATCAGCCATTCAGTTTTCTCAGTTTACTTAATTTCCAAATGTATCATGAAATTTCCCCTCAAAATCAGAGGGCTTCAAACAAGGAACTCAAAGATTGGAAAATCTACGTAGAAAGGTTGGTAAAACCAAATTTCTTTCTAAAGAATGATTTCCTGATTTCTAATGTTATAAAGAAGAATAGTGGGTAAAGTCATTTTGTATCCACGAAAAAGAATCAGGATTCGATTTATCCTACTTCTTATAGAGTTTTATGATACAATCAGTTTTTATAAACAAGGAGGAAGAGATATTTTCTCTTCCAAAAGCTATGGTAAGACCCATTCCTTATCCTTCAAAAAAGTACCATGTTTTTTGGGTATTCCTTATGAAGGTGAGGCATTATTTTTCTCTCACAAGTTGTCGGATAAGGAATAATGTTTTCAGAAAGTTAAAGAAATTGAGTTATTAATTCTTAAATGAGTTAAGTCACCTAAGATCAATCACCTTACAAACAACTATTGGTTTTTAGGCTTGTGGATGAATGGTTTTATCATTATGATAAAGGGAGATAAGGATTCCCTCAATAAGTGCGATATTTTCATAATGAATTTTCTAGTGAATATGAGAAAGGTAAACCTTATCAAGTATATTCTCATATCTGTACATATTATTAAGAATATAACCCTTATGTATCAGATTATCATGTATCCAGCTATATTATCTAAGATCAATGTTTTTTGTTTATAATACTTAAAAATCACTTATAGTTCAAAACCCATAACCAATAAGATTATGTTGTTGAGTGATTATTATCTAAGAAGGATGAAAATTGGTTTTAGTATTAATTCAAGGGATTTATATGATCTTTTTGAAAGTTAAATTCAATCTTTGGGAAAGAAAGGGTTAGTAGGTGAAACTTCCAAGAAAATTCAGAAGAAGATAAAACAGAAAGGATTAGAATCAAAATAAAAAGAACCCATTCTGGAAACCTAGTAATCTCTACCCAAGATGAAAAAGAAAAAGTTATTTTCTAATGAAGTGTTAGAAAAGTGGAGAGAGTAAATGAAAAATAATAATGAAGGAGATGAAAGTTTTGGTTTATACCTTGCTGAGACAAAGGCCTTAATGATTCAGGCAGTAGAAGAGATTGAGAAGAAATATAAAGAGAAAAAGATTAAGAAGAAGTTGTCTAAAGACAAAATTGTTCAAGACTTGCATAAAGATATAAATAATGATTCTAAACAAATCCTGGTATCAGAATCCTTCTTGCAAGAGTCAGTCCCAACAGAAACTCTGAGAAAAAAATTTCAATTCTAAAGCCCATTATGAAAGAAGAGGTAATTCAACAAGAAGAAGAAGAAGAGGAGGAGGAAATTGAAGATGTGATAAAATAGGTAGAATAATACCATGATAAAGAAAGTACTTCAGACAATTTTTCAATCAAAACATCCCAGGTCGAATCAACCAAAATAATTTCAAATGAAAAATATTATTATGCACTAGATGAGGTTGATAGACCCACTGATGATGAAAGCAGCAATCACGATTTTATTCATCCTGAACATATTAAGGAAGGTGCTGAGAAATATGATGTTGATGATGATATGATAATCTAAGTCTCTGATAGTAATCATGAGTCACTGAGAGCTAATAAGGTGACTTCTAAAGTTGATAAAGGAAAACTGGTGGTTGTTGATTCACCCAGAAAGGTTGTAGTTGAGAAATCTAAGAAAGATGTAGTCAGAACATACAAGAGGAAAGATGAAGAGATAGATAAATTTTCCTCACCATCAAGGTAATCTACTTCCGAATCTTCATATTCCATGGGTTATGATTCTGTTGTGTAGTCTTTGAAGAACCAAGTGAATACAATACCCATATTTCCAATTATTGATTTGAAATGTCAGTTACATTTATAATTCTACCATTTCGAAGTTGGATTTGATAATCATGCTCATGGAAAAGTTTATAAATCTTGAAGTGGATTTAAAAAAATTTCATATTGGTTATAATGCTCATAAAATATCATGCAAGGAAATAACCAAATAGTCTAAGACAATGATTGATGATATGAAAATAATGGATGATTTCTATGATTCAGTAAAGGATGATTTTGATTAGTCAGAAGACATGATCAAGAACCTCACAAAACGTTTTTCAGAGAATATGAATCTTGACCATGTTTCTTGAATTCAAGAGGATAGAGATTTGAATGGAAATCTCAATTCAGTTACTCTAAATTTGAAAAGGGAAAGTGAACTCATGGAAGAGTTAGAAGAAAAATTCAAACTGTAAGAAGAGGTCGTAAAGTCCCCAACCAAATTTTATAAGTCTCAAGAATGAAAAATCAAATTTCTTGAGAAGATAAATTAGGATAAGGTTTAGTTGATCAAGAAATTTGAAGATGATCACAAAGATATCAGGAAGTTTAAGGAAACCTTGAGAAAGATGACGTTGAAAGAAAAATAATGATGAATGATTCCTTAAAATCTGATCTTTTGTTGTATTCTCCTTGTAACAAATTTTCTAATGAAACTAAAATTTCTTCATATTTATTTTTTTTGTCTTGTATATTCCTAAAATTTCAGGTACATTTATTTCCCTTCCATTCCTTTTTAAAAATCACAAAGGGGGAGAAAATAATGTTCAAAATAATATTATGTTAAAAAGAAGAGAATACCTAAGTAAGGGGGATATTAAGAAAGGGGGGATTACTTAAAGAATATATTCTTAGGAAATGAGAAGTAAATTCTATATGAAAGATAATAATATGATTATTAGGAATTTCAAAACCTAAGGGGGAGTTAGTCGAATTCATCATGAATCCTAAGTAAAGGGAGATAAGTTTTTTATTTTAAAGTTCCAAAGAAAAAAAGACTTATTACATATATTCTTTTTCGAAAAGTTAGTTATGCTTTCCAAAAAGGAAAGATTGTTAAGTCAATAAGTATCATTATGATTTTTTTCATTCTTTATGTTTTGAAAATCACAAACACATCTTTTAAGGAAAATTATCTTTCTCTAAGAATTATTTTCTTAAGGAAAATTTTCTTTCTCTAAGAAATGTTTTATCCTTACTCTTGGTTTTCATTATCTTATTTTATGTCTTCTCAAACCAAGGATAACCTTTTTTTCTTAAGATAAAAATCAGGATCCTTTCCTATGATAAATCTTTATAGTTTTTAGATCCGAATTCTCTGAAATTCATACACCAAATTCTCTAAAATTCAGACACCGAATTCTATGAAATACAGACATCAAAATCACTGAAATTCAAACTCTAAATTTGCTAAAATTCAGACTCTGAATTCTTTGAAATTCATAATCATAATTCCTTAGAATTCAGACTCCCAGTTCCATAGAATTCAAAATCTGAACTCCTCATAATTCAGACTCTAAATTTCTTAGAATTCAAACTCCAAATTCCTCAGAATTGAGACTCCAAATTCCTCAAAATTCAGACTCTGAATTCCATAGAATTCATAAACTGAATTTCAATATTTCCAGAATATAATTGCTCATATTTTTTGAATCAGAATTATAAGTTTCATAGATTCAGATTATTCATATTTTTAATGTTAATTTACCTTCATATTATTTTATTTCAATTTTATCAAATCCTAGTTTCTTTAACATGGTATTGTTTTTCCTTATATATTATTTTTTATTAAGAATTATAATGTTTCCTAAGTTTTTATGACATGAAATGATGTATTATAATCTATTTTTAACTAAAAATTCATTTAGTGACACGTGTATAGGTCCCTCTTAAATTTAATAAAAAATATGACCATTGGAGGAGGAAGCTGATCATTTAAGTTTTTGCCTATAAATAAAAACTCATTTGAATGAGCTCATTATTGATTGAGAGATTACACATTTTGATTCTGTGAAGTGATTTATAAAGAGAGAAATACTCTCATGCTTCATGTGAACTGTGAAAAACTCCTTCAACCGTGAATATCTTTTTTAATCTACCTAGTGCGAATCAGATTGTTGCTGAGTACAAATGAGGGCTTTTAAGGATAGGAAGACCATAGTGCTGACTACCTTAAAGTTAGAGTACTTATGGGGATAGAAAGATAGAGGTACTGATTACCTTAAAGTTTGATGACTTTGGGGGATATGAAGACATAGGTTACGACTAACTTAAAGTTTGAGGGATTGCAGGGATAACAAGACAAACTTTGATATTCTTATCGAGGGATTACCCTAGTATGGGCAATAATTTTTTTTGAAAGTATAAATCAAGGGACCATTATCTAAGGTTATGGGATTCCCTTATCTTTGGGTTAAAATATTTCTTACTTTTTTAATTTCTTTGTTACAAGTTTTATTTTTTCTGTATTTTGTTAATGAAATAAAGTATAACTTTCTTATATATTCTTGTACTTACACTTACTCTGATAAATAATATTATATATTCTTTAAGGTAGAATCTTTCTCTAAGAAAAATCTGCACATGTTTTCTTAATTTTAACTTGATTAAGTTTAGTTTTATTAAAATTATACCTGGGCTCTTCAAATTAACCCTTTGATCTAGAACCAAAGGGGGTTTTTGAGGTTACCTTGTTTGAATTTGTTAAACATAGATTTTCTTTTAGTCTTAAAAAGGAAAATTTTAAAACCTACAATTCACCCCCTCTAGTAATTGAGTGTCAACATCTAGATTTTGATCCTACAATATTCTCTCTATTGGAAAGAAAATAGGAAGAAGGGTAAGATTTAGTATATTTTTAAGGGTGTTTTGGTAATTTCACCAAAAAATTTGGGTCACACGATTTATCAATATCATTCGCCAAACTGTGTTCTATCAGCTGTATAAAGGGGCATTTCACCCGGTTAGGCCGCAAAGTTAAAGAAACTATGCCCCACCATGAAACACCTATTCTACATTTGTATAGTTTTTTGCATGGTCATGTGGCCCCTGGTGAATGGTTTTGGAATTTTTTTTCCTTATATCACCCCATTGTCCATCTAGGCATGGTTAGAAGTAACCATATGAACTAATCGACACAGTTCCCACTAACTATGTGGTTAGAAATTTTTCCCCAAAAAGATGGGATTTCGACACCAAACCAACCTCATATACCCTCAATACACCCATGAACTCATTAGTCATCCTCATTAGGTTAAAAATAAAGAATTATACCAAATTTTTAAGGATCCATACTTGGGTTAAAAATCCATTTCTTACACAAGCGATCTCAAAAGGGTGATGTCTTTCTCTATAGATGATTGCGAATACAACTTTAAGGAGTATATTAAAATGATAGTCATAACACTAGTAATCACATTAAATTTATGTAGGTAAGAATTTTTTATTTATAGATATTCTTCTAGAAAAAGTATTGGGTTGTGTACTCATGAAAAATGATAAATTGATAGCCTATGTGTAACACCCCATGTTTTTTCTATATATATTTTATTTTAATTAATATTATGTTGAATAGAATGTGTAAAATAAAACATAAAACTAAGAAAAAACACATTAAATTTTATTGATAGGAAATATTTAAATATGAGGTAAACATTAAAAAAATATTAGAAAATAATATGAAACATCATTTAGAAAATTACATGAGGAATAAAACCACATGTTAATAAAAATACTAGAAACATAAAATATTTATTATTTTGGTTTTCCCAAAAGAACATAACCATAACTGATATTTTGTAAATAAGGAAAAGAATTATTATTATAATAGACTTGTTGAGGGACAATTAAATAAATAAAATGAATGAATTTAGTAATGTGTGTGAGGCTATATATAGGAATGAAATCCAACCATTATATATATAGTCATTGAAAATATGGTCATTGGATATCCAACCATTGGAAATATAATAGTTGGATATATGTTCATTAGTTCTATAAAATGGGAAATTTGTGTAATTTAAAATAAATTAATTCAAAATTAATAAATAATTCTCAAATGAAAGAAAATAATAAAATTTAATTAAAATATTTTATTATAAAAACATAATTTTATGAATTGTATATTGTTATTATTATTAAAGAAATTATTTTATATGTTCATAAAATTAAAATAAATATTTTCATACCAATGTATTGATAAAATTAAATAGTCAAAATATGAATAATTAATTTTATTGGGATTTGGTTAAAATTATTTATTGCTAAAAAATAATATTTTTCCAAAAAACAAAATTTTATTAAGTATTGTGTATTTTTATCTTAATCAATTAAATTTATCACATTTAAATTATTAATATAATTTAATTTATTAATGTATAAAAAAAATTAACACTCTTTTAATAAGTTATTGATATGAAATAATAGTAGGAACACTTACAGTTTAAGAGGACATTTTTCTATAAAACAGTTTATATAAATATATATATATATATATATATATATATTTCTGAATTAAAAGTTAAATTTACTATATCAAGAAAATAAAATAGATAAAATTATGTCAAAAAATTTATTCATCATGTACAAATTTTATATTAAGTTAAACTTAATTTTTGGAAAAAAAGTTCCAGAGCTAAAAATTCAGTTACAATAATAAAGGTAAAATAATGTAAACAAAGTTAAACTAAGTGGTAAATAATAATAAATCATGAAAAATTATCAATAAATTGTGTATATTATTGGATTAAATACCTATATCCATATTATTTTTCAACATTCTAGCCACATTACTTTTAAAATGAAGACCTTATACATTAACTAATCTGTATTTTTGAAAATTCCACTCAATAGTCGCCTATAAAGGACTCCTATTTTACCCTTCCATAACTAGTCAAACAATTTGGATTTATCTTGAATATCATCCCTTTTAACATATAAAAAATACTATTTCAACCCTTGGTATCATTTGTTTCATAGAAGTAATCTAAATTCCTTAATTCTGAAGGAAACCATGTCTAGAAAGAGAAACTTTTTCAAACTAAGTCCATAGTTCATCACCACCTTCTTCAATTACCTTCTCACATCCACTATTTCTAAATATCATCAACTATTATAACAATATTATATTAAAATAATTATACTTCTTATAAAATTTAATTACTAATATCTGACTCTAAACTATTACTCATTCACTCTTATAACCTATTCTTGTTTAGGTCGGTTTAACCCCCCACATGAACGATGATATAAAAACATCATAATTTTGATAATATATAATTTTAATGACATTAATATTGGAATATTTGGTGTAAAATAGTAATTTAGATCATGAATTTTTTTTGTAACTATTTGATATAAAATAAATAAATGGACATTATGTAGTAACCCATTGTAATCAATAAATTATTGAAAACATACTCATCATAGATTTCATTATCACAAACTATTCTGAGAAATTCCATTAAATAAACATCTATTTGAAATAATAATTATCACATAATTATTATGCTTCCTTTACTAATCTAGTAATAATGAACACATCTACCAGTGAATGAGGATAAACATCTCAATTATGAAACTTGTATGAAACAATAAACATCACTAACATATGATGATGAAAATAGACAATAACATAATAATATATTTGTAATGATTATTTATAAATAAATATATTAAATGGTAATATATATGAATAATTTTATGAAAAATATGATTAAGTTTTTTTATTATTAAACACAAGTTTAATGATTTTTTTGGGAGTGGGGAGTAAAGGTATGGGTTACTTTACAAATGTCATTTTGATATAAATATAGTTTATATTAGAACATCCATAAAGATAAATTATATGTAATTTTCTATAAAACCCATGTATTTTATTATTCCTTGGTTATTAATGGGATGTAAATGTATTCATACCACTTAACCTCCATTTAGTACAAAATTTATCTGAAAGGATGTTTGTATATGGAGTCAACTATATATTTTCTTTTTGTTAAGAATATTTATCTCTCATGTCCAAATTATCTATATTGTTTTATGGATATATTTATCTCAACTTATATCATTGCATAATGTATTTAATTAATGAGATTTAATTTCCTCCCAAAACTAATCTTATTTTAACCATTTAATGGCTATTTTCCACCAACATTGACCTTCTTTACAATGTGTGAATATAATCTCTATTTTTTATGGTTTCCATACTAACATATTTTCACTCCAAATTATTTGGTTTTAATTAAGAAACATCCTCCCCAGATTTCACAGTTTTACAATGAAATTTTTATTCCCATTGTTATTTTATATTTTCTTTTAAAATAAATGTTATTAAAATTACATAATGTATTTCTTATTATTTACCTAAATAATTCATGATGATCTTAATTTTTTTATCTATGTAAATACCATTTAATGTTTCTTATGCTTTATTGGGGATATTATATAAGTATTCCAATCACCCCCACTATATGTTTGATATATAATAATGTCTTATGGATGTTTTTAAGAAACTACTTTATTTTTATAGGTTAATTAAATCATGCCAGAATTATGAATATTTTCATGTTCATATTGAAAGAAGATGTATGGTTTTTTAATACATGTTTGGTAAGAATAGAATTATATGTACCAATATTGTATTAGTTAAATTTTATATCTTATGAGAATCTTTGGATTGGGGAGTGAACCCCAAGCCCAAAGTGACTTTATCCACTAAGATATGGGTGGGTCCATTATATCCCTCCATTGAATTTGGTAAATCTTTTCATCACATGAACTGATAAGTCTGAGTTATAGAGTAAATACAATATATTAAGGTAATATATCAAATAATTGAATAAGGTATTTATAGTTTACCTTAATATAAGGAATGATTTTATATGCTTATGTATATTCCAAATTATTAATCTTATTTTTTTTCAAGGATGATGCTTATTGAATCATGTTTCCACACTATTAATCATGACTTATGTTATGAAAAATGATTTATCCCATGAACCATTATGATTTATTATTTTTTAGCAATGATTCTAAAATTTTATTTCTAAAAAAATGATTATGATCTCATATCCATATTTTATATTTTTATCACTTATGATTCTCAATTGTTTTCTCTCATTTTTAACATTAAAAATAATCCAATCTCACCATTTCATAGGTTTTATTTCCCCAATATGTATAAAAAATTATTTAGGTGACTTGATTATATCATACATAAATATTACATAATTTTAGATGAATATTCAATACATATCATAGAAATAAAAACCCTATAACTATAATGGTTTAGTGTATTTTAAGACTTGATACAAAATCATCTTACAATATATCCCAAAATGTTATTCTCACATATTATACTTCATATAAATACCTTAAAAACATTTCTTCATAAAATAGTGAAAGGAAACATAAGAAGGGGAGAGCTTAGATGCTTAGTAATTGTAATCATAGGAGATATAAAATAATGACCATAAATGATCATAAGATAATCATTAGTGTATTATAACATGATCATAACTTATAGAAGTTAAAATAAATATATCAATGAACTTTAATCATGTATCTTGGTATAAGGATTTGTCTTAAAAAAATTCATAATTCCTAAGATTTATGAGTCATTAATAGTCAATCATGATCCATGAGAACATATCATAATCATAAGATATATATTTTTGGCATGAATATAAGCATAGAAAATAATTTCCTTATTCATTGATCATTTTTAGGACTATCATAGTGGATTAGTTTCACTCCACATTCCATAATTTCTTTATTCAAGGTTCACTCCAAATACTATCATCATAGACATAGTCCCATACTAAACTATGTTTGATCCCCATTCTAGTCTATATTATCTGAGGAGATATCAAACTTTTTCTAATTCATTGGAGGGATATATAAGTATGAACCCACAAGTCACATAATGAATACCATAAATATGTATGCTAGAAAATCATAAAACATTCATCATATCATCATATCATAACCTATGGAAAGGAAATCAGTTTCATAAACATTTAATCATTTCATCATATTATAACCCATGGGGAGTGGATGGGTTTTATAAATGTATCATCACTACATAATTAATATGTGGGAAAAATGAGTTTTATTGTATCATCCTTAAAATATAATCATTATAAGTAATATAGAGAATAATTTTGATGGTACCATAATATAATATCCCAGTGAAACATATAATTCATAAAAGGGTGTTAATATAGATGAACAATACCATTAAAAATCATTTAAACCATTATTTGAAAATTGTGAAAAATATCCATTTCCTTTTTAAAAATTTTAATTGAAGATTTTAAAAATATATATAAATTTATTTTCTTTGAAAATAGCCATGGAAAATTATAAAGTAATATTGAAATAAAATAATAGTAATGATTGTGAAAAAATTCTTCTATATAGTATAAGTTTAAAGAAAAAATTATTTTCACACATTTTTAAAAAGTCAAAAACGACTTGTTCAGAAAATATTTCATTAAAAAGATTCTGATATACCTCTATAAATAAAATAACTGGTAATTAAAATGACCTTTTAAAAAAAATTAAATTATAGGTAAAATCATACTTAAAATTAGGAAGAGCATCGATATGGAAGAAAAACATTGTCAACAAAAGTTCAAATATGGTCGATATTCATTTAGAAATATTTTCTAAGTCATTTTAAATACCAAAGAATGTAAAATTAAAGGGAATCAAGTAAAACATATAATTAACTAGTGTTAAAGAATATATATGTGGATCAATAAATTAATTTCATATAATTTCTCCTAAATTTCCCTTGAACACAAGAAATCCAAAAAATAAATGAGATTGTAACATAAACTCTTACCACTTTTTTAACTTATGAATCTTAACTCTCATGAATTAAATAATTTAAAATGATAATTATAATACCATTAATTTAAATATATTATTGAAACAACTTATATATTGGAAAGTATATACACCACAATAATGATACAAGTTTTGAATATGGAATATGTCTCACAAAAACAAATGTGAGATGAGAAACCCATACATCAAGTTGTGTATTGATTTGCACGCATTAAAAAAATTATCATAAATATATATTTTGTTTTAAATTTATTATATGACCATATATAAACATAAAATTCTATGTAAATCTACATTATAATTTTTTATTATCCTTTTACTTATAATTAGTTTATTAAAACTATCGATCTGGTAAAAAAAATTTGTTTTTCATGCATGTTTAAGTTTGTGGTTCTAGTACATATACATTGGTAATTGTTTGGTCATATACAAGAAATTATTTTTTAGATAATTATAATATCCATTCATAATATATAATTTTTTTATTATTCTTATAAATTGGTGAGGAAAAATGAATTACATCACTTCCTGGAGATGGTAGTCTGTTCATATTGACGAGTGATGTTTCCACTTTTCGATATAATGGAATGAAATAGAGGTAAATAAGAACTAACCTTTTAGAAAAATTATTATATATGAAATAATATATATTCATTAAATATACCCATATTATATGAAATTTAATGAGTAAATGAAAAAAAATCACATCACTTTTTAGAGGTGAAAGTCCACATATACACAAGAGCGATGTAACCATTTTCCAATAGACAGGAAGCGAAGAAGGAAAATAATAATATTATAATTATATTAGAATAATTATTACATAATTATCATTTATAAAAATCATTTCCATAATAATATAAAACCATGAAAACTAGTGATGTAAATTGAATCATATCACTGCATGGAGGAGGTAGTCCACACATACACACAAGGGATACATTAATTCACTATTTAATTAACAAGGAGATAGAAAATGATTGTGTAATCATCATAATAAAGTCTCATTATATTTTTGATACAGATTAATAATTTTATTATACATACAATTATTTTATAGATGGTGGAGGAATAAATAAAACTGGTACTCAGGTAAGATTTATACCTCTTCATTCAGAAACCTCCTTGGGATTACACATTAAAATAAGAAAAGATGACATTTTGATCATAAAAATCTCTAGGAAATGGGTATGAATGTGAGGAATGGATTTTTTAGGGATTTTCTAATCTAATAGGCTCTTAAAATTTTGAAAATAGAGGATTGGTGGTTTGTTTTTATAGTGAAGTAAAAGAAACACTTGGAATTACTTATAAACTTTAAATATAATAAATTAGTTTTCTTGTGAAATTGAAATAAAGTGAAAAAAATATAATATAAGATAATTAAAGTTTTAAATCCCTTCATATAATAAATTTTTTATAGGTTTATGTAGAATTTTAAACTTTAACTTTTGGTTTAACCCCATCATTTCCAAATTTTAACATTTACTATGGTAACAATGTTTTCCTTCTTAATGTGTTATAAATTTAATTCTATGTTTTAAATTATACTATAAATGGTAAAAGGATTAAATTTCAGACCATATATAATTCCTATTATCCAATTTCATGATTTTTATGATTTTTAAATAATTTAATAATTTATTAATTGATAAAAAACTATTAATTACATTTTAAGAACTATTCAGGTATTTGGACTTAAAATACATAAATATAGGAATATAATTAAAATATAAACTCTTAAAATATTAATAATAAATTATTAATAACCATAATATTTATTTTAACAAAAAATTAGTCAAAAAAATATTACTTTTAATGTTCTAAAAATCATTTACATTGGTTTGTCTTCTGCTGGAACATAGAATGTGTCACCATTGTGTAAGAATTTATGGATGTTATACCATCACTAAAAATTATAAATAAATTAAAATCATAAAAATAAATAAATTATTTTAAATAAAAACTTTAATATTCTTCAATAACATTTTTATATCCTTATCTGATCATATAAGATAAATTAAAGGCATGAGAGTGACATTTTGGAGTTCCCCTTTACTATAAATTATATAATGGTATTAATCATTGTGAAATGGAACAATGATTCCATATTTTATAATATAATAATGTATTGAAAAAATTACACTCATAAAATGAAATATATTCAAGTGTATGGATGATTTTTAATACTTAATATATATTTATAAACTAGTTTATCTCATTCTACCCTTTACCGAGTTAATAAATTTTACCAAGAGAACTATTCATAATGTCCAAAAATAGAAAAATTGACAAATTTAATACCCTTAATTAAAAATATATAATATATTTTTGAGGATTTAATTTTTAGAGTTTTCATAAATCAATTTTAACAAAAATGAAAAAAACACATTGAAAATCAATTTTCTGATAATTGTATTTTTAAACATAAAAATGAACTTATATCAAAATAGAATATTACATTGATTCCTATTGAATTATTTATATATTTTTTTAAAAATGAATCTAATTTTAATTTAATAAAAAATAAAAAATGTAATGTTACTTTTAAATTTCAATTTTTTAAAGAAAATAAATGATAGTTATACAAAACTGGATATTTTTCAGTATTCACTGAAAAATAAATAATTTATGAAAAAATCCTAACAAAACTTCTTAATATATTATTAAAAAAAGTACATAAGAAATTATTTTCACCCCATAAAAAAAATCTATAAATGATAGAAATTAATTGTAACTTAAACACAAAAAAAAATCAATAAAATGAATTTTTTAAGAAAATTTTATTTTGTAGCATTAAATAAATTTACTGAAAATTGAGTAATATTTTATTATGAATGAAAAAATAAATTTTCATTATATAAAACCAAAATATATATTTTCATAATTTTTTTACTATTCATAACTTTCAATTTAATAGAATGGTTATAATGTTTATATTTAAATAAAATTATTTTTTAGAATATCCTTACATGATTTCTTTCTATTTGATAAGAATAATTTCATCCTTTGGATATCCATAGATCAATTTCACCTTCATATAAATCAATATTCAAGATGAATTTTTCATGCCTAAATCACTAAAATTAAATTTTAATGGATCATAAGATAAATAAAATAATGAAAATCTATTGCTCTTATATCTAAATATTTAAAAAAAATGGTTAGTACATGTTATATAATATGGATAAATATTCATATACTAAAATAATGTGTTAATCTTGAAAACATCATTAATAACACCCAAAAGATAAACTTAAAAAAATTATATAAAAAGATATCCTTAAGAATTCTCTAAAATATGTCTGAAAAAATTCATAACCGATTTTTTTTAATAAAAGGGTCATTAAATTTCCAAAATAAACTTACCTTTAATCTCTAAACGACATAATGTATCTCATAACATCACACACAAAACACATGAATTCCATGATCATATATTCTCATAAAGAATTGTAATACTTCCCCAAAAGACCCATGATCAAATTCGGGAAGGGACAAATTTCCCGGGTTACTGTAGCAGTACTGTAGCAGCAGCGACACTGTAGCGACGGAGGGACTGCAGCAGGTACTGTAGCGGTGGCTGTATTGTAGTGGTGGCTGTACTGTAGCAGGCACTGTAGCAGCGCGAGTACTATAGCAGTACTGTTCACCGAGTGGTCCTTTATGCCAAAAATATGGGCTTTCAAGCCTTGTATTCAGGACACTTGGCCTTGGGCCTTCTGGCTATATAATGAGTCTCCCTCTACCCAATCTAAAGAGGTCTTTGCTTTAAATAATAAATTGAGGCTTTGACCCCAACCTTTAAAAAAAATCATAATACTTCCCCAAAATAAAATGAATCACCATAAAACCTCAATTAAAACATAAATACTTCCAAAAAATTAACTCTATCCTTATTCCTTATATAAAATCACAAACTATCAAATTTAATCCATAAAACTAGTAATGTAGAAAACTTCATCAAAGTTAACATAAACATCCTTTCCATTAATTCAATAATAAATTTCAAGGAAATCAATAAAATCCAATTTACTTTATCAATATCAATCATCTATTTATCCCGACTAAACATTACTATCTCAACTTCATGAACATATTAAGGATTATCTATCCCTCAATATTTTTTTTTCTAAAAATATCATCTTTCCTATAAATCAATTTTCTAAGATATTAGTACCATTTTATATATTCTTTTAAACCCATAATAAAAACTATTATAGAATAATAATTATATTTTTCAGGATTCTTATAACCATAATATAATTAATAAAACACTTCAATAATATAATTATTGAATCCCAATTCATAAACACTTCAATTATTTCACTTAAACTAATGAAATTAATAGAACCTTCATTGATCTATGATTTATCCTTTGAATTTTGAAATTGACTTAGATATGTCTTGAGTTCTCTATACATAGAACATTGAACTATAAATGGTACTATAGGATGCACTTCATTTTACTTCCTTGGTAATTAGTTTCTCTATGACCTTTTTTCTACTCATAAAACATATTATTATTCCTTTAAAAAATTTCCCAAAGTGCATGTTCACACATACTTAACATGTAGGGAGATAAATATTCTCCCCTTTATGATATTCAATAACTAATCTCCCTTGAAACTCTATTTTTCTCTTATAGGTGTGTTAGGAAATTCGCCTATGTTGAAATTTTTAATTATATAACATATAGTTGATTGGAAATAATTATAATTCCTTTTATTCTAAATCCCCATTAATTTGGTTACTCATGGTTAAAATCACTCTAATGTTCATCACATTTATCATTAACATGATTCCTCTAGATTCCATCAACTAAATAAAACTAAAAAACATATTGCGAGCAAAAATAATAATAATGAATCCAAATGTAATGATGAAAAATCATCTGTAGGATGTCTAAATCATGGAACATTAATTTCAATATATGGTACCAAAGGTTTAAACTAGTTCATACATGATCATCATCTATTCAAATCTAACATAAGGTTTCATAAGGAAGATATTGATAAACACATCCATATCCCTTGGAAATGTCTATCTAGGTGTGTGGTCTTAGACCCACTCATCCTTCTCTAGTGATGATCCAATGAATGCCTAATCCTACCTTTTAAGTGTTATTACTTATAAGTGCATATGTTTTATATCCATATCCACATTATGGTATCCAAACATGTCGATATTTCTATGAAAACACATGATATCAACTTTACCAGAACTTATGTATGTTATCCTATATATAGACTTATCCACAAGGTATTTAAAAAATGATTCCTTATCTCTAGAAAAACTAAACCCTACACTGATACTAACTAAGGTGACTCAAGAATATCATAAATAAATATTAAATCATTTTTTAGAAATATTCAACACATTTTATAATAATACAAACCCTATAAATGTAATGGTTTTTTGTCTTTGAATAATACATATAAAATAATTATACAACAACTCCCAAAAATTAGTTCTCACATAGTAAACTTATTAGATATACCTAATACAAAATCATTCTTCATAACCTTGTTAAATGAAATATATCAAAATTCAAGCTTAGATGCTCATTATGGGAAACCATAGAAGATATCAATCAATGGTAAAAAATGATCATAAGATAATCATAAGTGTGTCATAATGAGATCATGATATACAATACTCATACCTAATTAGTGAAAGATATTTAATCATGAATCATTTTTTATAAAAAAATAAATATGTCATAATAGTATATAATCATAAATAATAATCATGGTCCATTAAAAGACATCATAATTATAATTCATACTCTTGTTTCTAACACAGAATCATAGAAAATCATATTCTTAGTGAAGGGTCATATCCAAGTCTATTATAGTGGATTGGGTTTACACACTATTACATCATTTCCTTAGTCAAGGTTTACTCAAAAGTTTATCATAGTTGTAAAAGTACCTTACTGAACTGATTTCACTCACTATTCAATTCCATATTATCTCATGAGATATCTATCTTTATCCAATACATAAAAGGGTTATATAATTTTGGTTACACCTTCCATATAAAGAAAAATATTCATATGTGTGCCACAAGATAAAAAATATTGCATAATTTCATCATATCATCATATTATAACACATGAAATGGAAAAAGTTTTCATAAAAATTTCATCATTTTACCATTGTATAACCCATGGAATATAAATAAGTATAATAAATGTTTAAATATTATATAATTAACATGTGGTAAGGAAATGAGTTTCATTGAATCATTCTAAATTCATTATCATCATAAGATACCTAGGGAAATAAAGTGGATTGTATCATATGATCATATCCCTTGTGAAGTATAAATTTTTTTAAATGACGTTGACATAGATCAAAAACACAATTAAAACTATAATTTAAACTATTCATTGAAAATATGAGAAAAAATATTTTTCTTTTGATAAATATTTAACATAAAATTTAAAGAATATAATGAAAATTATTATAATTTGAAATAAAAAAGGAAACATGTAAAGGAATATTAAATTAAAATAATAGTTATTATAGTGGGAAAATTATTCTATACCGTATATGTTTAAAGATAATATTCTTTTCACACTATTGAAAAAAATTCAATAACAACTAGATCAGAAAAAGTTTAATTAAAATGATTCCTTTTAAAAAAATTAAATAAATTAATTGATACTGAAAATTAAAATTTTAAAACATTTCACATATCTGAAAAAATATTCCATAAAACAAATTTTAAAAGTATGTATGTGTAAGAAAAAGTTCATAAACCAAAGAGGAAATATGGATGAGTTTTCATTAAAATCATTTCCATGATCATTTTAAGTACCAAGGAAATTTAAATGAATGGAAATAATATAGATATAATAAATAGCCATAGGATAAGAATATAGATTTGGTTCAAGAAATTATTGTCATAAAATTTCCACTAAGGTGACCTTGAACATAAACAATATTGATAATAAATGAGATTATAACATAAACTCTTACATCTATTTTAACTTCAGAATCATAAAATCCATGAGAAAATAACTTAAAATAATAAATTTAATTCCATTAATATAAATAGATTCATTATATAACATATAAAATGGGTATTATGTACACAACTTGAATGAAACAAGTGGTGAATATGGCATATGTATCATAAAAACAAAAGTGAGATGAGAAACCATTAACGTATGTCTTGTCTTGCTTATTATGTGCTCAAATTTCATTTATAAGAAGTATATATTTTTTAAAAATATATTATCGATCCATATTTATATATAACATACCTTTTACCAGTCCTTTATAATTTCACGATATTTTTTATTAAAAATTTCTTCCTTAAAAATTACATTTGGGTGAAAACTGGTTTGTTTTCAATGCATGTTTATGTTATATGTTTATGGTAATTATGATTTGGTCAAGGTTTTATCAAATATTTAAAATTAATGATTAAATAAGTATAATATTTATTAATCATATATAAATTTATAATCATTAATATAATTAATTGATGAAAAATGAACTACATCACTTCGTGAAGACAGTAGTCTATATGTATGTAAGAGTGGTGTTTCAACTTTAAATGGATGAAATTAAAGAGAGTTAAATAATAATTAAACTTTAGAAATAATTATTATATCATAATTATAATTTTAATAATAAAATATATCCTTGTTACTATACATATAATATGTTAATGAAAAACAAATCGCATCTCTTTATAGAGGTGGTACTCCACGCATACACACGAGCAACGTTATCATATTCCAACATATTGAAAGGTAATAAAGTTCATTAGAAATTATAATTATAGAATAATAATTATTCAGTAAATATAATAAACATTAATTCCATAATAATACACAACCATGATAGATGGTTATGTAAAATGAATCATATCATTATGTGGAGGCAGCTGTCCACGCATATGCATAAGTGAAGCTTTCATTTCCAATTTGATTGAAATTGATATGGAAAAATATTGTGTCAGAATCATAATAAAAAATAAGCATATTTATGATACATAATTAATCATGTTATTATGGATACAAGAGATTTAGATAATGTGTAAGTATAAATAAAATTTAAATTGCTTTATTAAGAGTTATACCTCTTCATTCATAAGCCTCCAATGGCTTAAACATTAAAAAATGAAAGGATGGTATTATGATCACACCCAAACCTATAGGATATGGGGAGTGATTTTAAGAAATTATTTGGGTAGGTATCAGTTGAGATAAGAGGATCTTGAAGTGTTGAGGAGATAAAAGATGTGGTGTCCTTTTATAATGCAGGAAAAGATATAGTTTAAATTACTAAAAATATTTAAATATAATAAATTATTTTTCATGTGAAAGAGGAACGGAGTGGAAAAAATAGAATATAACATAGGTTAATGTTGAAATATCTTCAATTAATAAAATTTAGATAGGCTTATGTGGCATTTTAAACCATATCATTGGTTTAACAACATCGTTAACTAATTTTATCCTTAGCCATGGCAATAAAAAGTTTCATTTTTAAATGGTTATAAATTTAAATCTAAGTTAACAATTTTCCCAAAAATAATAAAGGGAGGAAATTTTATAACATATTACATCTCTATTATCATATTTTATAATTTTTATGATTTTTAAATCATTTATGAAATTAATATTTATCAAAAAATACCATTAATATCACTTTTATAACTATTCACATATTTTGAGTATAAAGACATTAAGACTGGAATATATTTTTAATATAAATTCATAAAACAAATCTAAAACATTATTCTTAACCAAATTGTTTTATACAACATAATTAATCTAAAAAATTACTTTTTATGTTTTTAAAATCATTTACATTGGTTGTTCTTATGATTAAATTTTAACTATGTCAGTATTGTGTATGAAATTAAGATAATTATACCATAACTAAAAATTAAAAATAAATTTTAATAATAAAAATAGATTAATTATGTTCAAAATAAAATTTTATATTAGTTTATAAAATCTTATTATCCCTGTGAAAGCATATAATAGAAATTAAAATCAAGAGAGTGACATATTGGAATTTTCCTTTACTTAAAATAATATAAAGTTATTTATCTTACACAAATGGAACCAAGGTTACATATTTTAGAATATATTAAGTGAATAAAGGAATTAAATTAATAAAATTTATTATTTTAAATATTATTAATGTATTTTAATACATATTCAATATTTTTAATCTTGTTTATCACATTTTACCCTTTATTGAGGTGATAATTTTACCACCATTACTATTCATAAAGCCTAAAGATAAATAGGAACTATTTAAAAATATTTAATGTAATCATTCCAAATATGGAATAAATATTTTAAGATTCAATTTATATAAGTTTTAGAGATTAATTTTAATACAAATATTCAAAACACAATGAAAATGAATTTTTAGGTAATTTCATTTCTAAGCATAAAATGAACTTATACCAAAATGAAATATAATGTTTATTACTACAATATTTTTTAGATTTTGTTTAATAAAATGAATCTTATATTACTTTAAAAACATTTATAAAATATAATGGTACTTTTAAATATCTTTATTTAATGAAAATAAATGACAGTTTTGAAATATTTTCTTTTTTTTTCAAAATTCACTGAAATTAAATCTTTTTAAAAAAATTGAAAAACTCCACCCTAAGATAATATTTAAATAATGATTTAAAAAATTATATTCATTATCTTAAATAAAATTTTATTTTTTTTTATAAATTAATTATAATTATCATATACAAAATACTATAAAACCCATTTTTAAGAAACATATTTTTGAAGTATAAATTGGATTTACAGGAAAAATATTAGTATTTATTATGAATCGATAAATAAATTTTCCTTATCTAAAACATTTTTAAATTTTCTCGATAAATTTATTATTCCAAATAATAAATTCCAATTTAACAGCTAGGTAACAATTGTAATATTTAAATAGTATTATTTTTATTATATATCGTAAAGCTCAGTGTTCAATGTTAAAAAAGATATCAAGCATATTATTCTATCAAAATAAATCATCAATGTATTACAACTATTACATATGATATATATATATAAGGTTATAATGTGTAAAGAATATTTTTTTGATTTTTTTATGAAAGGTTATAAAATAGTTTCATTATGTAGCTTATCACAAAAGACACTGAACTATAGGTTCTCACATGTCATTTATTTTGAGATATAATTAATATTTATATAAAATGATGTAAAATGAATGTATATTATGACTAGGTCACCTAAGTTGGTATTAGAGTGGGTTTTAGATATTTTTTGGTATTATGATGTGAATAATGGAAGGATAAATCGTAAAATAACCTATCATGGACCAAAAGAGATGTTGGATGAACCCAAAATTCGAGGGGTTGAATGAAGTTGTTATAATATAGGAAATATTTTTATTAATTTTCCTTGTTATTTATTTTATTTTCTGATTATTATTACTTTATATTCACACTAATAATTTTTTTTAGTAAGGGATTGAGGAATGAATCATGATTTTTGGTTGGTGATAGGTATGCTCAATATTATAAACATCTTATTTAACCCTATTTAAATGAATCACATAATATATTTAGAAGAAATGAGTACTATTATTTCAAATTACTAATTTCTAGATATTGAATTATCAATGAAAACTCAAGTTGTATGATGATTACATCACATATCTATAACTCTTACCTAATATAAGTTTACTATAATATGCTCATAAAAATATTTTTATACTCATTTTATTAGAATTTTATGTGATTATAGGCATGAATTCCTCTCTCTACATAAACCAAATATTTTTTTATGATAGGGAAGTCAAATTGTATATTCTGAATCGACCAATGATCATATATTGATGAATCATTTACCATTAACTCACTATGGAAATTACATACAATATATGAGTTTTAATACATAATCATGAGAAATATGTTTCTCAAATAGTTATGAAGAAAACTCAATATAGAGGATATTTTAATTATTAATGAATAAGTTGATTATTTTCCTAGTCTTCCCCTAAATTTTTCAGTTTATTTTTCTATAGAATGTATAATTGGTGTTATTCCCATATCAAAGACTCCCTATAGAATGTCCCTGATTAAATTAAAGTAATTGAAGAAGAAACTCCAAAATAATATGGAAAAGGATTTTATATGATTAAGTGATTCTTCATGGGTTTCCCCAATACTTTTTTTATTAATAAATATTTATAAACGTGTATTTATAATGATTAATAAGAACATAACAAAAATATTATCAAGAAGAAATATCCTCTTCTCCATATGGATGAATTTTTTTAATAGTTGTGACGTGACAAATATTTCTCAAGGATTGAACTTAAATAAAGATATATTAAATCAGGGGAGAAAGAAGTGGATGTTCCCAAGAATTCATTTTGTACAAGATATGATCAGTATAAATTCTTAATGATACATTTTAAACTCACAAATTCTCATTATATCTTCAAAGATATTATTTATAGAGTCTTTGGATATAACCTCATTAAACTTTTGGTAGAAATTATAGATGATATTATCATATATTCTAAGAAAATAAAGAACATGGAGATTATTTGAATATTGTGTTTAATACCTTGAGAAATAAAAAAATTATAATTTGGGTTTAGAAAATTGAAATTCATACTGTATAAATTATCATTCTTTAGAAATGTAATCACAAGTGAGGTTATATCTACAGATCCATCAAAGATGTAGGTTATTGAATAATTTAATATAATAACTATGATAAAAGATATCCATATACTTCTTGGATTATATGTATATTATTTATTTTGTATGATAAATTTATCATAACATTCAAATCCAATAACAATGGTAACTGAGAAGGGGTTCAAGTTAATGTGAACTGATGAATGTAACAAAAATTTCTAGGTGATCCATAGAAGATTGGTCAATACACCTATACCCACACTAACCTATAGAGGAGAAGGATTTTAATATATAATTATACATAAAATAAGGTATTGAGACATTTCCTCATGAGGAATGACATGGGGGTAGTATATGATTCATGTAAATTAAAGATTCTTGAAAAAATTTACCCAATGCATGATTTAGAGTTATAAATTTTAATATTTCAATTGATGATTTACATGAATTATTTTATAGAGAAAATTTCCAAATATAAACTTATCATAATATCTTAATATATATATTCACATATAATAAGTTTAACATGAGCCAAAGGAGATGGTTAGAGTTGTTCATGGAGTATAATTTCTTTACACAATACCAATTTATGAGGGAAAAAAGGTAGCTGACTCTGTAATAATGAAAGATCATGCTAAATTATCTATGGTGGGGTTGTAAAGAGACCCAATTTTATTTGATTTTGAAATTATAGAATATCAAATCATAATGTATATGAAGAAATATTTTCATTACCAAATGACTGCTCAACTATATACCCATATCATGATTCAGGAGGCATAGATAAAGGATATGTGTCTACATAAAAAATAAAAAATATTCTATATTTAAAATTTCATAGAGATGGGAATATAAGATTGGAAGAATGAATATGTGTTCCATAAATAATAAAATTGAAGAAATGTTTGTTGGATATTATGCATACCTCATCATTCATTATCCATCATAGAATCAAACAGATATAAAGAGATCATAATAATCATTTTTTTGGGAAAATATTAATAGGGAGATTGTATATTATATATCTTGATTCTTAGTATGAAATCAAATGAATTCCAAATTTCATGAATCTAAGGTATTATGAAACTATTACCTATATTAATACAGAAATGGGAGAACATCACCCTATATTTTATTATAGGTAGTCCTAAGACCGCTATATTCCATAATTACATTTATTATTAGTTAATTACATAAAAAAATCAGTTAATTTTATCTCTCTTATGCAATATTTATCACTCAATTGTATTTATAAGATATACATTATAGAAGTTGTAATGCTTCATGTATTTCCACTCTAAATCATATTTGATCAATATATTAGGTTTACCAAAATTTTTTAAAAAAGTTTTCAACAAGTATTGAATACTAAGTTGAGCATCAATAGTTCTTATCATTATCATACTGATGGTCAATCTAAAATAATTATTAAAAATCTTGAAGTAATATTGATGTACTATTCAATGGATTCCTAATAAGTTTTGGATCAAAACCTTTCCCTAGTATTGTTCCCATATAAAAATAGCTTCAATTTGATATTAAAATGTAATAATATGAGGCTCTATATTGGAATAGGTTGATAACTTTAATATATCAAGATGATGTTAGAGAGTTTATGTTTTTGTTATTGGATTATGATAAAGAGATGGATGAGAAAATTTAAACCATTCAATGACACATTAAAACTATAAAAATCCAAAAAATAGCTATTTTGATAATTATTGATGGGATTTTGAAGATTTAATTTACAGATATTATCTTCCTTCGAATATCACCATTGATTAGGGTTATGAGATTCAAGAAGAAGGGGATGTTTATACCTATATATAATGGACCTTTATAAATCCTCAATCATGTGGGGATGTAATATTATCATCTTTCACTTAATCCAAACCTCTCTCAATTTCATGATATGTTTCATGTATAACTTTTATGGAAGTATATACATAACCCTTCACATGTGTTAAAACTAGAGGCTATATAGCTAAAACATGATCTTTATTATAATAAAACACTGGTAAAAATCATTAATCATAAAGATAAAGTACTTTAAAATAAGACCACTCACATGGTTAATTTTATATAGAGGAATCATAAGTTTCAGGAAGAAACAAAGAAATAGAAAGATGTAATGAAGTAGAAGTAAACTCATTTTATTATCAAAATAATGAAATTTCAAAGTTGAAATTTCTTTATGGGGGTAGAATATAACACGCCATGATTTTACTATGAACTTTCCCTTTAAATAAATAATATGTTGAATATCTTATTTAAAAGGAAACATAAAACTAAAAATAACCAGAATACATTTTATTGAGATAATATATTATTATTTGAGATAAAGATTAACACATTATGAGTATAAATTATTAAATATCATTAAGAAACTTACAAGAGGAGTAAAATCACAAGTAAATAAAAAATATCACATACATTAAAACATTATCTATGTGGTTTGTGTAGAACCACGACCTAAAACACCAAGTTCAAGGAAGAGTGCTGCATATCCTCATACATGCCTCCTCATATAGAAGATATTTCCAATAATTAGTGAGGGTTTGAATACCATAAGTGGGCAGAATATACCCTTAGTATCAACAAAATTATGTATAAATAAAACCCAATTGAAATAATAATAAAAATGAAAAACAAATAACATGGAATATTTCTCAAGTAATACAGAGTAATAAACCAAATACCCCCAAAGTGGATGGTAAAACAAGAGTACAAGAATGATAAATAATAATATAAAACATTATGTCATCCCTTCATAGCCAGTATTGGTACCACCTCCAAACACAAAGCTCTATCTTCTAAATCCCCGATGATGGTAATTTTTACTTCCCTGGGTCTATGATCATAAATTTTTTATGCACATAGATATTTCTATTTATAGTTTGAGTATAATCCCACTAGGACACAAACAATGTATCTTTAACATAATTTCAAAATAATGATATAATAGTTTATTTGATGAAATGATGTAAATTAATAAGTAAACATACATCCACACTTATACCAAGTCTTCATGTACTAATAAAACTTCCAAAAACCCCATTCCCACCTTCTTTGGAACTATACTTGTAATGAAGTCAATACATATCACCACATGTCACAAGACATGACTCAAGTCCCATCGTTGGATGGCACCCTATTTCTGTCAGACATGTTACAAGTTCCACCTTTATAGAACACCATATTCTCAACCTTGATTGTGGTCATGAATTGGGAAACTTCCTACCCTACACTCATGGTGATTATAGGAACACCTCACTTCCCACCATGATTGTGATCATTAATAGTAATTCCACATTCCCCACCCTGATGGTGGTCACAATCCTCACACATGTATGTAAATATCCCATGTTGGATTATAGTCAAATGATACTCAAAAACCCAACATGGTATACTCCCCTATCATACAACATGTCCTTGATCTGACTCATACCATCAAACTAACAATAGTTATAGCCATTGTCACATCATCACATTTCCCATACAAGGGGTTATCTACCCAATACTAAGAAACATATTCATCTTTATATCTAGAGAATATTTCTATAATTTATGAAATATCACATAAATTTGGTTTAGTACAAAGGAATAATAAGTCATATTAAGAATATTAATCAAGGGTCTATAAAAAAATCATAAGAACACTTATCAAGGATGGATTACAAGGCCCACTCAAACACCCACATAAAACATGTATGAATCATGGGTTTCAACATTATATAATTTAATAATGAAAACATAATATACAATTCACCTTTATTAAGGATCTTCCAACCTCTAGATCATAGCCCTAAAAGTCATATTTTTATAAGAATATAGTCCCATGAAACAAGATCAAACCCAATGTCTTAGTAACCATATCCAATGTCACATAAAAGTTTGATGACGAAGATTCTATATAGGAACATCAAGGATATAATGCAAGAGACTCACTAAAGAATAGTCCCCATGAAAAATTCCACCAGGACATCATAGAATTCCATTAATCCCTATGATTTTTTTGTTTCACCTACACAAGTAATCATGTCACTAGAATAGAAAAATAACCAAATTTTAAGACATAATATCCTCATTCCATGATTTTCCAAGAAGGATATAAGAAATCGACTAGAATAAGAAAGTATCAATGGAGTTCTCCATCGAATCTCCCCCAAAAAGAAGCACAAAAAATTTTATAAGGGTCACCTAGATCAACACAAATAAAAGAAATTTCAATCCATAAATGGAAGAAATCATAGAATAGATAAAGGGTTTATCACCAATCGATCTTTTATCAAGAATTCTCCTAATATTCTGATATCTAAGAAAGAGTAAATTGAGTAATTTAATCGAAGTAAAATGAGTTAATAAGGAATTAATCATCCTATCGTTATGTTAAAACATGGTTTGAATACTACACATGGTTGATTAATAGAGATAAAAGGAAGAAGGTGAGTGTTTCACCTATTTCAAAGTGGCATGACCGTCACTAGGCCATAAACCATGGTCTAACAATGATGGTGGTGTTCTTGAACACTAAAGCTCAAAATAGTCATCCCTATGTTGTGTTCCCAAATCCCAAACTATGTTCCATCATCTTAGATTCTAAAACAGGTGTGGTGACGTCACTCAATCCATGAACCATAGGTTTCTTCCCCAAACACCATGCCATATCAACACCCATTTTCCCTTTTTTGTTTTACACTGAATCATACTTGGTCCAAAATGGTTTGTAATTTGGTATAGTGTTTTCTATTTTGAAATAAAAACCTCAAAACCGCACATTTATGCGTTCATACACCTCAAAAAACAAAATCCAATTTTCAACTATTTGAAGACTCAATATATTCCCTTAAAACATGATTAAACATGCATTAACATACCCACATAAATAAGGGTGTTACGATTTTCCACCTCTAAAGAATTCTCGTCCTTGAAACATATCTCAAAATTTGAGCTAGAATAACATGGGTCATTACACCTTCATGTCATAGTCCCAGCCACAAGTCACCTCCAAGACCCATTTATGCCTCTAAATGATCAAAACAAGATGATTAAATATCCTTTATAAAACATTCTCTCTCGAGTCTAATGTCCAAAATTCCAATCTTCATATGATACTTCCATCTCCAACTCAATTTCCTTATAGTATATAACATGAACAATATTGGGTATGTATATTTGAAAATGAGATATGTGAAAAATAACACAAAAATCAGTGATTCTAATGAAGATACAAATGATAATCCATAGTCCAAATATGATAAATAATCTCGAATAGTCCAAAAAATATTGGTGATATATTTCCCTTTTTTGAAGATGTTTATGACCCAATCGAGGAGTCACCAGCATGAAAATTTAATCGCTAATAGTGAACTCCAATGGTATCCTATTATGGTTGGAATATGATTTATATCTTCTTTGAGTGTTGACCAATAAATTCTTTATCAATTTCACTCTATTTGAAGTCACCTACACCCTGATTGATCCCACAATAGCTTCCAAACCCACCATATGCCAGCGTAATGGTGAGAGACAAGGTTCACCATAGAGAGCCTTATAGGTTTTTATATGAATAGAATCATGGTCATAGTTATTATAAGAAAAATACACCAAGGATATATGATCATAAAATCATCATCCAAAGACTAAGATTCAATATCAAAGCATATCATGAGAAATTTGGATCATCCGCTTAGTCTATCTATATGATATTGGGTGATATTTCCAGCAAAATATCAATTGAGTCCCTATATCTTTCTAAAATCCATACTAGAACTGCAAAATGGAACATGTGTCTATATTTTATACAATGATAAAGGGAACTATGTATAGACATAAAATCACAAAAACACATATCATTCCTAACTCATACCATCAAAGAGTCTCTTAGGTGAGTAAGAAATAGACCACCTTAGCCATCTGATTACCAATCACCTATACAATATCATGATTACCTGAGTTCCTTCATAACCTTGTCACATAATCTAGCATGACATCATCCCATTTCCACATGGAAATCAGTAGTGGATGGATAAAACCACCTGGATATTAATTCTGATCCTTTACTCTACAAAATTTAAGATATCATGTAAAAGAACTAGAAATACCCCTCAGTATACCTTAACATCAAAATTATCATATGATTTCATTATATGTCATTCTTGACTTAGGATACAATGTCCATTGTGAGGAATGGGAGTCTATCATAAGATTTTACATGAAAAGTGTTTGAACTATAATCCCCCCATGGATATAAATAAATTCATCAAAATATATGTACTAACATTATACTGGATAGACTCCCACCAACCACTCTAATATCACTACACACTCTGAATCTAACTCAAGTTTGTTATTCAACCAGTTTACTAAACCTGATGTGATTACTAAGGATAACCATATCATTTCCCCTCTCTCTTCATTTACATCCATCCTATAATCAGCCAACAAATATATCATATGTCACTCTTTTTGAAAATACCACTCTCTATGATCTTGTGTATCCCACATCTTCCTACTGAGATCATCTGTAATAACATTACACTTTCCGAGTGAATTATCCATCTCAAAGTTGAACATCTATTGATACTCCATCGAGTGTATATTCCTAAAATTCATGTATCACTATGAGAAGATATAGTAGAGACTCATGTGGTCTATATAGATAATTAACCTCTCTATAAAGAGATAGTTTTACCAATACGTCAAAGAATATACCACAACTGCCACCTCTAGGTTATGGGTAGGATAATTCCTCCCATGAAAATATAGTTAGATATACCCATAAGAAACTAAAAAATCATCCTACATCATCACAACTCCAAATATTAATATTGAGTAATCGAAAAAGACAATTTATCTTATCCCAGGTTTTATAAATATCTCTATTATAAATTTCCAAACATCTTATTCATCATAGTAAAAACATACTCACACTAATATGACCACAAAAATTCACCCCTTTCATGGATAGAGAAATCATAGGGGCTACCAAACATGTGAAATACACGATGAAATTAATGTAGTAATATAAAAAACTAAGAAGAATATTAAACTCAAATACATTATGAGGGTGAACAAAAGACATCACCACCTCCAACTTCTCTATGTCTATATAAATTCCAGGCTCCAACAGTACATAACCAAGCAAATTAACCTCTTGAATCCAAAAGTGTCACTTCAATAACTTTTCATAAAGCTAATATACTTAACTTATACCCAATAACATATCCATATGTATAGAATACCGTTTTGAAGTATATGAATAGATAAGTACATCATCAATGAGAACCACAATGAATGAGTTAAGAAAATCATGAATGATCTTTTTCATGAGGGATAAGAATTATGCTGTAGCATTTTTTAAAGAAAAAAATATCACCATGAAAAAATATAGAACATACCTAGTCCTAAAATTCATACTTGGTATGTCTTACTCTATTTACCATTTTAGATGGTATCTTAAACACATTTATACCATGTAAAATAGATAATTTCCTCACAATTTATCAAATAGATCATCAATCCTTATAAAAGGGATGATTTTATTCACCTTCACCTAGTTCAACATTCTATAATCCACATATACCATTTTTGAACAATACTAAATCATCTCAAGGATTTATTATCAATATAATAAATCACTTCCTCTCAATGTCATCAAGTTGAACATTGTGTTTATTCAACTTGGTTAGTTTTATACAATAAGGAAGAATAAATATAGGCTTCACCCATGTAATGAGTACTATTTTGAACTAAATCCCAAGAGGTAGACATAAGAATCCTTATATAAAAACATCCCAATAAATACCATCAATTGGAGGAAAATATAAGGGGGATAATAGTGATCCAACCAAAAAGATCTAATCCTTCATCCTAATATATAATATCTATAATATGACACAAATTCAATCACACTCTATGATCTCCTAACTACAAGTAATTAGTCATTAAAAAATTCTCCCACTTATTTTTGGTAAAGGATACTCATATCTAATAATAGTTGATGTATGCACTATAGATCATAAGAAAATCCATCCCAAATATCACATCAAATATTATCATTTATAGGATAATGAAATCCTATAAATATTCTTATCTAGTGATCATTACAGGAAATTTTGGACACCTATAAAGACGGTCCACTTTAGTCCCTAAGGGTGTGTAGAGAGAAATAATATATGGGTATATTCTATCTGGTAAGTTTAGGTCATCTACCAATTGATTAGAGATACATTAATGGGAAACACCAGTATAATGTAATGTTATAGATAACTTATACGTAACATCCCGATACATTAAATTAATTTCCATTTGGAATAAATTTAATTTTATTTATAATATAGTTTATATGAAACACCAAGTTAATATTATACTATATACAAAACTGAAATTAGCTTATGTTTCACATAACACTAACTTTTCTTACGTTACACACAATACCAAGTTATTTCAATGGCTTGCATTACCTGAAAGATTGAGTTTTAAAAATCTATAATATACTATTAAAATTATGGTTATCATATAAACATTTTAAGGAAATGTATGAAAATTAGTAACTAAATTTGGAAAAAATAGTTTATATATGTTGATATTATTCTTTTGTGATTCATTAATTAGAAATTAATATAGAACCCAATTGAATATAAAGGAAATATTTTTATAAAAGAAATTATACATAAAACAAATTTTATTATAATAAATTAAGTTAATTATTATTATTAGATGATCAAGTGAATTTTTTTTATTATATATTCAATTAAATGATTTTAAATACATCAAATAGATTCTATAGTTATAATCTAAGAACAAACACAATTTTACACCTAAAAAGATATATTTTTTAAAGGTTGTTTTCTCAACTTTTAATAGCACACCTATTTTTAAACTAAATTTTGATACTTTCATAAACATTATTTGAAAAAATAAACTTCATTTTTAAAATTTTAATGTTAAAATCATCTTAGGGAGAAATTTTGGTATAAGAAGTTTCATTTTTGATGAATAGTGGAAAAGACTATATTTTAATTGAATAATTATTTTTATTCTAAATAATTTATAATTCTAAATTGTATATTAAATTAAATTTATTTTATAATTTGACAAATTTATCATTTATTAATTTAATTTATGTTATTTGGATTAATTTTTATTGAAAATTGATATAAAAACATTTCAAAATTTTTAACACTTTCACTTTAAAAACCCACTTTCCCGTCCCATCTATGAGATTATTTTTTTTAAAAAAATCCATGTATATAATTGGAATTTAGAAAAATGGATTCCATAAATTGAATAAAAATAAATTGTAATTTCTGGAAATTCCAACATAGTTTTTTACTAAAAAGTATTTGTTAATGAAATTAAAATTAATTCCAATGATTTAGGTGAAAATGAGTATACTTAGTGGTTAAACTTTAATCCTAAGGGGTCAAATAACCTATAAAAATGTATAAAAATAATTTTATGAGAAATATTTAGAGAATATAATATATTTTATAGAATTTGGTTAATTATTTTAGGCACATGATGCAATAGAGGCTTCCCATAGTTTTTACTGTAAAGACCCGTAAAATTCAAGGGAAATTTTTTTTCTTAATTTTCTTTGGAATTTTACAAGAGCGCGGTTTCAGACGGCACCTGATTCCGAGGCTCGGAGTGCCCGGAATCAATTTCCGAAGTTTGGCTCAGGTACGTTCAGTGAACGAACGAGCGTGAATTCCTAACTTTTGATCCGGTGCTCGGAATTGAAATCCGAGGGCACCGATGAACTCGCAGCGCCGATTTTCGCTTAAAGAGACCTTTTCGGAAGTTGCGTTTGTTGCGGGTTGAAAGTTAGTTTTTGGGTTTTTAGTTTAAGTTAAATAAAATTTGTGAAGAACAAATTTTCTTTTAACTAGTTAAATCCTACCAAAGGGAGTTGGGAGTGGGACCCACATCCACTTAACCTCCCTTGAGAGGATTAAGTGTGGTGGGGCCCACACGAACCCCAACTCCTCAAATTCTCTCAAAACCTCCCCTTTAACCTATTTCAATTAATGTTGACAACTTGACTTAATTAATTGAAGCGGGTTAATTTAAATTTCAAACCTTTGAAATTCTAAGAGGATGGTTGTGTAATAAAATAAGCTTAAGCTTATTTTATTTTGTTGGGTTGGTTTCCTTTGTTCTTGAGAGGATTTTGAGAGCTTCTCCTTCATCTTCAAGCTTTGACGAAGAACGCTCAACTTGACGAAGAACGCTCAAGTTCCGACTAAGAACGCCACTCCGCTCTTCTTCGTCTTCCGTGTCAACGAGAGGGAACTCCGCTTCCTCCTCGAATTCCCTTCGTCGGCATACGAAGATTCGCTAACGACGTATCACATCGTACGCACCTCTTCGTCATCGGATTTGACGAACGACGACCGCGACGCCCGACCTCCGCGACGTTGTCTTCCGCGGGACGTTGTCAAATCTTCGAACCTATACCCGAGGTAGGGGTTGTTGATTTATTGTTTAATTATTTTGTTCTTGATCGTGGATCTAGCATGTCTAACGTGAGGCAATTGAATATTTTAAGTTGTGTTATTATTTAACATGAGGGGGTCCGGACCGCATGAACACGGCCGAACCCCCTCCATCGTTCATGTTGTTTTATCTTGCGGGTGGAAGCAAGGTGGCATGGTGCCGTCGCACCACGCGGATGATTGTATGTTTATCTTACGCGACGCCGTCGCTCCGCGCCATGGAAGAAACATCAAGAACGCGACGCCGTCGCGCCGCGTTGAAGAAATCAAGGTGCAGCGGAGGGGCGCGGTGCCGTCGCACCGCGCCGGACGACGAACACCGCGGCCGGTTCCGGGCCGCGGCGGAACGAGGAGACCGGCGGCCGGGCCGCCGGCGTCGGAAGCCGAAGAGGGGACCGGATTTTCTGGTCCCGTTGGAGAAAACCGGCCGGCCAGCTGGCCGGCCGGATGGTAATAAACCAGGGGAAATTAATTCCCCGGTCAACACACAAAAACCCCCCTCTTTATGAGGGGGGGCGGTTCCTTTGAAGGGGGGGGGGCAGGATGCCCCCCGGTTTGTCTTCAAGCCGGCCCCCACGTGGGGGCCGTTTTTTTTACAAAGGGCGCGGCTATGCCGCGCCGCCCCTCTCAATCAAGCGGGGGGCTTTGCCCCCCATTTTCTGCCAATCAAGCCCCCCCACGTGGGGGGGGGGGGGGTTTGCAAACAGGCGCGGCTAAAAAGCCGCGCCGTCTTCAAATCAAGCGGGGGCTTGATTGCCCCCCGCGCTGCCTCCGTGCGGCGCCAGGCCGCCGCGGCCGCCGCGCCGGCCGGCCGGCCGGCCGGGCTGGGTCGGACCCGGGTCGGGTCGATCCGGTTCGGGCCGACCCAGGGGGGGGGGGGGGGGGGTCGGGCCGGGTCGGCCCGGACCCGGACCCCCCGTTTCGAATCGGATTCGGTCTTTTGGCCATAACTTGAGCCACGGACCTCCGAACGACGAACCGTCTGTGGAAACGCGATTCTTGGATTGAGACGGTCGTTTTGGTATATCGCACTTAAGGTTTCAGATTACTTTGAGTTCTACCGGGTTGGTTCGTTCACGAAACCAACCGGGCCTTCGGAGCGGAAACACTCTTATCTTGAGCTACGGACATCCGATTGACGTGCCGTCAGCTGTGTTGTGTTCCTCTTAGTGAGACGGATCTTTTGGCTTAATCCGCCCTAGGTTTGGATGCATGTGGAGTACGGTCGGGTTGGTTTTGCCTTAAAAACCAACCGGGCCCCGGGGACGAAAATGCCAATAACTCTCAGACCGGGCGTCCGATCGACGCGCCGTCTGTTGCGTTGAGTTCCTGTTGACGATACGGAACTTTTGGATACATCAACTCTGGACTTTGTGACAGTTGATGTATCAGCCTCTCGGCTCGTGGAGCGGACCCTCCGAACGTGCTTGCTGTGTGTGGGAACCCTAGTGCTGGCTGCGACTGTTACTGTGACTACTACTGCTACTACTGCTACTGTGACTGCGACGACGACAGTACAGAGATCCTGTGTGGATTCGACGACGACAACTACAACACTCAGTGATCCTACGTGGATCAGTGCTACAGGTCCTGTGTGGGCCCGATCCTGTGTGGATTCGACGACGACGACTACAGCACTCAGCGATCCTACGTGGATCAGTGCTACAGGTCCTGTGTGGGCCCGATCCTGTGTGGGTCTGATCCTGTGTGGGTCTTTGCGCTCAGCGGTCCTGTGTGAACCAGCGCCTACAGGTCCTGTGTGAGCCCGATCCTGTGTGGGTCTTTGCGGGGGTTAGTTACCTATCGATCCTTCGTGGGTCCGACGACTTAGATGGATCAGAGATCATCTTTATCGTCCTTTGAAGAAGTATACCTGTGTGAGCTGAAACCTTTTGCTTTCTTGTGTGGATTGTGTTGTACGATCCTGTGTGGATTACGTTTTTGCTTTCCTGTGTGGATCGTGATGTGCGATCCTGTGTGGATTACGTTTTACTTTCCTGTGTGGATTGTGTTGTGCAATCCTGTGTGGATTACGTTTTGCTTTCCTGTGTGGAATACGTTTACTTTCCTGTGTGGACTGAGTTGTACTCAGGCTCAGAGGTTGGAGCGTATTTGAAATTTATGACTTAGGTATATGTATGGGCATATACCTAAGCAGTGTCGGTTGTTACTTCGTGATTATACCTTCCTTTGTGGTTTATCCTTTGTGGATTTTGAGAGACCTTCCTGGGTCTCGGGGTCCCTACTGAGTAGCTTATACTCACCCCTGCACGGGCTTTGCCCGCACTACGTTGTGTTGGTTGCAGACGACGGACAACGTTGATCTTAACTGAGGCTTGTAGAGCAGGACGGTACCTGGAGGTGGACCACTGGGGGGGACGTGCTCGGAGCGGACGACGGGACCCGTGGAGCAGAGGAGATATCTGTACCCACCCTTTAGGTGGGATTTCCAGTGGACAGCTCGGTGTAGCGGCTTTTACTTTTCAGTTGCTGTTTTTCCCTTTCGAGTTGTACTTTACTTTCAGTTTGGGTTTGTATACTGGCCCATTTACTTTTCCGCACTTTCAGTTGTACTCTGCTTTTGTTTAGTGTTTACTTTCCGCTTGCTTACTCTGTGGTGTTTGTTTACTTTACAAAGGCAATGCCTTCCCTTTTTACCGGGATTTACGCCTTGGTGCTAGTCGCCAGCCCCTGGCCTATGGAAGGCGGGCTTGGGGTAGTCACGGCACGGACCTCGAGGGCGGGTCGTGACATTTACCTTTTTATATTTAAAATAATGTCACTCCTCCTGCACTATAAAATGGAATTAACCCCCCCATAACTTTTTCACACCTCTCAAGACCTTTGGCTCATCCAAACCGTACCCAAATAAGATCCAAAAATTCATACTCTCATATTATAATCCTTAATTTGAGAATATATCTTATTTTGGAAGGCTTTTGGCATAAACTAAAAGGAGTTTCCTGAAGAAGAGTTAATGTTCTTTAATGAGCACTTTCTTTTTACTTTTTTCTCCACTCATAAATTTGTTTTTATAGAGTGGTTATATAATTAAATAAGTATATTAAATATTCTGAGATTTTTTTATCTTAAGGTTAATACCTACACTCACATAAAATTCTATCAAATGGGATACGTGACCATCGTTCATGTGTATGGTAAACTACCATCACACAAAACAATGTCATTTGTTCTTATATTACCACCTTTCAAGGTATGTAATAATGAAGTATTTAAAGTTTATATATTATATTTATGATATTTATAATTTTTTACACTTATTTAATAATTATATAGTGTACACCTTAATGCTTTCCATTTTTTTGGAATCTGATATCATCATTTGTGGATGTGTGGACTACCGCATCCTCAAAAGTGATGTGATTCATTTACACTTTACAAGGAATGTATTAAGTATGGGATTAAAAAAATATGTGCTATATATGACATAAATATGATATTATAATTATAATATACATATGTATCATTTTTTTTATTTTAATATGAAAAAAATTAAAGCAACGTTTATGCGTACGTATGACCTATCGTCTTTATGAATGGTGTATTTCATTTCCTACATAAAAATTTATGGATTACTGTAAATATATTTTTACTGAATATATGTGATATTTATATCATAGTTTACACTCTACATATGATTAAATCATTATCTATGTAATAATAATGAAAAATAACAAGTTAAAACATACTCGAAATGCAAAGAAATTAACACACACAATAGTGAAAATAATGAAATATTATCAACAGGAGGGTTATAATGTGTTATAAAAAGATCATATATAATATCATAAATATTAATATGGTTCTAGAATAATTTAATAACATGTTTTAAACCATTATTAATGATGTTATATTGATTTAAATTCAAATGTGTGTAAGTTAAGTGATGTTCATCTTATTTTTACATATGTGAGATAATGTTCATATTCACCACTTACTTATTTTATGTGGTGTATATAATTTACTATGAAAATTTATATCATGAATTTAATTTAATTAATTATCTTATGATTTTAAATTTATTTTATTCTATCATGGGGCTCATGATTCAAACGATACTCAATTAGTTAGGGATTTCGTCTTAATTTACAGTCCATTGAGATTGAATTATTATTATGAACCAATTAAATTTTATGTGGTGTATATTATGATTATTTGAAATGTAATATCATGAAAAATTCATTAGTCATGGTATTTTAAGTTTAAATTGTAATTATTTTATCTAAATAGATTTTAATTAAGATTTTCCAAGTGGTAAAGAATTTTAGAACTTAATTTATTTTCATTGAGTTGTATTACTTCCTCATTGTCATCAATAATATATGATTATGTGTATAATGACTTTTTACTATATATTGATTTATTTACACTTATTTTAGTTTGATTTACAATTGATACACATAATCAATTCATTGGTTGATTCTCACTTCAATGTTATGGTCTTTTCAAGGTTTTATTGAAAAATATCATTTTATTGAAAATTTTTAACACATGAATTTAATTTAAAGGAAATTATTCAATCATTAATTAACAAAAAATTAATTTTATTCTACTTTGGTTATTCATGATTACATTCAAGTAAATTTACTAATTTTATAGTCTCTAGTACTTACAATATTTTATCAAATGTTTTTAATAAAATATGACTTCATTTATCTCTTTGGATGAAAATATGTTTTATTACAAAGATATGTTTTCTAAAAAATGTTTTCTAAAATATTTTATTTAAACTTTTAAAAATTATTTAATAAAATAAATTTAACCCACTTTGTTTTTTACAAAAAAATATCAAAGTAATTTTATTGTCACTTTCTGAACAATGCACTTTCCTAACCTTTTTTATAATGAAATTGAAATATTCCTTTTACCTCATACAGAATTACCCACCATAATTTATTCTAAGCCTCCTTTAAAAATATAAGAAGATAATTTTATTTAAAAAAATTTTTAAAGTCTTTTTCAAAGAAAAGTATTTTTCAAATTATTTTTCAAAATTAAAAGGGTATTTTCCTCAAGAATATTTTTAAAGTTTAATTTATTATATTTACTTTCATAAATAACAACAAGAATTATTATTACTCCACTGGGTATAAATTGTATTGATATCATCCTTATTCTTCCGCTGGATGGTTTTTGATAATTTTGACCATGGATTATATAGAAATTCAGTTCCCTGATTCATTTTTGTTATCATTAAATTCCCCATGATTTATTCACTTTTAAGTGACCATAGAACATTATATTTCCCCTAAATATCAACATTTTTTTATCAATGATATGATTATTACCTAAAAATCATATCATTTTTACATAAAATGATTAATTTGAAAATTATTTGATTATTTATGAAAAATATTGATAAATCCATATTCTTTACTCAATAAGGATATTTGATAAGGCATATTGCTCATAAATAAATTGATTATATGACATATGTGGAATTATTTAGAGCAGAAGTGAATGGTGGGGCCCAAACTTTATACATCCCCTCGATGCATCGATAGATTCTCATGAGACAAATTAGTTATCCAAATTAAATGTTTTTTGTTCTGACATTTTAAACCTCCTTGTGAAAGGTCTAGATGGTATATGTTTTCATGTGACTCAAACATGACGTCCAAAAATTAATCACTGCCTTCATTAAGAATTAAGTTATTGTTATTAATATATATCCATGATATCTCCACTATGAAATTATCTAGGGATATATTTCATTCTCAGTTTACTAATTAAATGGAATGTGTTTTAGTTATTTAACATTCTATATTGATTATTCCTTTACCAGATATTTAAATGGAATGTGTGCTCAATTATTTACCTTTCCATGTTGATTATTATTATTGATTCATTATATATTCTGTTATACTGAACCCTTAACGAGCATCTGAGATTAACCATATTTTGTTTTCTTTACCAAGGATTTCATGAACTATACTATGAAATATATGAAATTATATGCTAGCATGAATAATTTTATTTTCAAAAACAATTATGTTGCAATTTTTTTATTAATTTAAAATAAAATACTCATGTATGTATCCAGTTTACCAAGTCTACTAAACGGTTTGGCCCTTTAGGACATTATTTACATTTATCTTATACCAATGTAATGGTAGTAGGACACCAGCTTTAGGATTATATGTATGGGTTATCTACAATATATGTGATCGAGACCATACCACGAACCATATATACTACCTCACAACCATCAGTTTCATCCCAATCCACTATAAAAAACTTACCAGGCCACTTCTCCACACCCTTTTCCCAGAGTCATTGAATTCTAAGCAGTCTATATCATTTTTTGAGGTCCTTCACCTCTAGCATTCCATGATCTCCTAGAACACTTCCAAGAATACCTTGAGAAACAATGTTTAAGGTGACTATCTCAGCCAAATTGGTCCAATCTACACGAGGCTACCTTTAAAAATTTATAAAATACCCTTTTAATACCAATATTTAAATATCTTGTATAATCACCTCTAATAGTTGACACTAAGGATTATATTATCTAACTTTTCTTACTGATTCCCTACTATTCCTGATTATCATTCCTATTCCTACTACTAGAAATATCTCTTTTAGTAATGAGGGGAGGCTCGATAATAGGTGAGTTTTGAACCGGAACTAAGCCTTCCACCTTGTCCTCCTATATTACCTTCTCAATGGTAAAGTTCTTGTGTATAACCACTAGGTAGGATGTCAGATCAAATCTCATAGTCTTTCATTTGATCTCAATGTGGAGGAAAATCTTGGACTTCGAAGAAATTTTTTTCTACATTTTAAGGAAAAAAAGTGGTGATTCATAGAAACTCCCTAAAATGAGTATAATAAATAGAGATATAGAAATATCCCTATTGTTACTACACATACTCTTGGGTATAGTCTATATTTATCATGTCTAGAAATTATTTATTAAGGAACAACTCCTTTGATGTCTCATAAGTAATACCCTCTCTTCATTTAGCCATATTCATGGTAGTCTACTACCTCTTAAAAGATCCCCAAAACATGAAGGTAATGAGAATTAATCACCCATCCATAGGAGTCAATACCATATCAAAATTTATGATCCCTATCTAGTACATTCCATATTAAAGTCCTCTATTACCCTAAAGGGATGATGGATGTTAAATCTAGAAGTTTTGAGCATGATCATTCATGGTCTTTTAAATGTTTCTACCATGAATGAGAACAATTGAAAAAATTAGTAGCTGAAATGGATTTACAACCTAAATAATCAAAGATTGTATAAGAGCATGCAATGGTACATCATATTTCACCATTGTAGGTGGTACATGAATTTCCTCCAAAATGATAACATCTTGGGATACCTCTATTTGTGGCCCGAACAAACATCTTTGTAAATACATTTCAGATATTGAAAAATAATAACAAGTCTATAGGATCACACAAACAATCTCCTATGAGGCTACCCACAAATGAATGTGTAACCCTTATAGCTCTACTCATAACTGAATCTAAGTTCTCTATACATGCATGTCTGTTATAGTCAAATACACATATCAAATAAGCATGCTCAAATTAAACTAACTAATTCCAACCAATATATCACAGTAGTAGTTAAATAAAAATATATCACTCAATAATTAGTTCAGATTAAGGAATTTAATTAAAGAACTGTTATGCATCACATAATAAGAATATATATATATATATAGAAAATATAACCCTATGTGTGTACTCAGGATACATAAATTCCCCCAAATACCATAAAATAGTAACAAAATAGTATACTCATGATCAATATGAAACTATAAACCCATAAGAATAACAATGAACCCAATAAAGGTAACTAAGAGGTAAGTTGTATATGTTATGTCCAGGAACCCATGAAACTCCCCTACCTTAGTCCCACATAGCCTAAATCTTTTATAAATTTATATATAACATATTAATGAATATAGAAATATGAAGTTCCTCATTTGATACCATTTTGAAACACCCAACCTGAATCATAGCTTTTGATTTAGAGTTCCACATGGTTTCATGTTCACCTCCCCATTTTCAAGAGGTTTTTGACTAGTAGTGAGGTAGTGAATGTCATTAGTGGGGAGACTATACCCTCAATGTCAATTAATTTAAGAATAAATAATAACATGTCATAAAAAATAAACAAAAAAAATATCATGATAAGTATCTCTAGTAATAAAGTCTAGTGAACCAAAAAACCCATAGTGGTAGGTAAAACAGGAGTATTATTAAGATAGATAAGTAAATAAAACACTCCATAATCCCTTTAAAGTCTATCCTTATACCACCTTTAAACACCAATCTTCATCTCCTAACATCCTATCCGTGGTCCTTTTCCCTTATCTAGGTCCCTGATCATGAAGTTTTCATATGCCTCAATATACCCATGCATACTGTGAGTATAAACCTAGTAGGAAACAACCAATGAATATTTAACAAAAGTTAATAAAAAATATATAATATTGTATGTCATTACATGAAGTAAATTTATAGGTAAAAAAAAATCCAAAAAAACCTCGATTCATAATTTTGTAACTAATCCACCATGAACCCTGGCTCTAGTAGATTAATCATTATTTTAGTAATAATGTTAATGTCAGTCACTAAACATCACCAGACATTCCACCAATCCTAGCATTAGTTGGGGCCCTACGTATATCAGTCATGTTCCAAGTTCCACATTTATGGAAGACTACATGAAGATCCCTGATGGTGTTCATTAATAGGAACACTATACTCCCCACATATATGGTAATCATTACTAAGAACACTGAATTCCCAACCTTAATGGTGGTCACAATCATCAAATGATAGATAATTTTTCCTAATTTAGTCACCCATAGCATGATCACACCCAGAGTCACCAAGAGAAATTACATTATGACTTCATAAAACACCAATGATACTCAACAAATGAAACTATTATACCAAATCCAAGAATCAATTTTCTACACTAAACATAGCACACAATTTATTCCATGATAGCCTCATTCCCAGATCATTCAAAAACTATAGAAGAAATTTTCTAGAACAAGAATTAATCACTCAATTTCTCCATCGAATCACCCCAAATTAATTTCTCAAATAATGGAAGATTTAAGGATACCATAGATTGAACAAAAATATGTTAGATTTATCTATACAATGATGAAATTAGAGCTCAAATTAAGGTCATAGAACCAACCTTCCTTATTTAAAGAATGCCCCCAAAATTACACTCTCCATAACTGAGTGTGAATTTTGTGATTTAATTGAATTAAAACAAGTGAATAAGACATTAATAATCCACTCATTATGTTTGAACATGGTTTTAAGGAAAAACAAGGCTCGTTTTTTGAGATTTGAGGGAGAACGTGAGCATTTCTGTCATTTATTGTGGTATGATAGTCATCACTCCCAACACCATAGCATGTACATTTCTATGTTGTTCTTGAACTATACAACTTAAAATGACCATCCCTATAGTATATTTTAAAATCCTTGACCGTTTTCCCACACCATTGACTCTAAAATGGGTGTGGTGAGGTTTCCCAGGCCATGACCCACATGTTCATTCCCCATTCACCCCACCATATCCATTCCCATTTTCTATTTTTCCCATTTTACAACATAGCACACCAGGGATTGGTTTTTTTAACTAAAATCCTACAATAATAACTTTTAAGATTCCAATCACCTTGAACCCAAATTGAACCCATGTTTCAACCATCACAAGGCTCAAAAGCATCACTTAACATATGATGGAAATTACATTAACATACCCATTTAAAGTGAGGGTGTTGCGATTTTCCATGAAGATCATAATACCAATTTCAAAAACGAAATTAATTCAACGAATTGGAAATATAAAATACATGTTGAAAGATAAGTAAATTAATATAATCATTTATTTTAGTAATTTATTTGACGGAATATATATGAATGAAATCTAGTCATTATATATGTGTTCATTGAAAATATGTTCATTGGATATATGGACATTGAAAATATTATCATAGTATATATTTACATTAGGTATATCAAATTGGTATGTTGTGTAATTTAAATTAATATATTTTAGAAATAATTAATATTATTTCAGTGAAATAAAATGATAATATTTAATTAAAACATTTTATTATAAAATATAATTTTATGTGTTACAAATTATTATTATTACTAATATTATTGAGGAATGATTTAAAATATTTATAAAATTAAAGATTTTTTTTTAAGAATTGAATTGAAAAAATTAAAATTTTTAAGATTAATAATAAATTTTAATAGGATTTAGATAGAATTATTTAATGTTAAAAAATGATATTTATACAGAATTATTTTTCCTAAGTATTGTTTAATATTATCATAATAAATTTTTTTGATCACTTTTAAATGATAAATATAATTTTTTTTTCATTATATAACAAACCTATTAACAGTATTTTAATTATTAATTTATGTGTAGTAACATTAAGAACACTTAATGTTTAACATTTTTTTCTATAAATATTATTTTTTAAATTAAAAGTTAAATTTATCATATATATAAATTGAATTAGATTAAATGGAGTTTAAATATTAATCATCAATTATAAATTTGGTAAGAATGTTAATTTCATTTTTTGGTATAAAAATAAGTTACCGTGGTAAAAAATTGAGTTACAATAGTAAAGGTAAAATGAGGTACAAAGGGTTATTTTAAGTGTAAAGATGAAATATTTAATAAAAACATCTATAAATTTTATGTATGAGGGTATTAAAAAAACATCACAGTTTATTTTTCTTTTTATCCATTTTCCTATTAAAATTAAAAATATAATATATTAATAAAATAGTATTTACACAAATTACACTCAAAATTAACCTATAAAAGGACCATACTTTACCCCTCCCTAACCTCTAAACCATTAGGATATTTTTTTAAACCCTTTACATTCCCCCTATATCAAATAAATTTTATATATTTTGATACTTTTGGTTCCAATATAGAATCCTAATATATTTATTCTAAAGGAACATGTGTTAAGAATGATTGAATTCATCAATGTACATAGCTTTTCAATATCTTTTTAGTTACATTCTAGTAGCTAATATTTTTAAATATGATACTCTACTATTTTGATATTATGTTAACCCCATTATTATTTTGATAAAATTATACTACTATTATATAACTCTAAACTCTTACTCATTCACTAGTATAACATTATCCTCTTTTAGTTTGTTCAACCACCCACATGAACTATGTTATACCAATATCATAATTTTAATCATGAATAAGTATCAAGACATTAATACTAATAATATAATAATTTAGTGAGTAATTTTTAAATTTAATATATTTTTGTAAGTGAGAAAAAACATTAATGTTAATTTTAAAGTAACCTGTTATTATCGGTAAATTACTCGAATCATGATTGTTAGGGATTCCATTATAATAAACCCAAAAAATAATTTCCATAAAATGAACATAGTATTGAATAAATATATATAATAAAATGATTATTATACATTGAATAAAATAGTAATGATGTGTTTAGTATAAAATAATAAAGATTAATGTCTCTATTGTGAAACTTGTAAAAAAATAAAATTCACTAGCATGTAATGATGAAAATAAATAATAACTCATAAATATGTTTGTAATGAATAATTATAATTGGATATTATAAAATTAATATATATGAATAAGGTTTTGAAATAATTTACTAATATTTTTATGTATATTATACAGGTGGTTAAAGTTATTTTGAAGTTAAGGGTTTCTTTACCAATATTATTTCGAAATTGGGATTGTTTATTCCTAGAATTTCATTAAGGGAAATTATATGTTCATTCTCTCTAAAACACATCCATTTTACTGTTATATGTTAATTCCTATCATTTACATATATTTATACCATTTTACCAGCCTTCAGTTCAAAATTCAACTAAAAAGATGTTTTAGGTTGACTCGGTCATATATTTTCTTTTGGATGAGAATCATTCTTCTCCATGTCCACATTCTATAAATTATTTTATGGATTTACTTATATCTAAATATATGATTCCTTGAGGTCTTTTTCAATGGACATAACTTTATTTAAAAAATTAATACTCTTTTAACATTTTTTGTACGATCATTTTCCACCAACTTTAAACTTATTGACAGAGAGAAAAAGGAACCTCATTTTAATTTTTTTTACTAATGCATTTTCTCACCGTCTTTATTTATTTTATTTAATAAATATCCTATCAATTTTTTAATTATTTTATTAATAAATTTCCGTTTTATTTTTTTAAAAAACTATTTTCTTTTAAAGAAAATCATATTAAAAATATAATGGGTATTTCTTATCAGTTATAAATGTCATTATTAATTATCTTCCAACGTGTTATTCATATATGTCAATATCCTTCAATGTTTCTTATGCCTACTAAGGAATATTTTATAAATATAAAATTCTCATCCTTTATCTGGTAGGATTATGAATATTTCTTATAGATGTTTTTATGAAACACATTTCATTTCTTAGGTTAATTAATCTATGATAGAATTAATAATGATTTCATGTTCTTATGGCATAAATAAGTAATTTTTTTCATTATGTTATATGTGGGAATCTAATTATATATCCCTATAATTCAATGGTTGTTTATTTAGAAAAGGTAATTACCACTCAAATGAAAGGAACAAAATGGTCAGATGAGAACTGGGAAGTCTATCATTTTTATCTTATGAATGAGATGCCGTACTTGAATGTTTTCATATCAAGTTCCCAATTTTTTTTGTTATAATGATGTGTATTTCTTGTCTTGAATGTATAATTGCGGGGGATTCAATGTCTTATATAATCATTCATGTTGTGATTACTTTTTCTATCTCTAATATAATCTCTCAATGCCTCCCAAATCCATAATTAGTTATGGACCTAATTTCTACAGGAAGGAGGTCCTTTGTGATTTCAAACCCAAAGATACTTAGGAAATGAATTGTTAAAGAGTATGGGAGGTCGGGCTCATCACACCATTTTGAGGATAATTTTTTCCTACTCTGGGACTCTCTTATAGATTAATAATATATTCAAGAATCTATTCATAATCTTAATATGAGGCCAGTTACCCTAAAAATGATCATAGGTTGAATCATTTTATATAAAAAGTGTGGATCCTATTATTGAATTCATCTATATGAGAATGAGGTTATTAATCCATTTCCTATTATTTGGAAGCTATATGTTGAATCCATATAACTAGGCACTCTGGAGATTATTTTCATCTAGGGAGGCAGTTACTATTCCAATGATGGGATTGAGACATTATGAGGCATCATGTATATCCTGTTTTATAATATAAATCAAAACCTAAGTAGTTATTTAAACCCATATGGTTTCATATCATATAGAAGGGATATATATGGGTCATGTAGGTAGAATTTATTGAGTTTTATCCACAAGGATAAATCCTATGTGTCCTAGTTATTGAAGGAATTAGAGTTATTGTAGTTCAATCATTCCCTTGGGACTTTCCCTAAGGTAGATCCCATTACATAGGTGCAGTTATATCATGCATATGATCAAGTATTATAAAAGGATGTTTCCCTAGATGGTAGATATTCATGATTAAAGGGATTTGATTGTTTCAAATACCTAATCATATGTGATTCATACCTAGTGTAGGAAATACGAAATGATGGGTAATCTGTCTCACTACATATATATTTGGGGATTAAATTATGGGATATCCCTTTGTATTTTTATTATAGATATTAGATATTAGGAAGGTGTTATATGTATCCTAGTTATGGTAGGAATTAGACTCATCATAGTTTAGTTAACTTCTTAATATTCTAGGGGATGGGGAGGGATGGTTATCCCAGAAGAGAGATTAGGACCCGATTGTTGGAGTGTTGGATACATAGAGGGACTTACAATAAGGTGGATGTCCATTTAAGCTCATTCTATTAGGATAGTGTCCTATGTTTCCTGGTTATGGTAGGAATTAATGTTCTCATAGTTTGGTGGAATTCTCAATCCACTATTAAATGAGGAAGGATGATCATCTCATGGGAGACATTTAGTCTTATTTGTTGGAATGTTAGACACATGGTAGGGCTTACACTAAGGTTAATGCCTATTTGATATTTGATATTTCGGAAGGCATCCTATATACCCTAGTTATGGTAGGAATAATAGTTCTGGTATTTTAGTATGGTTAGGTATTACACTATGAGGTTTTCCTAATATAGAGGACATATCATGTTATGCCACTAATGAGGGATTACACACTAAGTTTTCCCTAATATTGGGGGAAAATATCATATTAATTCACTAATCGGGGATTACATACTAAGGTTGCCCTTATATTGTCACAGGACAAGGATATCATGTTTTGAGAGGTATTATTGACATATCCTGGTTATCTTCCTAACATTTTTGGTAATTGAGATATTCCTAATGACAATACCATGATCTAAGTTGACATTTCTAGAGGATTTCACAAGACTTGGCTGAGTATGTCTAGATGCAATCGCATGTGCAGAGCTGACATGTCCAAAGAGTGTCACATGACCTACATGACATGGATAGAGGACCCTACATAATCTAGGTTGACACAACAGAAGGAACCTACATGATCTTTTCTAACATATCTATAGGGAATTGTATGATCTTTGTTGGCATGTCCAGGTGTCATCGCAAGACCTGATGACTTGTCATGGTTTCATTGAAAAATATGAATGACATGCTTAGAGGGTGCCACAATATCTAGCTAAAAGTCCTAGAGGGATCTGAGAGACCTATCTAACATACACTAGCATTTCTATATAATTTTTTAGATTCTTTTATAGGACATATCAAGATCTGTATGTCAATCCCAAAGGGATTTATGTGGCTTGGGTAGCATGCTTAGAGGTCATCATGTGACATTCTTGATGTAACATCCGAGGTAATAATTTAATAAGTCTTTTTTTATTTTTTAATAATTATTAATTAGGTAGAAATTTTACCTTAAATAGGATTCAACTTACAATAGTATACCTGACACGAAACAATTAGTTTCATGAAAATATGGTGTTACACGCATTACTGAGTTATACCAAATAATAATATGTTGTTGATATTATTTTTTAATATGGAAATTATCTTCTTATAGTTGTATTGGTGGTAATTAATAGGACTAAATATATTATTTTTAAACATGTTAATAATTTTTTTGACATTTATCCAATAAATTTGATAGGCCTAATATAATAATAAATTCAATTTTAAGCAGAAAAAGATATATATTTTTAAAAAACAATTTTATCTCATTTTAAGGGAACACCAATTTAAAATATAATATGTTACACTTTTATAATTTTTATATGAAAAAATAAACTTCTTTTTTAAAATAGAAATTTCAAATTCTACCATGGATTTTTTTTTTGTATTTTTCTGAAAACATTCTTATTTTGGTTAATATTGAATAATACTTAATTTTAGTTAAAAACATCATTTTCTTACAATTAATTTATATATTTAAATATTTTTTTAAATTTATTTTAAACTATAATTAGATAGATTTTATTAAATTTAAAAAAATTTAGGTCATTGGAAAAAAATTCACATTTAATTTAGATATAAAAACTTAGAAACCTTTTGAACACTTTTACTTTAAAACCCTACTTTATCATCCCATATGTGATATTAATTTTAAATTAATTTATTACACATATATGATTTTAATTTGGAAAATTGGTTTCCATATTTTTAATCTTTATAATTTAAATTTTCCTATATGTTAAACTTAGTTTTTTACCCAAAATCTAAGAAATTAATTAATGTTAATTACAATGATTAATGTAAAAATGTGGTTACTTAGTGGTTAAACTTTAATCTTAATAGTCTAAAATAAATAAAAAAAATTAAAAAACCTATTTTCTAGTCATTAATCAACCATATCCCCCCTTTTAATGAATTGGTACCATTTTTTTTGTCAAATTATGTAAGGGAAACCTCTAAATAGTGTTTACCTTTTTATATTTAAAGGAATGCCTCTCCCCTCTACTATAAAAATGAACTCACCCCTCCATTATTGAAACCTCTCGAGACCATTTTTCTCGTGCAAACCCTACCCAAATAAGCTCCAAAAATCCCTCTCTTCACCCTAGAGTCCTCACTTTTTTCATAAATCCAACAAATGAATCCCTTTGGTGTAAACAAAAAAGAAGTAACATGTAAAATAGGCAACATTTTTCAATATCCATTTATGAATTATTTATTTTTAAACCAATTAATTTATTAGAATTACACACTTATATAATAACCAAATTATCCCAAATTAACTGATATTTTATTATATTAATTTTTCTACCAGCACCTACACACATATATATAAACTGAGTAACTAAATTACCATTTATGTACGGTGAACTACTGCCTTGAAAAACTATGTCGTTCATTTTTCCTTTTCCACCTCTCATGGTGTGGAATTAGATAGAAACTATTTTTATATGATATATATGATATTTATGTCATCTAAATACTTAATTAAATTTTATATAACACATACCTTCATGATTTACTTGTGTAAAAATGATAACATCGTTTGTGGACATGTGGAATACCGCCTCCTCAAAGCGATGTGATACGTTCACACAATACATGGAATGTATTAAGGATGGTTTTAATTAACAATATGTGACATGAATAATATATATATTGTATTTATTAAGTAATTATATTTATGTAAATATAATATATCAACATCTTTATTACCCTTTCACGCTCTAAAAAAGTGATAAAGTCATTTGTGGACGCGTGGACTACCGCCTCGTAAATACGGTGTGATTCCTTTTACACCAAAAGAATTATATATATATATATATGAATATTTATTTAATAAAATTTTATTTATAATATAAATATAATTATGGGAAGAAAAATCTCACTTATCTTCTTTCTATAATGATCACTCACAAATGGGAATGTTATTCATGCGTACGTACGAACTACCCTCTCCCTGATTGTAACGTTGGATTATTTTTCATAAACATATTTTGTAATTAGTAAAAAAAATACAATTTATATATAAATATGATAATTATTTCGTGATTAATATTCTATAGATGTTTACCTAAGGAACCCTTTAACTACATTTGACCTACCAAATATGTTTCTGACACATCAACTGAATATGGTCAAAACACTAGGTGTAAACTTAATTGTTTAAGTATTTGTGTAAAAAAATTTAATAAGCGGAATAAAATTAATTTTAAACTTGAAAAAGGTTCCGAATCAATTAAATAATTAACATAAGTTTATTATCAAGGAAGATAAATACACATGTGATAATTCAGACTCAATGTAATGTATTTTCACCTCACTTTTTGAATTTGTGTGATAAATATCATAATTAACACTTAATTTTTTTTGTAGTGTATCTACTTCACCTTTTGAAATATTATACCATCAATTATTTTAAATTCATGTAATTTAAAATTTTTATTTTATTATTACTACTTTTGGGGTTTCCAATTCATATTTTATGACAGTTGTAAAGTGTTTTGTCTCAATCTCCTCTCAGTGAGGCATTTCTTAATGATATACACATGTATTTATTGATAAGGATTATATAAAACCCTGTTGACATTATGTATCCATATTTTATCTATTTTCATGTTATTTATTGTCTTATTAAATATTATTCTTTCACGAGGCTTATAATTTAAATGTTCATAGAGGTATGGGATTCTTTAAAGGTTTAAAGATTTAATCCTTTCCTCCACTTCAATATTATTGATATTATTTTAAATATTTATTTATATGGATATAAAAGGATTAAAAACAAATTTTTATGTCTATTTTGGTATTTGGATTCCTCTATAATCCTTTATGTTTTTTAAAGAAAAATATACCCCTATATCCCATTTTTTTCAAGGTATTTTGTTATTGAAAATTAGTTTAAAAATGTATTAATTATTTTAATATCATGAAATGTATTATTGTGATTGAAAATGAAATCATGTGATTTAATTTTTGAAAATTGAAATATTTTTTGTGTTATTATTATATAATGATACTTGGGCATTTACGAGGAGGTTACGTAATAAACCAATGGTGGGTGGTTCCATGATAATCCAATGATAAGTGGGTCCGAGATAGTCCTCCAATGCATTGGCTATATAATAAGGTTAAATAGATATTCAATTTCTAAGAGTGACATCTATGGAATTCAACCTCATAATTATTCTATTTATAATAGTGAAAAGTATACTAATGTCCCAATATTCCTTTATGTATTTTCTATGATTTTAAGGTGTTTATGGTGATATTGTTATTAAAAAAGGTATGGAGTGAGATTATTTTAAAAGGAAAGTATTTACTACTTATTAAGGGTGAAAAGTATGAATTTATGATAAAATTTTCATGGGTTTAAATTTTTATCAATGGAATAATGGATTCCTTATTTTTATATCCCCTAATGATCTTTTTATGCTCATCCCACAATTTTTCATTTTATTCAAAGGACTTAAGGTTGAGTAAGGGATTGGAATAATTCATGATGAATGTCATAAAGAGTTTCATAAAAGTGATCATGATTTATTTTAAATGTTTTATATTATGGGGAAAATGTATATTGTTCAAAAGTGTCCACTTTGTATTTTATAGTTTTGTTATGTCTGATTTATGGACTAATTCTCCAAAACTCTAAAACGAAAAATATCCTCAATGTAAAGGAATGTAAAATTCTTGACTTGACTCACGAATATGTAATGCTTTAAGGTTAGGTCCTTGTAGTTGGTATCAGAGGCTGGTTTAGAAAATATTATATGTTAGGATAGTTTTAATATCATTCCCTTAAAATATTTTATTTTATGGTTAATATAGGATGAAATAGAATTTAAATATTACCATTTTTCATCATATAATGTATGTTTTTTCAGAATGGTTTTCCATATAGAAAATATATAATCTATATTTGGAAGGAATAAAAATGAAAATATACTTCCAAATCAGCATCCTGTGATTGTTGTAATTGAAATAGAATTAGTTTTTTATAGTAATGGATTGGTTGAGATAGGCTATAAATGGTTTTTGTAACCATGAAAGAGATAAAAAAGATATTCCACATAGAAACATGTAATTAATAGATATTTTTATGAGACAAAATCCCCCATTGTTTAGATAATCATATAACCATATGCTTGATGAATGATGTATTAATTTTTGAGAAAATATATTCGATGTTATGGGTTCTTCGAATCACCATAAGGAAACTCTTATAATTTATCATTTTTTAGGTGAAACTGATTAGTGTTGGTTAACTGTTAGGAATATCAGAGAAAATAAAAATCTTAATTTCTTAGAATTGGATTATTTTTTGAATATTTTTCATAATAAATATTTTCCTAAGGTTTTTTGGCATTGTATGTAATAATAATTCTTGGATAAGTTTTTTTGTTATATTAGTAGATGATATTTTGGAATATTCTAAAATATAGTGGGAACATGAAAATAACATAAGTATTGTTTTGAAAACCATAAATGAAAAAAAATATGGAATATTTAGTAAGAGTGAATTTTGGTTGAAATAAATTTTATTCCTTGGACATATTGTTTTTAAATATGGAATAACTGCTAATCCTAGTAAAAAAAGTTGTTGAAGAATGGTCAAGACCAAAAAATATCATTGAGATTCATTTTTTTCTTATATTAGTAGGTTACTATGGGTAGTTTTTTGAAATTTTTTCTTGGTTTTCTAGACCACTAACTAATTTAACTTCAAATGGTGTTATGATCATCTAGAAAAAATAATGTAATGGTTGTTTTCAGGAACTGAAATGAATAGTGGGGAATTCTCTTATAAGGGTCTTGCATTTAAAAAATGGTCAATTGTTTATATATATTGATTCTTCAATGAAAGGAATTAGTTATGTCCTAATTAATTATGTAATTTCTTATACATCACATCAGTTGAAGCCACATGAGTTGAATTAACTTATGCATGATTTTGAATTAAATGCTATTTTTTTCATCAAAAATTTAGAGGCATCATTTTTATAGTGTAAAGTGTGAAATATATAATTATCAAAAAATTAGATATTCCATCATAAATAGTTGAACATGAGACAAATAAGATGGCTAGAAATGATAATGGATTATGATTTCATGATAAATTATCATCCTTGAAATGAAAACAATGTGGATGATTCTTTGAGTTGAAAAAGTAATGTCACATTAACCATGTTACATTCAGAATGTGACCCTTTGGTTAATGATTTGATGTATTTTATCATATATGTTCTGGATTCATTGAAATCTATGTTTTATTTCGGGATTTAGTGCATTCAACTTTATTAAAATGAATTAAGAGGGTTTAGAAGGTGTATTAATTGTTACAATAAAATGCAGAATCCATTTGGAATGGTATGTTTCTTTATTTTAATATTGATGAAGAATATTTTTTTTGATTTGTAAAAATATTATTTTTTTTCCTTGTGATTCACATTTGAGGAAAGAGTTGTTGACTGAAGCTCAAAGTTCATTGTTTTCTATTCATCCTGATTGAAATAAGATATATAGAGACCTTTGGGATTATTACTGGTAGGATGGAATGAAAAGAGACTTTTCTAACTATATCATGAAGTGTAACAACCCAATCTTCCACGATACGTTTCCCTTTGAATAATGTAGTAGCTTGCATTGTACGCAATTTGGAGTTTTAACACACAACGACCAATCAAACTAGACGTTATGAATATTAATACCCAATTTTTGAAATTTTATAAATTTTATTTTTCAAAATGGACTTCATTTTTGAATTCATAATATCGAAATTATCTTAGGGTGAATTTTTTGTATTTTTATGAAAACTTTCAATTTTTGATGAATAGTGAAAAACACTACGTTATTGTTTAAAACCAATTTTTTATTTAAATAATTAGTTATATTATTTTCATTTATTTTAGGTCAAAATAGATACATAATACCTATATATGTTCAATGTAATTTGTTGGAGTCATTTAATAATAAGTTTAGATATATAAAATTTTATTGAACGTTTTACCGTCTTTTACCCACCTTCTAGAAGAATTTACAAATTTGCATAAAACATAATTTTACCACTTCTGTGAGTTAAATTTCAAAATTCCAAGAGACATGGTTGAAATCGGTAAGTAAAATTTGGTTCAATAAGATGAAAATAAGTTTTTGTGAATAGTAACTTTTGACTTTTATTTACCAAGGTTAAAAGTAAATTGGGTAATTAAGGGTAAAAATGATATTATAATTACCCTAACACATGTCCTAATTCTATTGGATAAGTGTAATTCGACCAAAAACAACCATAGGAATAAAAAATGATCCTTTTGGTTCACTTGTATTAGATTAGGACATTTATTATTATTTTATTTAAAGAAGAGTTAAAAGAGTTAAATTCAAAGTTTAATAACAAAACCATTTTTAATATAGGGTTACACACAATATAAATTCAACTATAAATATTTATTAGAAATATAAAAATATTTCCTATATAATAATATTTTATTTTAATTTTTAGACATTAAATAATTTAATTTATTTATGACACAATGATGATGCAATAATTACCTTAATAATGAAATATTAAAATAATTGATATTATATATATCCAAATAAATTAAAATTGAGACTTATGATAAATTAAACTAATTTCATAGGTTAATATGAAATTTTAGTGTTGATTAAATAAATTTTATTCAAAGTGATAAAGTTTTTATGGCTTTGAAAAAAATCAAATACTAAATAGTGTCAAAATTGACATAATTGAGTTTTTAAAACAAATACTATATTATTAATTGATATAATATTCCTAAAAATATAAGGTTTGAAAAAAGGACTTAGATAAGGTTATATATTTTAATAATTATCCACATAGTGTTTTATTGGCTTGTTATAGTAAGTTTATTAACTATATAATATAAAAATACAAAGAGACATGGTAAATATCTAACTATTTAACTAAGAGTTAAATCTAAAAGATAAGGTTAATATGGTGACCTAAAACTATCCAAAACCTATTGTTTGAGATATGTTCGACCCATAACCACCTTATCCTCTAAATAAATCATTTTATATCCTTTAAAAATCGAAAATTATTTTATTATAAAATAATATTTCAAGCTTTTCCTAAAGTGGCCCTCACCTCTCTTATAAAAGGGTACTTCCACTTATCTTAATTTCACACCTCCAAATCCATTTGGCTATGACTAACCCTGCCCAAATATCCTCCCAAATTTCCTACCTTCATCCTAGAGGCCTTACTTTGTTCATAAATCCAACCTAATGAGCCCTTTTGATCAAATCAAAAGGAAGAACCCGAAGAAGAGGTAAATATTTCATCACCTCTGTCAAGTTATTTTATTCTTCCACTTACTATTTCTTTGTTTTTTCCATTACAAAATAATAAATACAGTATCTTATATATACTGTGATGTTATTATAAATATGGTACAACCATATTCATTATTCTATCCATCATATGAATGACAAAGTCACTATACGTGCGTACGTATGGCTTACCGTCTCCACGTTGTGGTGTAGTTTGTTATTCAAACACTTAATTATTTGGATGGGTATAATAATGAGTATAAATGATGTAAATAATAAATATAACTTGTTAATGATTCTATATATATGATATATCATACAATTACATACGATTTCACCATCAATATAATGATATTTTCGCTCGCGCGTACGTACAGATTACCATCTCCACAAACGCGATGAGATTCATTCCCCATTGTAATCATTCAAGAATAATTTTTATTTTATGATTAAAAATAATGTTTATGAACATAATATCATTATGTATATTAATAAAATACATACTATCCATAACAAACATAACTTACGTTACCAAGTATATAAAAGAAAACGAATCAGTTAACAACCAAAAAGATGATACTACTAAAATATTATTAACAAAGAAATATTATAAGATCATATATGATATAATATTTATGTATATGATTATTTTATAATTTAATAAAAATGTTTTAAATATTATATAGGATGTTAACATACCATCAACTAAGGAAAATTACATATTAAGGGTTAATTTCACAATCTCTTTATTATCCGAGGTTGTTTTTATGTAAGTATCTATTGGGACCTCTTTATCATCCACATCCATGTTTCTTAAAAATGTATTTAAATTTTTTTTTAATATTTACTAGACTATGGGTTAAATTTATTTATACCCTTTTTTTTAATTTTTATAATTTTTTTGAAAGGAATCTTTCCATCATTTTCCAAACAAGGTACTTTATGACCTTTTCGACAAAATTAAGGCAAGAATGTTTTTTTTAACTTATACGGCGGGTGGGGATATTTTCCGCCATTATATCATCATCAAAGCTTCCCATAAAATCTTATAAGAATATTTTAAAAATAAATGTTTTCTTTTATAATTATTTTTCTTTTAAATGATTTCAAAATAGAAAGAGGTATTTATTTCAAATAGTTTTTATTTCATATATGTCAACATCCTTTGATGAATTTTAAACTTGTTTGAAGTTGATTTATTATGATACAAATATTCCATATTTTATTGAAGGTTTTGTGTTATGTTTGACTATATATGTGTTATTTTAACACCATTCATGGTTTATGGATAAAGTATTGACATTTAATATTCTATTTTTAATACGAATGTTTATGTTATGTTTAAACCTTTTTATATAAGGAATGTATTGGACTTAGTAACTGACGAGTGGAGCCCGATATAGCTCCTTGATGCATCAGTAGGTCTCATGAGACAAATTAGTTTCTTAGAATAAGTCCTTGACAAATTCTTATTTGTAGTCTTGGCACAAGGCCTTGACTATGTGGTTATGAAGTCTGGCATTATGCATTCCATCATTATGAAAGTGGCTATTGATATTGCATGTGATTATTTGACTAGTAAAATATCCATGTGAATAATTAAACGACATCATTTGATTTTATATTTTCCATATTATGATGAAGTTTAAGTTTAAAAGGCTTTTGTTTTAGTCTTATATATTGAATTAAATATTTATGCTTATTTATGAAAGTTTCCACAATATTGTTATCCTTACTGAGCATCTGAGATCACCCCTTTTTATGTTTTATTTTTCAAAAGATGTGAAGAAATATTTTATAGTTGACCTGCAGGGATAGTCTAAGGATATAAGTGTGGTCAATGGGAACAAAATATTGTTGATGTTTTTATTTCATGATGTAATGTAAAACTTAAGATTGTATCTAGTACTTCCAAGGCTGCTAAACTGATCGGTATTTCAGGACTTGATTCATTGTATCAAGCCAATGTTATGTAATAATGCCCCGAATCTGGGTAACTAGGGTCGGGGCGTTACATGAAGTGTTTGAATTGTCAAGATGTGAATGAATAATGCCAATTATCGAAGGGGATTATTTAATCATTTCTAATTCTAGATTGGAAATGGAAAAATATATCATTTTATTTCATTGTAGGATTTACAAATAATTCTAAAGGTAATAATTTGATTTGGGTTATTTTTGATTGACTAATAAAATCTGCACAATTTCTTCCCATTATAGATATGATTTCTTTAGAGTAACATTTTAGATTGTATCTAAAAGATATTATTAGGTTACATGGAGTTCCTATCTCCATTATATGAGACTGTGATCTTAGGTTGACAACTATTTTTTGGAAATCACTTATGATGTTTTTGGAAATGAATTAAATTTCAATACAACAATTCATCTTCAATGCAATGGATTGTATGACTAGGTAATTTAGATCATTGAAGATATGTTACATTATTTCTCAATTAATTTCCAGGGAAGTTGGGATTTACATCTTTCTTTGGTTGATTTTTCTTATAATAATAGTTTTCATTCCAATATATATATAAAATTTTGAGGAATTATATGGGAAGTGGTGTCAGACACAAGATTTTTGGGATAAAGTAGGATAAAGAAAGTTAATGGGACTATAGTTGGTAGAGAAATTGTATAAAAAAGTTCAAGTGATTTAGAATTATATCATGAAAAATATGAGAAGGGATAAAAGTTATGTGGATAACGGGAGAAAATATCTTTCTTTTTATGTAGTTTATCACATGTTTTTAAAATATTCTCAATGTAAAAGTGTGATGTGTTTTGGTAAGAAGGGAAAGCTGAGACCACTGTTCATTTAACTATATGGAGTCTTGGAGATGTGAGAAATGTTCCCTACATAATTTCTTTTCCTATGAGTTTATCTAAGGTAAAAAATTTATTTCATGTTTCAATGTTATGGAAGTATGTACTATATTCATCTTAGGTTTTGAGCCTTGTAGTAGTTCTGTTGGAAAAGAATCTTTCTTATGAGGAGAAACTAGTCTAGGCTCTTAACCATAGAGAGAAAGTGTTGCGAAATAATATTATTCACTAGGTTAAAATTTTATGGAAAAACCATATGGTTGAAGAGGAAATATGTGAATCTTAAAATGATATGAGTGATCAATATCCATACTAATTTGATTATTGAATAAAATAATTAGGATGCAATTTCCAAAATGGGTATAGATGTAACACCCCAGGTAATGATAAAATAAGTATTTTTCATATTTAATAATATTTATGAATTTGGTATAAATTTTACATTAAAATTGATTTTATATCCAACAGAGTACTCAACACACAATAATTTTTTTAATCTTTCATTGCACCCAATATTAAGTTATATTGAACAATAATGTATTGTTAATATTATTTTTTACTAAGAAAAGTATCACCATGCCATTGTATCAGTTGGAATGAATAAGACTAACTATATTATGTTTACAAATGTTTGTAATTTTTTTTTGATATTCATCCAATAAATTTTATCTGCTTGAAATAAGAATAAATCCAATTTTAATCATAAAAATATATATATATTTTTGAAATAAATTTTATCAACTTTTAATGGTGCACCTATATTAAATATAATTTTTAACAATTTTATAATTATTATAAGAAAAAATAAACTTATTTTTAAGAAGTTCAATATCAAAATTTACATTGGTTGAATTTTTGATATTTCTCTGAGAACTTTCATATTTTGATGAATAATGAATATTACTGAATTTTAGTTCAAAACTCCATTTTTGTCGAATTTATTAATATAGTTAAATATTTTTAAAAATTTATATGAAATATAATTAGGTAAATTTTATATTATTTAAACAAATTTAATCAATTTAAAATATATCAAATTGAATTTATATATAAAATCTTAGCAAACTATTGAACACTTTTACATTAAAAACCTCATTTATTATCCCATCTATGGGATTAATTTTAAAATAATTTAGGAAAATTCTATGATTTTAATTTGGAAAAATGGATTTCGTATTTGTAATCAAAATATTTTCAAATTTATAATAATTTTTAATTAGTTTTGACCAAAAATATTAGTAAAGGTAATTAAAATTAATTACAACTATTATGGTAAAAGGATAGTTACGTAGTAGTTAAAATTTAATCTTAAGAGTATAAATGAACTAGAAAATTTATGAAAACCTATTTTATGGAAAGTATTCGACTATATACCATATTTTATTTAATTGGGATAATTATTGGAGTCACTTGGTGTAAGGGAGACCTCTCAATAGTTTTTACCATTTTATATTGACAAGAATTCCACTCCCCCTCCACTGTAAAAACTCACTCACCCCCCTCACTTCTACACACCGATCAATATACTTTGGCTCATCAAAATACAAAAACATAATATATTCACAAACCTCCATTCACTCTAGACCCATCACATTGGTAATAAATCCATCCAATGAACCCATTGGTGCAACTTAAAAAGAGTTACCCGAAAAAGAGGTAACATTATTCAATGTCCATTTATGCTTTATTTCATTCTCCACCCCTTCATTTCTTATTATTAGATGATTATATAATAAAATAAGTATTATAAATATATTTATATATTTATATATTAAGTTTTATACCTACACCTATACACACATCCATCAAATGGGTAGCGAAATTACTGCTGATGTACAGCGAACTACAGCCTCGTGAAATGACATCGTTCATTTTTTCTTTACCATCTCTCGTGGTTGGTCATTGTGATAGAAAATATTTTTATTTGATATATATAATATTTAAATTTTATTCATAATTCTCTAAATGTTATATAACACATACCTTCATTCTTTCCATTTTTTATAAATACGATAATGTCATTTGTGGATGTTTGGACTATCACCTCCTCAAAGAGATCTAACACGTTCACACATTAAATGAAATGTATTAAGGTTTAGTTTAATTAAAAAAATTACATGAATGAAATATATATGATATTAATGATATAATTAAATTTCTTTAAATATCATATATCATTTTATTTATTACCATTTAACATAATGAAAAAGTTATAACGTCATTTGTGGACATGAGGACTACAGCCTCCTCAACGCGATGTTATTCATTTTACATTAGAAGAATTACATATAAAAGTATATATGATTTCATAAAATTTTATTTATTATGTAATCATAATTATTTAAAGAAAAATGTTACTTACCTTCTTTCTATAATGATCATTGAAAAATGGGAATATTACTAATGCGTATGTAAATCCTAACATCTCCTAGATTGTAATATTGGATAATTTTTCATTACCATGTTTTATGATTGGTTATAAAAGTTTAATTAATTTTAAATATGATAATTATTCCAATATCATTATTCGAGAGATATTTATATAAGGAACCCTTTAACCATAGTTGACATACCAAAGTCGTTTTTAACACATAAACAGAATATAGTCAAAACACCTTACATAAACATAATTATTTAAGTAGTTGTATACAAAAAATTAATATGTTAAAAAATGTAATGATAAAAACTAAAAACTTTATGATTTAATTAAATAATTAACTTAAATTTATTATTTAGTAAAATAAATACACACGTGACAATTTAGACTCGAGGTAATGTATTTTCACCTCACTTTTTACATCCATGAGATAAATGTCATAATCACCTATTACTTATTTTATGTGGTGTATATACTACCCATTTTGAAAAATCATATCCTGAATTATTTTATTTTCATGGTATTTAAATGATTGATTTTATGATTATTACTTTGGGGGATTCTAATTCATATGTTACCATAATTATAAGGGATTTCGTTTCAATCTCCATTCACTAAGGCATTTCTTGATGATATATACCTTTATTCTTTTATAAGGTGTATATAAATCCAATTTAAAATTATGTATCCATATTTTAGCTATTCTCATGTTATTTAATGTCTTTTTAAATCTTATTCTTTCATGGGGATTATAATTTAAATGTTCTAATTCGTTTGTGATGCTTTGAATGTTTAATGATTACTTCTTTCTTCCATTTCTATATTCTTGATATTATTTTAGATATTTTTTATATAGATATCAAAGGATTATAAAGGAAATTTTATATCTATTTTTTTATTTGGATTACTCTATAATCCTTCTTGTTTTTGAAAGAAAAATAAACCCATCTTTCCCTTTTTTCAGAGTATTTTGTTATTGAAAATGTGTTTGAAAATGGATTGATTATTTCAATATCATAAAATATTTTCTTATGATTGAAAATGAAATTTTATGAGTGAGATTTTGAAAATTTAAATATTCTATGTGTTATGATTATATTATATTACATGGTCATTTTATGGGTGGTTCCATAATAAACCAATGACGGGTGGTTCCATAATTAACCAATGATGGGTGGGTCCATGATAGCCCTCCAATACATTGGGTATAGTTGTGGGCTATATGGATTTTCCACTTGTTAGAGTGATATGTGTTGAATCCAACCATATGATTATTCCATTTATAAGAGTGAAAATTATAAAATGTAAAAAATATATATTTACGTATTTTCTATGATTTTTGTGGTTTTATGGTAATATTTTGATTAAAAAAAGGTATGAAATGAGCTTATTTTAAATGGAAAGTATTTAGTACTTGTTGAGGTAAAAAGTATTAATTTATGTTAAAATTTTCAAGGATTTTAATGTTTGTCAATGGAATAATAGTTTACTTAATTTTATATCCCTTACTGAGATATTTATCCAAATTACACATTTTTTTTAATATTTTTCAGATTACATAATTATATGTAATTGATTTTAAGAATTAATGTTAAATTTTAGGAATAATTTCCTAAAAGAGATCATGATTTATTTTAAAAGTTTTAGATTATGGTAAAATTGATACAGTATAGAGGTATCCACATTGTATTTTATTGTTTGGTTATGTATCAGTTATGGCATAAGTCTCAAAAAATCTAAACCTGAAAATATCCTCAGTGTGAAAGAAAGTAAAATTATTGACATAACTCAAGAATATATAATGTATTAAGGTCGGGGTCTTATAATTGATGTGTTTGGAGGACATCATATGATCCAAATGGTATATCAATGGGATGCCACATAAATTAGGTGACATGTATTAATGTTGTATCATGATATGGATGGGTCATTCAAAGATACTGGGGTTCTATGTATATGTTGTTTTCATAAAACTCACATTTTTAGTATTTATTATATCCTTTATTGTATATGTGACTTTGATTTTTGTAAGTTTATCTTTTTTAGATCTCACATGATTCAGAAGATATGTGTGTTTTCATTTTTATAACTAGACATAAGTATTTCACAGGATCTCAAGTGATCATGTAAAGTGCCTACACATTCTTCATGATCCCTTATGTTTTCACTAGATCTTTCCTTGAAGAAAAACATTACGATCATGAGATTATCGGCTCCTAGAAGTCTAGTATAATGCCTAGGTTTGTCGATGCATGGATCCAAAATATTTTTCTTAGATGGGGGGTTATAGGCCTCACCATCCCAATTATATATCTCCTCATGTATCATGTATCTAAAAAATCTAGGCTGGAGTCAGTGGATGGATTTGATGTTACCTTATTTGCATGATCTTGTCATTGGTGTCTCAAGATTTTCAGTGAACACAAGACCATCCTATCAACACTCTGTATATTGTATTTGTGCCAATAAAATGGGTCTTTTATAATCATTTGGACATTCCAAGGGGGTTTTACAAAGTTAGTCTAACATATCTAGGGACCTACATGAGATTAGGATTCCGGTTGAAAGACTTTCATGTGATCTGAGATGCTTTGTTTGGGACCTTCCATGAGACAAAGGTGGCTTTCTAGGGGGCCTTCATGAGATCAATGTGACTTTTTTAGTGGGGATCTTGTGATCATTAGTGATCACCCAAGGCGTGTAACTCTATTCATATAAGATCATAATTTCTTCCCCTCATAAGAAGTTCCCATCATTTATGTTTTTATTTCATTGTTTATTTAAAAAAGGATGGTGATCTCCTGAGTTTGTATGAGTGTCATTGAAGATGACCACTAACCAAATTGGTGATGTGTCACATGACCAATAGAGGTTCATTTGGTGATGTGAATGAATTACCATGGAAAAACCTTTAATTTGTCTTTGAAGCCATTGGGGGGAACACATGACCACCTAGACATGTCTGAGTCCCTTTATGTGATGAGGGTGACATGCTAATGGGATATCACATGACTATGAAGACATGTCTCCAGAGAATCCATAGTGTCTTATGAACCTCATGGGTGTGTCACATGAAGATTTATGACCTCAATAAGCTCCCTCCATTTGAATATTTTACTCCTTATTTTACAAGGATTTTTTGGATGCTTTGTTTGGTGCCTACCGCTCGGAAAGTCGCATGAATCAGGGGATCTCATCTAGCAGTCACTGTATTATCAATGAGTGTCTTGGATTATTTTTCATGAATAAGGAGACTTTTTCATTAGGTCTATTCATTATCTTATATAGGGTTATGCACTACACAAGAGACATTCACATGACCATCCGAAGATAATGCGATCATGTGTCCTATTCCATGTTATGTGATCAGTGTGTCTTGGAGACATTTTGTTCCTTGTTTATGTAAAGAAAATAATACCCACATTTCATGTATTTATTCCCTTATGTGCTTTACAATTCTCAGTTATCAGGTTTCAAAAAAGTGCAATGTTTATATCTCATGATATGATTGGGATGAGAGAGTTAACCCAAACCCCTAGTGGAATCTTTCTAATATGTGATGAGTGGGTCCCTTATATCCCTCCCAAGCATTGTCTAAATATTTCAATCTCATGATATATAATTCCATAGTTTTTGGAGTCAAACTAATCCATTAAGGTAATATGTCTACTCTATTATTAATTTATTGTTAGTGAACCTAGATATAAGGAATGATTTTATATGATTATTTCTATACCACATTATTTGGCCTATATTATGTTTTTATAGATAAAAATTATTGAATCATCTTTCCATAATTTTATTACTCATGATTTGTTTTATTCCAAATTTAGTAGGCTATGAGAAGTTATTTGTGATATATTCTTTATAGGGTATGATTCTCTTATGTTATTTTCATATAACTTGGTTATTTTACCATACCGAAATGTATTTAATATGATCACTTATTATCCTTGATTATTTTATCTCATTTTGATGTACCAAATTGATGATAACGATGATGATGATTTATTATATTTGTTTTCAATAATTTTTGGAAAACTAAATTATTAAGGTAAAGGTGAAGTTGTATATTGGTGTCTCATTAAAAAATCCATTATAATTTTATAATTCATATGGTTGAATGATTGGAATCAATAATTCCATAGATGTATGTTCTATAATTGGATGATGACACTGAGGAAGTACTGGAAGGTGTAAATCTCATGTCACTAGAATTAAAGTGGGTTTAATACTACTGATGGAAAGAGGATGTAATAATGGAGAGTATTATATCTAAAACCAATTTATATTTCTGAAAATTGATGAAATATTATTAAATTTAATGAAAAGTGATGAATGTTTAAGTAGAACCATTTAAAATGATTACTTCAAATTAATGTTCAAAGATAGATTATAAAGAACTTGGTGAATGATAATAAACTCATATAGAGAGATTAAAGACCAAAATAATGTTTCTAATTATCTGAGTTAATGCTAGATGAAATGAGTTGATTGGAAGTTACATATTTTAATATTGGATAAAGAAGAGTTACCTAGATGTTGTGAATTTAGAATATATTAAGACAATATGGGATAATCATAATTCATTTAGTGAGTAATGAATAAGTCAGTATGATCAAAAATATATATCATACTAAATAATTGAAATAGTCTTCTAGACTATTCCTTAAAGAATTTAAGGTGAGACATAACATATGAAGATAGTTTCTTCCAGGAAAATGGAAAAGGAAATAAGTTTAGTTTAGTCTAATATACACCTATATAAGTATCATCGATATAAGATATACTGAGAAAATGTTAGAATATCACTGGAAGATCATGGTGGAATGTAGGTGGAGATTACCAAGCCACCTTTAAATATTAATTCTATGTTAGAACACCAAAATCTAAGTTTTCTAGGAATATTTGAATTATATGGTTGATTTTATTCTAAAAGACTAAATATGAGTGAAACTAAAGGTCAAAGTATAGAAAGTCAAAATTTTTAGTTATGGTGAAAAACTTTGGTTAATGTAAATCTAATGTTTTGAGGAAATTTATATGCAAGTTACTAATCTAAAGTATAAAGTAGAGAAATATCTATGAATGTATAGATATATAGATAAGTGGAGAAGTATCATATTTCTGAGGTTGAATTAACTAAATGATATGGAGATCAGGAATTGAGGTGATAACTATAAGAAGAAGTTTTAATGTAGTGTAAGTGTAACTAATACCACCAAAAGAATAATACTTACATAAAAGTTGTTTAATATAATAAAGTCTATAGAAGATAGTGTTGAGTAGGACCATAGATAAAAAATGAATATTTTGAGTGAATCCTATAGAGGTAAGAGCACTGAAGATGTAGAGTGGATTTACTTTAACATTATGAAGTCCCACTCAATGTGATGATGATGACATGGATGTTAAATGTTTGGAAATCATAAGGTGAAATATTTGATTCAAGATATTATTTATATAAGATTCAAAAATATTTTTGAGACTAGATTTTATGGAGACCTTAATGGAATATGATATTTATGAAGATTCTTCAAGGTGATTAAATTAGAATGATGTATATCCATAGTGTTGATATTTCAAATCCCCAAACATATTTTTAATGTTTTGGATTATAAAAGTTGGAGTTCTCATTCAGTGTGAGGTATGATAACTACTGATTCTGAGAATAATAATAGACAATATAGAGAGTTTCTTACCAATCATTATTTAACATCAATTGTGTCAGTGTTTTTTAAAGATCACAATATAAAATTACAAGGAACTAGAGTAAGTTCTTTAAATCAGTAATATAGGAAGAATGTGAGTTAGAATAACAACATGACATGTCCTATAGAAGTACTAGAAATTAAAGTTCTATATTGAATGATTCATAATTAAGTTACTCGATGTAGGGATATGAAAACTTGTATTCTGAGTATAGTAAAATTTTAAGAGGAAGTAAAATTTTCATCCATGAGGATTTTTTTGAATAAAAAATGAAAAGTGTTGGTTCTAGTATAAACAACACTATATTTTTATCAGGAGGAAGAAGGATATTTTCAATAGTTAGCTCAACTATATGTGTAATATTGGGGTTTTTGAGATCAATTGGAATGATGTTATTAGTTATAGGATAATAATTTTTCTTATTATAACACTTCCAAGAATAATGAAAATAAACATATCGAGATAATAAAAAAATGTATAAAGGAGTATTTTCCCAACATTTGGGATGAAACTTTTAAAAATATGTGTGTGTTTTTTCTATTCTATTGGTTTTGTAACATGATGGAAAAGTTTTAATGTTTTAAATCATAGATCAATGTATCCTAACCAATAATAGAGTATTATAAAACTTAATTGAAGTATGTTTAAGTTCAACATAATCAATAATATATGGTCAACCTTGACCCCCCCTCTTGGGGTGACTACATGGTATACTGGGGGTCACCAGTGGTATTAGAGCCAACTTGGTTCCCTCTGATTGGATCTACAAGTTTTCCCCAATTTTTTTAACCTATTAACATGAAATGAATATTTTAAAAATATAAATAAATAACTCTTCTTGAATTAAAGATGAAAAAATATAATTTTTTTATCATAACATGAACGATATGAATAAAATATAGATGAATCAAAATAAAAAAATAAATGAGAATTAATGAAGATTAATCTCTCAGAATCAACTAATGGAGGATCCACCATTACTGGAATATATACATACAAGAATTTGTATTAAAACAATCCTAATTAATCCTCTATAATATGTTTGTACAAGATGTGATGAGTCAGAGTTAGTTTAATTTATTGAAAAACTCTACAATGAATCAAGGTTTACTTGATGAAATATTCTCTTGATTCTTTACAATAGATATTTTTATACACGAAGGTTCGATATAAATAAAAATCATAGGTGGAATTAAAACATCATGAGATGGAAAGAACATTTGCCAATATGTTTTGAAAATGAAAACTCTTCATCAATTTTATAGAAATAAAGGGATAATTTATCTAAATTTATATTGAATGATTTTTATATATAAAGAATAATTTCATATAATCCTCAATTAAAAGGATATAAATAGGAATATTTTTTGGAATATTTACATGTATTAAAATCTATTATTGATGCTAAGAACTCTCATGTGTAATTTAAGTCAAGAAAGATAGAATACCTTGAAAAATCACTACTGAATAAGAGTAAAATGGATGAATAAAAACTTGAGAAAGAAAATAGGTGTGAGACCTTTAAAAAATCATTAAGAATAATGATCAATTAGTGATAATCTGGTAAGAAAATTAAACACTTGTGGAAAAAGATTTGTAGAAGTGTTTTTTGAAATGTTTGTGTTAATTAATTTTACTAGGGAAATCTCCACGAATGAGAGGATACTCACAATGAAATTGTTTAAGTTAATAATACATAACAATAAATCAAGGAAAAACTATTAATATAACCTAATAATTCCTTGAAATAGGATATTAAATTACATAAGGAGAATAAATAGAAGTTACAAGTTGAATGTGAAGAAAAATTAAGGTTTCTAAAAGATCATAGGAACACATTAAATTTAAACTGTATTAATATGGAAATAAAATCCAAGAACAAGGATGTTACCCATGTTTAATTTTTATATAATTCTAATGAAATAAATCATCTTTTTAAATATTAAAGGGGTATTTTTTCAACATAAAATACTCATTATAGTGATATGAATAATTTGGAATCACTAAAATGTAAATATTCTAACATAATGAAGAAGAACTTAAACTCAATTTCTAATAAAAATATTTTCACTAATTACATACTTTGAATAGTGTATGTTACAAATCAATTTATGGAGAACTATTAGGGATGAAAATTTTAGAGAGACACACCTCTTATATGAATGTTTATATAAAAAACTAAAAAAAATGTGTTTATTATAATATACATTGAAGAAAAATATTTATATCCATGAATTTAGAGAACCCTACACCAACAATATTTATACTCAATATAAGAATAAAAAATGTTTTTTGGATACTAGTGGTGATGTATAAAGTTTAGGAACTATGTCATTTTCTATTATCACAACATGCCAAAAATTGTAATGTAAAGAAGACCAAAATTAAGGGTATTCAAAATAAAGTTAATAAAAGTTCATATAATAACTAAAATTGTACAAGGATGAAGAAAATTGTATTAAAATCCAATAGATTTGAATACATTAAAAATATTCACAATAGTTATGGAGGAAGTGGTCATTATGATAGTGAGTGTTAGTGTAAGTCCACTAAGCATTGTGTACATACAACTGATGAAATAAGGCTACAACATTTGAAGAAAAATTAATGAAATATCAACTACAATTCCACCATATGATGTTAAAAATTGGTTTTTAACATGCATAAAGAACACTTGGTGAATTTAAATGAAGATACCACATATAGGAAAAGTGACTCTATTATGGAATGAAGGTTTAATTCAAGGATAGTTGAAAACAATCCATTAATGTTCAAAATAATGGAATCAGTATCAGGAAATAATTTGAATTAATAAGAGAAAGTTTTATATGTATTGGAATGGTTTAAGTCATCACTAATGTAAAATTTAATGATTATTATAAGTTACCACAAAAGGTAACTTAATATAAGTTAAAACAAAATGTGGAAGGTGTATACTGGTTGGAAAAAATTTAAAATTTTCATTACAGTTTAACTATCTAAGAGAAGTTCATAAATAATATGATATAATAATTGGAAGATAGAATGTTTTTTTAGAAACAAAAAACACAATAGAGATAAAAAGATAAATATGTTCGGATGGTTTTCATGATAGTTTCACTAGAATAACTAAAAGTGGAAAAATTAGGAATTGAAATAATATAAGAGTAATTTTTATTGAATATCATAAGTAAATAAGAAAAAACCATATAAATTCATTGGTGAATGGAATAAGTACATGATTCCCAAGATGAAAAGTGGTTAGGAAAACTTGGGTGATAGAATAAATAAAAGTGAGTTTAAACTAAAAGTATTTTTCATGTTGAGAAATATTTCTTAGCCTCATTCATCTATTTAATGAAAATGGAAGTTAAAAGTTCTTCCACCATATGTTCTAATAATTTTCAATGAAAAATGTATTCAAATTTTATGTAATCTAGTGTGAAGACTATATTAAATGTTGTGAATTTATTTTCAAAGCTATAGGAATAATCCCATCATGAAGTAGATCAATATAATTGGTATCAACAATGATGAAGAAGGAATATGAATTTCAACCCATTAGGGGTATTGAAGATAAATTTGGTGAATCTAGAAAATTTTATAAGTTAATTAAAATATACAAAATTCAAAATAATCAAGGATTTGAGTCACCAAATATTGAACTTCTAGTGGATTAATGAGTTGAAGTTCAAGAAAAAAAATTCCCTAGAACATGATGATGATTTTTTTGGGATTAAAAAAATTATAGAATAAAGTTGATATCATCCATGAGGTACATTTTCTCTACTTTCCCCTTATCATTTGAAAATAATTAAGTTTAAATTCCAATGGTATAAATTATCATTCAATTAAAATGTATGAATCCATTTTTTAAATAGCTAGAAGTGTTCTTTTTGTTTTGAACATTTAAAATCTATTTGTTGATATGACTAAAAGGGATTATTTTGAAATCCATTAAAAATACCGCAAAAAGAGAATTTTCATAGGCTGAAATCACTTGAATATTTTATAGATATATTTGGTGATCAAGATTAATCACTTTATTTTTTCACATTGAATATAGCTCATGTAGAAATAGAGTTGGTTTATATATAGATCATTTCTTTAAGAAAAGTTATTTAATCCTTCTCTAAATAAATTAAATAATTACTTTCAATTCAATGGAATACAATTAGAGAAGATGAAAAAATGATTTTAATCTTCCTCCCTAACCTAATTATGTGAATAAGGGTGATTTAAGTTTAGGAAGAAAAAATAGATATATTTCCTTCACTTAATTTTCTCAGAAGAATGGTATAGAAGAGGATATTAATTTATTTTCAATAAGGGGGAGGAATAAAATTGACTTTAATATTGAATGGTTATTGAAAGAAAATATAAAGGAGTAGATTGAAGTACCTAATGTATGATGATGATGATGATGTATTATATTTTCCATCAATTCCTTGGGTAAAGTCAATGAGTATAGAGAATGTGAAGTTGGCTATGGGTGTTATGAATGTAATTACATTGGAAGTTCAGGCTTTGGATTATGGAATAACTTTAAGTAATAACACCATTGATGGAATTTCTATTATTGGATGGTGGTATTTATGAATTATTAGAATATTTAATTCTCATGTCATTGGAGGTAACATTTATATAATGTTTTTTAGAAGGAGGATGGAATCATATATAAAATTATATCAATATGGAACTTATACATATAACGATTACTGAGTGAAGGATAAAGTGTTGAAGGTTGATGGGGAACTATCTAAAATAATTACATTTAATGAATGGATAATGAGATATTATAAATATCTCATTTAATTTTGAATATTGAAGATGGGGTGATTGAAAAAAATAAAGACATTGAAAATACAAGTTAAATATTTTCTAAATTAGTTGACCTGATGTTACCCATCATTCTTTTGAATAATTAAGGGTTACCTAGAAGATTTGAATCAAGAAGATAAAAAGTTATGTTGAGATGATTCTAAGGTATTCAATGAGAAAAGATGAATTCAAGATGATCAGAATGATGTACATCACTGATAAATTAGCAATGTTTCCATGATTGATCCCAAGATAATGAAAGTTTAACCTCACATGACAATGATAGTTGCAACTACAGAGATTTAAAAGGAATGAATTTTAGTTTTTCCCAAAATACACCTATGGAAGTAGAATCACTAATAAATACTATGAAAATATAAATTTAAATTATCATTGGAATATCATTATACAAAGTAAGTTTAGTTTTCCTAGAAAACATCAAATCTTGATGTCTAAGTTATAACAATAAAATATGATTTTCCTTGGAATATTTCACAGCAAAGGATGATCATAAGTGAAAAGACTAAATCTATGGGTAACAGAAGTTTAAAGTACCAAAATTTAATAAAATTAGTTATACTGAAAAACATTGGTTGATGTTAATCAAAGGTTTCATATCAAATGAAAGTACAAGTCACTAATCCAAATATTTATATAGAGTGAGATATATGAAAGTCCATTTATTTGGAGTAAGAGAGAATCATTGGATACTAAAGCATGAGTTGGTCATAATATATGATGATCAAAAATACGATTTATTTAGAAGGAGGTTCAATATAAAGTATAAAAATTTTATAAGTAAAATAGATACCACTAGAATAACAAGACTCATGTTAGTGTTATTGTAGGTACTAAAGGTTATAGAATATTGAGTTGAGTAGTAATGGAGACAAAACCGAAAGGTTCTGAGTTAAGTCTATAAAAGTAAGAGAACCAAAATATATCAGGTGGATTAACATAAAAATTATTATGTCACACTCAATGTGATGAAGTTGAGATAGATTTAAATTTTTTTAAAATCATATAGGGAAGTTCATGATTCAATCCATGATTATAGAAATATTTTACATGAAATGTAGCATCATATTTTGTAGATATTTTAATTAACTCTTAGAATAATGAATATTTTTGAAAGCGTTCAATGTAAAATGATACATATCCTCAGAGTACATGGATTAAAAATAAATGAAATAATTATTAATGGATTTAGTAATAAAATATTTTTCTTTCATAAAAAGTTTCATATATCTTTTTTGAGGCTAAGATGTATAATAATTAAGATATGGATTTTCAACCTCTTCTTGGAAAAATAAAATTGATTCTTTTTTTTAGAATATCAGAACATACAGTTTCTGTTAAGCATATATATTTATGAATATTTATATCAATAGGAGAAATATATTCCCATAGTTTTCAAGAATAAACCTAAAGATGTATAGTATGTTTAATTGATGTAGTGAGATAACCAAAATAACGTTATTGGATGTAAGGATATACCAACATGTATTCTGTGCGATTTAAAATTTGAAGAGGTGGTTGATGTTCCATCCATGAGGATGTTTATGTAGAACACATAAATACTTTTGGTTTTATTATAAAAAACATCACATTCCTATTATGAGCTAAAATGAGCCTTTTGGGGGCTAGGATGACCACATGTTTAATATTTTGGTTTTTGAGTTTAGGTTGAATCCTTTTCATGGATAATGGATAATAACATACCCAATTATAACACTAATGAGAATAGATAAAATCTATTTATTTTTATAATTAATGGACATAGTAATGAGTATGTTTTCAACAATCCAATATTTTATAAATTAAATTTAATTTATGAATAAATTTTTTATTAAAGAATGCAGTTAAGTTAAAAACATGCAGTGCATTTCATTTTGTTATTATGGACCATTATGAAATATTTCCATAATTTTTCTATTAGTATTAAAAGACCATTAACCACCATAAAAATTGATAATATACATATCATATAGTGATAGTTTTTATTAGAATATATTATGGTTTTTGATATAGTCTAATAGACATGGATAGAATAAGCAATGACCTCGACCAATATGCGCTTACTTATGTTTCCCATTTATTGAAGCTTCTTAAGGATATAAGATCACTGGGATCTTCTCTTAACCAATACTAATAAGAGATTCAACAATTGAAACTCAATTAAAATAGTTTGTAGTAGAAGTTAAAACTTATTCTTATCATAGCCCAAGCCATGTTCATTGAACCAACCCCAAGAATGTACCATCATCACACACCTTACCCTTAGGGCATAAACTAGTGTAATAAGGGGTTATGTATCTAGACCCAAGTGTAAATATTTTTTATATTATCATTTTAATAAAATAATTATTATATTTACCCATTATTCTTTATTAATTTTGTTTAAAAATATTATTAAATAACAAGTTTAATAAAAATTAGATTTTGATATGAAGAAACTAAAATTTTATTTTTAAAAAATATATAGTTTCAATTTTTTTTATAAATTCAATAAATTTTTAATAAAATTTATATTCATTAAATATTCATATTAAATAATATAGTATTTAAATATAAATGATAATATAATTTAATGAAGTCTAATGTAATTTTTATAATGGTTGAAATGTGGTTAGTGCTGTAAAAACTAATATTTTTCAGTAAATAAGGATTATTATTTAGAACTATAAACTCTAATGTTTAGAAAAAAATTAAATAAATAATATTTTGAAATCATAAAGTAAAAATTATTTAATTTTGAATATTTCATTATTTCTTGAGACAATTAAATTTTAGTGTAAAAAATTAATATGGTATAAATATACAGTATGTATTATGAAATCATAATAGCCCAAAAGTTATATAATGAAAATTATAAATGGAATATAAGAATAAAAAAATATTTCCCCTTTAAAAAAATTAATTTTTTATGATATTTTATTTATCAGACAAACCATTAATAAATCCTCTAAAACCTATATTGTATTTTAAGGTTTTAAAATCAATTCTTTATAAACAATATTGACTTCAACATCATGAATGGTATTCTTTTATGAATTTTTATTCTTTGAATAATAAAATTTTAAAAACAATCATCTTTAGGAGAAACCATGGGGAAAAACTATGGTAAGGTTTGTGGTTTTGATTATTTTATCACTTAGAGTCCAAAACCTACATTTAAAAATCAATAAATAATTCCCATCTATTTATCTATTAATACCCACCCTAATTCCAATTCCTCTTTACTCAAAATACATAGATCATGAATTAACTCTCCATATCCCTCTCAAAATCCCTCCCAATTTATTATCATTATCTTAATAATCTTCTCATTATATTTTATAAGAACCCTATCATTCTAAGGGATTATCACCTCTTCCTTTTTATTCTATTACTTTATTTGTATAAATCCTTTTAATTTCCAATATTTCATATTTATATGATTTTTACACATAACATTATTATCCTTATGATTCAAAATTAATGATACATCACATTTCACTCTCATTAAACCCTTTCTGGAACCTTTTCCACACCTGATATGCTTCCAAAATTATCATGTGATTTTCCATGCTAAACTTTTAGGTTGTAGACACCCATACCAATTTCAACTTAATGTAATTCAACCAGATGTAACTATATTTAAATTAATTTTTTAATTACATGTTTTTAACCCACAAAACTTAATACTGTGATTAAAATTGATAAAGATAAATTCTTATGTTGAATGATCTATGTGGCACAAAAATGCATGTACATGATATTAATATAATAAGTAATTCTGAAATTATAGAGCCCTCAAATCCATTGGGTAATGTTTTTATCTCATGAAATACCATTTATTGTACATGGGATGTTTTCCTAAGTGAAATATGTTATGATGTATTAGAGGTTATCCTTGACTTATTCATAAGATGTCATATTTTATTTTTATTCCAAATTCCTATTATTCCTTGATGTTTCCATCTTATATCATTATTTTATATTGATGATTATTATTCTCACCTTATATTTCAACATGTTATTACTATTTAATCATATATTTTAATAATATAATTTTATTATTACATTATAGAGATTTTTAGCTCACCCTTTTCTTATCTACGTCCAAAAGTTATCCAGTGTAGTTTTAAAAGATTAATAGATTTTTAAGGGAATATTATATAGTTTTAAATATTTTTTACTTTATACCTATTTAATTTTATTATTATATGTATCTAATCACTAAATTACACTAGACCTCACAATCAATTTGTTTTATATTATGTGTATCTTTATGTAATAAATCATGAAATAAATATTATAGAATATATGAGTTTTTGTAATTAGTATCAGAGATATATCTAGTTTTTTTTGAATTGGTATTAGAAAAACCTTATTAAAACCCATAGGTACAATAATAAACATTTTAAAAAAATCCTTAAATTTTGATAAAGTATTAAGGGAGTGTTATTAATAAAAGAAATATCTATCTATATATGATAGGTGGATTTGGCTCAATCTCAGTTGTACATAGGGGTTATAACTTTGAAAATAGTGCATTGGGTGTTAACTCAATTATCACATAGTGCATGAAAAATTGTTAATACTACAAACAAGTTTTGACACTCCCTTGAGATATTATTTGGTAAATTCCTAATCTCTTTACGAACCAATATCAAGGGAACAATTTCCTATCAAATTTAATGTTAGAAAATAAATCATAGAAAACATAGATTGGAACCTAGAAATTAGTTGGATAATAAATAATTTTCACTTAAGAGTTATCCCACAAATTTTAATATTTTCCCTTTAATTAGTTTAGTAGTTTGAAAATTGGCTTCATTAATTTTCACTTTATACTATTCAATAAATGGAAATAAGTGGAACCAATCCAACAACCAATGTGATGCTCAATGTGATGTTCAATGCGATGTCAATCCAAATGAGAGACCCATGCCAATGGGAGAATTATTCATGAACTTCATGATAATACATACTCAATTAACTCACTTTTTTAATAGAAACATGAATCAGGAGGAAAACCTATAACCCCTAAAAAAGTCCATGTTTCAATTAAGATATTTATGTGATATTGACCTCTGATTTTCAGCATGTCTTATTATCCACTTATTTTAGAACAATAGGTCAACTACATTGAAAATATATTCTATATACCTAAATTTTGTAATAAATAAAAGGTCATTATGAAGGATTATATCATGGAGAGAAAATCTAATCAATGGTGGATGTTTATCGATAAAATTAATTTTGAATAAGAAACCAAAGTGATGGAGTAGAAAGAATATAAGAAAAAAATCTTTACACTCACTAACATATGATGGAGATGTATTTCCTTGGCCTCAAAAAAAAGAAGGATGAATCTATTTGGGAATATGAGGAAAAATTACCAATAATTGAATGAAACAACTCTAACTTTTTCATTTTACATGAATATAAATTTGAAATCTTATTTAGTGGGCTGTAGATAAATCTATGAAAATACTTGGAAGTTTGAGAGATTGATATCTATAAAGAAATTTTTTTATGTTCCCCAAAATGTTAGATATAGATTAGCAAATCTCAATGGTCTCATGATTCTAGAATAGAAATCAGTGAATAATGATTATTGCAAAGGGAGCATTAGAGAAATCTCCTGGTGGAATGAAGGTCCCGCATCCCTATTATCAAATGTTTGTAAGAAGAATACCATAAATTACCATAATGGGAAAAGGAATTTTTTTGTGTAGTAATAAGGGTCACCAAACTAGAGAATACCAATGGGAGAAACCCACCAATGTGAAGAAATAAAGAAATATTTCAGTCTCCCACAAAATATTTTTCAATGCTAAAACTCTAGAGATAAAGGATACTATGTGAACCAGGTCACTAAGGTAATGGTTGGAGAAGATAATGGCTGAAAACAACCTCCAAGTTCTATAGAGTAAGGGATATAATATGTAATTAAAACCGATGAAGTGCACCCTAATGATGAAGTGCTGATAAAAATTAGAGTTATTCAATATTGAATAGGGAATTTACTATTTTATTTGAGTTAAATTAATTAATTCATATTATGAAACTTTAGTATAATTATTCAAACATAACATAGAAACCTGGAATTTGAGTTTACATTCAAAATAGGAAATGGTAAAATTATTCAAATCCATATATATAACTTATCCTTGTCATCATTTGTGGGAATAATTTCCTATAAAACATGTGATAATCCCTTCAATTGAATTCAATATTTTCCATTTATGGAATGGATTTCCTTGTATATATCCAACATAAAATTTCAAGAAAAGGAAATGACCCACTGTATTGAGAATCACACTCTAATTCTATACATTTTTATGGATGAGGATGGATCTCATTTTTAATAATCATCTAATGCATGGATATTGTTTAATTATAAGTAATAATAACTCAAACAAATGATTGAGACTAAGGAAAAGATCATCCTTAATGACATGCTGATTATAAGGGAATATACTAACTTGGTCCCAGGGGAATTTCTTAGTCTTCCTTATAATAGAGATATTTATTTTTCAATCATAATTATACTTAGAAATTTTATAATATCCAATAATGTATATAAAATTTCCACTATTTAACTTCAAGAGCTTATGATGAAACTATAGGAGAATCCTGATAATTTTTTTTATTCCCAAGTGATTCTTTATGGGGTGCACTAGTCATTCTTATCAGGAATAAGGATTGGTTAATGCACCTCTACATTGATTATCATGATCACAAAAATATCACGACAAAGACCAAGTATCCTCTACCATGGATTGATTACATGTTTAAAAATCTATGTGGATCACAATACATCTATATGGTGGATATTCAGGTAGGATATTATTAAGTAAAGGTAAAAGAGTATAATATACCCAAGACTACTTTTTTAAGAACCCGCTTTTTCACTCGGGTATGGATCCTTTAAATTTAGATCTAAATATTTGGTTTAGACCTAATATGGATTCCTAAGGGTTTAGATAAGGTTTTAGGGGTGTTCGAGGCATGTTCAGATCCCGAAAAACATCTTTTTGGGAAAGACATGCTTGGAGCATAGTTTAGAGTAAACCGCATGAGAGCCCCTTTTTTCCAGGTAGATGTGCATGTTTTATGCACGGTTTATCCAACAGTGCGAAAAAATCTTGCATAGGGTAAAATTACAATTTTTACCTTAATGATCTAATTAATCTCCCTCTTTCTTCCCTAACGCATGCTTATTCATGATTAACCTATTTCTCTCTCAATTTGGGGCTTTTTTAAGATCTAACCTTGGAATCAATAGATATCCTTCATCCGGGATCTGATTGAGCATCTGTTAGTCATGTTGGATACGTAACGGTATGTACTTGAGTCCTATTGATCCGTTATCTTTCTCTTTTTCTCTAGATTGTGATATCAAGGTATGAGAATTTTTCTACTTTTCTTATATCTACTCTGATCTGAGACAAATCAAGGGCCAATACCGGAAGAGAATAGTCATAAAACCCTAATGTGGGTGGTCTATAACTCATTCCTAAAGATTATTGATTTTGGATTTTTTGTGTGGGGTCCATTGATTTCATCAGGTTCCGTTTATAGAATTAATATTCCATGTTAATAATCCTTAGAACCATATTGTCATCCTCTTTCTAAATATGTGATTTATAGTTGGTGGTTATGACCACAACTCCATCCCTTCCATGTCGAAGGTTATTCCAAAATTGTGGTTTACTATTTTGACATGTTTGTTCCAGTATTAGGGGATTCCTTTGCTTGAAAAATTTAAGGATAAACTTTTATATATTAAATAGCTTGATTTATATTGTGAATTGAATAATGTAAAGTACCATGTTTGTGTACCACATGACACGCCTAAGGTAAGTGCTTAAAATGGATAATTAAAAGTGAATGATTGTTTGGATGCATATCCATAGCACCCCTTACCACATTAATGGAAGTTAGAGGAATGAACCTTGAATATAGAATATGTATTAAATGGAATAAATGGTTTCATGCTACTTGACCTTGTCACATTATTGAAAGTAAAGTCTTGAACCAAATGACTTGATAAAAAGGTTGGATTCTACTTGACCTTATCACACTAATAAAAGGATAGGCTTAAACTAAATGAAATATTACATGACTTCATAATCAAATAGTAATGGCCTGACTCGATCTTGCCTTGGATTCATATTGGGAAATACTAGAAGCAATTGGGAACCCCACTATGATTCAAGGATACAACTTTCTTAGGTTGAGAACCACCTAGATCTTGATCCTCGTATGTTCTTTGATTCCCAATGTGACACCCAAGGATCCCTCCATATTATTGTAGGATGCCTCAGTAACACTCCTTGAATCTAGAATTCATAAGTAGGTACTATTTTTATAACCCATAAGGCCCTATCTCTACTTAGTACCATCTTACCTTGGACGATAACCTTGGATTTGGCAGGCACCTTATTGTGGAATGCCTTGGAAATGCTCCTTGGATTACACTCTTATTCTTAGTCAGGCTACAGTTATTATGAAGTTGGTGACCCTTGAGGTCTACGTTTCCTTGGTTATTACCTTGGGACTTCACTAGTAAATATATTTGTCTATGGTTTCCTTGATACATATTGGAACCTTCAATATCTATACTATCACGAGGTGATTTCAGAGTTGGCTCTGACTCATGAGACCTATCAACATAAAATTGGTAACAATGAAAGAATGAATTGTTGACATGTTCAGATATTAGCCAAGGGATGAAGCAGGTAATTTGGTATTTAGTTACATTATACTTCTTTACTTTATATATTCATGCATGTGCACTCTTACATTTCCATTAAACAGGCTGAATGTTATTTACATCATTGGTGGTGTCTCAATAAGATTTATCTCACACCCTCTCCAGGTGCCGATTGGTACCTAGGGTAGATTACATGGTTGCAGGTGTTGACAAAGAGAATCATACAGATTCAAAAACTTTATTTTCTTACTATTAGTATAGAGCTTGATAGTAGAGGAACGAGTTAGAACTTGGGTTTCTTGGGATAGTATTTTATTTACTTTATGATTTGTGAAACATGTTATTCCTATTATTGTATAAATGTTTTTTAGATTTCTAGTACATTACATATCATCAGTTGTTAAATTCTATTCTAGTTATTTTAGTTATTATCAATGATGTCTCTATTCTTTCAGTACACCTTATATTTACATAAATTTCTTCCTCTATTTACCCTTGTTCACTTCTACCTTATGTGATAAAATTTGTTAATGAGGACATGGTATCCTCACGAACACACCCTAGGGCCTCGCTACTGGTCAGAAACCTCTGGCATTTGGGGAGATGCACTTGAGACCATGTGGCCCACCAGACTTAGGGAACCCTTTAAGTAGAATCCAGGTCTGGGATGTCACAAAGTGGTATCATAGGGGTTTTCTTCTCATGATTTACTATTTTGAGACTGTAGAATGGAGAATAGGAATGCTTGGGACTTGGTCATAATTCATTCTTGGGTGTCGTGAACCAATTTTCAGGGTAAAAATCAAGTTTCCTAAATTATAATTGTTGTTATTAATTTTCCAATTATAGTTGATATTATTTCACCATTTGGTGACGCAGATTTTGTGTGGTGTTGTTGATTGTTACTCAGTTTGAGGTTTTTCTTTCACCCATGGACCGATGAATGAGGGCAAGGATAATTGTTACATGCATCATTATAGGCACCTAGAATTCACATGTCATGCATATTACCAATCCATATAGTTTCATTTAACTACTTTTCATTGCTTGATATGGTTGTGATTATTGAGTGATGATGTGATTGTTGCTTGTACATGTAATACTTTGGGTTTCTATTGAGTGATTGCATGTCTCAATTCATGAGGTGTATGGTCCCTAATGGGTTGGGATGAGTAATTTACCATGTCTATCCATTTTTCTATAAATAAATGGGTGTCATTTCTGGTGATAGGTGTATGAGAACTAATTCATCAGAAATGGATATCCATTATAAGGTAAATCATGAAATATAAAATGAATTGATTGAACATCCTTATCCCACCTTTTTATGTATATTAAAGGTAAAGTATTGAACCTGGAAATTAACTACAAAATGATGTGAAAATTATACATGAGAACTTACCGATACTTGGCCATCTAAGTAGGTAGTTTGGGGTAGGATGCCTTAGGTAGTGAGTTTTCTTATGTTAAAATTCCACTAGTGATGCTATCACATGATTCTAATTTTTTTAGAGGTGTGTTCTTGGCATTTGTAGACCAATGTCGCCACAACATCCTTGAATCATTTTCTAAAAATGTGGTTACCATAATGATTCAGATGTATCAGAACTTGAGCCACCGATATTACCTTATAGAGTACCACTTAAGGCCCCACATATTGTACCTAATTTGGGCACCCATTTCCAAGTTCATAATAGTTTCCTACATCTGATGCAGTCCATTCATGATGCTCTACTTCTTGCACCCATGATGTCTAATCTAAATCATGAGTTCCAATAGTAGCATCCTCCTACTTTCTCAGGGGATGGGGGTCCATATGACTTTTTTGTCTTTTCTAGAGGACATCCTATCCATCTTTGAGCATCTAGAGATTCCTCTAGATCATAGGGTAAAGTATTACACATATATGCTTCAGGATTTTGCCCAGCATTATTGGGATGTGATTACCCAGGCTGGTCATCACCAGGGCATGTTATGGGATGATTTTCAGATAGCCTTTAATGATAAGTTCTTTCCTCAAACACTAAGAGCTAATAGATTAAGAGAGTTCATGCATCTCGAGTAGGGTTCTATTTCAATTATGGAAGACTCAACGTGTTTCATGAATTTGAAGCAATTTTCACCACTCCTAGCCGGATATGAGATTTCGTGTGCTATAAATTTTAAGGATGGGATCCAGTATGCCATCCATACGTAGGTCAATGTCTTTTTCTTTCCTACATTTTCTATAATATTCAATTAGGCTCTTATCACTAAATGAATCCTAAGGGATGACAATAGTATTGTGCATAGAGTATCAGTGTCGCATCTGGATAGTAGTTCTTATGGTGGCAAAAAATGTTCCATTGTGGTTTCTTGGCATGGAAATGATAACCAGAGTTCCCATTTCAATAGAAATTTGATGTTTCATTAGTGAAAACAATGGGGGAATTTAAATCCTCGGTGTGATAGAGACCTAATGGAGTTCCAGGCTTGTGCTTGTATGGGGAATATTCAACATTTCTGTAGGATATTTACACCAACATCGAGTGGAAAAGGATCTGCACCAGATCCACCTTTAGAAGAATGTTATTTTACACCACATTTGGTGGGGAGTTTTAATACCACCGAAAGGTTTGGATAAGAAGGAGGTTATGGTCATGATTTCTAGAACCTTGATCACCGGTTGTGCTAGTAGACAGTTTTTTATCGTGGTAGTCTGTCTATTATACAAGGTCGTGGATTAGGTCACTTGCATGCACTGCATCCAATATATGAGGATCATGAAGAACCATCTATAGTATGATGTACTATTCTTGTAGACTCTACTATAGTATTTAATTTATTTGATATAGGTTATTAAAACTCTTTTATCTCAGTATCCATTGTGGATAGTATTGGACTAGAGATATAGTATCACTATGGTGTAATGACCCTAGATATGCTGTTAGGTGTACAAATAGAGAGAATATGACAGTTCAGGGACTGTCCCATGGAGGTAGGTAGTTACACTTTCCTATGGAACCTCTTTGTTCTTGAGATGACAGACTTCAATGTCATTATTGTGAGGGATTGGTTGGTTTAATATCATTCTTTATAGACTTCGATCATTATAGGGTATCTTTTACATCACCAGAGAGTAGTAGTTATATACATAAGGATGAGTGGGATGTCCAGGTTAGTAGAGCTAGACTAGAGTATCATGGGCTAGGTGGAGTGAACACCATGATTGAAAATCATTTCATAGAGGATCAGGGTTTACATCAAGATGATTTCCATCCAATAGTGGATCATTTTAGGTATTTTTTTCCTGAATATTTTTCTGGATTACCTCCTAAGATATTGGTATATTTTACAATCTATCTTGTTCTAAGAGTAGCTTTAGTGTCCATTCCTCCTTACAAGATGGCACTTATAGAGCTTCAAGAGCTCAATAGGTAGTTAGAGGTTTTGGAGTCTAAAGGTTTTATATGGCCCAATACATCCTCTTGGGATTTTCCCATGCTTTTCACTAAGAAGGAAGATGGAACCTTACATCTATGCATGGATTATAGAAGTTTAAACCAGCTTACGGTCAAGAACTAGTATCCAATTCCTCGAATAGATGATCTCTTTGACCAGCTCCAAGAAGAAAACGTCTTCTTTATGATTGACCTGAGATCAAGCTATCATTAGGTGCGAGTCATGCCATTAGACATACCTTGTACATATTTCTGTAGTAGGCATGGTCTATATGAGTACCTTGTTATGTCGTTCAGTCTTACGAATGCACCTCTCATTTTCATGGATTTGATGAATAGGGTTTTCCGTACCTATTTGGACTCTTTTGTCGTGATCTTTTTGGATGTAATCTTGATGTATTCTCACACTCATAGTGGCCATTCCAAACATCTTGATATCATTCTGTGTATACTAAGAAAGAATAATATTTACATTAATCTTGCTAAGTGCCACTTCTGGATTGAAAAAGTCTACTTATTGGGTCATATTACTCAGAATTAGGAGTATTTATTGACCCTGAAAAGGTTAGTGATATAGTTTTCTAGGATTATCCCTAAAATGTGTTTGATATATGGAGTTTCATGAGGATGGTTGGATATTATTTTCATTTCATAAAATACTTATCATGTCTAACTTCACCTCTTACTGTTCTTATGAAGAAGGGTGTCAGGTTTACATGGTCAAAAGCATGTGAGAAATGCATTCAGGATCTGAATGGGAGGCTTGTATTGGCACCTATTATAATCCTTCTCGAGTAAGGTATATTTTATACCATATTCTATGATGCATCATGAATTATCCTAGGAGAATTGTTGATGTAGGAATACAAAGTCATTGCACACAGATCTCAGTAGTTGAGGCCTCACGAGAGAAATTACCCGACACACGACCTTGAGCTAGTAGTAGTTGTCCATGCCTTACATTTCTAGAGACATTATCTTTTGGGTGAGTTATTTATGATGTAAAAAGACCACAAGAGACTCAAATATATCTTTTCTCATCATGAATTTAACCTCATACAATATAGATGGGTCGAATACCTACAATTCTTTGATTTTGAGCATGCTTATACACTTGGGAATGGTAACGTGGTTACAGATGCACTAAGTCAGAAAACTCAAGAATAGACCATATGAGAAGCTAGTGATGAATAAAAGTTAGTGGACCTCTTTTATGAGCTACATCTATAGTTTGATGACAATCACAATTAGTCTTATCTCTCAGCCTTGACAGTTACCTCTTCCCTCCTTGATAAGGTGAAGAGTAGGCATTTTTCAAATCCGGAAGGCTTGGTTCTCCATGATAGTATATCAGGAGATAACTCGCCTTTAGATTGTACTATAGATAGAGATAATCTCCTTTGTATATTTGGACTTATCTAGGACCCTACAGACATTAGAGAGGAGTTGATGAAGGATTACCATTCTTCTCAGTAGGCAGTTCATCTTGGAATCTCAAAGATGTATCGAGACATGCGACACCAGTATTAGTGGTCTACGATGAAATGTAAAATAGAAAGATTAATCAATAGGTATTACACCTATAAATAGGTAAAATTAGATCACCAGAGACCTGCACTCTTGTTACATACACTTTTAGTACCAAAATGGGAATTTGATGATGTTTCTATTTGGGAGGCCTTCATAGTTGATGAGATGGGAAGACTATTTGTTCGTGAGATCATACGACTACATAGGGTTATATGTACCATCATATTAGATATGGATGATCATTTCAATTCATGGTTCTGGTAGGGATTATATAAGGTTATGGGAACTCAGGTGCTTCTAAGAGCATCTTTTCACCCTCAGACTGATGGACAATCAGAACTGACAATACAAGTTCTAGAGAATATGCCCCAAGCACGTGTCCTTGATTTCGGCGGTTCATGGGAGAAGCATGTCCCTCTCATAAAGTTATATTATAATAAAAAATTTAAAGAGAAAATTCCAATTCCTTCTTTTGAGGACTCATATGTCAGTCCACATAATTCACCCCTATGCTGTCGAAAGGTAGGTGAGGCGGCCCTACTATGTCCTTATCTCATTCAGGAGACTTCAGAGAAAGTTCAATTGATCAGAAAGTGTATTACTACTACTCAGTATAAATATAAATCATATGTTAATCATCATCAATGACCTCTTGAGTTAGAGTTTAGGGAATTGTATTTCTTCAGGTATCGTCTAGGCTGGGGCAAAGACAATTACGAAAGCAGAGGAATCAATCACGCCATTTTGTAGGGTATTTTGAAATTCTAGAGAGAGTAGGGCCGATATCCTATCAGTTGATAATACCTAAGAGGTATCATGTCATTAAAAAAGTCTTTCATGTTTCATTGCCTCACCAATATCATGAAAACCCATCTCATACTTTTTATCCAATGGAAGTTGAATTTTATGTTGATGCTACCATTGAGAAGTATCTAGTACACATCATTGACTGGAGCACAGAGGCTCTTTGAGGTTGGTCTATAACTTTAGTACAGGTGCTATGGTAGAATAGACGATTATAGGATAAGAATTGAGAGAGGGAAGCTGACGTACATGCCTAATGGCCAATGTTTTTCTCACACATTTTTTCTCCAACCTTGAAATGTGAACTTAGGGACAAATTCTTTTAAGGGTGAAAGATTGTAAGAACCCAGTTTTTCACTCAAGTATTGATCCTTTAATTTTTTTTCTAAATCTTTAATTAGGACCTAATATGAATGGATAAGGGGTTAGAAATGTTCTCAGGGGTTTCCAGGGAATGTTTGAAGCCCAAAACACTTATTTTTGGGAAATCCAGTCTTGGCACAAGGTTTAGAGTAAACCGTGCAGGAATTATGCATGGTTTGGAAAACCGTGCAGATTGTGTTTTTTCAAACATATCCACCTTTTATAGTTGGTGCAAAACCATTTTTCCTAACCATTATATATCCCCCTTTTCCTAGGTACCCATGCATGGGTTGTGCACAATTTTTCAAACCATGTGGACAAACCATGCACTGGCTAAATTTTGGGAAAAAATCCAATTTTTTCCTTAATGATCTAGTTAATCTCCCTCCTTCTTCCCTAATCCAAGATTATGTAGGATTAAACTATTTCTCTCTAAATTTTGGGATTTTGAAGATCTAACATTGGAATCAAGATATATCATTCGTTCGTGATCCGATCAAGCTTTCGTTCATGAAGTTGGATGTGAAACGGTAAGTACTTGAGTCGTCTTGAGTCATTCTATTTATTTTATGCTCTCAAATGTGTTATCAGGGTATGAGAAATTTTCTATATTTCTTAGATATACTCTGATCTGAGCCAAATCAGGGGCCAATACCAGAGGATATAAGTTTTAACACCCCAAGCTTACACGGTACGCTTCTCCCTGAATAATAAAGTAGCGTGTGTTGTACGCAACTTCAAGTTCTAACACACACCACAACTAATAAAACTAGCCATTATGAATAGTAATAACCACTTTTTAAAATTTTATACATTTTATCTTTCAAAATGGACTTCATTTTTGGATTCAGAATATCGAAATTAACCTAGGGTGAAATTTTGGTACTTTTCGGATAATTTTCATATTTTGATGAATAATGAAAATTACTAAATTTTTATTAAAAACAACCTTTTTAATCGAAATAATTAATAGTGATAAATTATGAATTTGAGTGGTTTTAAAGTATATTTAGAATATATTTTTACCATTTAATACAATTTTGGTCATTGTACATGATTTCACATTTAAACCGGACATAAAAAAGTGTAAATATTTTTATAGTTATTATCTCTTAAAAACATGCTTTTTGTTTTGATAGCGAGAATTAATTTTAAATTAATTTCATCCACTTATGTGTTTTGAATTTGAAAAAATGGACTCCATATTTGGAATCAGGAGGTCTAAATTTTTTAAATAGGTAACTTTTATTTTTAGACATTTTGAATAATTATTTCGGTAAATATTTTATTTACCATGGTTAAAGGGTAAACCCGATAAATAAGGGTAAAAAAATAATATTATAACAATAATAAATTACCCTAAAACGTGTCCAAACCTTATTGGTTGATACATGTCCGACCATGGATATCTTTGGGTCAATTTTGGGACCCCATGGATCCACTTGTAAGTGATAAGGACACTTTATATTAATTAAGTTAAAATAAATACAAAAATGACATAAGCATATATCTTTTAGCAAAACAATTTTTACAAAAGGATATTATATGTTGGATTTTAGACTATAAATATTCATTATAAATATAAAAATATTTCCTATATAATGGTATTTTATTTATAATTTTTAAACATTTAATAATTAATATTATTTATGACACAATAATGATGCAGTATTTTCCTTATTAACGAAAGAATCAAATAATTGGTATTATAAATGTTACAATAAATATAATTTGAAAGTTTTGATGAAATCCATGAATTTTATTTCTTAATATGACAATATAGGGTTTCTTAAATGAATTTTTTTTTCTAATTAATAAAGTAGTTAAGACTTTAACAAAAATCAATTATTGAATAGTGTCAAAATTGACATAAATGAGTTTTTAAAACAAATATTATATTATTAATTGATATTCAATTCCTAAAAATCTAATCATCGACCAAGATACTTATATCATGATATTTGTATCATTAATGGACCACTTGGGGGTCTCTTGTATGTATATAGTATGCTTATTAACTATATAATATAAAAATACAAAGTGACATGGTAAATGTCAAACTAATTAACTAAGAGTTAAAACTAAAAGATAAGTGACCCAAACCTGCCTAAAACCTATTGGATGAATCATTTTCTACCTATAACCACCTTAAAACTTAAATAATTCACTTTGGATCCATTATAAATTGAATATGAATTTATTATAAAATTTTCTAGCTTTTCCAAAGGTGCCCCTCACCCCTCTTATAAAAGGGCACTCCCCCTTCTCTATAATTCATACCTTAAAAGCATTTGGGATCATCCAAAATCTGCCCAAATACCCTCTCAAATATCCTCCCTTCATCCTAGAGGCCTTCCTTTAGTCATAAAGCCAACCTAAGGAGCCCTTTTGATCAAATCAAAAGGAAGAACCCGAAGAAGAGGTAATGTTTTCACCACCTTCTTTCAAGTTCCTTTCTTCTTCAACTTCTTATTTATTTGTTATTAAAATTCTAAAATAATAACTCCAGTATATTCTATATACTGTGATGTTATTATAAATATGGAACAACCATATTCAGTATTATATCCATCCTTTGAATGACATGTCACCATAGGTGTGTACGTACGACTTACCGTCTCCACGTCGTGGTGCAATTGTTATTCAAAATATTATTATTTGGATGCGTATAATAATGATGTTTAATTCATGTAAATAATAAATATAACATGATAATGATTCTGTATATATGATATAAAATCCAATTATATATTATTTTAATATCAAAATAATGATATTGTAGCTCGTGCATACGTACGGACTACCGTCTCCACGAACGCGATGAGATTCATTCCCCATCGTATCCATTCAAGTATAATTCTCATTTGATGAATAAAAATAATTTTTAGAGACATGATATAATTCTGGATATGAATAAGATACATCCCATCCATAAAATATACGGCTCGCATAACAAATAATATAAAGGAAAAATAATTAGTTAACACCCGAAACGACGATAATACTAAGATATTATTAACAAATCAATGTTAAAAGATCATATATGATATCATATTAATGTAAATGATTTTTGTATAATTAAATAACAATTATTTCACCATTATATAGGAGGTTAACTTACCTTCAACCAAGGAAAAAGTACAAAGTAAGGGGTTTCTTATCTCACTTTTAATTTCGTGAGATTTCCATTGTTCACCACTTATTTATTGCATGTGGTGTGTGTAATACCCATGATTGTATTAATTGTGTAATATACTTTAATTTATGGATATATACATCACCATTTTATTATCCTCCTTTCATGGGTCTATTTTTTGTAAGTTACAAAATCGATAATGGAATTTGAAATTTCCACTCATTTGGCTTTACGCATACTTCAATGATTATTATACTCCAAGATTATGTGTGGAATCACTATTCATTTGCTTATGTCATAATTTACACTCCCCTTTCCATGGATATAATTTTGATACACATAATAACTCCATTGATAAATTCTCAAGTCGTCGATATGAACTTGATAAGAGTAATTTTAACTCAATCTCCATTTATTGAGTTAAACATCCAATTCATTGGTGTTGTTTTTACAAGAATATGTGTGAATGTCCTATGATTGATTTACACTAAATATCCAATCATATTGAGTGTATTTATATTTTTCACACATAATTGTGTCGTTGATTTATCCTCAACCTAAGGATACGGTCTTTGTAAGAGGCTTAATCTCAATTTACATCCCATTGAGACTTCTTTGTTGTTATACACCAAATCAATTTTATGTGGTGTATATAATGTACTTTAACATAGTATATCATGAATCCCTTTATTCTCATGACATTACAAAGTTTTTATTAACTCAATTATTTGTATTCAAGTGTCTCTCTTTTGGTTAGAAACTATAACTAAAATATCATTTTGAAATGTTTTAAAGACTTATTCTTCTAAATCTTCCTCATTAATTTCCATGTTTTAAAAATGGTTTTAATGATTTATTTATATGAACATTAAATTTTTAAAATTAAAACTCCTTTTAAAAGTTTTAAAGTGGTATGGGACACTTTGATTCAAAAATCTATTTTTAAATGGCTTCTTGAAAAATAGTGTGACTTTTAATTGATTTCAAGAAAAAGGAGGATATTTCTCTCTAATAGTTTTGATGATTATTTTCATCTATGTCAATATCCTTCATTATTATAGATTGAGGTTAATCTGATACAATACAATCTTTCTTATTGTATCATGTTTGACTGTGTATGTGATATTTTTATACCATTCATGGTTTGTGGATCAAGTATTGACATTTTTATGCTAGTTTTAATAAGAATTTTTATGTTATATTTAAAACTTTTCATATGAGGAATGCATTGGACTTAGTAAGTGATGGGTGGAGCCTGCTATATCTCCTCGATGCATCGGTAGGTCTCATGAGACAAACTAGTGTCTTGGCACGAGGCCTTGACAAAATCTTATTTCTAGTCTCGGAATGAGGCCTTGGCTACGTGGTTATGATAGTCTGGCATTATGAATTCCATCATTATGAATGTGGTTATTGATATTGCATGTGATTATTCTACTATTAGAATATCCATGTGAATACGTAAATGACATTATTTCATTTTATCCTTTCCATATTATGCTGATGTTAAAGTTTAAAAGGCTTTTGTTTTAGTTATACATTTCCTTAAGTGTTTATCCTTATCTATGAAAGCTTATGCTATATTGTTATCCTTACTGAGCATCTGAGCTCACCCCTTTTAATGTATTATTTTTCCCAGGATGTGAAGAAGTAATTTATGAATGACCTGTAGGGATAATATGAGGGGATATGAAGACAATATGTTGTCGTAGTTTTTTTACGTTATGATTTAATGTAAGACTTATGAATATATCTAGTGTTTCTAAGACTACTAAACTAATTGGTCTTTCGAGACTTGATCCTTTGTGATCATGCCAATGTTATGTAATAATGCACCGACTCTAGGTAACTGAGGTCAGGGCGTTACAATTGGTATCAGAGGAAGTTTAGTACAAAACTTGGGAGCTAGATTTAGATAAACTCTGATTAGAGCACATAGCCCTAAGATAGACTTTGAGGATTAGTATAGAAAAACAATCCTAGAATTTTGTTATTTTAGAGATTTTGTGAGTTTTCCGAGCAATACATCCCTGTCTGGATACGAGCAGGTAGAGGTGGCTCTGGCACAGATGTACCTAGGGGTAAATCCTGAAAACACCGCTTTGAGCTAGTCTCTAACAGGAACTGGTGCAAGACAACAGGCTTTGCTGCACTCTTGGTTATGACACTCCTAGGGGATATGCATAGGATAATTTACATTTTATTTACAAACCGATTTGAAGTATTATATATAATATGTGAGTAAATGACCTTGGTTAATCCTAATGTGTTTCAAATTGAGAATATGGTGACATGATATTCTCTAAATGATTTTATGACTATTGTTACTCAGACAATGATTTCTAGTTTTTGTCAATGGTTGGATTCCAAGGAAGTCATAGTGACTTTGAGAATGATGTACAAGGTGGGAACAGTGGTCGTAATGAGCAAAAAAATGGAATGTTGATAGGCGTAAAAGATATCACCTTCATGCCAAATCAATTTTCCAAAAATATGATCAACAATATATATATTAACCAATTCCCGGACTCAAAAAAGAAGAGAAAGGTGATGAAAGATAAGAGCTCCAGTAGTGGAGACCATGGAGAAAGGAATCCTCAATTTCCATCATGCAGAAAATATGGAAGGAGACACCCAGGAAATTTTTTCAATGGGATAAAGAAATGCTTTACGTGCGGGAAGAAAGGACATAAAGTGAAGAATTGCTGAAGAAAAATGAAGAGTACTATGGAAGAAGATAAAAATAGTCCCAAGATTCCATTTACAGTCATTTTCCGTAAATGTAGGGGACCTGGCCATTACCCGAGTGAATGCCCTATTCTATAGGATATTTTCTTGGTCAAAAAAGAAGCTATGTGGAAATAAATGGTTGTAGAAATGTTTAAAAAGTATTAGTGCTCCTTGTTGATGGGTTTACTTTGGAATAATTTTCTCTTGTATTTGTAACCCTGCAGTTTTCCATGTAAGAATGATATTTGAGGAAGAATTATCTTTTATCTTGTGGATATAGTTATAAATAACCATTTGGTTTTATATGATCATTGGGTTTGAGGAAATTACAAGTTATTATAATTTGGGATGAAAATGCAAGGTATGAGATAAAATTTGTGGTTAAATTATGTTATGGTTATTTTGAGGAATTTATTTGATTTTGGTAATGTTATAAAATATAGTTTTTGAAAAAGGACAAGACGCAGACCGTGTGACAACCCGTCGCCTCGGACAAATATGTGGGAATCGAACCCACAACCAAAGTGCGATTGGGATTTATCACCTACCACTGGACTACGTGAAGTCCCTGGTTAGTGTGACTATTATTTTTAGTTAAATGATTTTATTGATCAATAATAATTTGATTTGGGATCTTATGACTTATCAAATGAATACATTTAGTATAGAAAAATGATTTGGTGATTAAGTGATAAATGTTATTTTGGAAGATGTTCACTTTGTTGGGAACACTATATGCCCAAGGAAAATAGAATAGTATGTGATTTCATTTGATGAGTAATGGTGGATTTTTATCTATGTTTTTATTGTGGATTTATAGTGATTTGGGTTATTTATGGAAATGATTAACCTATAATAGGTAATATGTGATTAGGTTAATTAATTTTAAGTATGTAACTTTAAGAGTAATTGATTTCATTTGGAGATACCATTTAACATGGAAGACTACATAACCAAATTCTTCTAAATTGTGAGTTTCAATATTATTTTGGATTTTATTAAAAGATTTTAAGGACAATTATTTATTGAATGCTATTTATTTAACTTTGGGGTATTATTGGTTTAATTTTAGAAATTGAGATTAGTGTTTCTTTCTCTAATGAAATAAAATTTTGGGGGATCATCAGATCTTATACTAACCGTTTTGGATTTGATTGATCTCTAGAGACAAGGTAAATATATAGTTTATTCTTCATGGATCATGTGATTCTATAAGAATTTTATTGTATCTCTTCTAGTGCGACCAAGTCTTCTGGAATACTCATCGTTTAAAAATGAGTTAGTGGTAGAAATTTATTAAAGAATGAAACTTTACTTAAAAATTAAGTATATATCTTTATGTTCTTAGTCAATATCAAAAATTAATTCCTCATCTTTATGTAATGTAACTTAAAAAATTTTTGTTCGTTTACTTTTCTTACTGGGAAAGACCGTTTGTCCCATCACAAGTTTGTGGTTTTCTTGTTGTTAAATTTCTCCTGATCATGTTTTCTATCCCCCTCCATTAGAAGTTGAAACTTAGTTTATCATCCATATCCATGTTTTTCTACATGGAATCCTACTATAGGTTATCTTGGGTGACCTTTGTACTTCTCTTTATTTCTTTTAAAGTGATAGTTTTATTGACTCTTTTTCCGATGTGGGACTTTCCATTATATTCCCAAGCCCAATTTTAAAAATTGAGAGGACAAAATTTATTGAATGAGGGGAGAATTTAACACCCCAATCTTCCACAGTATTCTTCTAGCTGAATAATACAGTAGCGTGTGTTGTACACAACTTCAAGTTCTAACACACACCACAACTAATAAAACTAGCCGTTATGAATAGTAATACCCACTTTTTGAAAATTTATACATTTTATCTTTCAAAATGGACTTCATTTTTAGATTCGGAATATCAAAATTATCCTAGGTTGAAATTTTGGTACTTTTCGGATAACTTTCATATTTTGATGAATAGTGAAAATTACTAAATTTTTATTAAAAACAACTTTTTTAATCGAAATAATTAATAGTGATAAATTATTAATTTGAGTGGTTTTAAAGTATATTTAGAATATATTTTTACCATTTAATACAATTTTGGTCATTGGACATGATTTCACATTTAAACTGGACATAAACAAGTGTCAATCTTTTGATAGTTATTATCTCTTAAAAACAAGCTTTTTGTTTTGACAGCGGGAATTAATTTTAAATTAATTTCTTCCACTTCTGTGTTTTAAATTTGGAAAAATGAACTCCATATTTGAAATCAGGAGGTCCAAATTGTGTAAATAGGTAACTTTTATTTTTATACATTTTGAATAATTACTTTGGTAAATATTTTATTTACCATGGTTAATTGGTAAATCCGGTAAATAAGGGTAAACAAATAATATTATAATAATAATAAATTACCCTAAAACGTGTCCCAACCTTATTGGTTGATACATGTCCGACCATGGGCATATTTGGGTCGATTTTGGGACCCCATGGATCCACTTTTATGTGATAAGGACACTTTATATTAATTAAGTTAAAATAAATACAAAAATGACAAAAGCATATATCTTTTAGAAATTTTTTTTACAAAGGGTTATATATGTTAGATTTTAGACTATAAATATTCATTAGAAATATAAAAATAATTCCTCCATAATGGTATTTTATTTATAATTTTTAGACATTTAATAATTAATATTATTTATGACACAATAATGATGCAGTATTTTCTTTATTAACGAAAGAATCAAATAATTGGTATTATAAATGTTAAAATAAATATAATTTGAAAGTTTTGATGACATCCATGAATTTTATTTGTTCATATGACATTATATTATTGATTAAATGAATTGTTTTGAATTAATAAAGTAGTTAAGACTTTAACAAAAATCCATTATTGAATAGTGTCAAAATTGACATAAAGTAGTTTTTAAAAAAAATATTATATTATTAATTGATATTCAATTCCTAAAAATATAAGGTTCGGCCAAGAGACTTATATCATGATAGGTGTATCATTAATGGACCACTTGGGGGTCTCTTGGATGTATATAATAAGTTTATTAACTATATAATATAAAAATACAAAGTGACATGGTAAATGTCAAACTAATTAACTAGGAGTTAAAACTAAAAGATAAGTTTAATATAGTGACACAAACCTGTCTAAAACCTATTTTCTGAATGTTTTTATACCTATAAAAACATTAAAATCTAAATAATTCACTTTTGAGCCATTAGAAACTGAATATGAATTTATTATTAAATAATATTTCTTGCTTTTCCAAAGGTGCCCTCACCTCACTTATAAATGGGCACTCCCCCTTCTCTCTAATTCATACCTTCAAAGCCATTGGTCTCATCCAAAATCTGCCCAAATACCCTCTCAAATATCCTACCTTCATACTAGAGTCCTTTTTTTAGTCAGAAAGCCAACTTAAGGATCCCTTTTGAACAAATTAAAAGGAAGAACCCGTAGAAGAGGTAATGTTTTCACCACCCTCTTTCAAGTTCCTTTCTTCATCAACTTCTTCTTTCTTTGTTATTACCATTATAAAATAATAAATCCAGAATCTTCTATATAATGTGTGTTATTATAAATATGGTACAACCATATTCATTATTATATCCATCCTTTGAATGACATGTCACCATACGTGCGTACGTACGGCTTACCGTCTCCACGTCGTGGTGTAATTGTTATTAAAAATATTATTATTTAGATGCGTATAATAATGATGTTTAATTCATGTAAATAATAAATATAACATGATAATTATTCTGTATATATGATATCCAATCCAATTATATATTATTTTAATTTCAAAAGAATGATATAGTCGCTCGTGCGTACGTACGGACTACCGTCTCCATGAACGCGATGAGATTCATTCCCCATCGTATCCATTCAAGTCTAATTCTCATTTGATGAATAAAAATAATTTTTAGAGACATGATATCATTCTAGTTATGAATAAGATACATCCCATCCCTAAAAAATACGGCTCGCATAACAAATAAAATAAAGGAAAATGAATCCGTTAGCACCCGAAATGATGATAATACTAAGATATTATTAACAAATCAATGTTAAAAGATAATATATGATATCATATTAATGTAAATTATTTTTTTATAATTCAATAAAAAATATTTTACCATTATATAGTAGGTTAACCTACCGTCGACGAAGGAAAAAGTACAAAGTAAGGGGTTTCTTATCTCACTTTTAATTTCATGAGATTTCCATTGTTCACCACTTATTTATTGCATGTGGTGTGTGTACTGCCCATGATTGTATTAATTGTGTAATATACTTTAATTTATGTATATATACATCACCATTGTATGATCCTCCTTTCATGGGTGTATTTTTCGTAAGTTATGAAATCGATAAGGGAATTTGAAATTTCCACTCATTTGGCTTTACGCATACTTCAATGATTATTATACTCCAAGATTATGTGTGGAATCACTATTCATTTGCTTATGTCATAATTTTCACTCCACTTTCTATGGATATAATTTTGATACACATAATAACTCCATTGATAAATTCTCAAGTCGTCGATATGAACTTGACAAGAGTAATTTTAACTCAATATCCATTTATTGAGTTAAACATCCAATTCATTGGTGTTGTTTTTACAAGAATATGTGTGAACGTCCTTTGATTGATTTACACTGAATATACAATCATATTGAGTGTATTTATATTTTTCACACATAATTTTGTTGTTGATTTATCCTCAATCTAAGGATATGGTCTTTATAAGATACTTAATCTCAATTTACATCCCATTGAGACTTCTTTGTTGTTATACACCAAATCACTTTTATGTGGTGTATATAATGTACTTTGACATAGTATATCATGAATCCCTTTATTCTCATGATATTAAAAAAAATTTATTACCTCAATTATTTTTATTCAAGTGTCTCTCTTTTGGTTAGAAACTCTAACTAAAATATCATTTTTAAATGTTTTAAAGACTTATTCTTCTAAATATTTATCATTAATTTCTATATTTTAAAAATGGTTTTAAGGATTTATTTATATGGACATTAAAGTTTTAAAATTAAAACTCCTTTTAAAAGTTTCAAAGTGGTATGGGACACTTTGATTCAAAAATCTATTTTTAAATGGATTCTTGAAAAATAGTGTGACTTTTAAATGATTTCAAGAAAAAGGGGGATATTTATATCTAATAGTTTTGATGATTATTCTCATCTATGTCAATATCCTTCATTATTATCGATTGAGGTTAATCTGATAAAATAAAATCTTCCTCATTGTAACATGTTTGACTATGTATGTGATATTTTTATACCATTCATGGTTTGTGGATCAAGTATTGACATTTCGTATGCTAGTTTTAATAAGAATTTTTATGTTATATTTCAAAATTTTCATATGAGGAATGCATTAGACTTAGTAAGTGACGGGTGGAGCCCGCTATAGCTCCTCGATGAATCGGTAGGTCTAATGAGACAAACTAGTGTCTTGGCATGAGGCCTTGACAAAATCTTATTTGTAGTCTCGGCACGAGGCCTTGGCTACGTGGTTATGATAGTCTGGCATTATTCATTCCATCATTATAAAAGTGGTTATTGATATTGAATGTGATTATTTGACTACTAGAATATCCATGTGAATAAGTAAATGAAATTATTTCATTATATCTTTTCCATATTATGCTTAAGTTCAAGTTTAAAAGGCTTTTGTTTTAGTTATACATTGCCTTAAGTGTTTATGCTTATCTATGAAAGATTCGACTATATTGTTATCCTTATTGAGCATCTGAGCTCACCCCTTTCAATGTCTTATTTTTACCAGGATGCGAAGAAGTAATTTATGAATGACCTTTAGGGATAGTATTAGGGGATATGAAGAAAATATGTTGTTGTAGTTTTTTTTACCTTATGATGTAATGTAAGACTTATGAATATATCTAGTGTTTCCAAGACTACTGAACTAATCGGTCTTTCGAGACTTGATCCTTTGTGATCATGCCAATGTTATGTAATAATGCACCGACTCTGGGTAACTGGGGTCAGGGCATTACATAAGTCATACAACCTAAGGTGTGTGGTCTATAACTCATCCCTAAAGTTTGTTGATTTTGGATTTGTCGTGTGGGGCCCACCGATTTCATCAAGTATCGTTTATAGAATTAATATTCCATGTTTATAATCATTAGAACCATATGGTTATCCTATTTACAAATATGTGATTAATTTTTGGTGGTTATGACATCAACTCCATCCCTTCCATGTTGAAGGTTATGTCAAAATTTTGGTTTATTGTTTTGACACGTTTGCACCATCATTCGGGTGTGACTTAGATGAAACATTCTAAGGGTAAGATTTTCCATATTAGACAGCTCGATATATATTGTGAATTGCATAATGGAAAGTACCATGTATTTATACCACTTGAACCTCCTAAGGTATATGCTTCAAATGGAAAATTAAATGTGAATGATTATTTGGCTTGATATCTATAACACCCCTTTCCATTCCAATGTAATGTAGTGGAATGAACCTTGAATATGGAATATTACTTAAATGGAATAAATGGTTGCATGTTACTTGACCTTATCACAATAATTAAAGGCAAGGATTGAACCAAATGACTTCATAAAAAGGTTGAATACTACTTGAACTTATAGCACTAATGAATGACTAGTCTTGAACCGAATGAAATATTACATGAAATCACAATCAAATAGAAATGGACTAACTTGAGCTTTCCTGGTATTTCAATCATGGAATTCCATGACCACTCGGGAACCCCACTCCAATTAAAGGATAATTCTTACTTCAGTTGAGAACAACCAAGATCTTTATCCTTTTCTATTCTTGGATGCCCTATATGACACTATAGGATCCATCTATATTATTATAGGATTCCTCGAAAAAACTCCTTAGATCCAGCATTGACAAGTAGGTGCCATGGTTGAAGCCCATAGGGCCCTATCTCTATATATCCCCATATTACCTTGGATGATCACCTTGGATTCAGTAGGAACCTTATTGTGGAATGCCTTGGAAATGCTCCTTGAATTACACACTGATCCTTACCCATACTACAGTTATTACTGAGTTGGAGACCCTTGAGGTCTACATCGCCTTGGTTATTACCCTGGGACTTCACTATTAAATATCTTTGACCATGGTTTCCTTGATAAATCTTGGAACCTTCACTATTTATACTATCATGAGGTGATTTCAGTGTTGGATCTGCCTCACATGACCTATCAACGTGAAATTGGTAATAATGAAAGAATGAATTGTTGACATGTTTAGACACTAGTCCAAGGTTGAAGAAGATACATGGGTATTCAGTTATATTTTACTTATTTACATTATATATGCATTCCTTCACACTATTACATTTCCATTACACATTATAGATGTCATAGACATCTTTGGTGGTGACCCACTAAGATTTATCCCACACCCTCTCTGGGCGTCAGTTGGTACCCGAGGCAGATTACATGGTTGCAGGTGTTGAAGAAGGGATGCATACGACTTCAAACACATGATTTCTTGTTGTTAGTATGAATCATGATAGAAGAGTACTGAGTTAGAACTTGGGATTCTTGGGATAGTCTTTAATTTCATTTATAATTTGTGAAACATGTTATGACTATTGTTGTATCCATGTTTTCCATCATTCTAGTACATGAAATATAATCAGTTGTTGAATGCTATTCCAATTTTTTTAATTATTATCCATGTTTTCTCTATTTTTTCGTTGTTCCTTCTATTTACATATATTTCTTCTGCTATTTACCCATGTTCACTTCCACCCGATGCACTACACTTAGGTAATGAGGGAATGGTCTCCCCACAGATACACCCTAGGCCCTCATTTCTAGTCAAAAGCCTCTAGAGTTCATAGAGATTTACTTGAGGCCATGTGTACCACTGGGATCAGGGAACCCTTTATGTGGAATCTAGGTTCGGGATGTCACAACTTTTCATACAAGGTACTAGTATTATAGGTTCATAGTGATTCCATTTGGACTCAATAATTATTTATCTATGTTTATGGACATAATTAATATAGTATTTAGATATTACCTTAACAAATTGGAGGTATCCTTTATATATGATATTATTCTATACTCCAAAAGTTAGGAGGAACATGAAAATTATTTGAATGTTATACTGAAGTCCTTACAAAAGAAAAATTTATATGTTAAGAAAAGTAAGTGAGTGTTTTGAAAAGATTATGTAACATTATTAGATAATTTTATAAACATAATTTTTTTATTAGATACTTTAATGATGGAGGAAATTTAAGGGTGGATTATACAAATATATATGATGTATATACATAGTTTCCATGAATTATATACTTACTATCATTAATTTTTGAGAAAATTATCATCATTTTTAGGCCCACCAACCTTGATAACTACAAAAAGAGTCAAGTTTTTCTAAAATTATGAATGAAATTAGATAATTAAAGAGTTAATGAAGAGACTAATCATTAAAAATTTTCTCACATTACCCCATAGTGGGGAAGGATTAGTGACCATAGTGACGTAGCAAAAAAAATTATTGGGATTTTTAATCAATAAAAATGACAAATCGATAACCTATATCACCCAAAATTAAAGATCCATGAGAAGAACTACCAAACCCGTGATCTAGGATTGGTTGTAATGATATTTTTATTAATTATTTGGTGACATTATATCTATGTTAAGAAGTGTGAAATATATATATATATATATATCATAAAAGTCTCAAGTATATATTCTTAGAAAATGACTCCAATATGTTCCAAAAAAGTGGTTGGAGCTGATCAAGGATTATTGTTGTTTAATATATTACAATCCTTGGAAGGTGAAAAAGTAGAGTATTATATGATTAAAAAGGATCAAAAAAATAATATCCATGAAGTTTATTGAAAGAGATCTAATATTCTTAGACATATAATGAATGATAATATGAATCACAAAAGCAACATCATCACACCATTCTTAAATAACTACTTAACTATAATTTTTTGAAATTACTATGGATTATTAAAATGATGAAAAGGATCTACAGAGATGGGTAAATAATATTTCATATGTAAAACTTACTAAATATGGGGTCATAAGGTTTTGAACCCAAATATTTTTCCTATTAAAACTATAACTAAAAAGGGAAATTATGGATGATTAACATAGATCATCCTTATATATTTTTCTAGGAAGTACTAAGATGTATAAATATCTAAAGAAAAACTTTTTGAGGAATAACATAGAGTGGGATATTGTAGAATTTATATCTTAATGTTTTTTATTCCAATAATTAAAGGATGATTGAAAAAATTATAAGGGTATGAACCAATCATTTCCAATACTAGTATGAAAATGGGAAAATATGACCATGAATTTTTTCTTAGGACTCCATGGGACATCTAATAGTAATAATTTCATTTGGGTGGTATTCAATCACCTTACAATGTTAGCTAACATCATTTAAATCAAGGAATATTTCACTCTGGACCAACACACTAAGATATACATAAGATAAGTTTTAAGAATTCATGGAGTACCACTCTGCATTTTATCTAATAATGATCTGATGTGTACATTGAAGTTATAAATAATCCTTCAGTAATAATTGAGTTTAGAGTAAATTTTTAGCACTGAATATCACTCTTATATGGATGGTTAGTCTGATAAAACCATTAAAAATCTATATGATACTCTCATATATTGTTCAACAGATTTATGTGGATGTTTTGATTAAATCCTTACCCTAGTGGACTTTTTATATAAGAATGGTTTTCATTCTAGCATTCAAATGGAACCTTGTGAGGATTTTTATTCAAAGGTGTTTCTAACACAAATATATTGGGTTGATGTTAAGGAGAAGAAGCTGATGGGACATGATATTATTCAATAGATTCCATACATAGTTCAAACCATTTATCATTATTTTAAATCTATAAAAAATTTATAGAAAATATATGTATATAATCATTGATGTAACCTGAATCTTAATACCCAAGATAAAGAGTACCTTTATATATCACTGTGGAAAAAATCATGAGTTTTGGGAAGAAGAGAATACTTAGTCCAAGGTACATAATCACCATTGATATCCTTGATCATATAAAGGTTATGGCCTATTAAATAGAAATATCACCTAATCAATCTCAAGTACAAGATGTATTTCATGTATCTATCTAAAGTAAGTACATACCAGACCCCTCACATGTAAAAAATCATGTTGTGGTGCCTTTAGAGAAGGATATTTCATATGATGTGTATATGGTGAATATCATAGATTTTAGATACAATTCTCTATGGAATAAGACAACTCACTTGGTCAAAGTACTATGGTGTAACCAAAAGTTTGAGGAAGAAACCTGGGAATCAAAAGATGAGATGAAATTTAAGTACCCTAATCTATTTTAGTGCATGAAATAAAATTTTGAGGGTTAAATTTTGGAAGGTGGAATAATTTAATGACCAAAAAATTTATAAATTAAATTTTCTTTTTTCATAAATACATTATTAATAAATTTATTTATATTTGCATGCAATGTGTTTTATTTTTTTATTCTAAACAATTATAAAATATGGACATAATTTTTCTATCTGGATTAAAAGAAAACTAAAAATAATTAACCATGATAATATAGTTATTATATAGTGGCTATTAATATTTTTATATATTAAGGGTTATTATAAAGTCTAATTAATACTGATGAAATAATCAAAGGCCTAGTCTAATTGGATTTCACCCTATAAATCTCATTTATTTGAGATTCCAAGGGAGATGACATCACTAGAATTTTCTCTTGACTAATCATAGTACAAAATTACAAAAAAAAACTCAAGTGAAAACATTTAGATGATAATTTATAGCTTATATAGATCATAGCCGGAACCATGTTCTCCAAACCACCTTAATAAAGTACTACCATTGCACACCTTACCCTTAAGGTGCACACTGGGGTACTAAAGTGTTATATATAAAGACCCTCATAGTATGATTTTTTATATTTTCTTTAAAATAAAATAACTATTATATTTATCCATTTTCATTATAACATTATATATTTATTTATTTAATAATTATTTTAATAAAAATTATATTTTTATATGAAGAAACAAAAATTTTATTTTTGGGAAATATATATTTTCAATTAAAACACTACTTTTGATAATTTCAATAATTTTTTTAAAATTTTTATTTTCAAGAAATATTCTTTTTGAATATTATTAACCTAAAAATAAATGATAATATATATTAATGAAGTATATTTATTTTTTTATAGAGGTTAGAATGTGGTTAGTGTCATAAAAACTAGTATTTTCTAGTAAATAAGTATTTTTATTTAAAAGTGTAAAATGACATATTTAGAAAACTATTTTGGTAAAATAAATATTATTTTTGAAATCAAAATTTTGAAATTATTTAATGGTGATTTTTTATAATTTTTTGAGACATTTGAATTTTTGGGTAAAAATTAAATATGGTATAAATATATAATATGTATTTTGACATCATAATAGCCCAAAAGTGATGTAATAAATTATATAAATGGTATCCACGACCAAAAATATCATTTCCCTTTAAAATATTTTTTTTTATTTTATTAATTTTAAAAACTTTTAATGAATCATCTAAAACCTGTATTATATTTCAAGGTTTTAAAATAAATTTTTTATAAACATCACTCACTTACACCATATTAATGGTATTAATTTACTGATTTCAGTTCTTAGCCTGATAAAATATTTAAAAATAAATTTATTTATTATTGTTGGTGTGAGTAGAGTACTCAAGAGGGGGTGAATTGAGTATCTATAAAAAATTTATTTTTAAAAAGTATTCATAAAAAGGTTCCATAATAAATTTAAATACAACCCAATAAATCAAAGTAATATAGTTATGAAAGTATGACTGTTCAAATAACTTATCAGAAGATTGATTAATTATTATTAATCTTAATATTAGTTATTAACATTACTTTTAAAGCTGTTATAATAAGGAAAAACAATTATAACTTCTTTCTAAGATTAACTATCTAATTAAATTTAGTGATTTCTGAGTTAAATAGTAAAATAGAGAAAACTAAAATAAACAGGACAGTGGATAAAAAACAAGTGGTTCAGTCTCAAGACAAGACCCAATCCACTCCACTTGGTGATCACCTGCCACCAAGTAGTTTATATAAATAAACTTGATCCACACACTGGATCGGGGTTAACAACAATACATAGGACTATCCAAGTCACATGACCTCTTCCATAGTTCTTCATGGGTATAAAATTTTTCAGGACACACAAATACCTCTTCGATACTTATTCTTAGGAATACACAAGTGTAAAAATATGTATGAGAAAGGATATCTTGTATCCTTTAGTTTAATGCAAGAGACAATGCATGTTTTTATACAGACACACACACTGATCAAAAGATAAAAAAATAATTCACAAATGAGAAGAAATAATGAAATAAGGTTAGAAGTGCTATGAGTGTTAGTCTATGTAGACTTGGAATTCTAGGATTATGAAGATGTAGAAATTGAGTACTCTCGCGGTAAACAGAGTATCGAAAGTCATCTATATCTAGCTCGTGTTCTTCATGGAGTAGATAGTGTAGACATGTTCTCAACTCTAGGATTCAAGTATGCTTCCTGTGTTCTTCAGCAGTTTCCTATCTTATGTGTCAGGTTCTCTTTCATGAATGCTCATGCTTGTTCGTTATCATGCACACACTTGTTTTTATGTTTCCACTATTATCGCGTGTGTCACACACTTTTCTTCTGGACACACTGTTATTTTTATTCTTAGATGTCATGTGTTGGAGCTGACAAGATGCTTGTATTCTATACCTCATACCTCATACTATCAGGTGACTTGTCTACAAAGAAACATTAATTATGTTAGTGTAGTTAAAAATTGAAAATATGACCGTTAAAAATTAAATTGAAAAATGAAAAAATAGATTAAGAAACAGTGTCATAGTCTATTTGTAAACAATATCTTTATAAAATGGTGTCTCCTTGAATCAGTTTCTCCTTGTTTGCCTTTGAGCGGTGAGATAGCTATGATGGGACAATTGTATAGGGATAAAGAAAAAAATAGCACAAATGCGGTGTTTGATCAAATTCTATGGTTACAGTGTTTGGGTCACAGTGTCTGGATGGTCACGATGTCTAGATGGTCACAATGTCTGGATGGTCATGGTGTTTGGATGGTTATGGTGTCTAGATGGTCACAGTGTCTAGATGGTCACAATGTCTGGATGCTCACAGTGTCTAGATAGTCACAATGTCAGCATGGTCAAAATTTCTGGATGATCATGGTGTTTGGATGGTCACAATGTCTGGATGGTCATAGTGTCTGGTCACGGTGTCTGGTCACTGTTTCTCAAACTTAAGAAAATATCTGTACACATACTTAAACAATGTTATTCAAAGAATGAATTAAACTTAATCACTCATAAGAGAATTTCATTATGAACAAAATAATTTACAATAATTATTTAAGGCATAATGAAGCTAATCATCTATACACATGATTTTAGATAGATTAAATATGATTAACAAGTTTTACAGAATGTATAATATTTGTGATCATTAAAACATTATTAACACATGAGGATTCCAACAATCTCCCCTTTTTATGATCATAAATCATGTGATTGTGATATTTGTTCATAGTGAATGTTACTCTTCCTTTGTGTACATATAGAATTAATATTTCTACCCCTTTTGAGATTATCAAAATAAGTAAATAAGAAATAGACAATAAAAGTTCGCAATGTATTAGATGGATAAAAAGTGTCATTAAAAACAGTAAGTAACAAGAATATAGAAAACATCCCTATCAAAAGGGATTAGTCATTTTTCTTTAACACTGTCTTGTCTTATCTTTTCCCTTGGTAGGAGAATTACAAGAGGAAGCCTAGGAGCATAGGTAGATGTTGAAGAAGGGATTGAACCAGTTGATAGAGAAGGTAAAGGGAGTCCTTCAAAAATTAATGGGGCCAAGGTAGGTGCAGTGGATGACTGAGGCAACTGTTGATCATGGATTACAGTCCTGATCTCACTCAGAGCCTAAGAGACAAACATAGATGTAGAGGCAAGGGCAGAGGATGAGAAGGTAGGAAAACCAGATCTCAGGGGTGCATCTGCAGGAGCGACAATTGCAGTACTCTGGACATGAAGATAAGGCCTCAAAATCTTGATAAAGTCAACAATAATCTCATCACTATACTGTATGGATTTATCAAATTCATCCTTGTTCTCCATTAACTTATCCAACAAAGGAGTGAAATATTTGAGCTTTTGGACTTGAGTTTTGAAAGAATGAGTGACATGGGGGATTCTCTGATTCTGCACTAGGTACTTGAAATGGTTGGCCATGTCATTAATAGAGAAGATTCGATTGAAGTAGAGATACAACTTCTTAGAAATTTCATGCTAATCATAATTGGAAATCTTGGAATGAATTATCACTAAATTAATAACTCTGTCACTGTTCATGATAACTTCACATAGAGATTCCTTGTAAAAGACACTGATCACAAATTGAAGTTCTTCTTTGACAATTGTTCTGATCAGATCACTATCTAAAGAGGGTTTAGATGATTGTCCAGAAGTATGAGAATAAGTAACAGTCGAGGTAAGGGGTTTCAGTTGATTTATAACTTTCTAGAGACTTCCCTTATACTCATCAGTTAACTTGTTAATACCAATAACAAACTCACACATATCTTGAAAAATCTACTTGTTTCTTTTAGCAACCTTTTCAGACAAGGAGGTTAGATTATGATGAATTAGTGAGGCTAATTCCTATGGAGTCTGACTAGCAATATCTTCAATAGGATAAGAAACTAGTTCTGGTCTTGAGGTTATCACTCTCTTCTTATCTTCAACCATACCTCTAAGAGTCTTTACCTCATCACTGAGCTGTTTTTTTCTTAACTATGACTTCTTGAATCTCATGAAGCATCTTGGGATGAATCTGCTATATGGTCTTTTCCAACAATAGGGCATCATCTCTTTCACTTTAATTGGTTAAAGGATTTAGTTGTTCATTCATGATTTTTTCAACTCCAGCCAATAGGGTAGCACCAAATTCTTTTAGATCATCATTATTCACCAAGTTTTGAGGTTCTTATGAAGGTTCAAGAATATAAGCTGAGAAAGGCTCAGGTTCCTTGGTAGAGATAGCTTTAGGATAATATTCCAGTTTAAAATGAAATATACTAGATAGATCAATTCCTTTAACTGAGACTTACTGGGAATTAGTCACATCAAAATAACTAGGTAATTTTTACCAAGTGTCCACTTAGCTTGGATCAATTGGATTAGGTATTTCAATACTTTACAGATTCGGGTGCTGCTCCCCCTTAATGGGTGCATCTTTCTCAGGGCTGAGAGATTTAGATCCTTGATCTATTTCAAAAATTTCATCCCTGATATCCTCACCCATTTGTTTTTTGGCCAACAGAAAGGCTTACTCCATTCTCTCTTCAACAGATGGAATAATTTTAGGAACAACTTGTTCCTCTGGGTGTTCCTCAAGATCATTTTCTTGAACAAAAAAAATATCTTCTCCTATATTCTCTTCTACAATATCATATTAATTAACCTTAGAAACAGATTATTCTTCAGCAGCAGGATGTTCTTTCAAATCAGCAACTTCTTTAGGAATAGGTATTTCCTTCTCAATTAAGACTTTAGGAGCAGATTCACTATATTCCTCAACCAAAATAGTTTTTCTTGGAGGTACAAAAGCCTCTTTCTATTCTTCCCCATTATAATACTCAAAAATCTCATATGATTCCAAACTAGGATTAGAAATATCCTTAGGTCTTGAAGAGTGTTCCTATAGATTAACTTTTCATAAACTTTGTCATTATCTTCCACCTAGGCTTTTATCCTTGGATTCCAACTGATTTTCATTCTATTTACTATAACATTTGAAATACAGAACTCATAATGCTTAATATATTCTTCATCTCATCCAACCAACCCTTTTTCATGAAGCATAGTTAAGATAATCCTTGAATAGAATAAGGTGGTTGACTTGGAAGTTGTCTTGATCAACTCACACATATAGAGTATAACATATTTTCATAGGTTGATCTTATGTCCATTTTTCACGAGATGTATCAGAAAACATCTTGATACTTGAGTGTAGAAAAATCACCTTTCCTGGGGCTAATCAGATTCTAAAAAAACTTAAACAGAAGCCTGGTTTCACCATCTAGCTCAGCAGTTATATCTCTTCACTTTGTTTCATTCCCAGTTAATCTTCTCAATGATTCTTCTAAAACAAAGAACTCACTTGGAGGTGGAGGACCTCTCTAGTAGTCCTCCTAAATACCCTCATGAGGTATCTTAAGGCATGAAGCCCATAACCTTGAAGAAAAGGTAAAATTATGGCCATTGATCCATCTTCGCACAACATAATCATCTTTTGAATCAAAAGAGAATTGAACATACTAGTAAAACAATTCAACTAGTTTCAGGTAAATTGTTCTATCCTACTTTTTGAACCAATCTGGCCATTCTTTCTCTCTAAGTACTTTTAATACCAAATAATTACTTGATAGAAGCCACTTAGGGCATATCTCCTTTTCAGGTACCACTATTCTATCTACTAGATTCGGGTTCAGAGGACCTTCGGGTGCTAACTTTGGCATGATTTTCAACTTCTTCTTTGAACCACGCTTCTCAGGAGTTGACAATGATGTACATTTCATCCTAGGCATTCAATAACGGTTAGAGAGAGAGAGAGAGAAGACCAAAGGGTTGAGAGAGGAGTTACAGTTTGAGAGAAGAGAGCTCGAGTGAATAAATAGTGAAACTTCTTTAGTTTTTATCATTTAGGGATATCAAGTGTCGCATGAAAGGAAAAGGGTAAAATAATTAATTACATCGATATGAGTTATAATGTATAAATAAAACAATAAAGAGTATTTACAGTGAGACTGTAATCAACTTTCACGGTGAGACTGTAACTGGATTTCATGATGAGACCGTAAGTAGCTTTCACGGTGAGACCGTAACTGTGATATTTCTAAACTGTGTGACTGTATAGTTTGAGATAGTATGTTCCAAACAGTAACCAATAAATAGTAATTGTGACACCGTAAACATGAAACATCAACTCTTAAGACAGTAAAACTATAAAACTGTTAGAGTTAAACAGTAATCTTAAGAAAGTGACTTGTGAAACCATAAAATGTGAAACAATATACTTTCTACTTAAGATTTATCATTCCCAATTCATGTATGATGTAATATATTCTTTCATAATTTAATGGTTTGGTGAATATATCAGCAAGATGATATTCTATTCCAATGAATTCCAAAGTGATTTCACCTTTTTGATAATGATCTCTCAAAAAGTGATGTCTTACATCTATATGTTTTTTCCTAGAGTGTGAAATATTATTTTTTAAGATTTTAATAGCACTTGAATTGTCACAATTTATAGGTACATTTCTAAATTTATATCCATAATCTAGTAATGCGTGTTGCATCCAAATTTTTTTTTCACAAAAACTACCAGAAGCTATGTATTCAACTTCTTCTGTAGATAATGCAAAAAAGTTTTGTTTCTTACTACACCATGATACTATTGACTTTCAAAAAAAGTGACATTTTCCAGAGGTGCTTTTTCTATCTAACTTACAACAACCAAAGTCATCATCTGAATAACTCACTAACTCAAGTAATTGTCCTTTGGGATATAACAGTCATAGATTGGGTGTATGCTTGATGTATTTGAAAACTCTTTTAACATCATTTAAATAAGATTCCTTAGTATTTTCTTGAAAACAATCACTCATACACACACTAAACATAATGTCAGGTTTGCTAGAAGTTAAGTAGAGTAAGATTCCAATCATTCCTCTATAAGTGGTTTGATCAATAGATTTTCCTTCTTCATCAAGATCCAACTTACAAGTAGTAATCATTAGAGTGTCACTAATTTTAGTGTTGTCCAAACCAAAACATTTTATAAGATCTCTAGTATATTTTCTTTGATTTAAAATAATACCATCATTATTTTGAAAGATTTGAAATCCAAGAAAAAATTTTAGTTCACCCATTAGACTCATTTCAAATTCATTTTTCATCATTTTAGAAAATTCAATACATAAAGATATTTTTAAAGATCCAAAGATAATGTCATCTATATATATTTGAACTACTAAAACATCATTGGAAATTCATTTTATAAAAAGGGTAGGATCAACTGTTCCTTTTTGTAAAACCTTTGAAAATAAGAAAAGTACTTAATCTATCATACTAAGCTCTTGGAGCCTATTTTAAACCATATAAAGATGTTGATAATTTAAAAATATGGTTTGGAAAATGTGGGTTTATAAAACTAGGGGTTTTATCAACAAAGACATCCTCATCTATATACCCATTTAGAAATTCACATTTGACATCCATTTGATATAGTTTGAAATTCAGATGTGAAGCATAAGAAAGCAGAATTCTGATGGCTTCAAGTCTAGCTACTGGTGCAAAGGTCTCTTCATAGTCAATTCCTTATTATTGACTATATCCTTTTGAAACTAATCTAGTATTGTTTCTACCTTTATTACAAACTTCATATACTTTATTTCTAAACACCCATTTAGTGCCTATGGTGAATGTTTCTTTGGGTCTATCAACAAGTTTCCAAACTTTGTTCCTTTCAAACTGATTAAGTTCTTATTGCATATCCATTACCCAAAATTCATCATAGATGGAATCATTAATGTTTTTAGGTTCAAGTTGTGACAAGAATACTTGATGTTCAACCTGATTTCTAAGAGAATCTCTAGTTTGAGTTCCTTTGTCTAAGTCTCCTACAACAACATCTAATGGATGGTTCTTGAGAGTTCTAATAGCTCTAGAAAAAGAAGGACTGTTGATTTCGAATTCTTCAACAGGGTTGGGTACATTATGACCTGAATCTAAAGAATTTATAGAACTGGAGATTTTCACCGATTACATTACAGGATGGTTAGAGAATTTTGAAATAATGTCCAGATTTGATACACCATCCTTTAGGTTCTCTAGAGTGGTCTTAGGCTCATGTGGATATGTTTCAACAAATTTTACATGGATAGATTCTTCCACACATTTAGTTCTTTTATTAAACACCTTATAGGATTTACTATAAATTTAATATCCTAAGAAGATTCCTTCATCACTCTTGGATGCAAATTTTTCAAGATTTTCTTTAGTATTAAGGATATAGACTTTGCAACCAAATACTTTGATGTAGCTAACTTTGGGTTTTCTATTGTTCCACAACTCATATGGAGTTCTTTTAATAATAAGTATAATCAATACTCTATTGATAATATAACATGTTATATTTACAGATTCATCCCAAAAAATAAATAGGTATGTTATATCCACTAAGCATAGTTCTAGAAATATCTTACAGGGTTCTATTTATTTTTTCTACAACTCCATTCTTTTGAGGTGTTCTAGGGGAAAATAAATTATGACTATAGCCATTTTGTGAGAAAAACGATTCAAACTCTTGATTTTCCAACTCACGACCATGATCACTTCTTAAGTATTTAATTCTATGTCCACTAAGATTTTCTACAGTTTTGACATATTTGGTAAAATGAGAGAATACTTCACTTTTGTGATCCAAAAAGAAAGTACAAGTATATCTATAAAATTCATCTACAAGAACATAAACATAGTGCTTCCTATTTAAGATAGAAACTCTAGATGGTCCAAAAAAATCCATGTGAACCAATTCAATAGGTTTAGAAGTTGAAATTTCTTTCTTTATTTTGAAGGAAATTTTGTGTTTCTTGCCTTTTTGACAAGGATGTGACACTTTATAATTTGGAAACTCAAGTTTGGTTAGGTCTTTGACTAAGCTTTTTATAGTTAAATTTCTAAGGGAGTGAGTGTTATGTGTCCTAGTCTCCTATAACAAAGACAAGATTATTTGTGATATATACTTAAATATGAAGCATTTTGAGAAGCTAAAGAATTTAAGTTAACAGAGTAAACATTTTTATTTCTTAATGCATAAAACACTAAATCATTTTTATAATTAAAAACATTGCAAGCATAATTTTCAAATTTGACATGAAATCCATCATCACATAGTCGTGAAATACTAAGCAAATTATATTTCAATCCATCAAAAAAAAGTTATTTGGAAATCAAAACTGAGTTAGAGTTACCGATTGGTCAGAGCTAATAATCTTTCCATTGACATTGTCACCAAAGGTGACATGTCCTTCATCAATTTTTATTAAATTCTTGAAGCATGAATAGTCTCCTATCATGTGTCTTGAAAACCCATTGTCTAAGTAACATAAGCTTTTACAGGAACTCTTTAAGAAACTTTCTGACAAAATATTCAAATAAAAACATATTTTGGTACCCATACCTGTTTGGGTCCAATAATATTAGTGACTAGTGCCTTAAGAACCCATATCTACCTCATATGTTTCCTATAAGAATTATGTAAAGTTCATGAAAAATAAAATCTATTTGGTCCAAAAAAGCTTGAAACAATAGAGAGTGTATCATAAATTTAACTAGCTTTATGTTTTACAAAACTAGGAGTAAAGCTATATATCATAGATTTAGAAACAAAATTAGTTCTTCCAAAATTTCTTTTACCAGGTTGATAACCAATTCCAGTAATATATTTAGAAGTAATCTGTTTACCTAGAATTTATACCAAGGTATATTTACCATTAGTAAACCTTTCAATATCCTTTTTTAATTTCCTATTAGATAGTTTTAGTTCATTGTTCTCTTTAAGTAATTGATCATTTTTCTCGCTTTCCACACTAAGTACAGTTTTAATAGTTGAGGTAAGAGCATGTCGTTTCTTCAAGGAATTGTATTTATATTTTAATTCATTGCATGTCTCTTCAAGAATATTACATTACTCAAATATTTCATCATTAGACATATTTTCAGAGTCACTCACTTCTCCAGAATAATAGGAATTGTGTATAGAAGATTCCAGTGTTACCTCAGATGTGTTTTTCATAAAACACATATTCGCTTTGTTATCCTATTCATCATGTGAAGATTATGAGTCACTTGAACTATCTTTATAATCACTCAATGTTGATTTCATTTACTTTTTATACCTTCTATCTTTGTCCTCATATTTCTTTTTTTACTTGATCTTGGTACAGTCAGCCTTGATATGTCCCTTTTTCTTACATTCATAGCAGAATATCTCATCAGACTTGTCCCTTATTTTCCAATATTTCTTTCAACTTCCATTTTGATCATATCTTCCCTTAAAGATTGGCTTTCTAAAAAATTTATTCTTATTGTAAAATCTCTTAAACCTAATGGATAATTGATCTATCTCCACATCACTATCAGGTGATGATTGTTCATTGCTGTAAATTTCTATAGAAACTTCTAATTTCCATTTCTCTTTGTGTTTAGAGGTGGTGGTATTGAACACAACTGATTTATTTTGGGTTCATACTCCTATCACTTTTTTACTTTAAAATATTCTTCATACATCATCAGTTTTCCAATGAGTTCTTTTTCAGGTAGCTTGCTAATGTCGCATGAATCTCTAATAGAGATAGAGGTTCCTCTCCATTTATCGGGTAGGCATCTGAGAATCCTCATGATTTGTTCTTTAGTGATGACTTCTCTTCCAAGAGAAATCACTGTGTTGAAAATTTCGTTGAACCTAAGGTACATGTTAGAAATAGGCTCATCAGGTTTCATTTTAAAGTTATCATATTTAATAGTATAAGTATTAATTCTAATTTCATTCACACTAGAAGTTCCTTTATGTGAAATAGACAAGGTATCCCAAATTTCATGGGCAGTTTTACATGCAGAAATTCTATCAAATTCCTCATCTCCTAAAGAGAAATATAAAACATTAATATATTTTCAATTGTTATCATATGCAGTCATGGTAGGTTCATCCCAAGTGATTCTATCAGTAGCAGGAATCTTATACTCATCTATAATCTAAGACTAGATTTCAAAACTCATACTTTCAAAATTCATTTTCATTTTGATTTTTCATTGAGCATAATTGGTTTCATTAAAGAATGGTGGTCTATTTGTTGCATCACCTCCCAATATATTATCCATAATAAATAAATACTTTAAAAGATCTAGAAATTTATAATTAACATAAATTTATAGATCTTTAATGTACAACAATAATCATAGTTGAATAGGGTCCAAAAAAGAGTCTTAATAAACAATCCTTTGATACCAAATGTTGTTTGGAGTAGAGTAATCAAGAGGGGGGGGGGGTAAATTTAGTATCTATAAAAAAAATTTGTTTAAAAAGTATTCTTAAAAAGGTTACCTAATAAATTTAAATAGAACCTAGTTAATCAAAGTAATATGGTTATGAATTTTTGACTATTTAAATAACTTCTCAATAGATTGATTAATTCTCAGTAATCTTAATATAAGTTATTAACATTACTTTTGAAGCTATTCTAATAAGACAAAACAATTATAATTTATTTCCAAGATTAAATATCAATACAAATTTAGTGATTTCTAAATTAAACAGTAAAACAGAGAAAACAAAAATAAACAGCATAATAGATATAAAACAATTGGTTCAGTCTCAAGCTAAGACCTAATCCACTCCACTTGGTGATCACCTACTACCAAGAAGTTTATATAAATAAACTTGATCCACACCCTGGATCAGGGTTAACAATAGTACACATTACTGTCTAGGTTACAAGACCTCTTCCATAGTTCTTTGTGGGTATAAACATTGTCAGGCCACACAGGGAACTCTTCCATACTTATTCGTGGGAATACACAAGTGTAAAAAGATTTATGAGAAAGGATATATTGTATCCTTTAGTTTAATGTAGGATACAATGCATGTTTTTATACAGACACACACACTACTCGAAAGAAAATAATAATAATTCACAATAGATAAAAAATGATGAAATAATGTTATAAGTGCTCTCAGTGTTAGTCTATGAAACTATGGAATTCTAGGATGAAGCAGATGCAAAAATTGATTTCTCTTATGGAAAATAGAGTATCGCAAGTCAGATAGATCTGGATCGTGTTCATCATGGAGTTGATAGTGCAAAAATGTTCTTGACTCTAGGATTCAAGTATGCTTCATGTGTTCTTCAGAAGTGTTAGGTTTCATGTGTCGGTTCTTCTTTCAGGAATGCTTGTGCTTATTTGTTATTGCGCACACATTTTTTTTTTCTGTTTCCACTATTTTCATGTGTGTTACCCACTTTTCTTCTTTCCACGTTGTTCTTTTTATTCTTAGAATTAACGAGTTAGAGCTGACATGATGCATGTATTCTACACCTCATACCTCATACTGTTAGGTGAAATATCTAAAAAGAAACATTAATTATTTCAGTGTATTTGAAAACATCAAATACGACCGTTATAAATTAAATTTAAAAACTAAAAAATGGATTAAGAAATGGTGTTATTTCCAATGCTTTAGCTGGGGTGCACGCATCCGTCTATGGAGGGGGAATGTTGTTTCCCCGTATTCCCAATTTCCAAAGGCAGGCGACATCTATTCCTTATTCAGGGATGTTTACTCCTTGATCGAAATGGGATGATGGGCTGTCAATTCTTCCTTCCATAGATTCCTCCTTGGAACTCATCACCTAATCCGGGTCTCCCTTAAAGATTAAGTTGTGGTTCGTGAATCTCATTCCTAGTGCCATATATTTATGGATGCTAGTTAATTACACTACTTATGTCGGGAAATTCCAAGGGGTCCGGTCATGGCAGAAACCTATGGTCAGAGTAGATGATAACATTGGGCATGTCGGGGCATCTCTGGATGCATGGAAATAGGGGAACTTGAATTCATCCTCATAATAGGGCATCAAAAAGCTGCAGAACCTAAGGCCTCCCACATCAGTCGTGGTGTATCTTATGTCGGAGGCATGTATTTGAGGTTTTCCTTAGCTTCTCATGTTTAACATTGGGTACGCCGCGAGTTTAACATCTTGTGGAGATGGTTACACCAAAGGTGTGTCCTCCAAGGTTTTCCTTAGGCATCTCATGTTTAACATGAGGTAGGCCGTGAGTTTAATGTCTTGCAGAGATGGGATGGGGGTGATCAGAACGTCTCATAGATATGGATAAGATTGGTGGATCCCTAGGAGGGAGCTCTAGGAAGATGGGTAGATCAGAACACCTGATGAGGACAGATCTGATGTGGTGTGTCCCATGGAGGGGAGGAGTCACACTGTAATGAATGATCTGAACACCACTGAGGGTGGATCAGGGAAAGTGAACCTCAGAATGGGGAACACCAAGGTTTAACATTGGCTAGGATTGAACCTCAGGGAGGTTTCCTACATACCATGTGCAGATGACAGAGATCAAAACCAACGTAGTTTGAAGGGGTGATGAATTGAGGTGTACACAAAGGACAATGACCCGGGGACATGTTGGGGATTACGTGTGGATTGCGGCCTGGGTACTGCTAGGATTAGTGAGGTGGGTGGGGGGTGGCTGACATGATCCCATCAGGATGTGGCGACCTGGGTAAGAATCAGGATGGATGGTGGAGAGTTGAACGAAGTGGATGGAGAATGAGATGAACCGACGTGAGGATGATGGTGATGTTGGTATTGAGCCTTGAAGAGACATCCTACGTATCCCCATGGTAGGGAATCAAAGTCCACATAGTTTAGAGGGAGTGAGAACCAACGTGAAGGGGTTCAGAACCAATGGATGGTGGGATTGAACCTCAGGGATGCTTCCTACGTACCTTTCCTTAGAAAGGATCAAAGACCACGTAGTTCAGATGGGGTTAGAAAACCGATGTGAAGATGACCAGGACCAATGGATGATGGGCTTGAAACTTAGGGAGGTTTCCTACATACCTAGCCTTGGAAAAGATCAAACACCTCATATTTCATGTGTGGGATGACGAACTAACGTGAAGTGGGTTTGAACGACCAATGGGTGGTGGGATTGAACCTCAGGGAGGCTTCCTACGTACCTTGTCTTAGTAAGGATCAAAGGCCTATTAGTTTAGGTATGGGTGTGGGGATTACATTCTAGGATTCCTGAAGAGGATGTCATGTTTGGTGCTTTCTATAAGCTCACATGAGTCATGCTCAGTGTGAGAAAGAAGAGGCAGCAAGGACCTGATGATCACGACACAAAGGTGCGTCCATGAAGGGTGGTGAATGGGGCTTATGCAAGGAAGCTGTCCAGGAGCCGCTATGGAGTGACAATGGTGAATGCGGCTTACACAAGGGAGCTTCCTGGGTGCTGCTATGGAGCGGAAATGGTGGATGGGGCTTACGCATGGAATCTACCTGTGTGCCACTATGGAGCGGCAATGGTGAATGGGGCTTACACAAGGGAGCTGCCCAGGTGCCGCTATGGAGAGACAACAGTGGATGGGTCTTACATAAGGAAGTTTCCCATAATGTCTTCCTCATGTATGTCCATGAGGGCATCCCAAATCACTGGTGGGTTGAGGTATATAATTGGGACTAACACCTATGCGTAGGTGCACAAGTGGGATAACACCAAGGGGAGTTGGAATCAGTCCGAACAAAGGGAGATGAAAAGTGTGAATCACCTGCCCGACATTCAGAATGCAATGAGGGTGGCATGGAGATGGAGGATAACTCTTGACCGTGTTCAAAACACAGTATCCATATCGCATTATCCTGAAATGGGGACAAACAAATGAGGGTCAACTGTTGACCATGTTCGAAACACAGGACCTGACTCAAAGTGTCATCCAAAGTCTTTCGGGGCATTGGACCAGGATGGTAGGTGAGCCAATGCGGTTTGGGACCAGGTCATTACGGGGTCCCTTCAGACATGGAAGTAGATGAATATATGAATGAAGGACACACAAAGCATGAGGTGGAGTGATGTAATGTTTGAACGGATTCCAATTCTCTTGAAATTACACCATTGTAATCATGGCATTAGGCATCTTATGCTTGGTGCATAAGGAATCTCTTGTTTAGATAAAGATGTATCCTATTTTTGGAACATAGGGTGTACTACAGTTTATAGTCATGTAGAAAGGACTACTGACATCTCTTTCTTAGAGCATAAGGCATCTCCTGTTAGGATCAAGAGGCATTCTATGTTTTGAATATAGGGAGTACAACAGTTTATAGTCATGTAGAGAGGACTATTGACATATTATGCTTGGTGCACAAGGCATCTCTTATATTGAGTAAGAGGCATCCTATGTTTAGAAAACATGGAGTACTATAGTTTATAGTCATGTATAGAGGACTATTGTCATCTTATTCTTGGTGCACAAGGCATCTCTTATATTGAGTAAGAGGCATCCTATGTTTGGAACATAAGGAGTACTACAGTTTATAGTCATGTAGAGAGGACTATTGGAATCTCATGCTTGGAGAATAAGGAATCTCTTATATTGAGTAAGAGGCATCCTATGTTTGGAACATATGGATTACAACAATTTATAGACATGTAGAGAGGACTATTGGAATCTCATGCTTAGAGCATAAGGCATATCTTGTTTGGAGAAAGAGGCATCCTATGTTTGGAACATAAGGAGTACTACATATTATAGTCTTGTAGAGAGGACTATTGGCATCTCATGCTTGGATTATAAGGCATATCTTGTTTTGAGCAAGAGGCATCCTATTTTTGGAACATAGGGAGTACTATAGTTTATAGTCATGTAGAGAGGACTATTAGGCATCTTATGCTTGGTGCACAAGGCATATCTTGTTTGGAGAAAGAGGCATCCTATGTTTGGAACATAGGGCGAACTATAGTTTATAGTCATGTAGATAGGACTATTAGGTATAAGGTGCCTAACAATAAATGGTGTTGGGACTTACGCAAGAGCATCCCTTTCTGGTTCAACTTGGCATATGAGCCAAGTGATGGGGTTTGGATAAGTTACTTGAGGAATGGTTCGACTCAAGGTACTCGGGGAATTGATGATGAGAATCAAAACTAACGACATGGGAAATGAACCAAGAGGGATACATCGACTCAAGGTGTTTCGTGGTGTGCGAAGGTGTATATCAAATCATGGTATTCCACAGGTGGAAGGTGGGTGGGAATAAGGGTGGAATGGAAAATCCCGATGTCCCGGCCCAAAAAGTTCACGGTGTGACTCTCAATTTTTCATGGTGGTCAGTACCGCGTTGTGGTCCCAACCCTTGGGCGCATCCCCTATGGTATGGACCAGTGGTCGCGAAGGTAGGAGCCTCGCCAAGGATAGGTCTTCATGAAGTAGCATTGTAGAGAAAAGGGGCTCATAGAGCATGGAGTCTCTTGAAGCAACTTTGTGAAGGAAATCTACTCACAGAGCCTAGACTCATGGAGCATAGACTCGCAGAGCATGGACTTGCGGAGCAGCTTTGCGAAGGAAGCTACTCACGAAGCATGGACTAGCAGAGCAGCTTTATGAAGGAAAGCAGAGCTCCAAGAATTGGAAGATCGGCCGCCCAAGGGGCAAAGTGACCATCATCATGAAGGGGGTGATCCGGGTATTTATAGGCAAGAGGCGCCACGAAGCAGAGCCTGCTCGGCGCGAAGACAAATCTTGCTTCGTGGCGGATCACAAACATTAAAGGGGTTCACGGAGTCGTCCTGACTCCTTGCCTCACGGCGGGTCGCAAACGTCAATGGTATTCATGGATCTGTACTACCTCCTTGATTCACAGTGGGTCACAAAAATCAAAGGGGTTCACGGAGAAACCCCACCTCCTTGCTTCGTGGTGGGTCGCGAATGTCAAAGGGGTTCGTGGAGCATCCTGCCTCCTCACTCCATGGTGGATCACGAATGTCAAAGGGGTTCATGGAGCCATCCCTCCTCCTTACTTTGCAGTGTGTCACGAACATCAAAGTGGTTCGTGGAGCTATCCCGCCTCCTTGCTTCATGGCAGCGCTCCACGATCATGGAGGGGGCTACACGAATGGGCTTCACGAACTAGTTATCCAACCCAATTTCAAATGTCCATAACTCTTAATCCATAACTCTGTTCAGGCCCTATGAACTACCAAATAAAAGCTTTTGAAATGGGCTACAATCTTGAATTAGGTATGGAAGCATTTGGAATATTTTGGGGACGAGTTTTCTGGTGCCAACAGGTGTCACAGTCTATATGTAAATGGTGTCTCCATGAAACGGTGTCTCATTGAAATGATGTATCCTTATTTTTCTTTGAGTGGTGAGACAGTTATAATAGGATAGTTATATTGAGATCAGGAATCGGTAGCACAGATGAAGTGTTTGATCAGAGTGTCTAGTTATGGTGTCTGCGTCACGGTGTCTGGTCATGGTGTCTGGATGGTCATGGTGTCTGGATGGTCACAGTGTCTAGATGGTCACTGTGTCTAGATGGTCACGGTGTCTAGATGGTCCCGGTGTCTGGATGGTCACGGTGTCTAGATGGTCATGGTGTCTGCATGGTCATAGTGTCTGGATGGCCACTGTGTCTGGATGGTCACGGTGTATGGTCAGAGTGTCTTGTCATGGTTTTTCAGACTTAGCCAAATGTCTGTACACAGACTTAAATAGTGATATTCATAGAATGAATTAAACTTAATAATTAATAATATAATTTCAATATAAAAAAATAGTTTATAATAGTTATTTAAGGCATAAAGAAGCTAATCATCTGTACAAATGATTTTAGATAGATTAAATAGGATTAACAATTTTTAAAGAATGTATAATATTTGTGACCATTAAAACATGATTAAAAAAATGAGAAGTCCAACGATTATAAAACATTGTATTAAACCATGGTAAAGTTTGTTTTTTATTATTTTATCACTTAAATTCCAAAAAAATGTTTAGAAATTAATAAATAATTCCCCTCTCTTTTCCAATAAATACTCAATCATCCTCATTTTAATATTTACTCAAAACACATTAGGAATGAATTAAATCACCCTATACCACTATAAATACCTATCAAGTTGTTATCATTCTCTTATTAAGCCTTTCACATTATTTTATAAGCACCCTCTTAAGGTAATAGATTCTCTCCTCTTCCTTTACATTCAAGTACATTCTTTTAACTCTGCCTTTTATTTACAATTTATCTAGTTTTAATGTGTTTTTTTTCATATCCATTTACTATACATATGATTTAAAAGTAATGATATATCACCTTTCACTCTCATTAAAACCTTACATGAACCTTTATGTACACCTATTATGCTACCAAAATTACTCATTTTTTATATGCCAAGCTCTTGGGTTGTGAATACACATCCCCATTTGAACTCAAGGGTATTCACCTAGATATAACTAAACTTAATTTTTTAGGTTAATCCATGCATATAACCCATATTTCATAATCATATAATTAATATTCATGAAATACATTCTTATGTTGTATAATATCTGTGGCACACACATTCATGTACATGATACAAATTTGATGAGTGTGAACACATTCATATATCACTTAAATGCATCGAGTTATATTTTTATCTCCTGATATACCATGTATAGTTCATGGTCAGTTATCTTAATAATTTTATTTTATTATATCTTGATGGTTGTCCTTAAGTTATGGTTATTATTTCATGTTTTATATTGTTTTGAAATTCCTATGCTGCCTTGATGTTATAGTGTTATATCATGATTTTATATTTATGATTATGATTCTCACCTTATATGTCACCATGTTATACCCCTTGACTCATATATAATTTTTTACTTATTTCTATGCTTCAATTATTCTATTACTAGTATTTTTAGATCACATATTTCTTATATACGTCCAGAGGTTATCTCTTGTAGTTTTAGGTGATCAATAGATTTTTAAGTGCATGTTATGGAGTCTTAAATAATTTCCTTATGTCCCTTTTTAAGTTATAATTAAATGTATCTAATTACCCAAATAAACTAGGACTCACAATATTCTTTTATTTTATTATATGTATCATTACGTAATAAATTAATAAATAAAGTGTATAAAAGATAAGGTTGTTAAGAGGTTTCCATAATGGGTCCAAACATTGAAATATATTTATGTTATCTCTTATTGTACTTTATCCACACTTCATGTGGGAGTAAGTGTTTAGGGTACACATTAAATATCTATACATGCTTATTGATAACATAGTTTCAATCAACTTAAATTAATAAAATGATTATGTTGGACACAATTGGTAATTGTTTTTACCCCCCCCACCAAGGTGGCTGGACGGTCCACTAGGGCTCACACATGTTTACCCTTACTAACCATCTAAGATCACCCTTTACTATGTTTCCATTTCCTCTGGTTATAGATAATACTATTATATATTATACTCCATTCATGGTATAATTTTTAAAGACTATTTGTGAGACATGTTCAAGAATGGTTGTAAAATAAATTGACTATATATGTAGTCTCTAGTAATGAAAAATATATCGGTTGTGTGGTGTGTTTTATTATGATTTTTAATGAATATTAATATGAATTAATGTAATCTAAATATATTTTGTTCTTTTTCAGCTAACTATGCCTCAAGAGAGTTGAAGGTACAAGGGAAAAATTACCCAATTCATGATATAGAGTTGGTAGTGGTAATATTTACTGTGTGAATTTGGTGGAATTATCTATTGAGAAATATGTGACATATATGATGATCACAAAATTCTAAATTACATATTCACACATAAGTATATGAACATGAAACAAAAAATATGGTTAGATATAATTGAAGACTTTAAATACTTAGTCCACTAACATTATGGAAAATAAAATAAAATAAAATATGCTCTAAGAATAAATGATCGATCAAAGTTATCTATGATGATGATTCAAGGGGATCCAATATTTTAAAACGTGAAAAGGATTGACATGGGAATCATAATTTAAGGAAAGTAATCAAGCCATTCTAAAATTATTACTCAACTATCTATCTCGAATAATATTAAGGAGGTGAAAAAGGATGATATTGAGATACAAAAGAAGTTAGAATCCATAAGTGAGGGGGATATATTATATTTTTTATTGATAAAGATGGATTTGTTAGATATGAGACATGATTGCATGTACCATTTTATCCTAAGATAAAAAAGATCTATTAGATGATGATTATAGCTAAATGTTATCTATCCACCCAGGAATCATGAAGATGTATAAACATATCTTAGAATACTTTTTATGAGATAATATAAATTAAGATATTAGTCAATATAAATATATATTATATGAATTCTGAAAATTTCATGTGGAATAAAAAAATCCCAAGGGGTGATGAAACAACTACATATATTGACCATGAAATGGGAGAAAAACACCATGAACATTATTAGATACTTTACAAATACATATAAAAGAAAATATTTCATTTAGTTTATCAGGGATAATCATAGAAACATGCACAGTGTTATCATTATTTGGGAAGACAGATCACATGATCAAATTACCAAGAAAAATATAAATGAATAAGTGAGGATAGATGGAACAAAACTATTGATTGTACTTGATCGAGATTCGATGTTCATGTCAACATTCTAGAGGATCAATTAAAAGGCATTCAACATAGAGTCGAACTTCAATGTTTCGTCTCATCAACTAGTATATGGTCAATATAAAAGGACTATTAAAACACTATAAGAAATGATTAGATCTCATTATATATACCTTAATGGTGGTTATAATCAATACCTTCCTCTGGTTGAGTTCTCTTATAGAAATATCTTTTACTCAAGAATTTAGATTTCTCATTTAAGTTCCCTCTATGGGAAGAAATGTTGAACTCTTTATTTCTAGGATGAAGTTGTGTAATGGAAGCTACTGGGACTAAATCAAGTAAAAGAGATTATAAATAAGTTTCAATCCATTATAAAACAAATCAAATAAATAGAGAGTTTATTGAAGATATATATGGTTACAATAATTATAGGGACCTATATTTTTTGTTAGGGATTATTTATTTTGTAATTCCCCAACCCCAAAATCCTAGAGCTGGTACCTTACTATATTACATTGGGATGGCTATAAGGAATCCAATCCTAAAGGATAGATCAATTTAGTATCCTTGAAAAACATGATTATATAAATTATACCTACATTACATTGGGAAACATAAACTAAAACATGATACATAATAAAATGAAATAAATTTCATTCTTAAAAGAATATTCAAATTTTTCTTTCAAAACCTGGGGAAAGGAAACAAAATAAGGGTGAGCTCAATTTCTTAGTAAGGATAACTAAAATGGAAATAGTAAATAATAAATGAGAATAAATCAACATGTAAATGTAAATAACTATGAACATATTCCATTTATATAACTGGACAAGGTAAAATTAATATGGAAAGATAAGTATCTAAAACACATGCCATTTAATCAATAAACAAAGAATGAAATGCATCCCAAGATAAGGTCAAAGAAAAAATATCATGGAAAATAATAATTGAATCTGAATGAGTTAAATACCTAATTATTAGACTCCATGTTTCCTAAGTACATCTTCCTTTACTATCAAGACCCTCCCCAAGACATTTTATAATATATCGGGTAAAAAACCATCTGATTTGTCTTTCACATTACTCTCATGACACTACTAATGCATTTATGGGATACCTATAACTGATCCCCACATGTGTTGTAACTATCCAAACTATTCCCCATATATTGAATAATAAATTTAATTTTGGAACAATATGACTCATAAAACATATTTATTGAGTAAAATATACAGATTTATCAACATTTCGACATTTAATCAAATAATTATCAAGTACACACCATATGTAAAAATGGTACAGGGTTTAGGAAATAGTTATAACCATAAAATAAGAGCATGGATATCTAAAAAAACTATTATATGGAATGGAAAATTTTCATAAGTATGTGATTTTTTCAATATAAAGTTAACAATCAAAAAAGAAAGTGAGATTTCAAAGATAAAATTTTCAACTTGGTAATTTTCAAGTCAAAAATATCTGGATGAGATAATTTAATTAAAAAAATTAAATATCATAAATATAATAGGATTAATGATATAATTTATCAAAAGTTTCATTACATACACCACAAAAAATAATTAAGTGGTAAATATGACATTTATCTCATAGATGTAAAAAGTGAGATGAAAATTCCATACTATAAAGTAACATATGAATTATAATCCCCATGAAAGAAATAGATTCAAATGAAACTATAAATAACATAAAGATAAATTTATTCATGATATAAATTAAAATAGGGGAAGTATATACACAAAAAAAATAATTTGTGAAAATAGTGTATGCCTCATAGAAGAAAAAGTGAGGCAACAATCCCTTACCTTGTGTTTCCTTTTGTGTGAATATACATTAAACTCCTATATAATGGTTTTATAAATGTTACTACCTTATTTAAGAATAATATTAATAGTTATGATATCATATATTATCTTATTCTAATATCTTATTATGTTTTTGTTAGTAATCATTCATTATTTTCACTATTTTGGGTGTTTTATCATCAATTTATTTTTTATTTTATTGAAAGATCCACTTTAAGGAAAAGTGGGAACCTAACAAAAAACTTACATGCCTGATTTCAAAATTTAAATTAAAAACTTCTAACCATTTAAAAATATGAGCACATACCATCATCACCGCATCAGACCATGAACCACCTCACGATACGCACTCTGACAAAAGCCGAACCCTGCGATAACACCAGTCTTGAATGAAATTCAAAATTCAAAATATCCCAAGAATCCTGCGGTTAAGATCACCGTATGTTTGGACTTGTTATTTTTTATTCCTATAACATAGATCATGATTTAATTATATAAAAATTATAAACCATGAATTAATTATAATATATATGTAGTATATATGTATTTATAATAATCCATTATATTTGGAGATAGAAAATGAAATTCATCATTCCTGGAGATGGTAGGTCATACGTATGCATGGAAACTACCTCCATTTCATTTTTGTATTTAAAAGAATGAAATTTAAATAATATATATATGTATATTATAATTATATTATAATATTTATTTCACATATATATCACATTTTAATTTAAACTCATCCATAATACATTCCATGTAATGTGTGAATGTATCACAATTCTTTGATGAGTTGGTAGTCCACACATCCACAAAAGATGTAATCATATTTACAAAAAATGGAAATAATTAAGTTATATGTTATATATAAATTACATAAGTATCAATAAAACATAAATATAACATATATCTCATATAAATAGTGTTTCTATCAAAGCTCCCAATAATTATATTTGTTAAAGGAAAAACGATCGACATCGTTTGTGAGGCAGTGGTAGGACATACACCCAAACGGTAAGTTCATTACAAATTTGATGGAAGTATGCATAGGTTTTGGTAGAACCATTAACATAAAAAAATATATGTATATTTAATATAATTATTTAATTATATAATCATGATATAAATTTAAATGAAGAGAGTGTACAATGAAATAAAGTAAAAATGCATGTTGATGAAAGTTTTCTCTTCTCGGGTAACTCCTTTTGGTTACAACCTATGAGATTATTGGTTTGAATTTTACCCAAAGTGATTACTATAGGGTGAGGATAAGGATTTTGGGATATTATTGTATTAGTTTTTGTATGATAAAAATGTCTTGATATGTGTTAATAAGTTTGAGGAGTGAGTGCCTTTTATAGTGAAAGAGGAGTGGCATTCTTGTAATTTTTTTAAAAGGGAATTCCACCCACATTTTTCCCATTTCAAGTGGATCAAAAAATGGTACAAATCATATAAAATCTGGTATATGGTATAAATATGGACATACAATGTATTTTAAACAATTTTATAGGTAATTTTGTGTATTATTATTAAGGTTTAGTCCATTATTAAGCTAAATTTTCTCTTAAACACTGTAATTAATTTTAATCACTTTCACTAATATTTTTTATATAAAAAAGTTAAACTTATAAGAAATTATAAATTATGATTATAAGAAATATTCAAAAAAAATTTCCCCAATACCATTCATATAAGTGGAAAAAATTACTTTAAAATAATTCTCACAGACGGAACAACAATGCAAGTTTCTAAATTAAAAATGTTCAAAATTTTACTAAGTATTAATATCCAATATCAAAGTGAAATTGATTACAATGAAATAAATTTTATTAATTCATTTATATTTTATATAATGTAACTTTAAAACAATTCTAAAATATAATTTATCCCTATAAATAAATTAGATTAAAAATCAATTTTGAATCAAAATTTAGTATTTTTTATTATTCATTAAAAAATAAAACTTCTCAGAAAAATACCAAAAAACACATAATAAACTAATTTTTATATTTATATTTATAAAATATTTTTTATTTTTTATTATCTAATTTGTAATAGTTTCATAATTTTGATTAAAAATAGGTTCTCCATTAAAAGGCGATAAAACTACCTTTACAAAAATATAGGTTTTTTTGTGTAAAAGGGGGGTTGTTATTATCTTATGCTTATAAAATTTATATGATGAATGTAAAAAATATTTTATTGAATATAATATATATATATATATATATTAAATTAATATCACTCACTAATTATAATTAATATAATTTCTTAGGATAAAATGACTTTGTGATCATAAAAATATTTTATTATAAAAACATTCCCTTTATTTTAAATTGGTTCTTATATTTATTCATAATGAATTTGTAACCAATTAATTCCACACTATATTTTCATAAGTTAGTTAATATTATTCATAAAGATCAATTTAATGACAATGTTTTATCATAATAATATACCTTTGTTTGGTAAAACTCGATCTTTCATGTAACACAAACTACCAAACAAAGTCATTATTTCATGTAATACAAGATGACTCAGTGTTACGTGCATTAAAATAAATATAATATATTTATTTAATTTATTAAATATATACTAAAGTATTGGGATTTTTATTCCTTTATATGCTTTTTATTTCATTTCATACACTTTATTATATACAATGTTCTTACTTTAGAATTTTGGGTTGCTACACATTCCTCGAAACATATCTATGGAATATATTTATGAGATTTTGGGATGAAGTGAATGCTAAGTCCCATGAACATAATCCCAGTTCAGATTCATGATCATTTTCAATCTATGAAATGTTGACTTTACCTTTTAACAAACATGTATCGATTACATTATGTGGTCCATTTATCTCTTTTGAGAAAATACATAGCAAATCAGTCATATATAATGAATCGAAAGTTGATATAATTGGAGGCTGAACATTCTTATGATGTGTGATTGGTGGATATATTGGATATTATATATAAAGTTCTATGAAATAAGACCACTCATATTGTTTAAGTAAATTAGAGGAATCATAAATACAAATATGTAGTATGGGAACTTGGGGATGCAATAAAACAAAAGTTCCCTCAACCATTTAATTATTAGTTTTTGAGTTGAAACTTTGAGGATGATATTTATGAAGGGGAGGGGAAGAATGTAATGATATATAATTTTTAGATATGAAAAAATACCTTCTCAAATATATATTCCATTTGAATCATATACTTGATAAACATCATCTTATTAATTAAAAAATAAAACATTTCATGTGATGTATGAATATACTTTGTAGAATTAAAAATAGTATAATGGGGAAATAAAAACAAGTAAATAAATAAACTAAAACATGATATTCAAGGGTGTTTTGACCTGATAAAATTATAATGGATGAAAAAAGAAGTTTAAAAAAATAGAAATAGAAATTTAATTTTTAAACGAAATAAAAATAATATTGATAAAAAAATAATTGAATGAATAATGAATCAAATAATATGTATTTATAGATATTATTTTACATATTTGATAATTGTAATAGTATGTAGTTTATAGGAATAATAACTAAATATTTAATTGGTAACCAAATCAATGATAATAGTAAATTGATTACAAGTTTAAATATATGATGTTTAAAAATAAGTAAATATAAATATTATAATATTAAATAAATATCAAATTGTATAACATAAAAGGAAAATAAGTATGAATAATTTATATTAAAACTTATATAGTAAAATATTATTTTATATAAAATTTAATTATATGATTCTAAAAAATATTTTAGTTAAATGATATGTAATAATTAATTATCAATAATAAATTAATTACGGAATAATAATGGATAAGAATGTAATTAATCTCATAAAAATAAACATTATTTAATCAAAATGAAATTATTTTTCATTTATTATATGATATTATATTAAAATTAAATTCTTAATATTTAAAATCTTAATTTTATAAAATGGAATTCATTGTTTGATCTGTAATATCAAAATTACTTTAAGTTGAATTTTTGAGACATTTCATAAATTAAATCTTCTGAACAAGATGTTTTGATGAATCAAAATATCATCCTTAATTTACATGAAACTACTTATGGTTGTGTTAGATCTATTTTCAGGATTATTGTAACTTCTGAATAATTAATATCCATATATCTAAATTGATTCATGTAATTTATGAAATATAGTGAAATCAGACTAAAATATTTTGAATGGAATATAGAGATACTTATAATCTTTTTATAATGACACCCAATGATCTAGATTACCATTGGAGTTTTTTATAATGAAATATATAAATTGTGAGTGATCATTTAAGAATGATAGTTCTATAAACATCCAAAATAACTGATTTTGTGAAGCACTACATAATCTTATTTCTTTTATTTTCTTTTATTGTATTATTCCTCAGTATATTTTTTAGATCCTAGTCTTAATGAGGATTATTTTAAAAGATCTAATTATTTTTCTTATAATTTTTTGTTTTGATCATACATTTTTGAAGTGATTCTGTGGTCTGAATTTATAATTTTTAAACTGGTTTGTTGATGATGTGAAGATGTTCGACATGTTTCTAGCCATGTTAATCGAGTAAAATCTCATGGACAGATCTTCCTACAATAATTTCATTTTTCAGATAAGTTCTTATTAGAGAACATGTATCTTATAATGATTTTTCAATTAACTTCCCTATATATAACTTGTATCCCTTAGGTTTGGGTGCTAGACTTCTTATAGAATTATAATAAAAATGATATATTCATGTGAATTGGAAGTATTGTTAATAATATCCTTTATATGAGTTTTTTCCATCTTCATCTAGAGATTTTTTCATTATTTTTATATATATTGAGTAAATTTTTTATTGATTTACATTATCTCTATTTAGTTTATTAACATCCAAAACATTAATTTTCAATTTAAGTTATTTTGATTATTTAACTATAATCTTTTCAAGGTTTATAACATCTAAATAGATTACCTTTTCATGTGATGTAAAATTTAAAATATTTCATTGAAACATTAATTGACCCACCCCCAATTAATGATTAATGATCATATTATCTAAGACAAGACTTTATATCAAAGATAATTTTTTTATTTTTGTTATAATTTAGATTTTATCTTTTTTGTTTTTAAAAATTTTAGAATATTTTTCACAAACGTGTAGAAAGAGTAAATATATTTTTTATATCAGGGATACAAATCATAACATTACAAAACATAAAATCTAAGTTGACCTAGGAATTTTTATGTAGATGATTATGAATACTTTCATGATCTGATGAATGGTTTTGTTATCAATTTTTGAGTTTATTAATTTTAAATGTTGATTGAACAGAACAAACCTTTGAAGAAATAAATAGATAATTTTACTCATGAGGAAAATTTGGATTATCAAGATAATTATTAACTATGGAACACTCTATTATGTTTGATGATGAATAACATTTATAGAAAAATATAGATAAATAATGTAATTTTATGAAAACTATAAATTACACATTGTGGAACTTCTAAAGTATTGGATACTAGAAAGGTGATTATTCATTCTTATTGTCCTAATTTTTGTTTTCATCCATGATAATTAGACACTAAAATTAATCCAAGATTTATAAAAATCATGAATTCTTTCAATAACAGGGTGAGAAGTAGATTAATAATGATAAGAATTTGGAAATGTTCATTAATATTTTAACAAAATAATTCAAATCCAAGAGGACAACAATAGATATTTTAGAATATCTTATTAATCTAAACCTAGATGATAGAAAAGTTACCTTAATATAATATGAAATAAGATTAATAAGAGTTATTAATAAAGAGAAGTAGAATAATGGTTTCTATTTTAATATAAAATCCAAAGTTAATTTTTGAAATCCTTCTACATCCAAGATAAATTCAAAATTATATTCATATAATAGTAGTTCAGAACTCAATGAAGGTGAATTTAAAAATTTTTAAGGGAATAAGATCTTGGTTATTAGAAATAAGAAATATCATAATCATCACCAGATTAAAAATTAAGGAAGGAGAATTTATAAGATCATCAAATCCAAAAGGGAATAAGTTTTTGAGATCTATATTGGTCACTTAGAATTTAATTAAATATCTATATCCTGATAAGATTAGTGGTTTATATTGTTATAATTTCTATAAAATAACAATATTTTGTGTAAAATCCCATATGGAAAAAATTACTTCATGGGAAAGGAAATAACTAAATCTATTATGAATTTAACTTTAGATTATAGTTAATCTTTTACTTAAGATTATGGTAATGATACTCTATCATTTAAAGAGATAGTAAACTATTTTGAAAACCTAGAATAAAATATACGAAGTTAAATAATGAATATGATCATGCTATGTATAACTTACTATGGCTTATGATAGAATTTATAAAATTATATAAAGGGTAGGTACTCAATATATTCTAATTTAAACATCTAATGAAAATAACATGGTGAAGAAAATAATTTCTAATGTTAGTAATTTGAAGAAACTTCTTTCATAAATTACTTATTGTAGAGATAATTTTGATAAGATTCTATGAAATTTGAAACCTTCTAAAAAATCTTCTTACAAAAAATTTACATTTAGAAAGTCATATTTTTAGACTATTTATATTATTATAAAAAGTGAATCCATTTTTACTAAATGGAAAATGGTAGGCCATTAGAAGAATTTTTGTTCTGTGAAAAAAAATTAAATTCTTCTAAAATTATAAAAAGTTAAACTCTTAACAACTAATATTAATTCAATACTATAGGGTTGGGAAGATTTGGATTCCAAAGGTTATATTAGAAAATACAACTGGAACTAATAAAATTTTGTTATAGAAATTTAATACTTTCTTACTTCAAAATAAATGGATGACTACTGGAAGTATAAACACTTGGAATGTGAATATTTGTTTCTCTAAGAATTTTAATATAAACATTTCCACCTTATAGAACATATTATAAGTAATTAGTGGACAAGTTACATTCAAATTAAATTTGTGAGATAATATTTTTGGTATTTGGGATGACTGTTTCTTTTAGAATCATTAATTTAGACTATTATTTTTGTTTTAGGGATTAAAAAAATCCTGATTAGTAGAATTCAATTATGTATTGAGGTTTACTTAGTGAACTTCGAGACTCAAATATGTACCATCAAAAGTTCATAAGGATATCACATTTTTTTAACAATAATCATAATAATGTTCAAACTATATACCTAAAGGACCTTACTTGTGGAAAATTCCTTATCTCAGTGTGAGTGGGGATATTTCTAGGCTTTGGAAAGAGAGGTTAGAGTATAGTAATTTTTGGACATTAGTTATAATTTCTAGGAAAACATTATTAATGGATTTAAAATAAATTTATTTTAATTATTCTAATGTCTATAAACCTTAGAAATATGGTAATAAATATATATATTAAAACCTATTGGTGAATTCTAAACTCCCATAGCTTCATAGTTAGGGATATGTACCATTTTAAACCTATGCAAACTATGAGTATCAGAGGAAAAACAACGTTCTTGTCTTAGTTGATAATTACAATATATTTAATTGGATATATTTTCTTACGAATAAATCAGAAACAATCATTTCCTTTAAAAGGTTATTTAAATTTTTTCAAATTGAGAAAAAACCCATCAATTTTCACTATTTTCAGTGACCATGGATAATAGTTTTTATGTTAAAATTTTGATTATTTTTTTAGTTAAAAGGAAATTAAACCTAATATTTTAGCACCAAGAACTAAAAATTTTAATGGTGCAACTAAAAATAATGAATATAACTCATAAATAAATTACATAGTCTTTATAGTGGGATTATTATGTTGTTAAACAGTTTTGAATTAAATTTATTACTACATCTTGTTTCACTATGAATTGAGACTTACATCATCTTGGTATTTATAAAAAACTTATGAATTATCGAATGGGAGGATACCAAATATAGTAAATATATAAAAAAATAGATTCAAAGTGTTAAGTTTGAATACAAAGTATAATATTCATAAATTTGATCAAAAAATTGATGAAGGGATTTTTATTGGTTATTCCACTATAGGTATGTTTTATTATTTTTTCGATATATTTACACATACCATTGAAGAAATACTACATGTTAAGTTTGATGAAAGAGATTCCTTTATGAAGTTAAAATGAATATAATTTGAAAGTAATATGGATTATTATTTTGAAACATTTTCTATTTTACTTTGGAATGTTAAACCACATTTCCCATATATTATCATTACAATAGTTATTCCTATAGAATTTATTCATATAATAGTTGATAGGAAAAATTCCTTGTTATGTGAAAACCAAATAATCTTAAGGAATCATCCCACATATAATATTATTTTTGGTGTAGATCATATACACAAAATTATAATTTCTTTAGGAAATCAATTTGATAATATTATGATATAATATCAATTTGATTCTAATATAGATGTTGATTCATTGGGATAATAAAGATAGATAATTGATATTCAGAAATAGATTAATTATTTAAAATTTAACAAGTTTTGGACAATTTTTGAATGTTAAAGTGATATTCTAGTTATAAGAGTCAAAAGATTCATCTGAAATATGTGTGATTAGAATAAATCTATTATTCAATATTTTTATAGAGTATTGTAAGAGTTATAATCAGAAATAGGGAATAAGTTGTTGAGAAAAATTTATGTATTTCATGGACTCAAATCGAATTTTATTTTATTATCATTCACAGATCATATGAATTTTACACTATCTTAAATGGATTTATGTAGTAACATTCTTAACAATTATTTTTAGGATGATGTTTATGTGAAATAACCACATTGTTATGAAAATATAAATTTTCTGCAACATGTATTCAAACATACCATGGTTCTTTATATTAGAGTTGGAGTCCTAGGAAAAAATGTTTGTACTTTTATTTAATGTATATTATAAGATTTGAAGATAAATAAAATATCATAATACATATTTTTATGATAAAAATAATGAAATGCTATGATAATAATCTTAAACAATGTTCAATGGTTGTATAATGTTCTATGACGGGAGATATAAAAAACGACTATCAAGTGTGAGTACTCATAATCATATGATACTTCTTCCCACGATGTTCAGACATGGTAATCTCTATGATGGAGATTATGAGAATAAACATGCCAGTAGGAATTCTCTATGTTTTCGTGTCATCAGATATTCTTGTATGTGGATGTTTCTAATGTTCCTTCAACATTAATATTATTATTAATAAATGTTTTTACTCATTCACTTATATTTATTTCATAAACCATATTAATAATAGTACATGTATAATTTGGATATATTGGGTGCATCACAAATGACATGTTATTAATATATAAATTGAGGAAGGATTTATCCTTTCCTTCTTTATGGAAGATGATATTCTAACCCTTTGATTAGAATAGGTAAATTTCCTTAAATTACTTCTTCATAGTGTGTCCATGTGTTTATTTCATTGATCCAAATAAATATGAATCGATCATATAGGTTTGTGACATAGACGTGCAACCGTCTTGATGATATATTGAGGTAAAGGGACTATATTACATTGCGATAATTTTTATGTGGTGGTATATGTTGTGATATTGAGTTATTTATCTTGGATTCCTTGAGATATTTCTAGAAATTAATCTTATACTTTAGAAAATCCTACCAAAATCCAATGAGAAATAATCATAGAGGGTCACACGCTAAGTGTTTCCATTGATCACAATTAAATTCTATTATAATTTAATTACTAGAATAAATATCCTTATCAAGAATAAAGCATAATTTTATTAACGATTTTATCAATTTAAAATATTTAATTATGAAAAAAATATTTAAATTGAATATTAATTTAGTAAATTTTGGGGAGTTTGAATAGTCCAAGACTGCATTCGGTGGTAGATATTAATTTACAGTCTAGAAAAAAACATTTTTTATTGTGAAAGTTAGTACATTCTATAAAATAATAGTAATATTATTATTATTATGTTGTGTGGGGTTTCTTAATGATTATAATATTAGTTATCGTCAAGTATGAAATTAAATAATATTTTAATTGAAACCCTAAATCTATAAATATATTCTTATGTTTATTGTGTAGGGTTAGTTGATAATTAAGAATATATAATTATTGCGCAAAATGGAATTATCTCTCTCCCTCTCTAAAATTCCTCCTCTATTCCTCTCAATAACAAGAATAAGTCCTTTAATCTTGGAGGATATTAGAGTGATCAAGATGAAAAATGAAAGACAATTGATTCTCCATCCTTAAACCCAAAAATCAATTGGCATTACTCAAAGATCATAGGATCATTTGTGGATCACAACAAGAGAGATTCTAAACTTTAATCCTAATATCACAACGAAGATAAATGGAAATGGTTTCGAAATATCAATAACATTATCAAATAAAGGGTCATAATATGGTGTAATCATTTATTAATATCAAAATAAATTAATTATAAATTTAACATGTAAGATCCTATATTGGGTTTTCAAGAAACTCTAAATTAAAAGAAATTTTAATTTAATGCTCACTAAAGGTGCTTCTTTGATGCTCATAACCTTCAAGTAGAATCAGAGTGGTCACATATTAAATATATAATTATTTATTTGATTATTGATGACTATAAAAAATCATAGTCTAATTTTTCATTTCATATTATCATTTTATTAATTCAATTTGAGTTAAAATGTTTTAGACGTATTAATCAACATCGTTTAGTGTTTTATTTTCTTAAAGGACTACGAATATATGAAGAACGAGTAGAAATTATATTGGGAAGTGTTGAGGATTCTTATTGGATAGAATTGGACTCCATGACATATATCTTAAGTACACTCCATGATTATAAGTTCACTATAATTGATTGTGTCATTATATACATGAAGCGCATACCAGTAAAACACATGGTGAATTTATTGCATCCCACGTGTAGACCAAGATAACATAGTACATGGCATGTCAAATTATAAATTGTGTAGTTGGTGTACATGTTTTGTAGTCTACATGGATTAGAAGAAAAATTCTTGTAACTTGTGTAGTTATTATACATAGTCAAAACCACATGAGATTGAAATCATGTTACATTAATGGAGTACATGATGTGTATCGAGTTTACATGGCATGTAACTCTTTAATTCCCATGTCCAATGTAAACGTTGTTCCATTCAGTGAGACATGAAGAAACAAAGAATGTGATATATAAGGTGTGTAGTTGGCTTGGATTCTTCCTGCACTACCACATTCAGTGAACACATTGCTTCTATTGGTGGGTTTCACATACACACAACAAGAAGAACACACAACATGTATCTAGTAGTGAACTCCATGTAGTCTGACTAATTTACATGATGAATCCCTAATAATGTATCTTGGGTACATTCCGTCCAAGGTACATGGCGTGTAATTGGTAAGTAAATACTATGTTTTCTCCCAATGAAAGGAAGAATTAAATTACATTAAATTGCTTATTGTAGAATTTAAAAATTATTATTTTAATTGGAGCCTATTTTAGTTTAACTATTTATTAATTATATTAAATAATTTTTTAATTACAATTTAATTTATTATAATAATATATAATTATTTGTTGAGCCATTTATTTTTCATCAATTCCTTTAATGATGGGTATCTCTAAGAGAATTCAGATGGTCATTAAGATGAAAGTGAATTAATTAATTAATGAAACTTTTTTTATCAAAATAATAAAGAATGAATAGAAATTAATGTTAACAAGTTTTCTTTTACGTATGAGTTGCATGTATTACTATTAATGACCATGACCATAACCTGTGTATTTTTTAGATATAATAATTTAATTTATTGCATGGGTTTTCATTTATTTAATATTAAATTAAATTTTAAAGTTTGTGTGTAATCCCTTTCTCTATCATTTTGTCGTACTTATATGTCCATGATTATTTATGTAATCCAAATTAACCAATAATTTGGTTCCCCTGAACTATTTGATACATATCAATACTTGGAATTGATGGAGTATCCCAAGGAGTATAGCAGTGGTTTAATATGGATCCATAATGATTCCAACCCTGGTGATACACAGGTGGACAAGTGTAATGTTTTAACTCATTCCAAAATTGAATCATGGAGTCTTTTGTATAGGTCAAAGGTTGATTTATTGTTAACTCAATAAATCAACCATTAGAAAAAATCATGATCATGTCATATATTTATTTACTTATTTCTGTATATTCATTATTTAATTAAGGATGTGAGAACATGATCACATAAAAATGAATTATTATGAAAAGATGGAATTTAAATAAATGGATTATGTGTAATTTTTTTTATCTAACATGGTTTATTAATTATGTAATATCTACTAAATATTAAAAATTCATGTAGAGTATAAAAAAAGATAACATTTATGCATTATAAATTTAAATCCCTCAATATAATATTGAGTTATACTAACAATTCCATACATGATTAGGAATAAAACCATAGATGTAAAGACCCGTAAAATTCAAGGGAAAATTTTTTATTCTTAATTTTATTTTGGATTTTACAAGAATGCAGTTTCTGACGGCACCTAATTCCGAGGCCCGGTGTGCCCAGAATCTTTTTCCGAAGTTTAGCTTGGGTACGTTCAGTGAACGAACGAGCGAGTTTTTCTAACTTTTGAACCGATGCTCAGAATCAAATTTTGAGGGCACCGATGGATTCACAGCGCCGTTATTTGTTTATAAACATCTTTTCCGGAGTTGCGTTTGCTCGGGTGTGGTTTTTAATTTTTGGGGTTAAGTTAAGAAAAAAAATAAAAGTGGTACAACCGATTTTTTTATTTTATTTTTCTTAACTTATGTTAAGTGGGTGATGTGGGACCCACAAATATCCTCCCCACTTGGTAGGATATTTGTGAGGTGGGGCCCACATGAGCCCCACCGTTTCTTTTCTTTATAAACCCCCCTCCTTTAACTAAGTAACGCACCCGCACCCCCTATTAATGAAGTCAAACTGTGCGTTTATTTTGGTTAAGAAACACCTCATTAATGTGGCGGTTTAAGCGTTGCAATTAAATTCACTTAACTGTTTCTTTTGTTTTTGAAATTTTAAAACGCAAGGCTTGTGAAATAAAAATAAGGCAACTCTTATTTTTATTAGGCTGGTGGTGTTGAGAGGCTAGGGAGATTTCTCTCAAGTCGTGAAGTTCTTCCTCCTCGACGAAGAGCGCGAAGAACGTGAAGAACGCAAAGAACGCGAAGAACACCGGATCCTCGGAGATCAACGACGCGACGCTTCTTCCATGACATTCCTTCTTCACAACACAACAATCATCCTTCCGGGACGCCTTCTTCTGCGATGGTTAATTCCGTGACGAATCCTTGCTCATCGAATTCGACGAGGTTGGGATTTATTTTAATTGTTGTTTGTGAATTCTTCCATTGACTTTCTTCTTCTCTATTAGAGCCACCTGTTACCGCAATAATGGGAGGGGTTCGGACCGCATGAACATGGCTGAACCTCCTCTCCCTTTTGTTTGTTTGATATTATTGCAGCACGATCAAGGAAACGCAGTGCCGAAGCACCGCGCGAGAATTTTTAAGGAAAGGGGAAGAAGTGCGGCGTCATCACGCCGCGCCGTCGAAGGCGAACCAAAGACGCGGCGCCATCGCACCGTGCCAGAGAACCACAAGAGAACCGCGACCAGAGCGGGGCCACGATGGATGGGCGCGGTACCGTCGCGCCACGCCGGACGGACCAAGGCCGTGGCTGGTTCCGGGCCGCGGCAGAGCAGGGGAACCGGCGGCCGGTTCCAGGCCGCCGGCGTCGGAGCTGGGGGACCGGCCCTTGCCGGTCCCGTGGCGGCAGCAGCTAGCCGGCCGGAGCGGGCCGACCGGAAAGGGGAAGAGCCGGGGGTTACAACCCCCGGCTGGCCTGCAAAGTGGCCCCCATGTGGGGTCACGACTTCAAAAAAACGGGGGGCAGCGCCCCCCGCGTCCCTTCGCTCGGCCGAAACGGCTGAGCCCCAGGCTGGCGCCAGTGCGCCAGGCTGGGCCACGCCAGCCGGGCCGGGCCACGCCAGCCGGTCCGGGCCATTCCCAAGTGAGCCAGACCCGGACCCGGGACAGGTCGAATCGGTTGGGCCGACCCAGGGGGTATCGGGCTGGGTCGGACCGGGCCCGAACCCCCTATTACTGAACCTCCATCGGTCTTCTGCCCATATCTTGGGCTGCGGACCACCGATCGACGCACCGTGAGCTGTGATGCGATACTTAGATCAAGACGGTCGTTTCGGTATATTACACTCAAGGTTTCGGAGTACTTTGGGTTTGGCCGGGTTGGTTCGTACACGAAACCAACCGGGACCTCGGAGCGGAAACACTCATAACTTGAGCTCTGGACGTCCGATTGACGTGCCGTCAACTTTGTTGGATTCCTCTTAGTGAGATGGACCTTTTGTATTACTCTGCTCGAGGTTTGGACGTATTTGGAGTACGGTCGGGTTGGCTTTGACTTAAAAACCGACCGGGCCCCTGGGATGAAAAAGCCAATAACTCTTAGACCGGGCGTCCGATTGACGCGCCGTTTGTGACGTTGAGTTTCTATTGACGATACAGAACTTTTGGATACATCAACTCCGGACTATGTGTCAGTTGATGTATCAGCCCCTCAGCTCGTGGAGTGGACCCTCCCGAACGAGCTTGATGTGTGCAGGAACCCTAGAGCTGGCTGCGACTACGACGACAGTGACGACTGTACAGAAATCCTCCGTGAATTCGACGGTGACGACTACAGCACTCAGCGATCCTACGTGGATCAGTGCTACCGATCCTGTGTGGGTCAGATCCTATGTGGGTCAGTGCTCATCGGTCCTGTGTGGGCCAGCGCCTATAAATCCTATGTGGGTCCGATCCTGTGTGGGTCATTGCGGGGGTTAGTTACCTATCGATCCTGTGTGGGTCAGATCCTTTATGGGTCATTGCGGGGGTTAGTACCTATCGATCGTTTGTGGGTCCGACGGCTTAGATGAATCAGTGGATATATATGATCATCTCTATCGTCATATGAAGAAGTATACCTGTGTGAGCTGAATCTTGTTTTGCTTTCCTATGTGGTTTGTGTTGTGCTATCCTGTGTGGATTTGATCGAACTCGGTCTCAGATGTTGGAGCCGAACTGGAATTGATGACTTAGGTATATGTATGGGCATATATACCTAAGTAGTGTTGGATGTTACTTCATGATTGTATCTTTCCTTTGTGGATTATCCTTTGTGGATTCTAGGAGACCTTCAGGGGTCTCGGGGTACCTACTGAGTAGCTTATACTCACCCCTGCACGAGCTATGCCCGCACTACGTTGTGTTGGTTGCAGATGAAGGACAACACTGATCTCAGTTGAGGATTGCGGAGCAGGTCGATACCTGGAGGTGGACCACTGGGCGGGACGTACTCGGAGCGGACGGCTGGACCCGTGGAGCTGTGGAGGCTATCTGTACTCGCCCTTCAGGTGGGACTTCCAGTGGACGGCTCGAGGCTGCGGCTTTACTTTCAGTTGTTGTTTTCCCTTTTTAGTTGTACTTTACTTTTATTTTGGGTTTGTATACTGGCCCACTTACTTTTCCACACTTACTTTTGTATCAGTTTTTACTTAGTGTTTACTTCTACTGCTTGCTTTCTCTGTGGTGTTTGTTTACTTTACAAAGGCAATGCCTTCCCTTTTTATCGGGAATTACGCCTTGGTGCTAGTCGCCAGCCCATGGCCTATGGAAGGCGGGCTTGGGGTGGTCACGACACAGGCCCTGAGGACAGGTCGTGAAAATAGAACTAAGTGTTTATATGGCCAAAGTATGTACAATTTCTTTTATTTTTGAATTCTCATGAGTTTTTTTGGTGGAATTAATGGAACATGTATTGAATTTAATGGAAAAAAAATTCAATGAAAATTTGGATGTAAGTGTTGAGGAAATCCAAGTAATGATTTCAGGAATGGAGAATCCACTCAATTGATGAAGGCCCTACAATATTTCATTTAGCAAGACCATATACAAAGATACATTTTTATAGTTTTCATTTCCATCATTTGGATTATAAATAAGGGAAATATATATCATTACCAATTGGATATCTTGTAAGACATTAAATTCTATGTTTAATGGTGAGGTCCATTTAGACATGATAAATTAGTGGGATATTTAAAAAATAATTATTATTAGTATTGCTCATAGAATTGGTAATCATGAAAATTACTAATAGTTTAATATTTTATAATTTTATAAAATTGATAGTCTTTCATCAAAAATATCCCTATGATCTATATTATAGAAATATAATATCCTCACTTGTAGTAACTTTCAATAGTGGTTTGGAAACCTTTGGGTAGTCTTTCACCATGAATGGAAATCTTGTATGCTAAAATCTATAATTCATGACCTTCCTATGATGAAGGATAATTATTAATAGTTAATTTTCTATTAAAAACATATGAATGAGTTTGTATACATCAATTGTTTAATTCTTTCATCTATGTCTAGATAACTCATGATGTCTCATGAAAACATGTATTCTTAGAGCATGGTCAATCATCTATGAGGTTTATATTAGGAAAGAGAATGAAAAGATGGTTTTTTGATATCCAAGGAACTCTTTTAGAGTAAACATGTGGAGGTAACTCTAGCTGAACATCATATATTCTAGGTAATTGGTGATATTGAGAGCCTATAATTTCTAGGTTTTAAACTCCTTGATGAACTAGTCATATATCTCATTATTTCATCACTTCCTCAAAACTACTTCTGTGTTGTTATTAATTTTAATATAGAAAACATTAAGAAGTCTCTTATAGATATTATCACATTTCTTCACAATGTAGATAGGGAGAAGAAATGAAAAAAATACTTACATAATTGTAGTGAATAAATAGAAAGGTGGAAGTAGAGATATCTAAGCCCAAAGATTCTTCACACCCTACCAAGAAGAGAATGATCAAGGGGAAAGAAGGGAAGTAGGGTGTTATCTATTTGGTATATGGAAATAAGGTCCACTATAATAAAAACATCACCTAGGAAAATAAGCAAGGAAAATATTTATGTGTGTTTGTTATCGAGTGCAATTTATCTATTTATATAAATTGGGTATTAGATAAATATTTAGGTGCTTAAATGTGTTTTAAAATAAATGGACCAAGTATATTCATAAATATTTAATGAGTTGAGGTGGATCTATGAGATTCTAATAGAGATAAACCTTTTGTTGTAGATATTGGAGACTACCACCTTAGCTTGAAAACTAGAATGATCATAGTTTCAAAAGGTTTTTATTATGTTAATCTATTTCAAAAAACATTATTTATATATCCAAACTTGTTATAGATGGATTTATTTTCAAATATGGTAATAAATGTTCCTTATTTTATAAGGATGGTATTTTTTTACCCACGTTAAAAAAATGTTATTTTAGTAATATACTACATAAACCAAGTAATGTAAATTGATACTAACATGAATCATACCACACCCAACTAAATCACAACCATATATGTCATGTAAAAAAAATACATTTACCTAAGTTGAATGATGATGAATATTTAGTTTTTTTCATCTAAAACACTTAGCATATGTCATGCATGTTTTTAAGGTAAAATGCCCAAACCCCCATTTTTTTTGGAAAGGTGAAAGGCATAAGATTCTTCTTCAATTAGTTCCGACCAATGTGTGTAGACCATTTACTATTTAATAAACATGTGGGTACTCATACTTAATATCTTTTAATGATTATTTTAGTAGATATGTATATGTCTAATTAATGAGGTATAAGTCAGATTCCATTGAAAAATTATAGGAATGAAATAATGAAATTGAGAAGCATATTTCTATAAATATTAAGAAGATCCTATCATACCATGGTAGATAATACAACAATCAATCCATCATTGATTATTTTTGGGTGTTTTAAATACTATCTAAACTTCCTCCACCTTATAAATCTTAATGGAATCGTGTTAGTGAAAGAAAGAACTACACCTTATTAGACATGATGATATCAATTACAAGTCATGTTATTCTTCCATTATCCTTTTGGGTATATGAATTAAAAAAGGAAAAATTCATACCAAACTAAGTTCTAATTAAAGTGTATGTTGGAATCCCATACCATTTATAGAGTGTAAAGAAACTCATGTCATAGTAATTACATATATGGGGTTGTGAAGCATTTTTTATGGCCTCTTTAGGTGATGAACTTTCACCTAGAGGTATAAAGTTTATATCTATTGGATATCCCAAGGAATCAAATGGATATAACCTAAAAAATAATTCAGAAAAAAATTTTGTGGTTGACATACATCCTATATTCCTTTAGAAGGATCATATATTTAAAAGTGATAGTGGGAGTGAAATAGACTTTAATGAAGTATAGGCTCAAGATACCCAAGAGTTGTTACATGAAAAAATTTCACAAATACCAATAAAATAATATGTTATAGATATTAAAGTACTGTATATGAGTATATGGGAGGTTGGAAAACTTGAACGGTTTGGTTTTCTAGTCACTTAGGATGGTGACTCATTATTAATTAATAATGATTATGCTATGACCTATAAGGAAATAGTAAGTGGCACAGATATTTTCATGTGGAAAGGTGAAATGAATTCTGAAATGGATTTGATGTACGAAAAACAAGTATGGATTTTGGTATATCCTCTAGTGAATATATATCACATTGGTTGGAAATATTTAATCAAGAATAAACTAGAAATTGACGGAAAATTCAGTTCCTATAAGGAATGACTGGTTGTAAAAATGTTTAATCAAAAGTGAGGAATTAACTATAATGAAACCTTTTCATCAGTTTCAATGATGAAATCCATAATAATTTTACATTACATTATGGCCTTACATGATTATGATATTTGGAAAATGAATTTCAAAGACATCTTCCTTAATTGGAACCTTTATGAAGATGACTTTATAACACAACCTGATTTTTTTTTAACTTTATACGATTCCAACAAGATATGAAGATTGAAAAAAACATTTTTTGATTAAAGTAATCATTTAGGCTTTAAAAAATTCAACTTGATGGGTCCATAATATAATTTTTTTTATAATGAACGAATTTGATCCTTGTGTATATAAATGATTTCATGGGAGTGTGATCATTTTCTTAATAGTATATGTCGATGACATTTTAGTTAGTAGAAATGAAATACCAATCATACATTTTGTTAAGTTGTGGAAGAATAAATTATTATCCATGAAAGAGTTAGGTAAGGAGGCATGCATTCTTAGGATCAAGATTCATTATGATAGATCCAAGATACTTCTAATCCAAATTCAAGGTATATATATTGACAATATACTAAATAGATTTATTATTTTAAAATCCAAGAGTGTATTTCTTCTAATGTCACATGTAATTCATATTTCCATCAAAATATTTCCTTAGACACATGAGGAAATAAAAATAATGACTATTATTCCATAATTTTTGATGAATGGATCAGTCATACATGTTATGATATATAATAATATAGATTTTTATATTCTTTATGTATGGTAGGAAGATATTAAGATTACCCAGGGGACTGCTATTATATGGAATTCAATACTGTCCTTAAGAATCTATGTCATAGTAAGGATATTATATTGATCTATAGAGGACACGTGGAACTCTTCATCCTAGGATATTCATATTATAGTCTCAAAACAAATCAAAATGATTTCAAATCAAAAATTGAAAAAATATTCACTTTGAATAGTGGTTTTTTGGGATCAAAGAGCTCAAAGAATATTGTGGTCACAAATTATAGAGGAAGGTTAGAGTATATTGTTTCTTATAAAGTATCTAAATAGAAATTATGGATTCACAAAATAATCTAAGATCTTGACATGGTACCTAGTAGTAAGGATCATATCACTCTCTATTGTGATAGTACTATTGTAGTGTCTCTTACAAATGATCCAAGAAAAAATTCACAGACGAAGCACATGCTTAAGAAAAATCATTAATTGGGGGATTTTTCTTAAAGTGGTGAGGTCATAGTGTGTATAATTACCAAATATGAAAACATGGTATACCCCTTCAATAAATACTCTACTCGGTAGAAACTTGATTATCATTTTATATCTATTGGGATAACAGTTTTTTTCCATTATTATTAATCCATGTGAAAGTTTGTTGGAGTTAGTGGTCTAGGATGATTTTTTTACTTTGATTAAATTTATATTATATGACTTGAATATTAATAAAATATCTTATTACATATTTTCTATTGTTCAATATTAATTTAATATAATAATTTCCTACAATATCTATTGCATTGATAAATTCATAGCAGTTCCTTTCTATGATGAGATCCTTGAAATTATATGATGATATTCCAAGAAACAGTTCTACGACCAGAAAACATTATATGTTGGGACATATAGAATTTTACTATTAGGTATGAGTACTCATAAGCATATGATACTTCCTCTCATGAAGTTCATACCATGTAATATCCAATATGAGAGATTATGAAAATAGGTTTGCCAATGGGAATTCTCATTTTTTGGTTTCATCACATATTCATGTTTTTGAACATGTATAATGTTTCTTATACATTAATATTATTTTTATTTTATGTCATGGATAATTAATATAGATGTTTTTTATAAACCATTATGATAACAAAACATGGTGAATTTGGAAACATTGGAAGGGTCAGGAGTGACATAATATTAATAGACAATTCAAGGAATGATTTGCCCCTTCCATGTTTATAAAAGTTGATATCTAAGCCCTTTGATTGGAATAAAACCATCACCTTAAATTACATGGTCATAGTGTATAGAAGTGTTTGTTTCAGATATTTAGAGGATGATATATCTAGTATATAGGTTGGTCAGACATGTGTAAAATCTTCATGATATGATATTGGGAAAAGGGATTATATTACACAAAATTGTTCATATGTGGTTTTGGACATTGCGACACTATGTTTTTTATTTACGATTACATAAACCAATTCTAGATAGTAAATTTGGAATTTAGGTAATCCCACATAATACCAATGAAAAATAATCTTAGAGTTTCAAACACTAACTATTTATATTAATCTTGATTATATTCTATTTTAATTTCTTTATTAGAATAAATATTATTCTCAAGAATAATGAATAATTTTATTAATTTCTTATGGATAATAGATATTTATTTATGAATGAAATATTTAAATTAAATATGTATTGGGTTGTTCAATAAATTTCTATAAATTTTAACAAAACAAGACCAAATTTGGTGACAAATATTAATTTACAATATGGTAAAATAATATTTGTTATTTACCAAGTGATCATGCACACCATAAAATAATAATAATAATAATAATATTTTTACTATTTTCAATGGGTTTTATTAAATATTATAATATTATTTAAGATTTGGTACACAATTAAATAACATTTTAACCTAAATCCTAGACCTATAATTGAAGGTTATGTTTATTATGTAGGGTCAATAAAAAAATGATAATATTGAATTGTTGTGAACAACTAAATTATCACTCACCCCCAAATTTATACTCTCTTCCTCTCAAGAATGCGAATGAATATTTCATTCCTAATGTATATTGGAGCTATCAAGTTAAGTAATGAATGTTAATTATTTCACTGTGCTAGCACGTAGAAGTAAATTGGCATTTTGATGAAGATCCAAGGGGCATATCTCGATCACATCTAGAGAGATTGTACACTTGAATCCATACAGTGCAATGAAGGTAATATAACAAGTATTCTTAATATCAATAACTACATTGAAGAAAATATCTTAATATTAGGTAATCATTTCTTAATATCTAAATAAACTAATTATAAATTTAATTATCAAGTTCTTCTACAATGGTTTCAGGAATGTCCAAATTAAAATAAATTTTAATTTAATTCCCATCAAAGGTGCTTCTACTGTGCTTGCAACCATCACATTATAAACATAAAAAAGCCCTAATTTGTTTGTAAGAATGATTATGTTTACTTCAAAATGAATTTGTTAAAGTAATAGAAGATCTTACTCTCTTTATCTAGAATTGTTTTATTAACACCATGATTGTAAAAATATATTTTGGTTACATAATTTTACATTCAACCCAAAAATCAATTGAGAACACATTTTAGAACTTATATGGAGTGAATTTTAGATGATAATTATGGATGAACTTAACTATTTTCTTAGCTTATAGATAAAACAAAAAACCATATGTAATAATATTAACTCAATATAAGTATTTCATATATTTAATTAATCCCTTGGGTTTAGATAATACCTCTAGTATTATTACATAAATATTTACATCAGGTAAACTTGATCTTGATGAATTTAAGAAACTGGTAGATCATAAAATGTATAGAGGGATGATTGGAAGTTTATAAAATTTTAATGAAAATGAATTGGGGAATATCTACTCTTTGTTCTTGTGTGTGAAATTCAGAGATAATAGAAAATAATATATTATTGATGTAGTCAAAATAATATTATATAAACATAAAAAAACTTCAAACATAGAATATTTAATTATTAAAAATTTTATTTTACCCTTAAGTGTTTTTTGAATTCATATTTTAGAGGGTTTTGGATGGATATGAAGAGTACTTCTAGAACATGTCACTTTCATGATGAAGATTTAGTTTATTGGTTATAATAGAAGGATCATTTTTTCATTACACTATTGAAGCTAAATATATTAAGGCTGAAATTTTTTATTATCAAATTTTATTGATTCATTATACAATCATAGATTTCAAATTGACATTTACTAGATTGAAAATTATTTTTGATAGAAAGGGTGTTATTTCATAGTCTATGAACTAAACACACAAGTATTGGAAAAAATCATATAATAAGACAACATTTCCTTCGATATCACTAACTAAATTAATATATTTTTCCCAAATTCATCAAAAATGAATATAATATTTCTAACATTTTTACTAATCATTAAACTTATAATATATTTGACTATATTAAATAGAATATGGGTATGATTAGTATTATGTGATAAACTTTAGCTTATTCTTTTATTCTCTCCTAACATTGAAAAACTGCGTGATAAATGGGGAGGAAATTCTTTATTTATGTATAATTATGTTAAATCTTTATGTATGTACTTCATATTTTTAAAATAAACTTGAATTGAAATTTTTATACAAATTTTGACCAATTTATTCCAAGACTACACCAATTTAAATTTATTTTTTGATGAAATTAATGGTATTGGTCTTCCATAAGGAATATTTTTCATTATATATTTTTCTCTTATGTGAAAACACCTTATATACTTTTTTATTTACATATATTCGTTCCTATAGATTAATTTTATGTATTCCTTAAGAATAATATATTGAATTTATTCGATGTATATATAGAAACTATGTATCTTTTATATTCTTGTTTAGTGATTTACAGAAGTAATTACATAGTAAGTTATCATTTTTAAAAAACTATCTTTTAAATTTCACATTTTCACTATTTTTCCTTTATGTATTTTATTTTCATAATACCAAAGGGAGAGACATGTTATTTTTTTTGTTTTAGTACAGGGGTATATAAACATCTAGGATATATAAAGATATTTCATGGGATAAAAGTATATACAATGGGAAGGAAAAATTCACAAAAAGAAAAAAATAATATCAGAATATATATGGATATTTTTTTATTCCAAATAAGGAGAAAGGGGGAGAAATACATTCCAAGGATAGAAATGTTGAGAAAAGGTTAATAATTGAAAGGATGTGAAGGTTATGGGGGAGAAAAGTTTATTATTATAGATAAATTATATATCCTCAGGGGGTAAGCTATAAAGATGTTTTAGGGATCTTTCACTACATTTAATTTGAATCTTTTTGTATTCTACTTTCATTATCAGGATTTATAACTATAAAAACAAGTTAAATTGTTCTATAATTTCTTAAATGACCTCTTCTAGACCCGCGATTTTGTTTAATCATAAAAAACACTTTATTTTACATAAACATACATATATTTATTTTAATTTTATTTTCATTCTGATTAGAACATTGAAATACCTAAGTTCTAATGAGATGATTTAATTCATGTAATTTCTAGAACATAATGGACATAAACTAAAATACATAAAAAGATAGAGAAAATTCTAATCTTGTAATAGTTAAAACCAAATTTCTGTTATTTTTCTATTTGAGTTTGATAAATTTTCTTTTATAAATTCATACCAAGCTTTGAGGAATGTTAATTGTAACAAAAAAACTAGACCAATTATTTTAATTATATTTATTTTGAGTTCATAGATTATAGTGTTCTTCAATATTTTTCCTCAGGGCTTTCAATTTGTGAGGATTTTTGTTAAATATCAAATTATTTTTCTTTTAATCTTTTCATCTGATTATATAATATCAAAGGGATTCTAAATCCTATATTTTTATCTTCTGGAATGATTATTGGATGATTTTTGTGTGTTGGACATGTTTTATATCATACTAAATGGTGAACAGATAATGGATGAAGATTCCAATAGAAAATGTGTTCTTCAATGAATTTCCAAGTGTAGAAATTGTATCTTCCAATAATTTTTTTAATGAATTTACTATTAGAAAACTTATATCCTATTGATATGTTTGTTGATATTTCCACTAATTTTGGATAAATGGGAAGAGTTTATGTGAATTGGAATAATTTGTAACAACATAATTTATAAGATTTTATGAATTTTCATCTAGAACTCCATGTAATAATTTTTACATATTTTTGATAATTTCAAATTTACTTACATTATTTCAGATTAATTTTTTAACTTCAAAAAATTAAATTTCATAGTGAGTTATTTTTATTATTATACTATGATTTTTTTGTGTTTATAAATTTTGAGCCACTTAACTTTTCAAGTGAGATAAAATTTAAAAGTTTTCTTTGAAACTAAAATAACACCCCATCCACTCCCCTTTAATCTTACATACCCATATTATGTGACAACATAATATTTTATTAAATATATTTTTCAAATAAATTTTATTTCTTCGATCGTTTGTGTCACACAAACCACTAAGTTTTAACATACCACGATATACTATTATTATTATTATATAATCATGATTAGTATACTATAACAGTTAAACATAGTGGTATGAATAAGAATAACCAAATTTTTAAAATTAATCATCATTATTTTATATAAAAAAAATATTGATAAAAAAGTAATTAGTTTTTATTAATGTCTTTATATGACCTGAAAATATTTTTTCTCAAAAAATGTTCTTATTTGTTTCTATGAATAAATAATAAAATTATTTTTTCAAAATTTTTGAAACATTATTTGAAAAAATGAACATAATTTTTTAAATCAACATTTTAAAATTAACTTAGGTTGAATTTATGTATTTTTTTGGAAAAGTTTAATTTCTTAATGAATATTGAAAAGTAATAGTTTTTATTAAAAACTTCATTTTCATTTAAATCCTTTAGAAATTTATAATTTTTTATAAAATTTATTAAAAGTAAAATTAACTCAATTATTTTAGAATTAATTTAATTTAGTTTATTAGAATGAATTTAATATTTATATTTTATATTAAATTTTTGTATTGTTATGAAAGTTTTCTCTTTCAAAAATCTCTTTTTTTATCGCATCTTTGGGTTTTATTTTAAATTTAACCCTACCACTTATTTGAACTAAATTAAATAAAATGGATTCTATAAATGAAATAACAATAATTTATATTTTATAATAAGGTAAAATAAATTGTAGGTCATAAATAATATTAAAAAAATTAAGAAATTAATTAATTTCAATTGTTAGGGTTTAAATGAGATTTTACACGTTACATATGAATGTGTTAAAATTAATTTTCAACGCACATAGGATATTTATATAATAAATTTTAGTTCATATTTAGAATTAGTGGTTCTAAAATATCAAATTTGTCTCATTATATTTTTATTCTTAAATGATAAATTACCTAGGTAAATATAAAGAGAGCAGTTACCGTGGTGAAAACTAAATTGGTAAAAACGAGTAAACATAAAGGATAAGGGAATAAAATGATTAAAACATGTTTTTTTTGTGTTGGAGGTTTTTATAGACCATATAATTCCCCTTAATAAAATATTTATCAATTTTAGAGGCACATGTCTTCAGATTGACTTCCCATTATTGAATATTTTGTGTATTTTCAAAAATGTCACTCCCCAATTATAAAAGGGGACCTCCTCCCCTAAATTATTCAAACCTCATAATCCATTTGGATCAAAAAAATAATAAAAAAAAATCTATCAGAAACATCCTTTTCCATATCTAATATCATCTTTTCTTCCCAAAATACCAACCCTATGGTCCTTAATAAGAGATCCTAAGGGGATTTTTTCTATGTGAAGGTAATTGTATTCACTAATATATTTCTTTTTACTAAATATCATATGTGATTCATTCATATTTTAATAATTAAAAAATAATAATGAAAATAGTTGTCACATACTAAGATTTTTTTCAATGAAATATCCTACATCCGTCTCTACCTATGTCAAATGGGAAATGAAACCATCGAAAATGTGTATGCTGGATTACTACCTCACAAACTGATGTAATTTTTTCCTTCACAAATTCTCATGGGTGTATATAATTATATATATAATATATATATATATATATATGATATTTACGAAATTATTATTCTTATGGAGTCATAATATCACATATAACTTCTTACCTTATAATCCTTTGAAAGATTGATAACATCACTTGTGTGTATATATGGACTACTACCTCTATAGAGCGATGATATACATTTTTCATTTTATATTTACATAGATTGTAATGAGGATATATTTTATGAATTTATATGATATATATGATATAAAAATTATCTGATAATTTTTAATTTACATTTACCTTTCTTTCATTCCATCCATCAAAAAATGGAAACGATGTTCATTTGTACATACGACCTACTGTATCCACAAATGGTATAGTTCCTTTTATATCTCTATATTTTTTATATTATAATAAATAATTATATAATAAATATATATAATATTTTTATCATATATAACTTTATAGATATTATTTAACCATGATAAATGTAAATTAACTAAAAATAAAAAACCCAAACATGCATGGAAAATGAAGCATTTATTACCAGAAACATGATTTTTACAAGGAATTTATAATAAACGGGAAATAAAAATTTATAATTAAATCATATATGGAATGATATATAAGATTATTTTTATTTAATTTATTTATAATAGAACTATATTTTATATGGTTGGTTTGAATGTGTGCTATGAAATTAAATGCTTGAGGTAAGGGATTTCTATTTAAAACCATCTTCATTTGGAAATATTTTTTGATATTTACCAATTTTATTTTATGAGGTGCATATAATTTTTTTTGACTTGTTATATCATGAAACTATTTATTATATTTTTATTTAAATTTTCATTTGAAATTATTCTTTCATTAAGATTATGATTTAAGAGATACCTAAGTGTTAAAGGTTTTATGTTACAAATTTTTTGTTTATCAGGATTGTTTATAATTATGTTTTAGATGATCAAATATTATGATCTTTAACTTAGAAAAATCATGAAATTTATTATATTATTTTAATTTCATTAAAATAAATGTTTTATTTTAATTTTTCTTTATTTAATAAATAAAGAGACCAAAATAGTTTAATTTTGAAAAAGGACTTTATTTCTCTATATAGCTGAAAATAATTTTTTATGTCTATGTTTTCTAAAAAAGTTTTAACAAATTTTTTTAATAATCTCCATTGATTGTTTAGATAAATTTTTATGAGTCTTTAAATTTTAGAAAAATTTATCAAAAGGAATCTTCTTCTAGTTTTCTAAATGATGTACTTTGGACTTTTAACCAAAAATTTGAAAGAAATATATTTTTAACATGCATAGAATAAGTGTAATTTTCTACCATCATGACCACTAAATTATTTGGAGATTAATTTAAATGTATTGAATATTATTTAAAAAAAATTATTTAGGAAAGTTTTATATTTTTAGGTAGTATTTTTAAATTGAAAATGTTATTTTCTTGAAGATCTGTTTAATAACATTTTTATGTAATTTATATACATCAATGACTATAACCTTTAGTATTTTTAATTTTTACTATATACGTGATCCAATGGTTATGTCCTTATTATTTATCTGAATAGTTTATGTTTTTTATTATGAGGATGAGATGAATATATAACCCATTTGTTTTTCCATTGGTTATGATATGTTAGATTGATGAAATTATTATGAAATCTGATTTCTTAGAACATGATATAATATGATGATATGATGAATGTTTAATGATTTCATTGAAAATATGTATGTATTATTTGATGAGTGGGATAAATATATCCATCCAATTCATTAGGTATAGATTTATATCTTATGAGATAATTATGGGAAATAAGATGATGTGTTTTATCTGCTATGGGAAAATAGATGATGTGTTTAATCCACTATGGGAAACAAGTCATTTTTCTTAATCAACTATAGGAAATAGGTGATGATTCATGATTTGTTAAGTTATGGGAAATCGGTAGGGATTCTTGATACACTATGATTTGATGGTATTGGTATTTAACATTTACATACAAAATGGTTTCTATATTCATGATGGTTCTAAAATTATATGACATGAAATTAGGGTTCATGGTTGATTTATGATGATTTATCACTCCAATTATGAATGCCTATAAAATGACAGTTTTTTATTCCATGACTCGTGTCATGATATTTGATAGACTGAGTATGCTCCTTGAATGTTTTTTTCAAGATATCATACCCTTAGGCTTATCTCAGACCTTCCTATGATCATTGATTGATATCTCCTATATTTACCCTCACTGAGAATATAAATCACACATTATTATGTTTTCCTTCCCCAAGTTATGGATAAAGGTTTATGTAGGGTATTTCAATGAATTCTTCTAAATATGAAGATATTTATTGGATATGTCGATGTTCTTTCATTAAATAATAATATTGTGCACCAATTATCTAAAGACACTAAAAATTTATAGTCCATAGGAATGTATTTGTAAAATTTCATCAAAATTTATCTGAAAAGATGTAATATTTATGTATTAAAAGTCTAGTTCACTATATATTATCTTAGAAGTCAAGAATTTTTTTAATTTTTCTCAAAATGTTTATTTTTAGGTGAAGTGAAAAATATAATTTCTATGAATACTATATCATTTTTGAAACCACAAAAATATAAATACAACATACAATTTTAAAAACCTTTTTTAAGAAATAAAATTTATTTAAGGAATAAAATAATTCATTTTTAAGAAAATTTCAATTTATGAACCTATATTTTGAATTTTAAATCCTATATTTTATTTTATTCTAATATAAAATTTTCTTGGATTTATTAAATTAAATAAAATATTTATAAGATTCCATGTGGTTTTTATGGATATAATGTCAAATAAAACTCATTTATTTAATCATAAATCAATAAAAGTTATAGATATCAATATTATTCATATTATTTTTCCCAAATAATAAAATAATAAATACTATCATATAAAATACACCTATCATTGGCAATATAAACACCCCTCCTCCACCCAATTATATTGAAATCAAAAAATCATTACGTTTACAATAATCAACCCAAACACATATTTACACTCTCATATACATTTACCTAATCCACTCTTGTGATCAATAGTACCCTTTTCAAAGGGTTTAGTTTCAATCCAAAGGAGACGACTCAAGGTGAAATGTAATGGTTTTAAGACCCATGTTTCCATTTTAATTTTCCTCTTACCCATTAAATAACATAAATTTATCAATAAAATCAACTTTAAAAGATAAAATTTCATATAATTAAATGTTTTCATAAAACTATATTATATGTAACATCCTGATTCCAGAAGCCACCCAGAGGTGCCCTATACCCGATTGGTCACATGGCCTCAAGTGCATTTCCCCTAACTCCAGAGGTTGCCGACTAGTAGCGAGGGCCTTGGGTGTGATAGTGGGGAAAATATTCCCTCATTGGAAGAGTACCACAATGGAAGATAAAATAGATAACAATAACGAAAGTAGTAATAATCCATAAAAAAGTAAGTAGTAGAAGACCAGAAAATAATAAACTAGAGCACACACATATATATAAATGATGCATGATATGTCTAGGAAAATAGCCAAACACATCACAATGCTGGAATACAGAACAATACTAAGCCAAAGTACAAAAGAAAACAGATAAACAACTCCTCATCATTACAAACCTCAGCTTGGTCCCATGATCTCCAACTCCACAACATATCAAGTACTTGAAGTAGAATGGTGCTTTCCCTTATCTATACCTGCAATAATATAATCTTTTCGGGACCAAATGCATAGACCAAACATGGTGTGAGACTAAATCCTAGTAGGCAACCACCATGAGATATGTGCCTAATAGTTAGTGAATATATGGAAGGTAATAATCAAAAGAAAGTAGTAAAAAAGGAAGTACTCAGCAATAATCAGTCCTACAGTTTCAATGCAATCTGTTCCATATATCAACAACTACAAAATAAGCACTTAACCCTCTGGGTAGTTCTCTCACCTAACCCCTCTGGTTCAATAAAAGAAGGATACTACAAAGACTCTCTGAGGAAGATCTCTCAGTCAATTCCCCTTATAGTCCCAAGAATTTAAAAAAACTCTCTGAGGAATCTCACACGCCAATTCCCATTATAATCTAAGGTAGTCAAGGACTCTATGAGGAAGCTCACATGGTCAATTCCCATTATAGCCTCAAGTGGTCAAAGACTCTCTGAGTAAGATCTCTCAGTAAATTCCCCTTATAGTCTAAAAAGGTTCGAAGACTCTCTGAGGAAGCTCTCTCAGTAAATTCCTCTTATAGTCTAAAATAGTTCAAAGAATCTCTAAGGAATCTCATTTAGTAAATTCCACTTATAGTCTATTACAGTTCAAAGAATATCTAAGGAATCCCACTCGGTCAATTCCCCTTATAGTCTAAAATGCTCAAAGACTCTCTGAGGAAGCTCACTCTGTCAATTCCCCTTATAGTCTATTACACCAGGTTCTCACGGACCTGTGTAAGTCAAGGAGCATAGCAATGTAATACGGCCAAAGTAAACATCTAGAACTACTTGGATAAATAGTCTACAAAATCTCAAGCATGTCAGATAAAATAATCACTCCATCATACAATACTAGAAATGAGAAACATAAAGGAATCCTAATGGATAAACAAGGCCAAACGACCATAAATAGAACATTCATGGGAAAGCGCATCCAAATCATAGAAAACAACCCTATTCACATCCAATTATCCTCTATTTACACATACCAGCATAGCAGGTGATTAACAAGGTTAGAACGATAAACATGCAATACCCCATTCAAGTGTATTGGAAAAAATTGCTTATAATACTCAAAGAATTTCAATAAAAAGGCACAAACCACTTACCTCGACGTTGGGAGATCTATATACTCTGGTTTCAGCCCTTGGATCGACCTATAATGCGGTAGATCTATAAAAATGTCTAAAACTTTCAACCCATGATATCTCATGAGAGAAGATAAGTCAGTAGATGGTGCTATAGGATAAGGTAGAACTCACTGATGTGATTCCAATGAAACTGACGGTGTTCGATTTGGAGGATGAATGCTCTCTCGGGGGATCTTCAATGATTCGTAGCCATACGATGCTCCTGGATGAAGAAGATGAAGAATAACATGTTTTTTTCAATAAGACGTGACCCCGATGCATTTAATAAAAGGAAAAAATACACAGTGTGTAATTTTTAAGTACATAGTGTGTACTCGTCATTTCCACGCTCTACTTTAGGTAGCCTCCAGGTCACCCCTACATGGCCATGTGCAGGGCTGCTACACAACCAGTACACGGTTACCTGCGGTAACTGAGTACACAGCGTGTACTCAGAAAGTACATGACGTGTACTTCGATAATTTATAGAAATTACTCTTTTTCTAAAAAACGACCATAAAAGGAAAACATACCTGAAAAAGAAGACCCGAGTTCTTAAAAACGTCCCCCTTAAAGAAATTCATCCTCGAATTTCCCTAGAAAGGTAGCGTGGATGAAGAAACCCTGAAAAGCTCTGGACACTGTGCTTGTACATTGGCCTCCCTCTCCCATGTCTCGTCCTGTACTCGCCCGTGCTGCCATAGAACTCATACCAGAGGAACAAACCGTCCACGAAGAACCTTCATACTTTGATCAGCGATCTGGATAGGATGATCCTCAAATGATGAATCCACTTCCAACTCAACCTCCTCAGGTTGAAAGACATGATACGGGTTTGAGAAGTAATGTCGAAGATGAGAAACGTGGAATACAACATGCATAGCTCAATACCTCTGAGGAAACTACAACTGATAGGCAACCATCTCGACTATCTCCAACACCTCAAACAGTCTAATGTACCTCGGAGAAATATTACCATGTCTCCTAATCCTTATATACCCCAACCTTAGTGTGACACGCAGGAAAACCTGATCTCCAACCTCAAACTCCATAGGTTTTCTCCGCTGATCAGCATAATACTTCTGTCGAGTCTGTGTAGTATCCATCCTCTTCTGAATCAACTCCATCTGCTCTGTGGTCTCCCGAACAAGATGAGGTCCCAACATAGTTTCCTTTCCTTCCTCCATCCAACATAAAGGTGATCGGCATGGCATACCGTACAAAGCCTCATAAGGTGCCATATGAATAGTCTCTTGAAAACTATTATTATAGTCAAACTCCACAAGAGATATATACTTATCCCAATAACCTAAAAAATCTAGGATGCATGCACGAAGCATGTCCTCAAGCACCTGAATCGTACGCTCGGACTGGCCATCTGTCTAGGGATAGTAAGCTGTACTCAAAAGTACCTATGTACCCAAAGCCTTATAAAGCCCTTGACAGACCTAAGAAGTAAAACATGCATCTCTATCTGAAACGATGAAGTGTGGAACTCCATGTAAGAGAACAATCTCATAGATGTACAAATTTCCCAGCTCATTAACACTAAAGGTCTCCTTGAATGGCAAGAAGTGAGCATCCTTCATGAGTCTGTCAAAGATAACCCAAACTACATCATTCCCTTGAGGAGACCTTAATAAACCTGTCATGAAATCCATGATGACATCATTCTACTTCCACTCGGGAATGGGTTACTGCTTCCAAATCCCTGCTGGTCGCTGATGCACTACCTTCACCTACTGACAGGTGGAACACTTCATGACAAAACCAGCAACATCTCTATTTATACCTGGCCACCAATACTAATAGTGTAGATCACGATACATCTTGGTAACACCAGGATGAACTGCCCAAACTGAGGAATGAAAGTCCTGCATCAGCTCCTCATGTATATCGGCTGGCACCCATACACGCCCCGAGAAATAAAAGATCTCATCCTCGCCTATGGTCCATCCCGGAATAGGGCCCTCTCCTAACACACTTTCCCATATGACTAGGCCTTCATAATTTGATAGCTGCCTCATTCTCACTTGATCAAGAAGAGTAGAGTTAACAGCCACAAATAAAAGAAAAGTCTACCCCTGTCCATTGTGCACTTTCAAATGTATCTCAGAGAATAGAGCCATAAGCTGCCACTCACTTATGTCCTCCTGAACTGCCTGTATCTGAGTCCTCCTGCTCAACACATTAGCCACTACGTTGCGTTTCCCAATCATATAGGCAATCTCAATTTCAAAGGACCAAAGGTACTCAACCCACCTTCATTGTCTCTAATTCAGATCATGTAGAGTGAAGATGTACTTGAGGCTCTTGTGGTCAGTGAAAACCACAAAATGCTCTCCCAGAAGGTAATGTCTCCAACAACTCAAGGCATTAACAACAAAAACCAACTCGAGATCATGCGTTGGGTCATTCCTCTCATGTGGCCTCAACTACTGAGACCCGTACACAATGACTCCTTCTCCCTGAATAAGCACAACTCCCAGACCAATACCTGAAGCATCACAGTACATAGTATAGCTCTTTCCTGGATCTAAAAAACTAGTATTAGTGCTGAAGTCATCCTCCCTTTAATCTCCTAAAAGGCTGACTCACAAGAATCTGACCACAAGAACTTCACACCCTTCTTATTCAGACCTGTCAGTGGAACTGGTAAGCATAAAAAGTCATGAATGAAACATCTGTAGTATTTTTCTAGCCCTAGAAAACTCCATACCTCAAAGGAATTCTTTGTCTGCTCCTAGGAAACTACTCCTCTCACTTTATCCCGGTCTACTGATACTCCTATATCTGAGATAACATGACCCAAATGGTGAATCTGATCCATCCAAAAGTGGTATTTCAAGATCTTAGAATATAAATGATTTTCTCTTAGTGTATTCAAAATGATCTCAATATGTGTGGCATGGTCGTGTTGAGTGTGAGATTACACCAAGATATTGTCCTCAAAGACCACCAGAAAAGAATCCAAGTATGGATAGAACACTCGGTTCATCAGTGCCATGAAAACTGCATGCACGCTCGTGAGATCGAATGATATAACCATATACTCCTATAGACCATACCTACTCTGGAAGGCTATGAGAAGTATATTAGATGGTCTAACACACAACTGATGATAAACGGATCTCAAGTCAATCTTCAAGAACACCCGGGATCCACGAAGTTGATCAAAGAGATCATCAATCCTCGACAAGAGATATCAGTTCTTGACTTTTAACTGGTTCAACTTCCAATAATCCACACTTGGCCTGAGGGACCTGGTGGAGTGCCGATATTGTGGTAAGATGGGTCATCTTCAATGTTTCTATCAGTTCTTTTCACCAGAAGCTAGTGATAGGGGTTCTTCTATGACTCCTCATTCAGGAGCAGCACCACCAGTTTCTCACCAGTCTAGGAACTGGAGTTCTTCTGGCCGTTCAGGCCAAGGTGGAGGTCATGGCCCACCAGGTACCACCAGTTTCCATGAAGACACATGGTCCCACCTGGGGCCCACCCATGTGACTGAATGGGACATCTGACAAATGATAGTCCCCACAGGCCAATACATGTCCTTTATAGTGTGCTTTTTCCTCACTCACACACACCCTGTGAATCTTCCCAGAAGGTCTCCCATCCTAATCACTACTCCAGGAAAAACATGCTTAATTGTGGAGTTCTAATTAGGCAGGCTCCAGAAATGGAAGGTGCACCTTGTTGACATGAGTCATGTCTTTTATCCATTTAACCCTTTATCATTTTGAGGTGTCACAATCACCCCCCCTTTAGAGCACAATGTCCTCGTTTTGGACCCTACATCTCCTCCCAGGCAGTGCACTGCACTTAAGGCGAGGTACCACCTCTGATACCACTTTGTAACTTCTCGGTTCCGGAAGCCACCCAGAGGCACCCCGTACTCGGTTGGTCACATGGAATCAAGTGCATTTTCCCTAATTCCAAAGGATGCTGACTAGCAGTGAGAGACTTGGGTGTGATAGTGGGGAAACTATGCCTTTATTGGAAGAGTAACACAATAGAAGATAAAATAGATAACAATAATGGAAGCAGTAATAATATATACAAAAGTAAACATAAGAAGACGAGAAAGTAATAAACTGGAGAACACAAATATATATATGAATGATTCATGATATATATGTTTAGGAAAATAGACAAACACATCATAATTCTGGAATACATAACAGTACTAAGCCAAAGTACAAAAGAAAACAGATAAACAACTCCTCAGCACCGCAAGCCTCATCTTGGTCCCATGCTCTCCAACTCCATAGAATATCAAGTACCAAAAGTAGAAGGGTGATTTCCCTTATCTATACCTACAAAAATATAATCTATTTAGGCCCAAATTCATAGCCCAAACCGGGTGTGAGACTAAATACAAGTAGGTAACCACCATGAGATATGTGACTAACAATTAGTGAATATATGATAGGTAATAAAAAAAAGAAATTAGTAAACATGGAAGTACTCAGCAGTAACTAGTCCTACAGCTTCAATGCAATCAGTTCCATATATCAACAATAGGAAAACAAGCAGGTAACCCTCTGGGTAGTTCTCTCAGCCTAACCCCTCTAGTTCAATCAAACAAGGATACTACAAAGGCTCTTTGAGGAATCTATCTTAGTCAATTCCCCTTATAGTCCCAAATATTTAAAAAGACTCTCTGAGGAAGCTCACACATCAATTCCCCTTATATTGTAAGGTAGTTATGGACTCTATGAAGAAGCTCACACGGTCAATTCCCCTTATAGCCTCAAGTGGTCAAAGACTCTCTAAGGAAGCTCTCTCAGTAAATTCCCCTTATAGTCTAAAATGGTTCAAAGACTCTCTGAGGAAGCTCTCTCAGTCAATTCCCCTTATAGTTTAAAATAGTTCAAAGACTCTCTAAGGAATCTCACTTGGTCAATTACCCTTATAGTCTATTATAGTTCAAAGACTCTTTAGGGAAGCTCACTCAGTCAATTCCCCTTATAGTCTAAAATGCTCAAAGACTCTCTGAGGAAGCTCACTTGGTCAATTCCCCTTATAGTCTATTACACCAGGTTCTCACGGCCTCATGTAAGTCAACGAGCATATAAATGCAATACAACCAAAGTAATCCTCATGAACTACTTGGATAAACAGTCTACAACATCTCAAGCATGCCGGATAAAATAATCACTCCATCCTACAGTACTAGGCATGGGAAACATCAAGGAAGCCTAATGGCTAAACAGGTCCAAATAGCCATAATAGAACATGCATGGGAAAACATATCCAAAGCAAAAAAAACAACCCTATTCACATCCAATTAGCCTCTATTTACACATACCAGCATAACAGGAAATTAATAGGGTTAGAATGGTAAACACGCAATACCTTGTTCAAGGGTATTGGAAATAATTGCACATAATACTCAAAGGCTTTCAACAGAAAGGCACAAACCACCTAAATCGGCTTTGGAAGATTGATATACATCAGCGTCGACCCTTGGATTGTCTTAGAATTTGATAGATCTACCAAAATGTCTAAAAACTTCAACCCATGATATCTCATGAGAGAGGATAAATTAGAAGATGATGCTCTAGGAGAAGAGATAACACACCGATGTGATTCCAACACAACTGATGGTGTTCAATTAAGAGGACAAACGCTTACTCGGAGGCTCGTCAATGATCTGTGGCTATACAACACTCCTGGATGAATAAGTCGAAGAAGAATACATTTCTGTCGATAAGATATGACCCTGGTGTGTTTAATGAAAAAACAAAATACACGACATGTACTTTTTAAGTACACGATGTGTACTCTCCTTTTACGCACTTCACTTTAGGTGGCCTCCAGGTCACCCCCACATGGTCGTGTGCATGGCCGTTACATGGCCCACACACGGTTACCTATGGTAACTAAGTACACTGCGTGTGCTCATAAAGTACACGACATGTACTTCGAAAATTTCCAAAATTTCATATTTTTCTCAAAAATTACCAGAAAAGGAAAACATACCAGAAAAGAAGATCCAGGTTCTTACATTATAAATTATAAAACCAATTTTTTTTAAAGTTCTCTTAAAAAAATCATTTCACCCATAGTTGTTTACGCTACCAAAGTAAATGATGATATTGTTTTATGTTATGCCTTTCTTGGGTATTCTTGAATATTGATTCCATGATTTAATAATATCATTTATATGATAATATAATGATAAATTTGGAATAATAATAAATAAATTAAATGTAAACTATCACAACCATTTTCATCCATCAAAGAAAACTATAACGGGGAAGATTCCATGTATTATAACTATTTATTGATATATTAATATCCATCACTTATGTAATGATATTAAAAATATTATAGGAAACTTTTTGAACTTGTGGATCTATTAAATTGTGAATTTTTACAATTACCTCTACATATAAATGATTTTCAAACTATGAACCAAATAATATCGAAATAGAAAATGTAGATAATATAAATTTAATAAATGAATAAAATAGAATAAATATATTATAAGATGTTAAATAGTGATATAAAGCTTCCAATTGATGGTATTAGTTGATAAAAAATTGTATTCCAGAATTTATTAGAGTTTACGAAGCATTTTTCGACTCAAGATAAGGGTTTCATTCCCATTCTTTCCCACTCATTCTCATTTTTTGAAGATATATTCACTATCACTCTTTATCATTGTATATTCCTATATCTATATTTCTATTATTCTTACCTATTATATTTTATTTTTAATCATTATTTTGTTTTTTATGGATAAACATTAAATTATATATCCCTTTTAATTTTCTCTATAAGTTAACCCATTTGAAAATTACAATGGATGTCTTACCAGTCTCTCTCACTTATTCAAAAAAAATCTTACTATGTCCCACTTTTATAATGGATTTTTACTATATATGATTTATAAATAAAACTATATTAATTTTAACATAAAATATGTAATTTTATTTATTTTTTAGTGAAACTTTACTCACATACAACTTTCGTAGTCTAATTTTCCCTTTTTATAAGTTCAATAAATTCATTTGATTCCATTATTTATTATTTGTATATTCATATATTTTTTCAATCAGATTATCATCTATTTTTTAGAAAATTTATTCTTTATATGATAAGGAATATCTAAGATACCCTAATCACTTTTTCCCTTGGGATATTACTTTTTACCTTAATGAAATATTTCTGGATTTATTATATAACTCATTTCTTTCTATTATTTTATTTCAATTTTAGGATTTATAAATATTATTTTCTATGTTGAAAATATATTCATGTTGTATTATGATGTAATAGGTGGGACTGTAATTATATATCCTAGAAATAAATTTGTTAATTATTTATATTTCCTAAGATCAGTATGCATGCTAAAAGTAAAGTAATCCACCTCTATATTGTTATGTGTGGGCTCGGTGAAGTAACAAACATTCATATTTTTATGTTTGGTCCTAATTTAGTTATCAACGTTCATAATTTTGTTAATAGTATGGGTCTAATTATCCTCTTATAAGATTATATGCATGGGAAAAGTGCATTTACCATCATATACAATGATATAATCACTTAATAATGTTCCTTGAACAATGTTCAAGATGGAAAATCTTATGTTTGTGCCACATTTTATGATTATTATGTTTACCATTCTAATAATATATTTTACTATTATGTCATATTTTTATAAAATGGTTTATCAAAATTCCTTTATTTTTACATGTTATGGTTACTGGAACTCATGAAATATCACCATATGGTTATCCTTTTTACACCATTGTAGGGATTCACAGCTCACCCCTTATTTTATGTGTGTCCACAGATTATCCCATGTTGTAATTAGAGTATAGTAAGCTCCAAGATAATGTTATGAAAATGGAATCAAAACAACGTGTTATTAGTTTAGATATTTTTTTTATAATGTACCTAATTTTCAAAATAAATTATACCTCTATAATCCTAGGAAAGTGTTGTATGGGTTCTATGTAAAAACAATGATGTGATATTATGTGTAAGTGATATGGTTTGTTATAGTTACCAAATGATTATAAATTAAAATTTTAAAAGGAATGGTTCAAATATAATGATTATGATGATTAAGTTGGAAGGAGTTATAAGTATGCAATAGAAGTTATTAACATCTTAACACTTTATGGTGTGAATTAAAGGTGTTTAAATAATTTTTTGAACAGTTGAACAATAAAAACACTATTCTTAAGTCTCACAATTATTAAAATGATTATTCTGAATCACTGTTACCCATTAAAGGAGGTTACTTATACATTTTCTTATATGGAAAATATAGATGTGTCACTAATTACACAGATATATATAATGACTTCAACAAAACACTAAAAAGTGTAGTGGAAATAAAGCCTATCTAGAAGTCTTTCATATAGTATATAACTAAATGGGGTTTTATTTATGATATTTTTAATTTTGATGATATGAATAAATTTATAAAATATATCATTTTCTGCAAAATAAAGTTTACACATTATCTTTCTTTCACATTACCTTCATTTATTACATGAAATGTAATGATAATTAACCACTCAAAGGATCAATTTCTATTATCCCTAATAGATGATTACCATGTAGTATTATAAGTTTTAATGGGTAGGTTTTTATATAAATATATGGAATATTCTCATCAGACATAAAACAAGTTTTTTGTATTGTAAAACCCACAAAGATTACCACATTGACTTCCATACACTATGTCATCAGTATACTAGGGGTGCATTTTTCATATAGAGTACTTATACATAAGGATGAAAAGTAACCTAGATTGAGAACCTTAATACTTTGATAAAATTATTATAATATCCTTGAGGATGAGATAATCATGGGTTGTTTGGGTCTATTGTTGATTATTCAATCAGTTGAGTCTTAATGAAGATGATATTTTTCCTCTCATATGATGAGTATGACATCATGGAATTTGATTAATAAATAATAAATAAATGTATATTAAATCCTAGATAAGTTATGTGTGAAGTGGTTATCAATTTGGACAAGGGTAATATATTATTATCATTATACTGTAAGAATAGAATGAGGTATTTTTATCTGTATCATCATTCTATACTCAGAAAATCTACACCATTTTTGTAATCTATACCAGATTGACATATTCAATGTTTGGAAGTTACTTGATTTCATATACAAAAGGATTATATGATTAAATATATTTTTATATGATATAGTGGGTGGAAATACATTTGGAGATACATATGTTTGATAGTGATTATTCCAAATCCATTTGTCACTTTAGAATCATTAACACTTTGATAGAGGCCACTCGTTGCATACAAATATGTATTAGGGGATTCATAATTATTATCGATGCTAAAGTCCCACGAGATCATACTTAGTGGTTTTTTAAATGATCACTTGGTTTTATTAAAAAATTTATTTTAAAAAATATAATTTCTACCCTAAAAGTGTCTTAGAGGACAACAAAAGGTTTTTTTGGTGTATTTTCATGTGTTATTGCAAATGGTGTAACATGTGGTGAAAATTAGTGATACATTTTGATAAAGGAGTTTTAAAGGATGTTAAAAGGTAGTTTTGAATATGGTTTCACATGGTGTCACATATTATGTGACATAATTTAAAATTATGCTAGGTATATGAGGCATTAATACAAGTAGAATATTGATAAAAACTTGAAGTAAATATTAATCCTTGTATTTGTGGGTTTTCCACGTCACAATGTGTTTTGATATAAACCCTAAGATATTTAGTATCAATATTTTGTGTTATGGTGCATGGTGATGTATGGGTTTTTTGATAATGCTTGGGAATCAATTTTACTCTTGTTTTATGTCATTATTCCCTAATGTTTTGTGATATGATGATAAATTGATGAGTTATATAATCAATAATGATTAATCTGAATTTTATTCAATGAACTCTAAAATTAAATAATATATTTTAAAGGCTTTTAATGTATAAACGTTTAAGAAATGATTCATTGATATGGAATAATATTTTAGTTCATAGGGGAGTCCTTCAAAGGCTATATTAACAAGTCCAATTCATATTCAGTGTGGATCAACTCTATTATAAAGAATCCTAAATTTATATATCACATTATCTCTCAATTCATTCATTCCTTTAAACAATGTTCTAGTAGATCACAGCTTAAAGTAGATACTTCCCCTAAATTAGGAGATTCACATAGTCCATTGATACCCAATAAGGAATGAGCCACTTGGATACTGATTAGTGATCACTATTAAGCTTGTGTAGTATATCTTGGATATATTTTGATCAACTATGAATGGTATGTAATTATTTATTATTTTTATATATTCTAAAAAATAGAGATATCATGTGGTTTTATGAGGTTTGATTGTTGTTTATACTATATTTGGCTAAGTTATATCACTTCCAAAACCCATCAGGGATGATCTTCTGAACATCTGATGTTATTTTTTATAATTTTTGAACCAATCTAACATTCAACCCATGAATTGGTGTTCCACATGGTATGCCTTTTTTGGCTATATAGACTCCTCCCCATATAGTGGCACTTAAAGGGCTCAAAAACTCCCCTAAATCATTTGGTTTTTCCCTTTAATGATTGGAATAACTTGAGATTCTATCTTTTACAAAAAAGTGATGTACTAGCTTATATGATCTATGTTAAGTGGTTAGTTTTATGAACTCAAATATCAACGTGATGATGTGATTGTGATTCCTAGAGGATAAAGTGATATTTATCAACTAAGTTATAATGTTGTGTGATCCATCATATGATGGTATAGAAAGAGTTCTCACATAATTATGATGAATCAAATAGAGGTTTACCAGAAATGTGAGATCTCTTATTTATTGGTATCTCTATGATGTGTGATCATTTGTTCCCCTGCAAGTAAAATCCCCAAAGATAAATATGTAATTTTGAACATGGTGTTTTGGTTTAAATTTTAAATTCTATTTCCCTTTCTATATAGGGTATATTTAGGTGGTAATAATTGGGTATATGTTCTAATATAGTATTATACTATTGAATAATTTTATAATATTGATATATAAATTGGTGATCTTAAGAAATGAGGTTAATATTTATTTCATCAATTTAATATTTTTCATATAAAGGACTAAACATGGGTGTTTTACAATAGTTAAGAATCCCAATTGGGTATTTTTATACTCACCCCTACACATAAACCATCATGATGATTAAATCATTATTTGGTGTAATAATTTTATCTTATATATTATTGTAATGGTTATGGAATTGGTTGAGTGGCTTCCCAAAATTTCCATGGATATTTATGTAGTGTCTATTTAGTGGTAAAAATATTATTTTTCATTTAGTTCGTTTTATTTTCTTCATACATGTAAGATGTTTTAGTTTATTTTAATATTTTTATATTGAGAGTATAATTATCGGTTGGGCATAACATGCATTCATGGATTTATGTTACATAGAATTTTCACATTATTCATGTTTGGTTGCCTTTATTATCTCAAAAACCCCTCATATTAGAGGGTATAAATAATAATTACTAGTGACCATCAACTAGACTATTGGAGATGTGACCAAGGCGGAGATGCAAATATTTTCATTGGATCATATAGTGTCCTTGCAAGGTCAAATCATCTCATAATAAAACACTAAAACTAGAAAAATATTTTTATTGGACGCACCACTAGATAACCAAAAAAATATTTTTTAACAAACATAGAGTATCATAATTGATATTATAATGATAAAAAAATATTTTGGGATGAATCTAATGAATAAATAATTAAATTTAGGATAAAACAAAGGCCATAATGAAATCTGGGAACAAATGGGTTTAATTTAACAATAATAAATGTTTATAGATTATGGATTCAAATGAATTAATATTAATTATTCAATTAATAATGTGTAAATAATTAAAAAATATGCAATATAAAGATGATTATCACGAATTTATAGTAAACTCTCAACCAATGAAATAAAAATTGGTTAATTTCTTTATTGTCATAATCCCCTAAAATAACATAACCACCCATTGATTAGTGTTTACTTACATAAATCATTCATTATAATTAATTTTTTAATTTGTTATAAAATCTATATAATAAAAACCACAGAGTCCCATATAATTTTTTCATGAGGAACATAAAAAATGTGTTAATATAATTATAGAAAATAATTATTTTAATAATCACAATTTATGGTTATAATGAGTTTTGTGTGTTTGTTTAAAGAATAATCTTATATTGAAGGTATTTTTAATTTATAAACATATTTTGAATTTTTGAATTTTTATAAATTAATATTCATTTTAAAATACATATCCATGATTCTACTAGATTCGTTAAAATAATTTATTGGACGCAACATAAATTATAGGATAAGTAAATATATTTTTACTAAATGTATGCCTACAATTTCTAGGTAGAATTTTTTTACTAAATACATAAAATAATTTACAGGATAAAACAAATAAAAAATAATATTTTTTGATAAGTTTTAGATCATTTGATTGAATTGGAGAGGCCATGTAAATGAATTTTTCACTTTCAGAAACTATGAATGAATATTTATTAAAGGTCCAAGTAATATTTTTTTAACAACCCAAGTGATAATGAGTAAAATGATTCATTTTATTATTTTTTCATGTTCAAGAGACCATGCCTAATGATCAAATGAGATAAAGAATATGAAAAATGGAAGATCAAATAATCACACCGTTCATGTAAGTGACCATGAAGTTTATCCAGGTTCTCTTAAAGTAAAAAACAATATAGAGATTCTAAAACCAAAAAATAATTTTATATGTTTAATGAAAAAATATTGTGACCCAATAGTTTTTAATAAATTATATTTAATCTTTTTTATAAAATTTATAAAGGTATCTATGAAGCAGCTTCATTTTTATTTATGATTCTATTATTTTGAAAAGATATAATATATAAAATGTATGGTTTTTATCTGTACACATGTGAATCATTAATGTCTTCTTAATAGAGTCTTTGATGGAAATTATGACACTTTGGTTGTGACTTGAATGGGTTTCATTACCTATAATAGGTATAATTTTCATTATTGGGATTTGGGACTCAAACTAAGAATTCTTGGGTTTTTAATTAGAATATAAGTTCTCAACATCCTTAACCTAAATATTACTATAAATATGTAATTATAAATGTTTTTTGGATTTACCATTTTAATTGATAGAAACCCTAGAGGATATCTGGTATCATTTGTTAATATTCATAGGAGAGTTCTTTATAGTGATGGTGATGATGAACATGAAATAGGTTGTGATCATTGAAGCATCTGCATTACACTGGTCTGGTAGAAATTTCTTTTTGTTTCTTACCTAATCCTTCATATATTCTAGTTCTTCCTCCAAATATTGAATATTTTATAAATGGTGAAATATAATAAAAATTATAGGATAATGATAACTTGAATATTTGAGTGAAAATATTATATCAAGATTTTATCACGGTTAATTTTTATATTACATAGAAGAATAAATTACCCATCCTATAAATTATTTAACACCATTAATTCTTGAATATTTTATAATTATTTTCTGAAGAGGAATTACATGATTTTTATTCCTCCATATTTACCCAAATTCCTGATTTTATAAAATTCCTAAATTATTTATGGTAACAGAATTGTTTTCTTTATGGATGATTATTATTTATTAGTAAAGTTGAATTTAATCAATTAATTTTTATCTTTTCTACACAAATAAACCATTATTCATCCATCAGGGTTTCTTTTTTACCTTTATGTATCATGTTTTCTTCATATAAATTGAATGAAAACCCATTTTGAGTGGTTGGACTTCCTACCAACCATTGTTCTTTAAATCATACTTTCCCAATCATTATACTAGAATTTTTGGTGAATATGTAACCCAGTGATGAAGGATGCTCAGTTTTTGTGATTATCATTCCATAATGGGCATGAAACTTGGTTTATCAATGTCATTTTGTATGCAACAATGACCAATATATGGAAAGGTGATGAATATAGAGTTGATGGTCTGTCAATGAGAATACAAGGAGTTTAGATAGATATTGTGGGGGAATAAAACATAGATATAGATAGTTGAGGAGTTGGATGAGGTTGTGGTAGTGGTTTCCAAATAATGATATTTGAGTGACATTTTTTCTAGATTGAAAAAAAATCAATTATATGGAATGTAATCATCAATGTTACAAATCATATTTCTTACCACCTGTGGCATTAAGGTCATAATGTTTTCTTAAATATCATGTGGATTATGACCTCAACTAACACACCATGTATCCCAAAAATAAATGACTCAACTTGTAGCAAGGAACATGTAATTTCAACACCATAACACACATTCCATGTGGGTCAGTGGACAATCCATGTGTTTTGGAGACCCAACTCAAGAACCCCTACCAGAAAAAGCCTAAGTCATCCAGTGGGTCCACACATCAAATATATTAATCACATATCATATATTCTGATTACATGGAATAAGAACCCATGGAAATACTTGCTAACATTGTTTATAGGTAACAAAAAAAATGTACATTATTAGAAATTACATGTATCTCAACCCTACAAAAGATAAGACATAGTGGTATGTCACCAAATACTGTTGTGTATTGCGCAATGTGTAAACCAATGTGAAAGTCATATACTACATAGTTTTCCATAATTTGAATGTCTTATAACCTAGGTTTCAGTATAGTGCATATGATTAATTCATTGTGATAATATTTTTATATATAAAATTATGGTATGAATCTTTTTATTATACATGAAGTGATTCAATGGAATTTAGAGAAGTCATGGAGTTTAGTTACCCCCCATACTATATGTTTTATGTTGAAATCCATAATGTATTGGGTTCATGTGCTCCAATATAGAATTTATCATGATAGATTATGGACCCCATATGAAAAATATAGTTAAAACACCCCCTCATGTCTTGGTGTGATCCTTTATCCATTAAGTCAGTACCCCCATCAAATGTTAGGGCATGATCCTCTATAGGGTTCAGGGATACCCATGGTCATATTCAAACTCCTCGATGAGTTGTGGTGCCCCACAATTGAAGCAAATAGATAGATTAAAGTTGTTTTCACACAAGGGTGATTTAGTTATGAAATAATTATGAGTAATCCATGTTCACTTCTTTGTTCAATTTCTATATATTTAGGCTTTGAAGAATTATAACCTCCTTAACATTGGATACATTATTCTCTTAATACATATCTGATTTCACCATTTTTAATATAAATATTTATCTTGACTCCCCTTTATATTTTTGAGGTTTACTAATAGGTATATATATCCTCACCCTTGAATGGTCCTTCATATAACAAACGTGGTTTCAATGTATATAATGCATGATTTGGTGCTGATTGTAGTGGATGTGGAGTGAGTAGACATGATCCACAGAAAATGAAGGTGTTATTCAGTGATAAAGGTGCATAGGAAGGTGTGGAAATGATGTGTTGAACATCATTCCTAGTTTTTTAATGTTGGTTATTACCATGGTATATTGGACATGGATTTTGACTATTCTTATTAGCATTGGTTTTTTTACTTTATTGTGATATTTTTAATGATTCTCATGAAATTTCAACTATAGTTGGTTATTTATGTGGTTTTCATTATTATATATACTATTTTATAAACATGTATTTTTTATGTAAGTTTATATTTTATGGCCTTTCACATGTGTGATATTACTTCTTGGTTATTACTGCCAACCACTAACATATTGTGGGATGGCTTTATGTGGCACACTTGGATAACTTTCAACCAAGGAAATTCCATAGTGGGTTGCTTTATACCAGAATGGTATCAGAGATATTAATGTATTTTGGATGGGAATATTGGGTCTATACCATCCAACGACCCAGAGGCCTTCAACTTTTTTATTATTATAAAAAACCCATTTTAAGGGAATAAGTGGAGAACCCATACATCAAGGACTTAAGACATTACAGACCTGAAGGTCAAAGAGATAAAATCCAGACAAATAGCATTGAAATGCCCCACCCCAGCATATGATCAAAATAAATCCATCCACCTTTGCATGACAGTCCAGCGGAAAAGTGTCATGTGTCAAAGCACAGGCCCGATCCGACGGCTGATGCCATACCATCTCAAACAACCAAATCCAAAAATCCCATGACGCCATCGGAGGAGGAAGACCGCGCTTGGCCGACCATCGCAGCTTTGCCGAGAAGTGGTAAATCCTTCCCACGATGACGTGCGATCCACACTGAGCCGGTCACTGAAGAACCTCCGAGACACACCACCGCAACACGTTGTACCATGCTGAGTCAAACCCGCGTCGAGCCAACCACCGGAGCTCCTCCTAGATGTGACGCCACTTCACAAGGATCCACGCTACGCTGAGTCGAACCCACCGCCGCCGCGATTAGATCTCTACCCGAAGGGGGGAAGATAAAGAAGTTGCGAGAAACCCTAGATCCGCGAGATGGGGAAGACCACGCCGCTCCAAGGCTTGAGTCCAATAATCATCTACATTGGGGTCTATACTGACCTTCTAGTTAAGCCACCAAAAGATACTCCACTATAACATGATGCTCTATTGGAGAAATCATTAAAAATATTCTCATATATAACCCCAGAACATAAAATAAAAGCATACCCAAGTCACTGAACCTTAATGAAAAAACATAAATAGAAGTTGACATGAATAATTTTAAAAAATTATCAAAATGAAACTTTAGACATATAGAAGAACAACAAAATTACATTATTTAGGCTTGAAACCTAATCCTTGCGAGGATGTTTTTTTACTTTTATCAAACAAATGAGAGGAAGATTATAATAAAAGGGACATCACAATATATCAATCATAACAAATCCACATTAATTATATATTTTTACCCTTATTCTACTTATAGTCACAACCATATTATAATATGTATCTGCTGAAGTCCACCTCCTCTAAGATACATGGAGTCACCTTTATCTTTTCAAAGAATCCCACCACCTCAATGTGCCTAGTTAGTTGACTTTTCACTATCTTGATGTACTCGTAGGATTTCACACCTACTAAATATTCTAATAAATGAACATCTGATTCATTTAATCCAACTACTACATCATGTATCTTATAGTAAATTTACACTCTACCACTATCACTCTATCTCTAAGAATTCGTTGGAAATAAGGCCTCTAGAATTTATCTTTATAGAGGTCTAACATTTCCTCCTTCTAGTAAAATAACACTAAATCCTCAAAAATTTCCCATATGAGATTAATTATATGTTTCAGACTAAGACCTCCAACATCCAACATATATACACCTAGCTTTGAATTTTATTAACGCAACTTTATGGTTCCTCCCATGTCTTCCTTTTGATCAAGAAAGACTTACTAAGAAGAAACATCATCTCATCAATTCCTGACCTATTACCTTTTTTAACAGGTTAGCTACATTCTATTCCCCATATATCATTCAATTTTCTATTTATCCATACTAAAATATTGTATAGAATAATTCTTACATTAGAATATTTTTTTTCCATTCTAAAATGAAATATCAGAATTTTATCCATTTGAATTGTACTCTATGAGTCGAAAAACAGTGTCCCAACTTCCAATTCTTTTCTAAGATGCTCCAAAAATACCTTCATCCACACTATATCCTTATCTAATTATTTCAAGTAGATATAATTTTCATACTTTCTCTAAAGTGTAACAACCAATTTAATTTTGGATATCCAACTAATTAACATTCCACTAAAAGTAAATATGCATAATGAAGTTATAATCCATGAATATAAATATACAATAAATTCATAGTGAAGAGAACCATATAGAGGATCATTTATTTTGAAGAATATTTTTATGTCTATGTAATAATTTAAGTACTAAAGAATCCATATCACTACCTACCAGTTCTCTCTTTCAGGGTTCAACATAAACCAAATAAAAATAACCACTATATGTGTAATTTATGGATGAGTATAAACTATTTTGTATATAAAGATTCTGAGAGTTTATGAATATGGAACCTTTGTTATGTAATCAAACATAACATTTTCTTAAGGATAATTATCATTACATAGCATTAAATTACAATCCAGTGGTGTGGTCATTGGTTTATCTTATAACATACAGAAGTATTCCACTACCTCATATATATATTTGGATGATATTGGGTACAACGTAACAAATCTATAACCTTAGAAAATCCACATCACCAAAATTTTATTTATCATAATAGGATCATTCATCTTAAAGGTTTTAAATAAATTAGTCATCTACTCATTAATCTATTTTTAACTAAAACTATAATCAAAATTTCATTCATGTATTATAGAAGGATAATGAATCTAAAATCTTCAAACATATTCCAATAACAACAATGGTTGGAATTACTCCATAAGAACACTGGTTCAATCAATATATCATTGAACATATGATTCCAATTCCTTGGAGGATACTCAAAAATTTGAAGGTTATGCTTAAATCTATATAAATTTCAAGGTTCCATTGATCCTTGAAACCAGCTGGCTACTCCTTATATATCTCTTCATATAAATCCTTATAAAGTAATGTTATGATCACATAGAACACCTTGAGATAATGATCTTTTAATGAAACCATACTCAACACTATTCAAATAATTGTGTTCTTAACTACTGTATAAAATATTTCATATAAATATAATCTATCCTTATATTGAAATCCTTTTACAACTATCCTACCATCGTACCATCTCCTACCATCCACCTCTTCCTTTAGCCAAAAAACCCATTTTTTATGAATCTTATTTCTAGTCAGTTTCTTCATCAACTCTGGTGTACTGAACACATAGAGGGACTCAATTCCATCCCTCATTTATAACTCCCAGTATTTAAAATCCATAAAAAATCCTTTCCTACTTCAGAAATTTAGTCTCTCTATCATCCATTCGAGGAAGATAATGCAAAGTAATACCATACCTTTTCACATGGTTCCTTTCCGTAGTGTATTAAAATAGTTGTCCCTACACCTGAGCTCCTTCTAGTACTACAAATTTTGAAGTGTGAAATTTTATTTCTCATGATTCAGTTGTCCTTTAATTATGTTGTAACTTTTAACTTATAAAAAACATTGAAACATAAACCCTTTCCTTAGGTAACTGCACCATATGGACTAGTTTTTTATAAATGATATAGATTCCTAAATTTTTTATCAGATAAATATAATTCATCCATTTATTCTAGTGAACCTAAAATTTTTAGGATACATTTATTTCATCATAATTTCCCACTAGGTTTAGATCCTTCCACTAGATCTCTTCGGTAATGATAAAACATGGAGTTAGGATGAATTTTTAGGATTCATTATTATAGATTTGAAAACAAAATTTTTCATCATCATATCTAATAAAGTATCACACTCAATATTTATCCTCTATATTGACTCATTAATTTGAATCAATTTGGGCATAAGAGAGTGATTTGAAGGCTTTGATGTGGTTCAATTCAACATTTCTTTCTAACAAATAACTATATAGATGTTGTTTACTAATTATTTATGATGTAATCTGATTGACTATTTATTCCAAAAAAAATTATTTCTTCAACTGAAAAAATCTTGGGGAACCTGGTGTGAATCTTTATCATCCCCACCTTTAATAAAAAATTCTAATTCATTATACCTATAACATTATTTCTACTTAGATTATCTGGAATGCTTTTCTAAATATGTACCCCCTTCTACCAAAAAAACCTCTAAAACTCACTACTTTCATACCCAACACCATTTTTTTAATATAATCACATCAACCTACTTCTCATATCCTTCTCCAATATGTACTTCAACCAATTTAATGTCTTGAACACATAAACAATTTTCATGATAATGTAAACCCACACTTTATATTTGGATTAATTGATGAAATTCAAGTAATATGGTGAACATCCATGAGAACACATAAGAGATAGCTCCCAAACATCTGTGTGAAATAACTCTAACTTTTAGTGCTTTAACCTTTTATCTTCTCATAGTAAGTACAAATTCAATTAATTTATAAAGATCCAATACATATAATTTATATATTATGTTCTTATAGTATTTAGAAATCCCTTATTTTCTAAAATCATCATTCCATTTTCACTGAGGTTTCCTAAACATTCATATCATATTTTAGTGAAATTTATTTTTCCAACATGCATCACTCTGTCATTGACCCTATAATATATATAGTCTCATAATTTAATCTATTTTATATAACCATGTTTCCACATAAAATTTTCAATTTTCAATTCATAAAAATTGTAAAAACCATTAATAATAAATTTTTCTCATTGAAATTAAGTTCATCCTTACTATTGAAGTGTACTACACAACTTACAGGTTCAAAAATATTATATTCCTTGTCTGAATGAATACATATACTATGCCAAAAATTACAACATCTTTCCCATCCAAAAGATGAAATATTTTATATCTTTTGAAGAAGAATTTTTTCATAATCCCCCCCTTGAATGTTAAATTCATTGAATTCCAGAGTCTACCACCTAAGACTCAAGTGAGATAGTGGTGCTTTGTATCGGTCCAATACTTTCCTATAACATAGGTTTGAAAATAAACTAAGGGAAGTATATATTTGGGATTTATCCCTATCATCACCACAACACTTTTTTAGGTGTCCTTTCCTAAACAAATTCCAATATAGGGAAGCACCATCATTTTATATTCTCCGGATCCAAGTCCTACTACCTTTTCCATTATAGTAACCTTTCTGTCAGCATGTTTATCCACCTCTATCCACAAACTAGGAATTTTTAGAATATTTTTTGATCTAATTATGACAAATATTTTTATTATATATCAGTTCATGAACATTAATTAACTTAAAATATATATTTATATAACAATTACTCGGAACCATCACCATCAAATTCAATGACTCTAGAAGTGGGTAAAAAAAATAGTTCCCAAGAAAATGTCTCTAAATTATAACTTTTCTAATTACATGTAGATCCCTAACCTCAGTAAGACTAGAGACGATTTCTATTATGATTACATAGGAATGATTTCAAGGAAATTCATCCAGAAGGACTAATCAGTTTAGCAGTCTTGGTAAACCAAATACCTACATGAGTCTTATATTACAATTGAATATAATAATCACAACATAATTTGTTTCTTTTGGGGATAAATTTATTCCCACATATAATATCATTTCATATATTTCCTAGAACATTTATTTGATTCCTAGGGAATGAAAAAATAAGGATGACCTCAAAATATCATTAAGGGTTAAGTATAGAGGAATCAATAGTAAATAAATGAGAATAGTCAATATGGTAAGGTATCAGCTAAAGACACATGTCATGCAATCAATAAACTAAGAAAGAAGTGTGTAAAAATATTTCAAGTTAATTAAATGAAAAAATATCCCATTTTAATAATAGGATATAGAATAATAAACATGTAAAGGTGAATAACTGAAATACATGTCATTTAATCAATAAAATGAGAATGAAATTCAACCATATACAATGTCAAAGAAAAAATCCCATGGGTAATAATAACTAAAATCAAGGTAATGCTTTATTATAATATGTCATGTTTTCTATGAAAATGATACATTTACCATCAATACCTATTCTCAAGATAGTTTAAATCTATGGGTATAAATCCATCTATTCTTCTTAGACACAATCTCGATGGGTTTTTCGCCAACTGATTTCATCTCATGGGACTAAAAATGCATCGAGGGGCTTAAATTAACCAATATACATCATGTATAGTTCATGTACACATGATTCCTCATATATTGAATAAATTATTTAATTCATAAATAGTGCGACTTATCAAATATCTGTATTGAGAAAATGATACATATTTAACAATATTTCGCCAATTAATCAAATAATTATCAAAGTAAACACCAGATTTAAAAATGGTATATGGTTTAGGAAATAAAAATTCCCATTGAATGATAATATGGATATTTGAGATAAATTTAATTTACAATGGAAAATATGATAAGGAAGTTATTTTTTTGAGTATAAATTTAACAATCACAAATGAATATGATATTGTAAAAATAAATTTTACCACTTGGTAATTTCAAAATCAAAACCCCTTAAATGATATAGTTCAATGTGAAACATAAAATACCAAAAAGTATTATTAAATCATGATATTAAATGAAAAAATGGGTATTATATACACCACATTAAAGTGAATTTGTGATTAATAACAATTAAGTCTTAATGCGATGTAAATTTAGATAAAATCTATTACCTTGTGTTCCCTTTTGGGTGAACATCCTTTAACCTCTTTTATAATGGTTTTAAGAATGAAAATAAATTATTATAGAAATATAAAAATATTTATAATATAATATATTATCTCTTTATAATATCTGATTACCCATTTGTTAATAATCTTTCATTATTTTCATCATTTCAGGTGTTAATTATCTTGTTTTTTGCAATTGTCTTGACTTGTTATTTTTGTTCCTATTACAAATATCATGATTTTGACATATGAAGAATTTGAAAAATTATGTAAATATTATATATATTCAGTATATATTTATTTATATTACCCCATAAATTTGGATATAGGAAATAAAAAGAACCATTAAAGGAGATTTTAGGTCGTACGTGCACATGAGTGCTACTTCCATTTCTTTCCTGAATAAAAATAATGAAAAGTAAATGATATATATGTATATTATTATTAAATTATAATATATATTCTATATATGTCATATATGTTTAATAAATTTATCCTTGATACACTCCATGTATATCATGAATAAATCACATCACATTGGGGAGGCGGTAGTCCACATGTCCACAAATGACATCATCGTATTCCCACAAAATGGAAAGAATAAAGGTATTTGTTATATAAAAATTATATATGTATAAAGAAATTATAAATACAATATATATCATATATAAAATATAAATACATCATTTTTTAAACATTAATGGTGTTAAATGGAAGAATTAATGACATCAGTTTGCGAGGTGGTAGTTTTTTGTACACACAAAAGATGATTTTGTATCTCATTTGATTGATGCGTGTGAAAATGTAGGTAAAGATATTATAACGACTAAATCTAAGTATATTAAGGGTACCAAGGTTATTATATAATCATGATATAAATATAATTGAAGGAGTGGAAAAGTAAATGAAACAAAAAAGTGATCATTGAAGAGTGTTACAACTTGTTCCGATAACTCATTTTGGTTTATACCAAAATAATTCATTGGTTTCATTTCTGACCAAATTAAGTCTTCTAGGTTGAGGGGAGTTATTTTTGGAGATTATTTTGGAAGGTTTGGGATGATAAAAAGTTCCTGAGATATGCGAATAAGTGGGAGTGGTGAGTTCCTTTTTATAGTGGAGGAGCAATGGCATTCTTGTAAATATAAAAAGGTAAACACTGTTGAGAGGTCTTCATTACTTCACGTTCCTCAAATAATGAAAAAATTAGATAAAAGGGATGATAGGTTCTAAATATGAATAAAAATGGTTTTTTAAAAATTATGTTATTTCATCACTTAATTTTAAGAGTTAGTCCCTTATTATGATTAATTTTACCTTAATCGTTGTAATTAATTTTAATTTCATTCACTAATATTTTTGGTAAAAAATATGTTGACCATAATATATATGATAAATTATTATTATTAAAGATACAAAATAAATTTTTAAAAATTACAATCAAAGAAGTTTCAGAAATTAATTTAAATTTAATTCTGTAGATGGGATGGAAAGCGGGTTTTTAATGTAAAAATGTAAAAATGTAAAAATGTTTTTATATCCAATTTCAATGTGAAATTTTTTAAAATGACCTAAATTGGATTAATTAATGTATTATTAATCCAATTTTTATTCTAAACTAGTTATAATAAAATTTAACCTTCTAAATTACTTATATGAAAAGTCAGTTTTCAATTAAAGTTAAGTATTTTACTATTCATCAAAAAATGAAACCTCTCAAAAAATACAAATAATTCACCCTAAGATAATTTTGGTGTTAATATTTCAAAAATTATTTTTATTTTGACCTATAAAATTTATAAAATTCCCAAAATTTAGTTTTAAAATAGGTGCGACCTTAAAAGGTGGAGAAACTGCCTTTTTAGAAAAATACAATTTTTAAGTATAAAAATGGATTTATAATTATATAATGCCTAAAAAATATATTGGATGGATAGAAAAAATATTTTATTAAATAAATAATATATTATTTTCATTAATATCACTCACCAATAGTAATTAATTTAATTTATTAGGATAAAACACCTTTATGAGAATAAAACTAGTTTTTAAAAAAATGTTACCATAATGTTAAATTGGTTCATATATTCATTTATAATTAATTTTTAACCGATTAATTCAACCATATATTTTCATAAGTTAATAAATATTATTCATAACATCCATTATAATGTATAGTTTATATCTTGTTATATTAAATAATCATATTCTTATAATATATCTTTGTTCAGAAACACTCGGTCTTGCTTGTAATACAAGCCATTGAAGAAAGTAATTGTTGCCTGTAACATAATATAAACACGGTGTTCCATGTACAAAAAGAAAAAAATTATATTTTTTTAACTCTTAATGTTTTGTGTAGTGTAATTTTAACTTGGTGTTATGAATAAATCATGCTAGAAACATAATTAAATTTATTCAAAAAGGAAAATATTGTAAAGTCTTGGGGTGTTACATTCTCCCCACCATAATTTAATTGTGTCCTCCCAATTTAAACTTAATATTAGTAATAAATATTTTGATATTTAAAAATACCATTGTTGAAAAACACCCATCATAAATAGTGTTAATAACACATCTTCTTAATAATAAGTAAAGAGAAATGTGAAGTTGACCATAAAACTAGGATTTCAGATATGAGAATATTAGTGAAAACCTAGACGTGGAAGAGAAAATTATAAATCAAATTATCATGGACAGTGATTGAAAAAATGTTCATGATAATGTTTTTGAGCACAAAATAATAAACCAAATGTGTGAATAAGGGTTATTTATATCATCAAAAATTATGATAATAGGATAATTTTTTTGTTTCAAGAACCTTTTTTAAGAGTTGAGAAATTCTATCACTATATTAAAATATAATTAAATATAAGTTTCTATAAACATAATATTTTCAATTTATGTTTCCTTTAATTATTTCTACTTCATCTATTATCACAAGATATATTATATAATTATGTAATAAAATAATATATAAAACCTTATCCAAAATTCAACTTAAACCATTTCAAAAATGGCCAACCTTATGAACCATCCAAAATATTATGATCCAAAAAATTTGAATCAATTCCAAGTAAATTTTTAGTATCTAATTTACTATATCCATATCAATCATATATTTATCCAAGCACTGTTATATCATCATCAATAACATATTAAGTCTTATCTTTACCTCAATCAGGTATTTTCTAAAAAGATTAACTTTTCACCGAATAACATTTCTCAGTACCATTAGACATAAGATCTGAAATCTTTAATGAAAAATTACTATAATACAATCCTTATATATTTAATCACTTTAATAAATATTACATTATTGATTAATTACTAAAATAACAAAATTATTGAATCTAAATACAGTCACATTAATCATTACACATCAATTTTATCAGTAAAATAAACTTGACTTTGATCCCTTATCATCTTCAGAGGTATATTACCTTGATGATTGGGGTATTAATTTATGTATTTTCCCATCTCCCTATAGTTTAACCACTTAATAGAAGTATTTTTCCTTCTTCCCAATTAATTTTTTTACCTGGTGACCCCTTTATCCACACTTATGAAAAACTCCCAATCCCTTTAAGCGTTTCCCCCGATGATTTTTTCTATTATTCTCACAAGATGAGAATTACTTAATTTCTTTATTCTTCTTTGACTCATTCCATTTTTTATGGTGTTTACAATACCTCTTCCTCTATTGGATTCCTTTAAATATATATGATATTTAAATTTCCTTCTTTGTTTTGAGGGAACATAAAACTATTTCTTCATATAATGAAAATGTCTGAGAAACTATCACCCTTAGGATATTTGGATTAATACCTTCAAAGAAGCGGTTAATATTACACTCTTTATTGCATATACAATCTATAACATACTTGGATAACCTTGTAAAAGTATATTTATAATATTCAATACATTCTTCATCTTTTTTCTTTAAGATAAGGATATTTCTCTTCATCTCAATTTTTTGATCATGAGGGAATTATTTATCGAATAATTTCTCCATAAAAATTATACATTCCATTAGTTATATTTCTTATTTCTCCCTAGTATTCTGGATCAAGGACCACCATTGATCAGTAAGACATTTGAAACAATAGACCGAAATTGTAACCTTTTCCATTTCAATTTATCCCAAGGCCATAAATATATTCTCCAAATACTTCGTAAATTTCTTTGATACAACTGGATTAGTATTCCCACTAAATGATAGGGGCTTCTATTACATAAAGGGATCCAGCATAGGATATTATCTCTATTCAATAGGTTTCTCCATTCAAGAAGGATTATTTTTTGTTACCTTATTTAGTTTCCCTAATACTTCCATAATTTTATATATTCCAATATAAGCTGTATTGGTTTTTTTAATGGGAAAATATCTACATTTTTTATGATTATTGATACCATTCATCCTTATATGTTAAATTTATAAACAATGGAATATACTATATTAGCTTACAAAATCATAATGTTTAACTCCAAATATGGTATAGAAAATAACATAAAAGTTTTCATTATAAATATTAGAATCATAAAATTCAGTTTCTTTGGAGACATATTTACTTTTAAATCCATAATAATAGTTTGTAAAGAAAATGAGAAACATCCAAGTCATATACTTCAGGAATGTCAAACTAGGTGCGTATTAAGTCTTGTTATCGTGTTACCGGTTACTCTTGACTCAGGCTAGTGCCCCTTTTTTGATTTATTACCCTTGGGTAAAATTTTTAAAAAACCACATCCACTTTTAGTATACATATAAGAATTTATTTCTATAAATACACAAATAATATCCACATTACCAAAAGTCTAGTATTTAGTTTTATAATTATCCTCAAAGTCCACCTTAGGGTTATGTTCCCTAATCTTTTTTTTCTAAATATAATTTCCAGGTTTTCTACTAAACTTCCTCTGATACCAAATATAGGGATCTGACCCTAGTAAACCTATATTGGGTGTCTACTACCATTAAATTTCCATGATTACAAATAAATTTATCCCAAAGGACCAATTATTTTGGTAGTCTTGGTATATGAGATACATACATGAATTTTGTGTTACAAATGAATAAAAGTAATTACACCATAATTTTTCTCTCTTGCGGATAAATTAATTCCCACTTATAATTTATTATATTTCCTATAACACTTATTGGATCCTTAAAGAAGGAAGAAATAAGGGTGACATCAAATTTTAAATAAGGGTTATGTATAGTGAAATTAATAATGCATCAATGAGAATTGTCAATATGTCTTGGTAATAACTGAAGACACATGACATGTAATCAATAAACTGAGAAGAAAGTGAATAAAAAATATGTAAAGGTAAATAAATGAAAATATATTCCATCTAAATTACTAGATAAGGCATAATCAATATAGAGAGGAAAATAACTGAATCACATTCCATTTAATCAATGAAATCTGAATGAAATTCATCCATATATAATGCTAAAGAACACAAATCATGGATAATTATAACAGTAATGAATACATTTCTTAATTACTGGACATAATGTTTCCCAAGAACATGATACCATTAAAAATGAGATCTATTCTCATGAAATTTTAAATTTGGGGTGAAAACTCATTTATTTTTCATGGAAACAAGCTCGATGGGTTTATCGACAACTAATCATTTCTCATGAGACTATCGATGCATCGATGGGATTTCATTTAATGGTAACCAACCCAAATAGTGCATGTACAAATAATCCTTGTATATCAAATAAATTATTTAATTCATAAATAGTGTGCATTATCTAATATTTGTATTGAGTAAAGGATACAAAATTAATAATGTTTCCTAAGTTAATCAAATAACTATCAAAGTGAACATCATATGTAAAAATGGTATATAGTTTAAGAAATGAAAATATCCCTCGAATGAGAATATAGATATTTTATTAAAATATTATATATAATAAAAAGGATCATAAGGATGTGATTGTTTCAAGGTAAAGTTAACAATCACAAAAGATAGTGATATTTCAAAGATAACCTTTATGACTTGTTAATTTTCAATTCAAACCCCCTTGGATGAAATAGTTCAAAGTGAATTTAAAAATACCATTAAATATTAGTGAATCATGAAATTAAATTAAAAATGTGTAGTATATACACCACACTAATGTGAATTGGTGCATAATTACAAATAAGTCTCAATGAAATGTAAATTTAGTTAAAATCACCTACCTTGCATTTCTTTTTTGGTGAATGTCATTTAAACTCTTATATAATGGTTTTAAGAGTTTGACTAACTCAAAATATAATTATACTCATATTTATAATATCACATGTTATCTTATAATATCTTATAACCCATTTGTTAATAATCATTCATTATTTTAATCATTTTAGGTGTTAATTGTCTTGTTTTTCTAGTATGTATTTAGTTTTATTTTTGTTCCGATTACATAGATCATGATTTAATCAACTAGATAATGTAAAACAAGATGTAAATATTAAACATATTCATTATATATGTATTTATATTAATCTATAAACCTTGTATATAGGAAATGAAATGCATCATTCATGGAGATGGTATTTCGTACTTATGCTTGAATGTTACATCCATTTCTCTTCCATATGAAAGTAATGAAAATTAAATGATATATATGTATATTATAATTCTAGTATTATAGTTATTTTTTATATTTCACATATTTTAATTAAAATCATCCTTACTATATTTCATGTATAGCTTAAAATAATCACAACACTTTGAGGAGGCATTAGTCCACACGTCCGCAAACGATGTTATCGTATTCCCAAAATATGTGAAGCATAAAGTTATGTGTTATATAGAAATTCAAAAATCATAAATAAATTATAAATAATCTATATAATATATATATAAACTAAAAATCCATCATTATTTTCTACCTTTAAAGGTGGTAAGTAGAAGAACGAACAACATTAGTTTGTGAGGCGGCAGTCCGCTATGCACACAAACATTGATTGTGTATCCCATTTGATGGATGTGTGTAAAAGTGTAGATAATAATCTTAGTTTATAAAAATAAAATTATTTTGAATATAATGAAGTTATTATATAATAATTATATAAAAATTATTGAAGTGGGAAGAAGTAGATGAAACAAAAGTGATCATTGAAGAACGTTACTACTTATTCGAGTAACTAATTTTGGTTTATATTAAAAGTCTTCTTGGTTTTATTTATTCCAAAATGTAAACTTATAGGTTTAGGGGAGAATTTTTTGGAGCTTAATTTTGTTTTCTGGTTTTTATAACTCAAATGGATTTACAAGTGTGAATAAGTGGGATGGGTGAGTTCTTTTTATAGTGGAGGATGAGTTGCATCCTTGTAAATATAAAAAGGTAAACACTATTGAGAGGTCTCCCTTACATAATGTGACTCAAATAATGAACCAAATTATAAAGAATGTAGTATATTGTATTAATATTCCTAGAAAAGTTTTTTTGGAATAGTTTCTAGGTCATTTTTCCCTTCAGTTTAAGGTTTAGTTCCTTGTAAAGCTTAATTTTACTTTAATCATGTAATTAATTTTAACATAATTTACTAATATTTTTGGAAAAAAATTAATTTTGAACTTAATATAAATTAAAAATTATTCTTATTAAAAATATGGAATCTATTTTTACAAATTAAAATGAACAAAGTGGAATAAATTAATTTAAATTTAATCTCATGGATGAGATAAGAAAGCGGGTTTTTGAAGTAAAAATGTTCAAATGTTTAAAATGTTTTGATATCTAATTTCAATGTTAAATTGATTCTAATGACCTAAATTAGATTAATTTATGTATAATTTTTCTAATTTTTCTTTAAATAAAATTTAAAATATAATTTATCTTTATAAATTATTTAAACGAAAGGTCAGTTTTCAATTAGAATTCAGTATTTTTCATCATTCATCAAATAATAAAACTTCTCAAAACAATACCAAAAATTCAATATAATATAATTTTAATGTTACTATTTTAAAAAAATAATTTTATTTTTACATAGAAAATTTATAAAATTTTAAAAAATTAGCTTTAAAATAGGTGCACTATTAAAAGGTGGTAAAATTTCATTTAAAAAAAATATATTTAAATGTAAAAATATATTTATTCTTATCTTATGACTATAAAATATATTGGATAAATATAAAAAATATTTTATTGAATACATAATATTTAAATTTCATTAATATAACTTAATAATAGAAATTAATTCAATTTTTTAGTATAAAATACCCTTATGAGAATAAAAATAGTGTTTATAAAAAACAGTACCTTTATATTAAATTGGTTCCTATATCCATTTCGAATAAATTTTTAACCAAATAATTATACCATATATTTTCATAAGTTAGTTAATATAATTCATAACCACCAACATAATTGTTAGGTTGTATCTTATTACATTAAATATAAATATTTTAGTAATATATTGTTCTTCGGTAAAACTCTGCCATGCATGTAAGGAAAACCATTGAAGAAAGTCATTATTTTGTGTAACATAATCTAACCTCAATGTTTTATATAGATAATGATAAAAATTATATTTCATTTAAATTTTCAATATTGTGTGTAGTGTAAGATTAACTTGATGTTTCATATAAAGAATGCTAGAAACAAAATTAAATTTATTCTAAAAAGACTATATTATAGTACCTTGGGGTATTATATTTCATCTAACTTGAAATTTCATTAAATTAATTCAAATAATAATTTTAAGAAATTTACTACAACATTCACATATTTAATAATCTTCTTAGAATGAACACTTTGCTCAACATTGTGGGATTTTGAAACATATCAACTGAGGTCTTCATAACTTCTGATTTATTATTCACTTTCAAGATTTCAAATTAAACATTCTGGGTGAGTGAAATTTCCAACATATTGATTTATTTATTATCCATAATCTACTAGTTTACCATTTTCATCACTTATGTATGGGCTCTTTTAAATGAATAATCATGGTCTTTCTACATAAGACAATCCTCTAGCTGAATTTTCCCAAACCCAAAATTTGTTACATCAAATGTTTCTAGCTGGATCATGCTCCCATAAAATTTAATCCCACTAAAAATTATGAACTCCCACTATATATGATCAATGTAAAATTAAATATTAGGAATTTATTACCGATATTTAACTATATTAATAATAGATGATTTTTTTTCAATCGAGTTCTGAAACCCCCTTCACCGGGGTCTGCTCTTCCGAAATCACTCCAAACATATTATTTTTTACCACTTACTAGTTCCACATCCACCTTATTGTTAAACCACCAGATTATACTTGATTATAATGTGATGTATGGATGAATAAAACTACATAATTTACACCATATATGATTCCCAGAACTTGGAAGACAAGCACGATTAAGACACCAGACCCCAAATTAAAATCACTAGAATATACAGACAGAGATAATCATAAAAAACCATTATGCGATAAATTTAAAGGAAATGAACTAAACAAAAATATTATGTTCTTTAGGAATTTAAAATAATCCATTGTGTAATACTAAATCACTTTTATTTAGAAAAAATTAGGAATATTACAAATAACAAGTTTTTATAGTGTACCAATCACAATTGATCCACCCTACTTATATTGTAGTTCTCGTCTAGTGATTCCAATCAAAACATCCATCCAATATTTATTGGATAAATTACACAACCTCTGAGATACATGAATAAACCCTTATATTGGATAAATAAACCCGCTACCTCAATGTTTCCAATTGGTTGACCATACACCATCCTAATGAACTCAGAGGTTTTCTTCATACTATATATTTTGATGAATAGAATTTTGATAGACTAAATCTTAATTCACCATCATACAAATTTTGGGTAACTAAAAAATTTATGTTTTCTCCCCATATACATTTATTTTTTGAGAATAAGTCCATGGGATTTTCCCCTTTCAATGGTCTTACATTTCCTTCCTCTAGAAAAATGAAGCTCGCACCTCAAAATGAGATTAGATTTGGAAGCCTTTTGGGCATTAGTTTAAAGATACATGGGGAAATAATTTTAAAGGTTATACTTTTTGGTTGACCAACCAATGAACCTAGTGATTAGGGTGGGTAGTCTATGTATCCTTATATCATGATTATGATAACCTATTAATCGACTCAGAACTCTAACACATCAGTTGCAGTGTTTATTAGGATAGTGCACACTTCATATAGTAAGTTGGATGTGTTTCTATTCATGTTGTCTTTATGATTCAACTATTCTAGATATTATTTAATGACTATGGATTCATAATATCATGTTTAAGATACCACTAAATAGATAACGAAATCAAAATCATAAGTAAAGTCATAAAGAGACCATTCTAGTAATTCAACCTCATATTGTTAACCAATTGAGTGATGAGGCTTCAACAAATAGACCTTAAATTGAAACACCACAATATTTTAAAAAATATATATTTATCTTTATTAAATTTTGTTTTTTGGTATATTTCATTATACGCAACACTAGGCTTATATGAGCCACCATCCACTATTGAAATATTATTATTAAATGTGAACATTGTTACATTGTTGTTGGATTCGCGGGTATGAATAGAACTAACTGAGTTATGAAAAATATTTATAAAATTTTTACTTTATAAAAATGTATTTACTAATTCATAGAAAATAAGTTCTCATGTTTTAATGACAAGAATAAAATCATATAAGTCCAAATTTTTCTAGAATTATATTTTCTACATATTATGTATTTTTTTATAAATAAAATATATTGAAAACAATTTATCAATGATGAAATATATTTATAATTTATATAACCAAAGGAATAATCATTTATAAGTTGATTATTAATTTTATATAAATGAATATAAAATCATTTGAAGGTAAAAGGATATATTTTTTGGAAAAATGTCTTTATTGAGTGAAATGTATTTTTGTATTAATAGAATGATTAATAACTATTTATGAATATTTCAATTAAAAATATAGAAAATATACTCAATAAAATATATTAACATTCATTTTATGGCTCTTATTATCCAATGAATAAAAAAAATCATTTTCATTATTAAAAATATTTTTTCACTCAAAATAATTTTATTTTTTTTGTGTTAGATATTAGAATTAATTCGTACAACATCTAGGAACATAATATTGTAAAATTGATTTTATATTTGGAATAAAAATAACTAATATTTTTTAATAAGGATAAATTCATTTTTATCCTTAATAAATATTTAGCATGGTAAAAATTGTGTTATATAGTAAGGGTTAAACAGGATAAAAGGGGGGTTGACCTAAGATATAGGGTTTAAAATAAAACAAAAAAGTTTCTAAAATCTCATTTGATGAGTTTATTTCTAACCATCATAACTTTTTTTTTGAAATTTTATGTTTTCAATCCACTTTCCCGGGAGAGTTACTTTACAATATTTTAAATTTCTTAATATTTACAAGGGTACCACTCCCTTCACTTATGAAATAGGACTTAAAATAATCATTTATCTATAGAAATTGAGAATTATATATTATATAATCCATTCCCAAATTCCTTCTAAATAGTCATCCCTACATATTAGAGTCTCTAGTGTCACCAAAATACCATCTCAATTATAAGTTGTAAGCTAAATGAACACACCTAAAGAAGTGGTATTTGTTTTGTTGGTATATTTCAAGTTTCTTTCTTCCTTAACCTCATAAAAATATTAAATAACAATATTAACATGATTACATCAGTAAATTTAATACATTGAATTTTTTTTAGGTTAACGGTACAAACATTTTTTATCTTCTTTATATCTAATGTAAAATAAAAATATCACTCAGGTGTATATATAGACTACTATCTACATGAAGAGATGTATTTTATTTTTCATTATCATCTCTCATGGATGGTAAGATACATGGATTAAATAGGAATATATGATTTATATAAAATTATTTTTAAACTTTAATGTTAAAATATTATTTACCTTATTACCCACCATTTTTTGTAAATTGATAATGTCACTCATACGTATACATGGAATATCATCCCCATGAAGCAATGAGATTAATTTTTCATTTATTCAAATAATGGATACTAATAAGGATATATATAATGAATATATATGATATATATGATATTATTCTTATTTTAGAATAATATTTTATTATTTACCTTTATTTTTTCTAATCATTGTAAAATGAAAACATCACTCGTGCATGCGTATAGACAACCATCTCTAAGAAGTGATGTAATTAATTTTTCAACACCACTTAACATGAATGGTTATAGAATTTTATATAATGAATAAATATGATAATTATTAAATGATTAAGATTCTGAACATGATGAAACCATGTGTATAGAGAAAGGACGAGAATCATTGAACCAAAAGATGCATGGGAAATTGAATAGTTAACACTCAAATGTTGATTTTAATGAAGAATTATTAATAAATTGGTAATTAGAAATTATAACGAAATTATATATTGTAATATACGTATTAATGTGGTTCTAGTATAAGTTTATAATAAATATAATTTTAAGATATATTATGTTAAGAGTTTGTATGATGATGGGTGTTTCATGGATGAGACTCAAAAAAATTCCATATGGAATGAAATAAATAAGCCCCATGGGGTTTATATCAATGAGGTTATAGACTAATTTAAAAAATTGTAACTTTTTAATAATTTTTTTAGAAGCTAATGGAATTGGGTATTTTGTTAGTTAGAATTGTAATAGTAAAAACCTTGAAAAAAATTAATGAAATCAATGAAAATTGCAATCGAAGAGAGATAAAAAATATATTTTAGAATTAGGTTTGGAAAGAAGAAATTTTAGACTAGTTTAAAACCTTCAGACACCCTATTCTCTACTATAGAGTCTTCTTATAACAGTTCTTGAAATAGGCTATGTCGATGCAAATAAAGGCTGACAATCTGGGCTCCCTTAGAAGCACTCAACCCTTATCAGTACTAAAACCAAAGCACTGATAAAGGGTACCTTTATCAATGTGTACTTAGAACTAATAAAATACATGTAGTTGTTACACATCTAATTTCCTATAGCATCCCTATATTAAAAATTCAAATAAAAAATATGATAGGAATACAAATATAAAAAATTGAAAAATAAATATAACTTTAAACTATCATTTCAATTCAAAATTTACATATAAAATATTTACATTGATGGGATATTTACAATTAATCAAAAAAAATGAAAACAATATATAATGTCATGAAACTTATAAAAATAGTTATCCAAAGATCATCCTTTGCACAAAGTCTTGTCCATGAAATAAAACCAATGTTGATTTTAGTAAGATTAGATAAAAAAATAATTTTATTATTATATAATTCATATATGATAAATTATATTGTTATTTAATGAAAATATTAATGATATTGTCATTTATACTATTAAATATATTAATAATTATTATATTTTAAATTTTATATTAATTTTTAATTGTTAATTATAAAATTAAATAATAAATATATTAATAATTTTTAATTACATTGTTAATTATTAATATATAAAAATTATATTGTTAATAACTGAATATTTTGATGATATTTTCAGTTACTAAATTTCTAAATAACTTAAATAGTTTTTAAAAAATATAAAATTAAACTAAAATGTCACTTCTATAATGAAAACACACACTTTGAGTATTCCGGGCCACATCATGTGCCAAATTTACATGCAGTCAATTACTACATGTCATAGATGAAAGATGGATCATTATGCTTAATTCTGAAAACAATCAGATCTATTTTTCTCAGTTTAGGAAAATGGAATGCATTTTAAACTAAAATAGAACTTCTATAGTGAAAACAAGAACTTCTGGTCATATCATCCACATTACTTTTCAGGTTTATGTGAAGTCATTTTCTAGAAATCACAAATAAATTATGAATCAATTTCTAACATTTGAAAACAATTAAAGCTAGTTTTCTTGGTTTTGAAAAGTGATGCACTTTTTAAACTAAAATGGCACATTTATATTGAAAACATACACTTCAAGTCATACCCACCACATCATGTTTTTGGATTGATGTGTGGTCAATTTCTTTATAGATGAATTAAGAATTGGTTTCCTAATGTATGAGTAAAATCTAATTTTTTATGTGTTTTTCCTATATGATATATGTTTTAAACTCAAATTCCACTTCTATATTAAAATCTCGTACTTTGAGTCATATTATCCACATAGTGTGTCAAATTTAAGTAAGGTCAAATCCTATAGGTCACACAATAATTATGCATAAATTTCAAAATTTTTGTAAACAATTCAAGCTTATTTTCTCAGTTTTGGATAATGATGTTTGTTTTAAAATCAAATTGCACTTTTATATTTTAAACACATACACTTTGAGTCATATCAGCCACATCTTATGTTAGAGTGTTGTATGGTAGATTCATACACATCAAAAATAAATTATAAATCAATTTAATAATGTTTGAAAATAATTTGAACTTGTTTTCTTAGTTTTTTATATGTAATGTGAATTTTAATCTAAAATCTCACTTTCATATAGAAGACACACATTTCCAATCACACTAACAAAATCGTGTGTCAGATTAATGTGTGGTATATTTCTATACATTATAAATTAATTATGGATTGTTTTTATAATGTTTGAAAATATTATGATCCCATTTTCATAGTTTTGGATATGTGGCATGTGTTTTATTCAAAAATGAACTTTTATATCAAAAACATGCACTTCAATTCATACCAACCAAATCGTCTATCATCGTCATGTTTGGTCACTTACTACATGTTACAAAAGAATTATTGATAATTTTTATAAATTTTGAAACCAATATGAGCTTATTTTATTGGTTTTGTCAATGTGACGTATGTTTTAAACTAAAATGGAACTTCTATATTAAAACACTCACTTCGAGTCATATCGGCCACATCATGTGTCAGATTGATGTGCGGTCGATTTCAGCACATATGAAATGAATTATTGATCTTTTTATTTATTTTTTAAAATAATTAGAACTCATTTTACTAGTTTTGGATAAGTAATTCTTGTTTTAGACTAAAATATAACTTTTTATATTTAAAACAGAAACTTTGATTCATGCATTCCACATCATGTGTTGGATTAACATGAGGTCAATTAATTCATGTAAAAATGAATTATGGATCTTTTTATGAATTTTTTAAAACAATATGAGCTCATTTTTAAGTTTTATTCTTCGAACACACATTTCAAACATAAATGGAACTCTTATATTGAAAACACACACTTCGAGTTATACCATCCATGTAATATGTAAGACTGATGTGTAGTCGATTCCTACATGTCACAAATAAAGTATGGATCATTTTTTATGTTTTGAAAATAATCCGAGCACATTTTTTTAGTTTTCTCTAGGGACATGTGTTTTAAACTGAAATGAATGTTTTATATTGAAAACATGTACTTTGGTTAATATCAACCACACCATGTTTCAGATAGATGTGTGTTCAATTCATATACATCAAAAATGAATTATCAATCATTCTCCTAATGTTTGAAATCAATCTGATCTCATTTGATCAGATTGGGGTATGTAAAACTTTTTAAATCTAAAATGACACTTTTATATTGAAAACACACGATTTGATTCATATCAATCACATAATTTGTAAAATTTATGTTTCTTCCGTTTCGACACGTCACAAAATAATTTATGGATTTTTTTCCTAAAGTTTGAAAAAAATCTATGATCATTTTCTTAGTTTTGGATATGTGAAACATGTTTTAAAAAAATGATTTTTTTATAAGATCCCATTTTTCCCCAATATGTCCCACTTTATGTTTTTCTGAACCTCTTTGATATCAGATAATTTTGGTTTAAATTATAATGATCAATCCTTGAGTATTTTAGGTTTGTTTTGGGTAAGTACTATAAAGCTTCTAGAAGTAGTAATAGGGGAAATAAATTTCATGTTATAGAACAAATTCATGATGTGAAATATATTCACAATGTGAATTGTTCAGGTTGACCCCTGGAAAGATACAAGGTGTGAATTATTTTGGGCAATCCAAGAATCTGAAGTTCACATCATTTTATGGATTCATGATGTAAAATTGTTGTCAAAAAATCCTTCATGATGGTGTTTTAGGTTGAATGTGTTTTTTGAAGAGGCTTGATGTTGTTGAAAAAGGATGGTTATCAAAGGATGCTTGAAAAGTTAGCATGAATACCTAACTAAAATAGTGAAGCATGAGTTCTCAACCGATTGCACAATGTGATCACATGTAACACTCATAGTTGTATTTGTAACTCTCGATGATTCATGAATATCATTGGAAGACAATAACATTGAAAATTAGAAATATAGCGTGTGATTGACTTTGAGTCTCTGGGTGAGATCACTTATAGTGCACATGATTGTCTTTGGATATCATAGAGGGATATTTTACAGCACTCATGATAGTCTTTGGAGCTCATGGTTGATTTTTTTGAAAAGGGAAAATATGACTCATGAAATGCACAAATGTCGAATAGGGACTCACACAATGTGTGAATGCTCATAATCCAAAGGGAATTCGCGAAATGTAGTGGACATGTCTCTAAGGACATTCAGTGCCTTGCAGGTCGTTAGGGGTGTGTCACATGTACTTCAGTGAGTGGGAGCACCTCAGACTCTTTCTATTTATCTTCTTTGTTTTATTTTAAAAATAGTAGGGATTATGTGAGTTTTTATGATAAATGTCTATGAAATTTACTCTATTTTTCGATGATGCCTCTTGTAACCAATATGGGTCATTTGGAGAGTGAGAAAGCATGTCATGGAAAATTCTATTTCTTCATCCATAGAATGCCAAAGGGAGAGCACATCATTTCCTATACATATATAAGGCCCCATCCTTAAAACTTACTTAATCTTGAGTTATTACAAGATTACACATTGAGGATCTTTTCAGGTTTAGAGTTTTAGAGAATTAGATCATGAAACTTGCATTACATTCCACATTTAAACAAAGTGGTTACATAAAAGATAGCATCCATTCTTCCCATCAACGGAAACATATTGAAAATAAAACATGGATTCTTTCTTAACACATCCTTGACTCTATCATCTAATCATGTACCTTTCCCTTGACCTGAAAAAAACATTTCAAAAACTTTGGATGAGCATAAAAAGCTCAGTAAGGGATATAAAAATATGGAAAGGAAACATGAGTTCATATATACACAAGAATGAAATCATAATTTACCCATAAAACATAGGCACTTTAACCTACCTCATCAAATCATGAATAAATCATAGAAATCATAATACATAAAGGTAACTTGAGGCATTCATAACATTCTTACGTAGGGAGTAACCCTCTTGGTTACGTTTGGAATATCCATCACAGTATATTCCCTAAATCTCTTCGGAGAAGCCTTAACGTTTCACTCCTTCGCGTTACCCAATTCATTGGAGAGCTATAACGGGCTCACCCGCCCTTAGTTTATCACGGAACCACCCGTCTTCATAATAATGCCCAAGAACCATAACATAATCATATCACATAAAACATGCATAAAGGAAACATAACATTTCCACATTTCAATCACGAGATATCAATACAACACATTGATATAATAAAAATATCATGAAAACCATTTTCAATACCAAAGTAAAACATGGTATTTATTTTTCTTTAAAAAAAAGGTATGGCTTGTAGAGGAAGCCGAAACTCAAATAACGGTTACGACGGCGGAGAAGTCGTTGTCGCCGCATACGTACGACAAAAACATTCTCTTTTGTCGTTTAGTAAACGCTTTGTATAAAAAAGATTCCTTTTGAATAAACGTAAAAGTCAAAGGGGTTTATACACCGTATAAAAGAATGTTGTGTATAAAATAAAATATGCCTCAACGAAAGGAGATTGAGACGAAGTCCCATACCACCTTGAAGCTTAAAATTTTAAACCATTAATATCCATATAAATAAATCCTTAAAACCATTTTGAAAACATGGATATTAATAAGAACAAATAATTAAAACATTTAAAACGATATTTTGGTTAAAGGGGTTTTACCAAAATCAGAGACACTTGAATACGATAATTGAGGAATAAAATTTACTCAGAACTTTATAATATCATGAGAATAAATGGATTCATGATATAATACTCCAAATGACAGTATATACACCATATAAGAGTGAATTGGTGCATAACAACAATGAACTCTCAATAGAAATGTCAAATGTGACGAAATCCCTTATAAAGAATGTATCATTAAATTAAGGACAAATCAATCTCAAAAATATGTGTGACAAATATAAATACACCCAATATAAGTGGATATTAAATGTAAAACAATAAAAGGTCATTCACACATATTCAATGGATGACATATTCAATGACTATATGTTGAACCCAAAGAAATCGAAATTGGGTTAAAAAGGTCCCTTGACAGCATAACGGCATCACATCAAAAAGAGTTGATAAGAGATAAAAAGAGTATCTCATCACTTGGAAATAAAATTTACATCAACAAGGATATATGAGAACATATCCCAAAATAACAATATGTAAATTAAAAGACCCAACAAAAGAAGTCTTTTAAAAAAGAGGAGGGTGAAAGGTTCCCTTACCGACTTGGGTATCTTTCAAAACATACACCCCATGAAAGAAGGGCAATAAATCATTGATGTAAATACTCATAAACTAAAGTATATTACACAAAGAGTAGAATAATGGGAAACACATACACCACTCAAAGGAAATTGTGGCAAATGTAGCATAAATCTCACGAGAATAAAAGTGAGATGGAAAATCCCTTACAAAAACTCGGCAGCCTAACAGCGCCACATAAAACTTCCAAAATGGATTGATGAGATAAAATAGGGTATCTCATCACATTACAATAAATTGTACAGAAATAGGAATATAAAAGAACATCCCCCAACATTACAAAGAGGATCTTAAAAGACGTGACATAAAGGAGAGTACTTAAAAAGAAAGAGAGAGGTTAGATCTCTTACGAAAGTTCGGCAGCCTAACGGCGCCACTCAAAACTTCCAAAATGGATTGATGAGAGAGAATAGGGTCTCTCATCACATGAACATAAAAATTACAGTAAGCGTAATATAAAAGATCATCCTAATAACAAGAAATATGAGCTTTAAAAGGAATGACATAAAAGTGTGCTCTTAAAAAGAAAGAGAGGAGTAGGATCCCTTACCTCGGGTCCGACTTGACTCGATCGTTCCTTAATCTCCTGAATAATAAACTTGAGTTAATTTCTAATTCCTTAAGAACCCTTTTTCAAGTTCATTATTACTTTTATACCACTTATTACCATGTCACAAACATTTTGTAATCATTTAAGTTAATAATATTTGTTTTGCCGATATTTGGTTCTTAAGTCGAAAGTGGTCTTCTTACAATTACATGTTGTTCATGTGGCCAAATGTTTATTATATCCAGAATTGTATTCATTATGTAGATATCATATATGTCATATATATCCAGTACATGCATGCATTTATAACATTACATAATCATTTAGAGGTAAGAAATGAAATGCACCGTTCATGGAGACGGTAAGCCGTACGTACGCATGAATGCTACTTTCATTTCTATTTCATATTTTATAGAATGTAATAATAATGATATAAAGGTATATTATAATTCCAGTATAATATCATATATAATATCATATTTCCATCCTTTATACATCCCACATATGGTATTTAACGAATCAAATCACTTTGAGGGGGCGGTAGTCCACACTTCCTTAAATGAAGATATCGCGTATACCCATAATGGAAGCCACAAAGTTAAGACAAAAATGAAAAATACAGAAGCATAAATAAAACATTAACATATTATATATCATATATAAAAATAGTGACATCATAATGGCCACCTTTGAAGGTGTTAAATGAGTATTGAACAATCATCGTTTCGGGAGGCAGAATTTCACCATCCACGGAAACCGTATGTTCTTTAACCATTTGATGTAGTTGTGTGATAGTGTAGCATGAATAAATATTATAACAACATCATAGTATATTGAAGATACTGGTGTTGTTACAAAAGAAGTAAATAAAAAGAGTTTATGGGGTTGGAGAAGCAAAATAAAACAAATGAACATGAGAGAATGAATTACCTTTAAAAGTGTAACTCCTTTTGATTTAAGCCTAAAGGCTTACTTTGAAAGGATTATGCCCAAAGGGAGTCCTCTAGGATGAGGAGAGGGATATGGAGAGAGTAAATGGGCAGGGGTTGGCCGAGCCAAAGGCTTAAGAAGTGTGTGAAATGAGGTAGAGGTGGGGGCCTTTTATAAGAGGAGAGGAGGGGTACTTTTGGAAAGTAAGAAATATTACTTTATTTGAAAATGTGTTTCGGTTTTAAAAGGTCCCACATTGATAGAATTCGTGGATAAGGTGATAAGTCTTCGAAATCCACTCATCCAATTGGTTTTGTCCATGTGTAGTTTGTAGTTGTTTCATTATCTTTCCATTTTAATTAAATCGTCAAATAATGATGTCATCGTTGCATCATTATTATGTCATAAATCATTTAATTTCTTTAATGTCTAAAAATTATAAAAAAAATACTATGATATAGGCAATCTTTTTGGCTTTCCAATGAATATTTATAATCAAAATTTTGACTTTTATAACCCCACTTAAAAATTGTTTTCGTAAAACATATTATGTTTGTGTCATTTTCATGTCAACATTAAATAAAAAGTAATTTATGTCATTTCCCAACAAAAGTGGATCCATGGGGTACCCAAGTTGGCCCATGGCTTGTCTTGGTCGGCCATGACTCACCCAATAGTTGTAGGACAAGTGTCATGGTGTTTTCACATTCTTATAATATCATTTTTACCTTAAACTACACTAATTACAACTAATCGCGATTAAAAACTTAATAAGTTACTATTCACCAAAAAAATTATTTTAATCTCATTGAACCACATTTTACTTCTTAATGACAACCATGTATGTCGGATTTTTGAAAATCAAAACACAATTATGGCAAAATTTCATTTAAATGGAAAATCAGTTTTTATAAGTACCACTTAGTGGTTTCACTATTCATCAAAAATTGAAGTTTTTCAGAAAATTACCAAAAATTCACCCGAAGATATATTTGATATTCCGAATTCAAAAATGAAGTCTATTTTAAAAAATTCAAAACATATTAGTCACATTAATTAATTTAATAATTAATTCCCACTGTCAGAGCAAATAGTGTGTTTTTATAAAACAATAAGTATCAAAAGATTGACACTAGTTTAAGTCTGATTTCAAAGTGAAATTAATTCCAATGACCATTATTGGATTTAATGGTAAAAATATTTTCTAATTTAACTTTAAAACCAATTCAAAATATTATCTAATCATATAAATAAATTAGATTAAAAAGAGGTTTTGAATTAAAACACAACATTCTACACTATTCATTAAAAAAAATGAACTTTATCAGAAAGATAGCAAAAATTTACACAAAGTAAATTTTGATGTCCTGATTCTTAATAAGAGTTTTATTTGGTCCAAAAGAATGTTTAAAAGTGAACAAAACTATATTTAATGACGGTTCTCCATCAAAAGGTGATAAGTGAACCTTTAGTGAAAACTAGGGCATATACGCCAAAAATTGAATTCTTTCCGTATTTTAAGCATTTATCTTTTATTGTATAAATGTAAAAATATTTAAGTACATATATAATCATATTTTAGTTATTTCTATCCATTCCTGCCAATACAACGGCTACATGTTATCTACCATTTAAAATAATAATATTTTATTATTAGAGTGCAACGTAAGATTCCCAAGGAACTCGTTGTTGCGTGTTGGGTACGCCATCGAGCATAGCATCCCCTTTAAAGTCATATTAATATTTTATTCACAAATATGGATAAATATGAAAATTTCTATTCTTTATTTACCTGGGGTGTTACATCCTTCCCCCTTTTGGGAATTGCGTCCTCGCAATTTTAAAATTGCGCTTGGAAACATCCTTGAACGTCCCACATCGGAACAAGAGTCAGTAAAACAATTACTTTAAAATAAAGAAAGATAAGCACAGAGGTCACCCGAGTTAAACCATACTAGGATTCCAAGTATGAAAATATGGACATGGAGGAGAAAACATAGGGTCATGTTCTGATGGAGAGTGATATAAAACATGTTTAGGAGAAAGTTAACCACGAGAAAATCACAAACTTGTGATGGGTTAAACAGTATTCGATTCCCCAGTAGGAAAAGTTAATAGACAACATTTTTGTTTTAAGTTACTTTTTATTGAGGAATTTATTCATAAGGAAAAATAATCACTTATCATATTGACTTTCAACTTTTATTAGATTCCTTACACAAACTCATATTTTCTCCTGAAGGCGAGTATTTAGGAAGACTTGTTCACATTAAGAGTACTATAATAAATTTTTAGAAAATCACCTAATCCACAAAATAGAACTATATACCTCCCATGTCTTTAGACTTTAACCAAAACGAAAACCAAAAAGGTTAGTACAAGGTCAGATAATCCAGAAAAGGATAACCCATTAAAAAGAAAATCTATGCTTAATCTCCAAAATTTGTCCAACAAAACCCAAAGTTCAACGAGGACCATCCGATAAACAATTTGTCCATAAAATTCTTCAAAGTAAACCAATATAAGATTGAAACCCAAATATTTGAAGGATTTAGTCACATAGTATTCCAAGTTAAATCGTAACATTTATCTCCAAACAACATCAGTTGCTCCTAAAGTCTCGTATTGAAAAGTAACTATCCTAATCACATATCCCCCATGATAGGTTAATCATTTTCATAAATAACCCAAAATCAACTTACTCTTAATTCATAAAATCATATAACCAAAAATAATCAGTCAAACTAACCAGGGACTTCACGTAGTCCAGTGGTAGGCGATAAATACCAGTCGCACTTTGGTTGTGGGTTCGATTCCCGCAGCTTTGTCCGACGCGACGGGTTGTCACACGGTCTGCGTGTTGTCCTTTTTCCAAAACTATATAATTCTCAAAACATTCCCCAAAACGAGATAAAATCTTCAAAAATATTCATAACATATTTTAACCTCAAGTTTATCTCATTCCTTTCCTTTTCCATCATATCATAGAGTAACCCATAATTACCTAAAAAGTAAGGATCATATAAACCCTAATGGTTACCTTAATAATTATTAACTGAATTTCCACATCGAGTTGGCCATATCGTAAATGATGCATTAGAGAACTCACCAAGGTTGAAGTGATTGATCATGACTCCTTGATAGTTGGTTTAGAACAACTATGAGATTCCTCATTGAATCCCCCATCTCATATAGTATCTTAATCAGAGAACCACCACAGTTTCCTTCAAACCCATTGTCACTTTGGTGCCTGCTAGATCCATCCATTCACTAAAAACATAAATGTCAGTGTGAGTATATCAACAAAAACATCATGTACTAATGAGGAAGGTAGACTCTAAGATATACTTACTCATTCACTTTATCTAAAATTAGGACTCTTTCTGAAATTCTAACCATTATGGTAATGTCACTTATGCTTAAAGAATACCCTATCCTCTAAAGTTATCTAAACCGACCTCTGATACCAACTATAAGGCCCCAGCCTTAAAACTTACTTAATCTTGAGTTATTACAGGATTACACATTGAGGATCTTTTCAGGTTTAGAGTTTTAGAGAATTAGATCATGAAACTTGCATTACATTCCACATTTAAAAAAAGTGGTTACATAAAAGATAGCATCCATTCTTCCCATCAATGGAAACATATTGAAAATAAAACATGGATTCTTTCTTAACACATCCTTGACTCTATCATCTTATCATGTACCTTTCCCTTGACCTGAAAAAAACATTTCAAAAACTTGGGATGAGCATAAAAAGCTCAGTAAGGGATATAAAAATATGGAAAGGAAACATGAGTTCATATATACACAAGAATGAAATCATAATTTACCCATAAAACATAGGCACTTTAACCTACCTCATCAAATCATGAATAAATCATAGAAATCATAATACATAAAGGTAACTTGAGGCATTCATAACATTCTTACGTAGGGAGTAACCCTCTTGGTTATGTTTGGAATACCCATCACAGTATATTCCCTAAATCTCTTCGGAGAAACCTTAACGTTTCACTCCTTCGCGTTACCCAATGCATTGTAGAGCTATAACGGGCTCACCCGCCCTTAGTTTATCACGGAACCACCCGTCTTCATAATAATGCCCAAGAACCATAACATAATCATATCACATAAAACATGCATAAAGGAAACATAACATTTCCACATTTCAATCACGAGATATCAATACAACACATTGATATAATAAAAATATCATGAAAACCATTTTCAATACCAAAGTAAAACAAGGTATTTATTTTTCTTTTAAAAAAAAAGGTATGGCTTGTAGAGGAAGCCGAAACTCAAATAACGGTTACGACGGCGGAGAAGTCGTTGTCGCCGCATACGTACGACAAAAACATTCCCTTTTGTCGTTTAGTAAACGCTTCGTATAAAAAAGATTCCTTTTGAATAAACGTAAAAGTCAAAGGGGTTTATACACCGTATAAAAGAATGTTGTGTATAAAATAAAATATGCCTCAATGAAAGGAGATTGAGACGAAGTCCCATACCACCTTGAAGCTTAAAATTTTAAACCATTAATATCCATATAAATAAATCCTTAAAACCATTTTGAAAACATGGATATTAATAAGAACAGATAATTAAAACATTTAAAACGATATTTTGGTTAAAGGGGTTTTACCAAAATCAGAGACACTTGAATACGATAATTGAGGAATAACATTTACTCAGAACTTTATAATATCATGAGAATAAATGGATTCATGATATAATACTCCAAAGGACAGTATATACACCATATAAGAGTGAATTGGTGCATAACAACAATGAACTCTCAATAGAAATGTCAAATGTGATGAAATCCCTTATAAAGAATGTATCATTAAATTAAGGACAGATCAATCTCAAAAATATGTGTGACAAATATAAATACACCCAATATAAGTGGATATTAAATGTAAAACAATAAAAGGTCATTCACACATATTCAATGGATGACATATTCAATGACTACATGTTGAACCCAAAGAAATCGAAATTGGGTTAAAAAGGTCCCTTGACAGCATAACGACATCACATCAAAAAGAGTTGATAAGAGATAAAAAGAGTATCTCATCACTTGGACATAAAATTTACATCAACAAGGATATATGAGAACATATCCCAAAATAACAATATGTAAATTAAAAGACCCAACAAAAGAAGTCTTTTAAAAAAGAGGAGGGTGAAAGGTTCCCTTACCGACTTGGGTATCTTTCAAAACATACACCCCATGAAAGAAGGGAAATAAATCATTGATGTAAATACTCATAAACGAAAGTATATTACACAAAGAGTAGAATAATGGGCATCACATACACCACTCAAAGGAAATTGTGGCAAATGTAGCATAAATCTCACGAGAATAAAAGTGAGATGGAAAATCCCTTACGAAAACTCGGCAGCCTAACGGCGCCACATAAAACTTCCAAAATGGATTGATGAGATAAAATAGGGTATCTCATCACATTACAATAAAATTTACAGAAATAGGAATATAAAAGAACATCCCCCAACATTACAAAGAGGAGCTTAAAAGAAGTGACATAAAGGAGAGTACTTAAAAAGAAAGAGAGAGGTTAGATCTCTTACGAAAGTTCGGCAGCCTAACGACGCCACTCAAAACTTCCAAAATGGATTGATGAGAGAGAATAGGGTCTCTCATCACATGAACATAAAAATTACAGTAAGCGTAATATAAAAGATCATCCTAAAAACAAGAAATATGAGCTTTAAAAGGAATGACATAAAAGTGTTCTCTTAAAAAGAAAGAGAGGAGTAGGATCCCTTACCTCGGGTCCGACTTGACTCGATCATTCCTTAATCTCCTGAATAATAAACTTGAGTTAATTTATAATTCCTTAAGAACCCTTTTTCAAGTTCATTATTACTTTTATACCACTTATTACCATGTCACAAACATTTTGTAATCATTTAAGTTAATAATATTTGTTTTGCCGATATTTGGTTCTTAAGTCGAAAGTGGTCTTCTTACAATTACATGTTGTTCATGTGGCCAAATGTTTATTATATCCAGAATTGTATTCATTATGTATATATCATATATGTCATATATATCCAGTACATTCATGCATTTATAACATTACATAATCATTTAGAGGTAAGAAATGAAATGCACTGTTCATGGAGACTGTAAGCCGTACGTACGCATGAACGCTACTTTCATTTCTATTTCGTATTTTATAGAATGGAATAATAATGATATAAAGGTATATTATAATTCCAGTATAATATCATATATAATATCATATTTCCATCCTTTATACATCCCACATATGGTATTTAACGAATCAAATCACTTTGAGGGGGCGGTAGTCCGCACTTCCTTAAATGAAGATATCGCGTATACCCATAATGGAAGCCACAAAGTTAAGACAAAAATGAAAAATACAGAAGCATAAATAAAACATAAACATATTATATATCATATATAAAAATAGTGTCATCATAATTGCCACCTTTGAAGGTGTTAAATGAGTATTGAACAATCATCGTTTCGGGAGGCAGAATTTCACCATCCACGGAAACCGTATGTTCTTTAACCATTTGATGTAGTTGTGTGATAGTGTAGCATGAATAAATCTTATAACAACATCCTAGTATATTGAAGATACTGGTGTTGTTACAAAAGAAGTAAATAAAAAGAGTTTATGGGGTTAGAGAAGCAAAATAAAACAAATGAACATGAGAGAATGAATTACCTTTAAAAGTGTAACTCCTTTTGATTTAAGCCTAAAGGCTTACTTTGAAAGGATTCTGCCCAAAGGGAGTCCTCTAGGATGAGGAGAGGGATGTGGAGAGAGTAAATGGGCAGGGGTTGTCCGAGCCAAAGGCTTGAGAAGTGTGTGAAATGAGGTAGAGGTGGGGGCCTTTTATAAGAGGAGAGGAGGGGTACTTTTGGAAAGTAAGAAATATTACTTTATTTGAAAATGTGTTTCGGTTTTAAAAGGTCCCACATTGATAGAATTCGTGGATAAGGTGATAAGGATTCGAAATCCACTCATCCAATTGGTTTTGTCCATGTGTAGTTTGTAGTTGTTTCATTATCTTTCCATTTTAATTAAATTGTCAAATAATGATGTCATCGCTGCATCATTATTATGTCATAAATAATTTAATTTCTTTAATGTCTAAAAATTATAAAACAAATACTATGATATAGGAAATCGTTTTATCTTTCCAATGAATATTTATAATCAAAATTTGGACTTGTATAACCCCACTTAAAAATTGTTTTCGTAAAACATATTATGTTTGTGTCATTTTCACGTCAACATTAAATAAAAAGTAATTTATGTCATTTCCCAACAAAGGTGGATCCATGGGGTCCCCAAGTTGGCCCATGGCTTGTCTTGGTCGGCCATGACTCACCCAATAGGTGTAGGACAAGTGTCATGGTGTTTTCACATTCTTATAATATCATTTTTACCTTAAACTACACTAATTACAACTAATCGCGATTAAAAACTTAATAAGTTACTATTCACCAAAAAAATTATTGTAATCTCATTGAACCACATTTTACTTCTTAATGACAACCATGTATGTCGGATTTTTGAAAATCAAAACACAATTATGGAAAAATTTCATTTAAATGGGAAATCAGTTTTTATAAGTACCACTTAGTGGTTTCACTATTCATCAAAAATTGAAGTTTTTCAGAAAATTACCAAAAATTCACCCGAAGCTATATTTGATATTCCAAATTCAAAAATGAAGTCTATTTTAAAAAATTCAAAACATATTAGTCAAATTAAATAATTTAATAATTAATTCCCGCTGTCAGAGCAAATAGCGTGTTTTTATAAAACAATAAGTATCAAAAGCTTGACACTAGTTTAAGTCTGATTTCAAAGTGAAATTAATTCCAATGACCACTATTGGATTTAATGGTAAAAATATTTTCTAATTTAACTTTAAAACCAATTCAAAATATTATCTAATCATATAAATAAATTAGATTAAAAATAGGTTTTGAATTAAAACACAACATTCTACACTATTCATTAAAAAAATGAACTTTATCAGAAAGATACCAAAAATTTACACAAAGTAAATTTTGATGTCCCTATTCTTAATAAGAGTTTTATTTGGTCCAAAATAATGTTTAAAAGTGAACAAAACTATATTTAATGACGGTTCTCCATCAAAAGGTGATAAGTGAACCTTTAGTGAAAACTAGGGCATATACGCCAAAAATTGAATTCTTTCCGTATTTTAAGCATTTATCTTTTATTGTATAAATGTAAAAATATTTAAGTACATATATAATCATATTTTAGTTATTTATATCCATTCCCGCCAATACAACGGCTACATGTTATCTACCATTTAAAATAATATTATTTTATTATTAGAGTGCAACGTAAGATTCCCAAGGAACTCGTTGTTGCGTGTTGGGTACGCCATCGAGCATAGCGTCCCCTTTAAAGTCATATTAATATTTTATTCACAAATATGGATAAATATGAAAATTTCTATTCTTTATTTACCTGGGGTGTTACAACATACCTAAGGAATTATATGTGGAAAGGTTCACTAAGTACTCACACAAAGAATATATGTTAAATGAGGAAATTCTCATGGATATCATGTAAAGTATGATTAGATCACATAGTTCGGATCTTGCAGAGTACACAATTCTCATGAGTTCAATGGGTGTCCATGATTTTAGGAGTTATTTTTGTAGTTAATGTGGTAGAAACTATCCTATAAATATCCTAAGACCATTCAGTAAATTTTGAAAAAGTTTTACTTAGTAGATTTATCTGAATCTCCTCCAGAGAAGAGACTTGTTGAAAGATATTATGATAGAGGTTCATGGTGAAGGAGTATATGTGATTGGCATTGTGTAAGTGTTGTGAATGATTTGAACATGGTCTCAAACATAGAGAACTCACTCCCAGGTGTTTCACATGATCTGAACATGGTCTTTCAAAAAGAGATAAAGAAGAATTGTGAATGTAGACTTGAGAATTAGACTTGTATAGAGTGGGACATGCGCAAAGTGAGAATAGGGGTTCACATAAGGGGTTCACGATGAAGGAGGTTCACACAAGGCACCAGGGGAATCACATAGAGTGGGACTCACACAAGGTGGAAAGGTTTCATTCCAGGGGACTCGCATACTTTGAGACTCACGTAAGGTTCTAGGGGACTCGAGAAGAGTGGTACTCATGAAAGGAGGAATGGATTCATGCCAAGGGAATCACGCACGGTGAGACTCCCACCAACTATCAAGGTTTCATTCTAGTACCTAATGCAAGAAGATGTTTGCTAGGATCTCACACAAGTAGGTATTAACTAGGGTCTCTTATAGGGGTATCACACTAGAGCATTACACGAAGAGATACAAGATTTCATTTCCCTATGAATATTCTCTTTGTCATCACTGAATTCAGAATGATAAAAATAAGATAACTGATCTACACCATTTGATAATACTTGATAAAGGAGGTTATTCACTAATACATTCAAATAAGTGAATTTAAAACTTGGAATCACTTGAATATCTTTCCAAAGTGGAGATAATTTTTGAATCTATAATAAAGAAAATTATGTTCCAGTTTTTTGTAAAGTGGAAGTGCTGCATCTAGGCATTTTCACAGTAGTGAAAGAGAAACCCAGAAAGAGATTCAATAGAGCATTTGCATATAGTTGAGGATTCATTCATTGGAAATAATGAAGGGACTTTAATTTCCATAAACTATATGTGTATCCTTTCAATATTAGTGATAAAATTAAGATGAATATGGTGATACTTTCCACTAGTAGTTATCCATATAAAGAGACATAGGAAGAGACCCTTGGTAAATTAGTGATATGACCCAAAACAATGTAAAGGTCGTGAACCTGGGAATAGAAGTGATCTAGTCATAGTATTTTATTTTGGCAGTGATCCTTAGTTTATTTGGTACATAGACATACCATCGTTCTATGCTCCTTGAACATATCCCATTAAGGGTGAACAAAGTAAAATTTAAGTGTCTCATGAATTATTTAAATTCAGTTCATATATTGCAATATGAAAGAGATAGAGAGTGTTCTTTTTTAATAGTGAAACAAGATCGGAAGGGGCGGTTGTATTAGTCTATCATACCCCGATTCACCCCCTCCCCCATTAGGGTATTTAACCTAATTCGGGATAACAATTGGTATAAAAGGTAATGATTTAATGTCAGTGGTTCTATCTCAGTAAATAAAATGAATGTTTTCAATAACAAATGGATTCTGGTATTTTATGAAAATAATTTTCAATTTTGGAGGAATCAGATGTAGTAATACTTCTGATATTTATGAATATTTGTCTTTATGGTAGTGATGTAAGGAATTTCAGCTAGTATTGACAATGTTGCTTTATCAGAAGCAGACCAAAGGGAATTGGATGCTAATGCCAAAGAAATAAATGCTTTACGGGGAGAGCTATCTAATTATATCTATACAAAGGTAATTTCATTTAAATCATCCCACTCTATGTGGGAAAAGTTGTTAAATATTTATAAGGGTGATTCAAGATTCGAAGAAGAAAAGGTGAAAGTTATATATAATAAGTATGAGGATCTCAGAATGTAACCAAATGAGTCGGTTAACGCATTATTTGACCGAGTGAATGTTATTGTAGAAAACATGTGTGGTCTTCCAGAAATTATTAAAGATGTAATGATTTTCAAGAAAATCTTGTGAAGACGTCCACCTATGTTCAATCATAATGATTTTTTATTGGAATATAAAGATACAAAGGAGCTTGCATTGGATATCTTGCACAATAATCTTATTCATAAAAGATGAGAAATGATGATAATGAGTCTTTGAAAAAGGGGATATATAAAGAAGTTGAATTCAAGGCCATAAATAAACTCAGTATTGAAGATGGGTATGAAGAAGAAGATACAGATGAAGTTATGTAATTCATTTTATCAAATTTATAAAGAAGAAAATGAATGTTCAAAGGGATAACCCCACTTGCATGCTTTAGATGTGGAAAGGTTATACATCTTACAGTGAGGTTCCCTAAAAATTCTCAATATAATGATGATGATGTAGTGTAAATTCTAAGGAAGAAATATTCATCCAATGTGAAAAGGTAAGAAAAATTTTATAAATTTTTTTAAAAAAGTAGAATCTAATTTCAAAAGAAGATTACATTTATTAAGAATATGAGCCTAAAGAGTTGGAGGACAGCAAGGATCATGAATAAAATTATATAGTAGAAGTTTTCAGTAGCTCTTAGAAAAGGGAATAAAGTGAATAAGATGAAGAATAAGTCAAAAGAATAATTCATATAGAGGCTAAATTGAAAGATGCACTTGAAATAGATGTTTTGAGAGAAAAAAATGAAGAAATCCAAAAGGTGGTTCGTGACGCCGAGCATTATATAGAGAAGTAGGAAGAAGAGTAGTCTAAGATAAATGAAGAAATTGAAAATTTGAAGTCCTAAATGTGAGAGATCTCGAAAAATATCAGTGAGTACAAGACCAAAATTGAAGAATAGAAAAGAAAAATTGGTATTTTGACTAGAACTGGAAAAGATCAAATCAAGTGTATCAAATAACTTGAAGAGGAAGTTGTCAATAGGAGAAGGAAAGTAAAATATTAGGATAAACTCTTGATTCTAGAAAAGTTGGATAAAAATGAGAAGCAAAAGGTAAAAATAGAATTTAAAGTTCCAATGAAGTAGACAAAGGAGTGTCGGGAAAGGAAAATGATTGATCAAAATGATATAGATGGTATAGGGCATGATAAAAAAAAGTTGTAACGGTTGAAGTTAGAACATAATCTCTCAATCCAATATTGAAGATTTATTGGGGTATGAATTAAAATAAGAATATTTGGAAAACCAAATGTAGAACTAGAAGTTTAGTATTTCCACACAAGAATTCTCCCTGCATAAGATGTTATTGTTGTGAAAAAAATGGGTCACTAAAAAAATGTATGCCATATTTCCCATAGGTACCAAAGTGAAAAAAATCAAAAGAGGCATCCATACAGAGATAAATATTCCAATTAATCATGTTATGGTATCTATTTTGGGGGTGGAGGATTCAGACCGATGGTAATATATTTCTCATCAAACATGTGAGGGAATGTGCAGAAGAAGACTAAATTTGATCATAAGAAGCACCTAAATTTATCATGAAATTTGATGAAAATGAAAAATTAATTTTTTTCTCTACAAGATGAATATGCTTCATCATTCTATAATGGAGATCAATATCATCAATCTATACCATGTATGAAGTTAAAAACATGGATAAAAAAGAAGAGACATGAACATGCAGTGGTGGGAGATATTTCTTTTAAAGCATCAGATCACACTATAATATTGATCATTAATTGTGGGTGCACCTCTCATATGATAAGAAATAAGGATATAGTGACTAGAATTAGGTATGATAAAGAAGGTATCATAAAATTTGGTGATGATGAAGGCCTAAAGATTATTTTTTTCAGAAAAACTAGGTTTGGGGGAACATATATAAGATGTGTTGATGTCTTAGTTGTTAAAGTTCTAATCCACAACTTTCTTAGTGTCATTAAACTATGTAACTCAATACATACCATAAATTTTTTTTCAAGAAATTATGTGTCATCACGAAAAAAGAAGGTTTAGTGGTTTTGAAGGGAAATCATATGAAATGGAATCTATACCTTGTGAGTGGAGAAGAACATATGTGATTTCTATCAAAGGAATAAGAAAACATGTTATGGAATGAATTTCTTGGTCACTTGATACAAGCCTCCTTAGAAGATTTTTTGAAATATAATGTTGCATGATACCTCCCTAAGTTATCACATGATCCTACTCATACGTTTGATGCTTTACAACAATGAAATATCATTTAAAATACATATAAGTAAAAAGAGAAAAGGTCAACAAGATTTCTTGAGTTAGTGTATATTTATGTGTGCAGACCAATTTCACCAAGAGTAATTGATGGGAGGATATAATATGTTCTCTTAATTAATGATTTTAGTATAATGGAATGGGTTTCAATCATCACTCACAAATATGAGGTTTTTAATTGCATAATAACTTATCGAAGGAATGCTGAGAAGATGATGGGTCAAAGAATCCCAAAGATCCAAATAGATAATGTAATATAATTCAAAAAAATCCAAGTGGAGTATTATTTCAAGAAACATTGCATAAGGAATCAAGTTTCAGTAGTAATAACACCACATTAGAGTGGAGTAGTTGAGAGTAGAAATTAAATTATCAATAATATGGATAAAATAATGCTCATTGAGAAAGATCTTCCAGATGAGTTTTGGAAAGAAGTAATGATGAAATTATTATACACATCAAATAGATCTTTATTATGTCTAAGAGAATATAAGACTTCATATGATATATGGTATGGAAAGAATATAACTTTGATGTAATTTTGAGTCTTTAGAAGTAAGTGTTTCGTTATCAATAAGGAGAATTATAGGATGTTTGAATCCCATGGAGATGAGGGGATATTTCTTTTCTACTCAAAGAAAATAAAAGTGTATAAATTTTTTAATAAGAAGCTGGGAAATGTAGTTGAAATCCATGATGATAATTTATTAGTGAATGAGCATAATCTTCATAAAATACACAATCAATCTCAAGAGTAAAGTTATGAAGGGATAAGAATATCAGGGATGTTCCAATTCTATAGGCTGACCAAGAAGAATATTCAAATAATAAAAATTATGACCAAAAACTAGTTTCATCGCAATGATAAAAGAGAATAGCAGAAATTGACAAATATAACATAATCCATGATAAGATAGTACCAGTGAAGACAAGGATGATTAAGACTCTACATAAAGCATCATCCCTATCATAGTTGGAGATTAAATGTTTTAAGTAAGTAGCTAGAGAGGAAAAATAGGTCTAAACTCTGAATGAATAGCTTAACCAAATTGAGAAGAATCTGACATGGGAGATTGTTTCGAGGCCAAAAAATAAGAATGTCAATGGAACTAAATGTGTCTTTTGAAACAAGATGAATGAATATTTAATAGTTTATAAAAATAAATAATGATTGGTGTGCAAAGGGTACTCCCAGATAGAGGGTATCTATGTTGATGAAAAATTTTCACCTATTCCAAGACTAGAAACTATCAGATTATTCTTAGCCATAGTAGTACAATGAAAGTTCAAAGTTTTCTATATGGATTTCATGTCCTCATTTCTGAATGGGGTTTTAGAAGAAGAAGTATATATTGAGAAACCATATGGTTTCATTATTCATGTAGATGAGAACATATTCTATCAACTAAAGAAGGTGACATATGGATTAAAGAAAGCACTAAGATCATGGTTTTCATGACTAGATCATTTTTTGAAGAAGCTTGGTTTTCAGCATGGTGGAGTTGATTACAATATATATGTAAAAAATTATATTAATAAAAGTATGATGATGATGTTATATGTCTATGACATAATATTTTTCGTATTAGATGAATCGTTATGTAATTAGTATGTGTAATTCATGAAACATGAGTTTGAAATGTTAATGATTAGTGAACTGACATTTTTTACTACTTCATAGGTGAAAAAATGAAAGAATGAAACATTAATTTCTCAATATAAATATGAAAATAATGTTTTCAAAATAATTAGAATGGATAATTCAAAGTAGATGAAAACTTTGTTGGATATCTGAATGAAACTATCACAGGATAATGAAGGAAAAGAGGATAATGTTAGAGAATATAGGGAGATTAATGGTGTTCTTTTATAGTTAACAACGACATGACCAGATATTGTTTTTCCGACATGTCAAGAAGCATAATATCAAATTAATACCAAGGAAACAAATATGGTTTTAGTGAAAATAATACTTTGGTATATTAATTTAATGGTGGATTTTGGTTTTCTATATAACGAAAAATCTCAGAAAGAATTATTGGGATATTCATACGAAAATCGAAATGGATCTATAGATGAAAGAAAATCAATTCCATGTGGTGCGTTCTATCTTGGAAGGTTGTATATTTATTTTCTAAGAAGTAGAAAAAATTCCATTTCATTGATCACTATAGAAGATGAATAAATATAATCCACTCAAGCGTGCATGAAGTTATTATGGAAAAAGTAGCAGCTTGATGATATGGGTGTTGAAGTAAAGTCTCTGATCAGAATCCATTGTGATAATTCATGTTCTATAAATCTTAACCAAAATCCAGTCCATCATTATAGGATAAAGATAATTGAAATCAAGTATAATTTTTTCAAGGAGAATGTGGATCAAGGGTTTGTGAAATTGAAGTATGTGCCTATTAAACTACAGGTTTCATACATTCTAACAAATTATTTACCCAATGAAATGTTTGAATGTCATTTATTGGCTCTTGGAGTTAATTCGACTCCCTAAAATTGAAAATTTGTGTATGTGGGACCCCTTATCCCTTAGGAACGATGTGTTTCTCCTTGATATGTTGATAAGTGTTATTTACCCTATTGCAGACCAAAATGAATTAACCTTTGGGTTCATTGACAAAGGGGGTAAATTATGAAATAAAAGGGAGAAAATGTCTTAATCAAGACAAGGGAATAAGAATATTGGGGTAGTAGCGATGTAGGGGGATTTTTAAATTGCAAAGTAGGGGGATTTTTAAATTGCAAAGTAGGGTTTTTTTAAATATAATGATGCTAGAGATGATCAATCAAATATTATATATCACAAAAATTGAGTTTTTTGATGAAATAATAAAAGTGGTTTTGGAAAGAAATGAAGTGTTACCTTGATGAAATTTTCATCATACTCTTGTTTCTCATACTGATCATGGATCATTTGGTCTTAGAGTGTGTTTTGAGTATCTCTTTGATCGCTACTATAATTGCAAGAAGTGGATATTTTGAAGATGATGGAAGAAGCATTAATGTGGTATCAAAATGTGAAGAGTTATTGACAAACACAAAGGTTGATATTATTAGCCAAAAATCCCTCATGATTGTTATTTGGGTTGATTGTGTTTGTTGACAAGGTTTTAGGTTGTTGAAAAAGGTTGGTTATCGAAGAATGCCTGAAGAGTTAGCGTGATTGCTGAACAAAACTCACAAAATGTGAGTTCGGAACTAATATCACAATGTGATCATGTGTGACATTCATATTTTTATTTGTAACCCATGATAGGTCCTAAAAACCATTGGAAAACAAAAACATTAAAAATAGAATGATTTTTAGTGATTTAATTAAGCCTTATGGTAAGATCTCACATAGAGCACATGATTATCTTTGGATATCTGGGAGGAATCTGGCATAGTAATCATGATTGTCTTAGGAGGTCATGCCCGATTTTTATACAAAGGGAAAATAGGACTCACAAATCGTGTGAATTTTGACTAGGGAATTGCACAAAGCATGAATGTTGACAAGGAAAATGGATTTTATGAGATTTGGCAGACATGTTGCCAGCAACTTTCAGTGCCTTTCGGGTCTCCTAGGGTGCGTTTAATATCCTTCAGTGAGCACAAGCACTGATCTCCTCTTCCCCTTTATCTACATTGTTTTATTTTTAAAAGATCAGGGATTATGTGATTTTTTACATCTAACATCTAGAAAATTTACTCTATTTTTTTATGAAGCCTCACATAACCAATATGGGTCATACGGAGAGTGAGCAAGTAAGTTATGGACAAATATATTCATTTTTTTGTATAGTCCCAAAGGGAGAGCATGGAGTTTATTGGACATACCCGATGAATTTCATAGGGTGAGGCTAACTTAGGAATCATGAAAAGTGTGGCTATTGAAAGAGGACTCACTCTGAGATCTCATGAAAAGCATGAGCAGGTCATGCACCCAGATCTTGTAGATCACATGATTCCCATGATTTGGATGGTTGTCCATAATCTGTGGAGTGATTTGTGGAGTTATGTTCGCAGACACTCACCTATAAATATACCAAGAAATTCCCTTAAATTTTGATGAATTTTTTCATAAAATATTGGTCTAAAACTCATCTAGAGAAGAGACTCAAGTAAAGACTTCAAGATAGAGGTTCAGGGAGAATGATTATACATGATTGGCATTATGTAAGTGTTTCACGTGATCTGAATAAGGTCTCATGAAAATTGAACTCCTTCTATGGTGTTATGAATGATTTGAACAAGGTTTTGTGTATATATTAAAAGAGGAATCATGAAAGCAGACTTTAAAAGGAGACTTACGTAGAGTGGGAATCATGCAATGTGTGAATAGGGGTTTGGAGTGAATGACGTTTGTGCAATGTGTCAGGGGTTCATGCCAGGGGACTCACGTAGAGTGGGACTCATGCAAGGTGGTAGGGGTTCACACCAGGGGACTCATGCAAGGTGATACTCATGAAAATAACTAGGAGACATGTGTAGAGTGGGACTCACATAAGGTGGAAGGGTTCCCTTTAAGGTACTCACACAAGGTGAGACTCACAAAAGGTTCCAGGGGTTCATGCTAGGATCTCATGCAAGAAGATACATGCCAGGATCTCACACAAGTGGTTATGCAACAGGATCTCTCATAGGGGTATCACACTATAATATTGTACATGGAGATACACCATTACATTTCCATGTGAATATTTTCATTATCATATCTGAATTCTGAAGGATAAGAAGAAGATATAGGATCTACACCATTCGATAATACTCATAGAAGGAGGTTATTCAATGATACATTCAAAGAAGTGAAAGTGAGACTTGTAAAATCTCTAATATCTTGCCAAAGTGGATGTAATTTTTTTATCTACAGTAAAGATAAGTATGTTCCAGTTTTCTGTAATGTGTAAGTGTTGCATCTAGGTTTTTTTACAGTAGTGAAGGGAAACCTAGAAAAATATTCAATCAAGCCTCTGTATTATATTGATGATTTATTCATTAGAAACAATGAAGGGACCTATATGTTCATAACCAATGTGTGGATCCTTTCTAGAGCAATGAACAATGAAAGAGGAATACAATGATCCTTTGCACCAATAATGATCTAGAGAAAGAGACATAGCGACTGAACCTTGGAAAATAAATGAGCAAACCCTAAACATTATAAAGGTAGTGGGCCTGAGCATAAAAGTGATCTAGATGAAACATTTTATTTTGGTAGTGATCCATAGTAGATTTGGTACATCAGAATACCATCATTTTATGCTCCTTGGACATAGCCCAGTGAGGGTGAAATAAGTAAAAATGATGTGTCTTATACATGATTTAAACTATGTTCGTACATTGAAAAATGAAATATAGAGAATATTGTTTTGTTTAACAGTTAAATACGATCTAAAGGGGAATTTGGTTCAATATTTCATACCCTGATCCACCCCCCTCATGGTATTGAACCAAATTGGGCCAACAAAAATTGATTTCTTCGGGATTTTTATACAAGGATATGGTTCTATCGATATAAAAGGTAATTATATAAATTCTCCACATGAATCCTATTTAAATCATGAATCCTATTCACATTATGAATCATATTCACATCATGAATATTTCATGCCCATCCTTAAAATAAAACCTCCAACACCATGAATTTTGTTGATTTTTTATCCTTTATCTTGACTATATCCTCTTATCAATGATCTCTATATTTACCTTTGATCCATAATAAAAAACATGTTGTAACTAGGTATTCTTGACCAAGATTTGTAAGGTAATACTTCAAGTTATTGTTTTTATTCATGATCCACTGATGATTGAATTTCTAATTCTTTTTGAAGAAAAGGTGGAATCTAATTGCTATTATAGACATGACGTTTTCTAGTTGTCTTCTGTCCTTTTAAGGTGGGTGGTCTAAATCAAATCCCTAATGCATGTGCATGTGTTCCAAGTATGTGATATATAGATTTTGTGATGAAAATACATCTGTGAAACTAGTTTATATTGATAATACCCTTGTTTAATGAGATATGCTTTCATAGACCTCCCAATGAATCATGTTGAGTCCATTAGTGTTGAGTCTAAGACTTGCAGCCACCCGAATGGTATTCCGATCATAAAACTTGTTGAAAATTTATTATTTTTACTTTATATACCTAAGAAGGATTTGTTTTTTATTGTTGGATGAACATAGGAATTGGCATAACATGGTTATAATAGTTTTTACTTGAGATAGAATCACCTTAGAAAAAAATGGATTGATTGGTATGATAATAAACAAAGTGCCAGGATCATGATGAAACAAGTTTGATATAATTATGATGATAATTGGGAACCTAAATTAATGAAATATATTTGTATAGACAAATGATAATTTGATAAATTCATCATTATGTATTATGATGATATATCTGGTATGTATTTTTTTGGCCTTTTATTTTATTTCATAAATTTTGTATTATTGTGACACTATAGTGATTAATGATTGAGGGTGGGATGTTTGGTGGTGTGTTGATTTTTTCTTAACAAGAATCATGAATATGTTGATACCAATGGGATTTTTCAATGGTTTGTTTTACCACATGTGGTCTAGGAACACTATTACTTGATGCTTGAGGGATCAGTATAAGACTATATTATCTATGGAGGAAAATATGCACAATAAAAAGATACCCAAGGGAGTGATTCTGGATATCATGTGTTCACAACCCATTTGTTCATGATATTTTTTTGTGTGATTCATCCTTGGTAAGAGAATCTACCACCGATTGGGTGATCTATCCTAATGTCAAAGTAGCCATCCTTAGAAAGAGATATCTATAAGGAAAATGAAGTAAGTTGGGGATGGTCGTGGGTGTCACCCAAAAAAATGAGGGTCAGTAGGTTTATTTCATGTGCATTATTAGATAAATTAATCAATACCCTGATTATCACTTTATTGTATCCATTCCATTTCACAGATTTTATTTTTTTATACATTGTGGTTTCAACCTACTATGTTGTACTCACACTGTGGATGGGCCTCTAATTAGTACCCAAACAAAATTTATTGATGTATGATGGAACAAGGGTGAGTGACCCAGTTATTGATTTTTAGATTGTTGGATGGGTTAGAGATTGGAGATGGGACTGACAGGGTATTCAGGACTGGGGTCATTGGTGTTTTTTAATTCATTCTACGTTTTCAATTATCTATATAAATTTTGGCTTTTTCATTTGTTGCATTCAACTTTTCATAGCAGTATTCATTTATTATATGGATTTGTTCAGATTTCCATTTCTCATATTTTGTTTCTTATTTATATATTCATATTGATTCTTATATTTCTGGTACCCTAATTTTATTTTCATTTGTCATTGCAACTCTATACAAGAGGGTATTGTCTACCAAATATTTTCCATAAACCCTTTATGCTAGTCAGAACCATCTGTCATATGGGGAGGTGCTCCAAAGCTAACTGAACCAAACTGTCTTGGTCACATGTGAGAGTACAAGGTCAGGGATATTACAAAGTGGTATCAGATGAGAGAGTTTCTTTTTTTTACTATTTGGGAAATGTAGAAAGGATATTATGATGTGTTAGGACATAGTAATGAGATCATTCATGAGATAAACTAAACCATGTGTGGGGAGAAACTGAGTTCTAAAGGATGGGATTATTTTTCATTTATTTCACTTGGTACAATTTTTATGTTATTTCACCTTGGGTGATTCACTTGTTGTGTGATGTAATTTTTTATTGAGATTTTTAATCATGGACCGATATGGCATCAGATGAGTATGCATGTATCATTATAGACACCTAGGTATATTTGTGGGAATTCATTATTCATGATAAGGACATATTTATAGTATGTGATATATTTTACCATATGAAATGTGAAATTAGTATCCCTTTGTACCTAATAAAAAGGAATAAAAAAACTATTATTTTATGCTAATTCACTTTTATAGCCATTTTGGAGGAAACTTATTCTAGTAGTTCTCTTTTTTTATCACCTATTGAGGTTGATATTTTGTGTATCCTATGTTATAAGAAGTGCGTTGAACCTTTATAGATAAAATTTATCCTCATTGTCCGCATGTTTATGACTAGCAGAGTGGAAATCAACACATTACTAACGGAGTCGAGCTATAACATCTTGTGACTGTGGAGAATCAGATTGATGATCAGCTATTTGAAATCTTCCTAAGGGTCATGTGATCCCTAGAGAGGGAGAATGTTCACATTGTGTCACTAGTGAATAAAAATTTTTTTACGTTGGTTATTTTTCATTTTTTATTCTGGTTTTTAGCCGACGTTAATACGTACGACATTATAAATATTATTTTTTACATCGGTTATTTAAAAACTGACGTAAAAAACATAACATCTCAGTGTTTATCATGTCGGTTATTTATTAATGGACGTGAAAAAACCATGGGGGAGGGTTTATCACGTCGGTTATTATATAACCAATGTGATAAAACAGTGCGAGGGTGTTTATCACGTCGATTATATAATAACCGACCTGATAAACCATTTCCCCAGCCTTTATTACATCGATTATTATATAAACGACGTGATAAAACAGTGCGGGGGATTTTTATCACGTCGATTATTTAAAAACCGACCTGATAAACCCCAGGGACATGGTTTATCACATCGGTTATATAATAACCAACGTGATAAACTAGTCCGGGGGGGGGGGGGGGTTATCACATTGGTTATATAATAACCGACGTGATAAACCATTCCACAGGTGTTTATCATGTCAGTTATTCAAATAACTGATGTGATAAAACCTTCCCCATTCCTTTATCACGTCAGTTGTAAAATAACCAATGTGGAAGACTAATTTTTTTTAATGGAATGCAGTCCTCTGCTCTCCCTAGAAACAACCAGAAAGCAAATCAAGAATTCGTACCACAAAAACAGAAGTAGACCAAAATAAGAACCAAATAAATATTAAGCATTTAAATTGATAACATTTAAAACTTTCCCCACTGGAAAACCCCCACCACCCCCTGAACATCCCCCCCCCTCACCCCACTGGACAACCCGCACCACACCCCTGTACAGCACTCCCACACCCCTGGACAGCCCTCCCCACCCTCACCCCACTGGACAGCCCCCACCATACCCCTGGACTGCCCTCGACCCTCTAGATAGCCCCAAACACCCCTAGACAACCCCCCAATCATGTATACCCCCCCACCCACTAGAAAGAACTCCCACACCCCTGAACATCCCTCCCACACCCCTGAAACAGACCAAAAAGTTACCAAAAACAAACCAGAACCCCCTCACCCCACTGGACTACCCCCACCACACCCTTGGACACCCCCACACCCCTAGACATCACCACCCCTGGACATCCCCCCCCCCTCATGTATACCCCCACCCACTGGACAGCACTCCCACACCCCTGGACAGCCCTCCCACACCCCTAAAACAGACCAACAAGTTACAAAAAGTAGACCAGAACCCCCTCAACCCACTGGACAGCCCCCAAACCACCACACCCCTGGACACCCCACCACACCCATAGACACCCCACCCCTTGGACAGCCCCCAACCCCCTTGGAAAACCCCCACCCCCCAGACACCCCCACACCTAGACTTCCCCACCACCCCTTGGACAACCCCCACACCCCCAGACACCCCCACACTCCTAGACTGCCCCCACCCCTGGACAGCCCCCGACAACCCTGGACAACCCCACCCTCCTAGACTGCCCCACCACCCCCTGGACAGCCCCCCTCACCCCACTGGACATGCCCCACCACACCCCTGGACACCCCCCACACCCCTAGACTTCCCCCTGACCCCCTGGATATCCCCCCAAACCCCTGGACATCCCCACCACCCCCTTGACCGCCCCCACACCCCTGTAGAACCCCTACCCTCCTGTATACCCCCACCCCCTGGACATCAATCCCACACCCCTAGACAGCCCTCCCACACCCCTAAAACAGACCAAAAAGTTATGAAAAACAGACCAGAACCCCCTCACCCCACTGGACTTCCCCCACCACACCCCTGGACACCCCCACCCCCTAGACAACCCCCCACCCTCCTGGACACCCCCTCCCCTAGACTTCCCCCACCCCCGCCCCGAGACTGCCACCCACCCTCATAGACACCCCCACACCCCTGGACTGCCCCCACCCCCGGGACTGCCACCCACCCTCATAGACACCCCCACACCCCTGGACTACCCCACCCCCTGGACTGCCCCCCACCCACGGGACTTCCCCCCACCCTCCTGGACACCAACCAGACACCCTCCTGGACACCCCCTTAGGGGGAAAACCGCTGGAAGGTACTCATCAATCCCACATGCGAAGCTTGAGCTCTAAAAATATTTCACATGTGGGTGTGATGAATACCTTCCAGCAACGTTTACCCCCTCGAGGGATGGCAGCGCCTCCTCTCCCACCCACTGAACTGCCCCCCCCCCCCCCGCCCCATCCCCATGGACACCCTGGACCCCCCATTGGATATCCCCCCCATCCCACTAGACAGCCCTCCCACACCCCTAAAACCCCCCCTCACCCCACAGGACACCCCCACACCCCCAGACACCCCCTAGACAGCCTCCAACTCCCCTTGACAATCCTTTCACTCTCCTGGAAACACTCTTACCCCCCTAGACTGCCCCCCACTCTCATGGACACCCAGAACCCCCCCCCCCCTGGATAGCCATCCCACACCCCTGGACACCCCCACCCATCTGAACACCCCTCACACCCTTGGAACCCCTCCCCCCCAGACCAGAATCTATACCAGAAAAACCATCATAAGTAGACCAAAACAAGAAGTAGAGCAAAATTAAACATTCACATATATAACATTCAAAACTTACACTGTCAACATCAGAAAAAAAAAACTAAATCCAATCTAAATGACTACCAAATACAAAATTACAATGACAATATTCAAAATTACATTTTACACTACAAACAACTAAAATTCAATCAAACCTGTAAAATAATTTGACCACTCCACTTGTAAGTGTTTGATGTCTTGAGCAGTATAGGGTTGAGGGTCATCAAATATCTACAAATGAAAAGGATAGTAGTTAACATGTATAATGAATAAATCAAATTGAAATATTATGGCAAAGTTTAAAAGGAAATCTTACCAGGTCAAAGTTCACAACTGTCCTAGTTGTTATTATTTCATACATAAATCTTAACATATAATATCCGCATTCGATGATGCCTTGTTGTTCATGAAAATTCTGTTTTAATGAGTGTAAATTAAATATATTATTTTTATGTAATAAATCAAAAAGCACAAATTATAAATGGATATTTACCTTCACATTTACATATTTGATCTTTTCACTCATTTTCTTTGTGTTTTTTCGAAAGTAGACCCATGCCCTGTTAGAAAATTAGACGAATGAGGTAAATTTAAAATTCATTATAATATATAAAACTATTGAGAAATTGAAACTTACTTTTGCAATATATTCATAAAACTTTCCGGCACATCATCATAGACAAAGCATATCCAATAAAGTGTTTTCTCCCTTTAGAAAAAAATCCCTAACATCCAATGATCACTGATAAAAGAAAATTTAAGGTTAGTAGTTTTTTATGTTAAAAGATAATGAAATCTCTGAGAGAGATGTGTTTCATACCTCTCACAAAAAGGCATCATCCAACATTATGTGACTATATTCTGTTCAAGTCTTTCAGCAATATAAAGCATTCTTTGTTCCTAATCCAATTCACATGCTTCAGGAGAAATCAATTGCAGGTCCATTAATCCATATACATTTGTCAGCTCATTCCTCTCACAAATTTTATAAAGATACCTAATACAAAACAGACATAAGTATACATTTTTAATTAATATAACGCAGGGAAAAGGTGTTAAGACTTACATGGAAAATATTTGCACCACGTTGATGCCCACCTTATCTCCAGTAACAAGCTCCATGATACCAGTTTTCATAATCCCCACAGTTATTGCACATCCACAAACATGAGATTCCATTGGAAACTCATAATGACCCGCCAAAAAATTTGAATATCATGAAAATCTGTCAAGACTACTAGAATCTATATCTGATGTCATAACCATTTGTCTTTGTTACTGTCTATACAATATTCCATTACCTTTGATGCATTACTATAAAAATAAATAGAAAAATATATTAGTTTTCAAATGATAAAACAAATATAATAAAAAAATAGAATAAAAGATATAACATTCATAACTCTATGGTAATTAGTCGAAGAAGTCTGGATGGCCAAATTAAAAAATGGCCGATACTATGTCCAAATTTTGTCACCTCATCTGTCGGTAATGGTACTTGAGATGATCTATCTATAATATCCTATACAGTGACCCTATAATTCTCTATCTCTAATTGTTGATGATGAACTGTATCTTCGATAAAATATACCAACCCATATGCAACTATATGATGTTGAGGATCATCAATATACAACTCGCAATAAGTAGGAAGCTGCAGCAGAGGAGTAGGATAAAAAATGGGGTCCACAGGCTAAGGAGGGGGAGTGGGAGCTACTGGAGGAGGTGGAGGATAAATAATGGGGTCTGCAGGGGGAGGTGGAGGAGTGGGAGCTGCAGTCTGAAATTTTATTTGCAAGTCTGCAAACATAGACTGTACCGACGCTCTAATATTTTCCTCCATTGTCGTGTTAATATTATGAACTTTATCCTCCAAGGATTCTATTTTTTATAAACACCCTCAATGTTAGAATTTGAAGAACGTGGAAACACTTTTCTTACCAATACACCTACTGAATATCCTCTTACACGACCAGGATGTTCGGGCTTTCCCAATGCTACAAATAAAATATCGTGCCTCCCAGTATTTGTAAATTCCCCCTGTGAGCTCTGCTCCTCAAGAGAGTCCTATATTAATTAATTGAACATTTCTGTAATTATTGAAATTATATGAAGAAATAGTGAACTTAAATAAATAAAATAGATATCTTACAATCCTCTCAGCTACGATTCTCGATTCTTCCAAAAGATATTGCCCTTTTTTTCCCATCCAAGCTCTCTTCCATTTTTAATGTCTATATGGAGGGGATGGAGGGGCCACCTCTTCAGAGCTTGAATTCTCAGTTCTTAGTTTTTGAAATTTTTCTGCCATAATTTGTTGTTCCAAAAATTCATACCCTCCACGAGATAAACTATGAGGATATACATTTTTAGATTGGATCTCCTGATGAGATTTCCTTGTTTGCTATAAATTAAGAATAAGAAATCATTAACTAAACATTAATAAGATCATTTATATAAGAAAGATTATAAATGTTTACATTGCCCTTACCAAAAATGACTCTTTTATTCTACTTTCAACAAATTGTCTCCATGTGTCTTTATCTATAAAAGGATATATACGACATGGATTGTCATGACTCCTATAACCAAAAATGAAATTAAATGATAGGGTTGATTTGAAATCCCTCCATCTCCTGGAAACCATCGATAAGAATTTCTTGCTGACTCCTCCAGAGTAAGAAATATCAAATGTCCTCTGATGAAGAAGAGGTTAAACATATTATATATACTAGAAACATTTAAAGAATAGTCAAACAATATCAAAAGATCTTACCAAAATCGTCTCCCACAACTGAGAGATTATCGCTTTATCCACACTTCTCTAGTCATTAACAAAATGATTATTTTTCTCTTAGCCTAAGTTTATACAAAACTCTTTAAATCTTTTGTATTTTGACCTCTAGAAATATCATCATCATCAAACTCAATGAGTATCCTCTAATCCTGCGTACGGGCAAGTGCTAATTTTGGTAAACGTGTGCACCCACGTTTACTAACTCTTGAACTCTTTTTCGTAATAGGAGGACATGAGGAAGATTGGGGAACATCAAGAGGATCATGTGAATGTTCCTCCTTAGAGGTATGACCAATATGCTGATCTCCAGAATCATGTGGTTGATCAACTAAATGATCTGTCATTATCCTTCAAATCAAAAAAAAATTAGTTCACAAATATACAAATTCAAATATTTTAATACTACTGTAATCATAAAATAGAAAATTGTACTAAGTTACGTAATAGTAAACATTATTAGTATGGTAATCATGTTAAATAATGGTAAAGATGGTAAAGATGGTCAAGATGGTAAATATGGTAAACATGGTAAACCTGGTAAACCTGGTAAAAATGGTAAAGTAATTATCACTGAACAAAAATAATAGATATATAATTCATGTAATGGTAAACATGATAAAGTAAACTAAAAAAACTTAAAACAAACAAAAACTTATACTTATTTTGTTTTAATACATGTTTTAATAAAGAAAAAACATATAATATCTAACATTTTATGAAAAAAATAAATGTAAAAAAGAAATAAACATATGTTACCTATAATTTTAGGAATGTACAAATGGATTATTTTCCCAAATTCCTTCATTGTGATCATTCCTTATGGCACAAAACATGTCTTCAACATTCTCATCATTATGTTCTGTTAATCTTTACATGGAAGTAGCGATCTCATATAAATCAGCATCTTCATTAAGTTCATCCTCACCAACATATTGTTTTTCCCTTGTAAAATAACAACCCACTTCATATCTGATTGATCTAATACATAGAAAATTTGTTTTTCATGTTTTTCCATTATAAAATAATCAGGTGTGTCTTCCAATCTATTCAGATTAGCAAGTGTCATTACAAATCCATCGTGTCTGACACTGTTGTTACTGATAAACCATTTACAGTTAAAAACAGGAACTTTAATTTTAAAGTAATCAACCTCTCATATGTCTTCAATCACTCCATAATATGCACTTGATGTAGAAATTGGGTTTTTGTCCTTAGCACTCGAAAAATGCATTGCTCCTACAAACACCAATACACCACTATTCTGAACTGCACTTCTATTGTCTTGAGCTTTCGTATGAAATGTATAGCCATTAATGTCATAACCGGACCATGTTATCACATTTAAACATGGACCACCCACTATCCATTTTAATGTCTCTGATACATCTAATCTACCAATCAAGGTCTTTTTAAACCATGAAAAAAATGTTTTGTTGTGATCATTCAAAATCCACATTTCTTTCTTCTTTGGATGACATTGATTCAACTCATTAATATGCAATGTGATATATAGTTGAGAATCAACTATGTTATTCAAGATGTATGATTGTAAATTCTTCATCTGTTCAGCTGAAAATGATTTGACTTTGAAGCCACAAATCCCCTTTCCCTCATTATTACCTCATTCATGGCGAGATGGAGGCAAACCTATGTGTTTTTCTACAGCCAAGTAGCTCGTACAAAACTCTGCAACCTCCTCAAAAATATACTTTTCAATAATAGAGGCTTCAGTCGATATGGATTCTTAACATACCCCTTCAATATTTTCATATACCTTTCAAAAGGATACATCCAAGGAAGATATATAGGTCCACAAAGCTTTATTTCTCAAACCATATGAATCATTAAATGCACCATTATATCAAAAAAAGTTGGTAGAAAATACATTTCCAATTGACAAATTATAAAAATTGCATCCTTTTCCAAAATTTTCAAAGCATTCACATCAATTGCCTTATTAAAAATTGAATTGAAAAAATAACACAACTTCATTATAGTCTTTCTGACAGAGATGGGCAATATTCAACGCAATTCAACTAGTAGAATTTGTTTCATCATGACATAACAGTCATGTGATTTCATACCTATCAAATTCAAGTCCTCCAAGGAGACAAAATTTTTTACATTTGAAGAATAACCTTGAGGCACTTTGATATCATGAAGACACTCACAAAATCTAATTTTCTCCATCTTCGATAATGTATGACAAGCCGGGGGAAGAAATGTTCGTCTTCCTTTAAGAGTGTGAGCTAACTCCAAATGTATTCCCATTGATAGTAAGTCTGATCTTGAATTCAAACCATATTTTGTATTTACTTTAATATCTAACACTGTTCCAAGCAAACAATCACAGATATTCTTCTCCACGTGCATGGCATCAATATTATGTTTAACTTAATGATATCTCCAATATGGTAGCTCAAAAAATATTGACCTTTTCTTCCAAATATTTCCATCATTACCAGATTTCCGTGTCTTTCCCAATGTCACATCAAGTTTTTTCACCCTCTCAAAATATAGATTAGGGGATAAAGGTTTTGGAGAAATATCAAATTATTGTGATCCATTGAATGCCTTTTTTAGTCTTTTATAATGGTGATCCATAGGCAAAAATTTTTTATGACCCATGTACACTGTTTTCCTCCCATGATTCAATTAACAATATGACGTCTGTTGTTCGGAAATTGGACATGCTTTATGCCCTTTAACACTGTATCTAGACAAATTTCCATATGCTAGGAAGTCATTTATAGTGAACAAAAGCACTACATGTAGTTGAAAATATTCCATTTTATAAGAATCATACACTCTAATACCATCAGCCCATAAAAGATTCAAATCATCAATCAACAGTGACAAGTAAACATCAATATCATTGCCAGGTTGCTTCAGACTAGAGATCATTATACTCATCATGACATATTTGCGCTTTATACAAAATTCAGGAGAGAGGTTGTAAATTACCAATAAAACAGTCCATGAACTATGAGTGCTACTAAGGGTTCAGTATGGATTCATTCCATCTATGCACAACCCTATTCTGAGATTTCTAATTTCATTTCCAAATGTAGAATACTGCTTATCAATTTTCTTCCATTTTAGGCAATCAGCTGGATGACATATTTTTCTATCAAATAACCACTCATCTCCATTCCATATTAACCTTTTTGAATCATGTGAATTAGTAAATAAACATTTGAAATGATGAATTATAGGAAGATACCAAAATACCTTTGAATGGATCTTTGTAATCTCTACATCAGCATGTGATTTTTCATTCACCTTATACCATGATGTCCCACATTAAGGACACTTTGACAAAAATTCATATTCATTCCTATATATAATACAGTCATTCAGACATGCATGTATTTTCTTGTATCCAAATCCCATCGTGCATAATATTTTCTTGGACTTATAATGTGAATCTAGAAGATCATAATCTTTTGGAAGAATGTATTTCATCAATTGTAGTAGCTCGGTAAAACTTCTGTCACTCCATCCATGTTTTTACTTTAGGTTAATCAATCTTAACACCACTAACAAAACTGTAAAATATGTACAACCAGGATATAATGGTTTTTTAGCATCACCATATAGACGCGCAACTGTCGGTTCTATCTCAATTTGTTCTACTACAATATCGAGAATCATTTCTTCAATTCCATCGGAGTTACAATCTTGCGAATCATCATCATCAGTGACATTCCGTCCAGTTTCACCATACCAAATCCAAGGACTATAACTTAGATTAAAACCATGACAAATCAGATGATCTTTTATCTCTCTACTTTTCAACTTCTTCATTTTCAAACATTTCAGGTATGGACAGAAATAAATGTCACTACTTGGAACATTTCGTTTAGAAAATTCCAAAAAGGCATCAACACCTTCCTCATATTCATTGCTCATTCAATGTGTCGTAATGCAATTTCCACTCATTATTACCTATAAAAAATATCAAAATTATACATCTTTTTAAGATAAGACAAATATATGTTTATATGAAAAAAATCATAATTTGAATGTAAAACAATTTTTAAATATAAAAAAAATCTATGCATATTTAAAAAAATATGCTTGAATATAATTTTAAAAAAGAAAATATAGTTAGATATACCAGTTTTAAATTCCATTGAATCAAAAAAACCATGGGGCCTCTAATGGTTGATAGAAAATTGGATAAAATGGAGTAAACCTGAGAATGAAATAAAATTTAAAATAAAAACTCAAATGGAGAAAATCACAAAGTAAATACAATCATCACGGCACAATGGGGTCAGGATAACTACGCATATTTGAAAACCACGACATGGTCTCCCCCATAACCCATAATTTTCTCAAAGTTGATGACTGGTCAAAATATATATAACCAAATAGAATCATAATGCAACACTAATATCCATGAAACAATACAACCATCACTTTATAATCTTACAAAGCACAATGCAGTAGTCAGTCCCAACTAAAACTTATCCCCCACCCCCTTGGACACCCCCTGGACACCACCACCCCCTTGAACAACCCCCCCCACCCCCTGGACACCACCCCCACCCCCTTGGACACCCCTTGGACACCACCACACCCTTGGACAGCCCCCCACCCCTCCTGGACACCACCAACCACCTCCTACCCCCTTGGACAACCCCCTAGACACCAGCCAACCCTCTGGACAGTCCCCCCCAAACAACCCCCAAACCCCCTGGACAGGCCCCCACCCCCTTGGATAGCCCCCACCCCCTTAGACACCCCCACCCCCTTAGACCCCCCTGCCCACACACACCCCTCGACTACCCCCCCCCCCTCCATGGACACCCTGGACACCCCCAACCCTCTAGACAGCCCCCCGAACCCTCTGAACACCACCCCAACCCCCTTGGACACCCCTCGGACACCACCACCCCCTTGGACAACCCCACCCCTCTGGACAGTCCCCCACCCCCTGGACAACCCCCACCCATCTAGACAACACCCCCACCCCTCTAGACAGCACCCCCACCCCTCCTGGACACCAAACCCCACCACCTCCCCCTTGGACACCCCCTGGACAACCCCCAACCCTCTAGAAAGCCCCCCAACCCTCTGGACAACCCCCACCTCATAGAAATCCCCCACCCTCTAGACAGCACCCCCACCCCTCCTAAACACCACCCCACCCCTACCCCCTTGGACACCCCCAACCCTCTGGACAACCCCCACCCCCCAGGACAACCCCCAAACCCTCTGGATAGGACCCCACCCCCTTGGACAGCCCCCACCCACCCCCTTGGACATCCCCCACCCCCTTCGACAATCCCCACCCCCTTGGACCCCCCCCCCCCCCCCACACCCCTGGACTGTCCACCCCCCACCTCCATGGACACCCTAGACACCCTAACCCTCTGGAAAGCCCCCTGAACCCTCTGAACACCACCCCCACCCCCTTGGACCCCCTGGACACCACCACCCCCTTGGATAGCCCCCACCCCTCTAGATAGCCCCCCACCTCTGGATATCCCCCACCCTTCTAAACATCACCCCCACCCCCTGGACACCACCCCACCCCTACCCTTTGGACACCCCAACCATTTGGACAACCCCAACCCCCTGAACAGCCCCCCAAACCCTCTGGACATGCCCCACCCCTTGGAAAGCCCCCCCCCCCCCCCACCCACCCCCTTGGACAGCCCCCCAGACCCTTCGACACCCCCACCCCCTTGGACCCCCCACCTCCATGGACACCCTGTACAACCCCCAACCCTCTGGACAGCCCCCAACCCCTAGACATCCACCAACCCCCTGGACATCCACCAACCCACTTGATAGCCCGCTAGAACCATGAGATTTTAACCTCAAGCTAATAGTTTTGGCATATCTAGGGATTTTAACCTCAAGCTACTAGTTTTAGTATCATGCCATTATTCAATATGAGAACCATGAACTGTATCTCCTACTAGTCTAAAATTCTCTATTGTGCAATGAATCTATTTTTAATAGCATATTAAGACTTATAATAGTCCATGAAAATAAGCGACGTAAATAGATTATGGAACTACAAATAGTGATACCCAAAATAGAAACAACCAAGGATCCAAAACAAACATTTCAACATGAAAAACCATATATACTTATAAAATAAATCACACTAGTACATGGAATGGGTGTATCACAATGATTTACATATAAATTGCAGTAATATAGGTGAATGAGATCATTAGTTGTCAATGAAAAAAATTACCATCAATGTCGGGCATCCGTGAAACAAAAACAAATGAAATAGAATTAGGTGAGTCTTACGTGAATATTATGAGTCGATCTAATAGATCTGGTAATAATAAATAATATTATGATGGAAAAACGAGGTAAGAGGGTTCGAAATCGAATAATCACACCTAGTTTAAACAAAAAAATTGCAAAACATAAATATAGACTATCCGAAAAAAAATGAATGAAATAAAGTCATGGGAGGCTTACCTGAGTGTTGCAAGTGGTGATGATAGATCTGAGGAGAGTAAATATGATAAACAATGATGGAAAAATGAGTTTAATGAAACGAGATCGAAGAGTTGATTAGGGTTTTCCTCACGAGAGAGACGAGTCGCCGGTCTGTTGATCGAAAAATCATAAATGACAACCCCTGGGGCGTGTTAATTTTTTAAATGTTTTATAAAGTCAGTTATTCAATAAAAGACGTTATAAAATATTTTTATTACATTTATAACATCGGTTATTATAATAACTGACGTTATAAATGTATCAGATAACAAAGTTTTTACGTCGATTATTTTATAACTGACGTAAAAAAAGTCGTGTGTTGGTTTTTTATGTCGGTTATTTTATAACTGATGTAAAAATTGCAGGGTGTTGGTTTTTTACATCGGTTATAATATAAATGATGTGAAAAATTGAGCGAGTTGGGTTTTTTACGTCGATTATTTGATAATCGACGTCAAAAAGGCCTCAGATGATGCCTTTTTTACGTTAGTTATTTTATAATCGATGTAAAAAATTCATAGATACCTTGTTTTTTACGTAGGTTATTTGATAACCGACGTAAAAAATTTACTATCCATATTTTTTTTAAGTCGGTTATATAATAACCGATGTAAAATACCACGTATCACATATTTTCACATCGGTTATATATAATCGACGTAAAAAATGGTGATGTTAAAAATGTTTTCTGCACAAGTGTGTCTTCCATGACTAATCTGAAGATAGAGTTCCAACAATAGCTTTCACCTATATTCACTTGGGAGGGAGGACCCCAAGAAGTTAAGTTCTAGATCGATTTAGTCTAGATGATTTTCAAGAATCATGAGACACATGTAGATAGAAGGATGAATCTTATTTCTTACATGATTTATGAACTAGAAAATTATTTATGGGAAATTTTAGATCATGCGAGTTAGTAAGAGGAGTTATACTAGAAGTAATTCATGTAAATGTTTCTGATACAATTATATCTTGACACATTGAGGGATGATAAGGATCATGAGTTTAGGAATCTTATACAGGAGGGAATATCAGTGATAGATGAATTCAGATTCTTGACCGACCTGTGACCCTTTACATCATCTTTGGTAGCTGATGAGATCTCCATGGTGAGATTTTTTCAATATGGGTTTCAATATGACATCACATCTAAGGTGAAATTATTTCACTTGAGAATCCTTACCGTTGTGATGAATTGGGATATCATCACATAATATAATCTAAGAGACACCCAGAGTGGTGGTCATAAAATATTAGTAGTGCGATCCTAGAACACATCTTCTGGTGGAAAGAACTATCACAAAATCTATTTCCTCTGGGGTTGTATTGAGAAGAGTAGACGAGGGAGTGGAGTTTTACCATAGGATCATGTTTCAGTTAAATGATTTCTATATAGAAGGTTGGGAAATAAGTTCATATAGTGTCCTCACCCTAGTGTGGAGTTCTATGCCTGCTATAGGTTGGAACATATTAAGAATATTTTAAGGAAATTTTCATAATAGTCTAGTGGCATGGGATTGGGATAGGAACTTGAGTCTTATAGGTGCTCAACTACCCTTTAATAGACTAGTTGCTGTAGTTCCACTGGTTTTTCAAGACAAGGTAGGGGATGCGGTACCCCAATAAAGGAGAAGTAGTACCACTCAAAGAGAACATCATAGGGGATACAAACCAGATACCTAGAAAATGGGGAAAACAACTTCATGTTATAAAGTATTCTATAACCAATTTTGATACAAGAAATTCTATCGTCAGAGTTATGATTCTTATATCATGTAATTTAGTTTGTATTTTGTTTGATAGAGAAGCATGTCTTTCCTTTTTATATTATCTTTTTTAAAATGTTTTGGTTTTGTATATAGATAGCATATATTTGGTCATTACCATTGAAACACTGTTGTGAGTGCGGTTAATGGGTATTAAGTGATACAAGTTGTGTTATCTATAAATTTATTGTCATCGTTTCCTTTTGGAAATTTTTGAGCAAGAAATGATAAGAATAGATTTGATTCTTGGTATTGATTGGAAAGTTCAATAAGAGTCTCATATCTACTATTATCATATGATATATAACATTCTATCTCTATACAGGGAAAAATATACTCACTAAGATGAGTGGGGTATTCATGCTAGACATGCAGGACCAATTCAGTGCAGATTGATTATCTCATTAATTAGATTGTAAGACTTTTTTTGGATGATGGAGAAATGTATTTGGATAATTTTTCTCCACTGGTGGTTGATTTTAATATTAATTTCTTAAAGATTTATCTTTCTTACCAATTGATTATGAGATCAATTTCATGATCGAGTTAGTTCATAGAGATAATCTAGTTTTTATCCAACCTTATAGAATTGCACTAGCAGAGCTCTGTGAGTTCAAAGTTCAGCTGGATGTCCTGGAAGCAAAGGGATTCATACAACCTAGTACATCGCCATGGGGTTTTTCAATGTTTTTATCCAAGAAAGAAGATGTAAATTTTTTTTATGTGTGAATTATCCGAGATTGAACCTGATGATAGTTAAGAACCGGTATCCCCTTATATACGTTGATGATATCTTGAATCTGTTGAGAGGTTATAGGTTTTTTATAAGATTAAATTGAGGTTAGGGTGAATCTAGTTGAGGGTGAAACCATTATACATATCTTTTACTACTTTAAAGACCATGTTACGATTATATGAGTTTATAGTGAAGTCAATTGGACTAACAAACGCACCAGTAGTATTCATGGCCTTGATAAACTGAATCTTTCATCCTTTCCTGGATCAGTTTTTTTGTAGTTTTTTATTTTATCATAATTTACTCTCGGTCTATATCTGATCATTCCCAATATATTAACATCATATTGAGTACAGTGGGAGAGCATCAACATTATTTCATGTTATCTAAATGCAGTTTTTGGATTTGTAGAGAGCACTTTTCATGTCATGTTATCTGAGAGTCTAGAGTGTTAGTGGACCCAGAGACGGTTATAGTCATAGTATCATATGATAGTCTAAATAATATCTTCTAGATTTATTTTTTTTTATTTAAAAAGTTTATTACTGGTGCTTCATCTAGGACTTCTCCTATCTGGAAACACCAATGTCTGGGATGATAATAAAAGGGGTGATGTTTTTTTGTTAGATACTTGAAAGAAAATTTCAAATATTTAAAGATCATGTTGACCTTGGTACATATCTTTATGCTAACTATGACAGTTAATACATATAATGTGTACTATGAAGCATACATAGTTAAAATTAGAGTAGTTATCATGTATAAAGTTAGAGTGGTTTCTTGTAGATCCATAAATTTGAGACCACATGAGAGGAATTAACCTACAAAAGGTTTGGAATTGGGTACAGTGGTACGCACCATGAGGTGCTGGAGACACAATCTTTTGGGAGAGAGATTTTTGGTGTAAATGAACCCCAAGATACTCAAGTACATTTTTTCTTAGTGAGACATGAACCTTCAATAGAGAAGGTGGGTCAAGTATCTGTAGTACTTCAACTTTGAGCTTGCTTTCATACCAAGTAAGGTAAACCTCATTACCGATGATTTGATATGAAAGAAGCATACAAAGGTAGTGTGCTAATATTGTGATGAATGGAAGCTGATGACACTCGTAGATATGCATCTTGATGTTTATGAGTCCTAGGGATGAGTAGCTCTTACTTTGACATTTTTTATACTTTTTCTCCTAGATTGGATCAAGAAAGATAAGATATCTCATCCAAAGGTCTTAGATTTGAGGGATAACATGTATGGAGGGGAACCACCACTAGGATGATATCTTGGAAGTGATGATATTATTATTATCCATTACTGGGTATGGGTTCCTATGAGATTAAATTATGAGATAATTATAGAGTTTCGTGATTTTATATGGGTGGCTGATCATTCCCTGAAAAAGATGTATCATGATATCCACCAATAATTCTGGTGGATGGGGTTGAAAAAGGCATAGAGGGGTTTATGATGAGATGTTTCTCCTATCAACATGTGAAGGTTGAGAATAAGAGGAATTTTTCCCTATTTCAGCCTCTACCCATTCCATAGAGGAAATTGGATGATGTCATTAGGTATTTTTGGATAGGATTACCCAGGACACCTCACAAGAATGATACAGTGTGGTTGATTATGGATCAAATGATGAAGGTATCCCACTTCTTTACTTTCAGTGAGACCTACAACATTTTTTCTAGGTTCCCTTTATATTCATGAGATAGTTCGGTACCACAGTCTTCCAAGGAGAATTGTTTCAGATCAAGATCCTCATTTAACTTCAAGGTTTTGGAAAAGTTTACAAAATGCCTTAGGATCATAGGTTCTTCTAAGTATAGACTACCATCATCAAACTGATGGAAAATGTAACTGAATATTTAGATTCTAGAGGATATGTTATGAGCCTGTGTTTTAAATTTTTTTAGTTCAGGGGAATAACATTTGGTACACATGGATTTTTTCTATAATAACAAATTCCAAACATCAATCCAAATGGCCCCTTTTAAGGAATTGTATGGAATTCCCTATTGTTCCCCTATTTTCTAGATAGATTTAGTTGATTTATCACTTTTAGGGCCTAGTATCATCTAATATATGACCGAGTAGGTTCAATTAATCAAAAATTGGTTGGTGACCACACATAGTCACCAAAAATAATGCATATTCCATTAGATATAGCCATGAGGATAGTCTAAAATCTCTGTCCATTAGAATAATGTTTGGGACTTCCACCATATTACAGTGCCACGTATGAAGTATTCCATGTGTCACAGTTTTAGAGATATCATCCTGACCCTTCTCACATAAAATAAATTGATGATGTCATGCTAGATTTTGATGCATAATTTGAGGAGCATATGATTTGTATCATTGACTGTAGTGAGAATAATATCTAGGGAAATAAGTTTCATTGACATGATTGAAATAGAAGTATGGGAATGTTTAAGAGGATACTTGGGAGATTGATTCTGATATTTGATCATAATGGATAGAATGTTTTGTTAATACCCCACAATGATGTTAGGAGCAGCTCAAGGATAAGCTGTTATATAGTGGGGAGGTTACAAGATACCATATTTTCTAGGTACAGCTCTTTTTATGTTTTTTAAACCTCTTTGAGTTCAGTTTGTTTTGGTTTAAATACTGTTTTTCAATCCATGATATTTTTATGAAGGTTTTATTTATGTACTGTAGTGATATAGGAATTATTAATAGGAGAGATAAATTTCAGGTTGTAGAATGAATTCATGATGTGAATTTTTTGGGCCAACCCTTGGATCCATACAACATGTGAATGGTTTTGAGAAAGACATGAATCTAAAATACATGTTGGGTGATGGTTTCATAATTTGAAATTTATATCTTCTATATTTTTAATCTAAGGAAATAGTTTTATTTATTTAAAGGGGAATCATGGAATTCACAATATGAATCCTATTCATGCGGTGAATATGTCACATCCATCCTTAAACAAACCCTTTGTTGTCATTTTTTTGGGGATTGTGTAACCTTTTATCCGAAATAAAACCTCCTATTAATAATATATACATTTATATTTAATCCATAAGAAATTCCATGTTAGATTTAGGTGTTCCAATCCTATATTTGTAAGGTAATCCTTTAGGTTCTTCTTTCCCTTCTTGATCTTTTGTTAATAAAATTACATATTCTCATTGAAGGAAAAAAGGAAGCTGATTACTACTATGGATGTGAGGTTTTTTCTTCATATTTTCTTTATTTGAGGGGGGTGGTCTAAATAGAATCCCTAATGATTATACCTATTCTCTTTATATGTGAATAGAGAGCATTCCCACGAGAACACCATGCAGATAACCATTTTATTCTGGTAATCCATTTGTTTAATGAGATACCCCTATAAATACCTCCAAATAGATCCTATCAGGTCCATTAGTGTTGATACTGAAACTTGCATCCACTCGATATGCATTATCGACTTTCACATTGTTGAAACATGGTCAGTTTTAAATTAGATCCCAAAGATGATTTAGTATTTTTTTTGATTACTGGCTTAACTTAAGAATTAAAATAACTTCTGTGTTCTTGTGGTTACTAGATATAGAACCATCTTGTCTAAAATGAATTGATTGGTATGCTAATAAACATAGGGATTAGATCCTAATGAAATCTTTTTAATATAACAATGATGATAATATGGAACCTGAATTAGTTAAATATATTTGGATAAACAAATGATAATTTGATAAATTGTTCATTGTTTTTTATGATTATATATAGGGTATGTGTATTGTTGGTTGTTTCATTTTCTTTCATAGATTTTGGGTTTATATAAAACTATTGTGGTTGATGACTAAGGGTGGGATTCTTAGGGGTATTTTGAGTTTCTCTTGATAATACTAATGATTATATTGATGCCTTAGGGATATGTGAAAGATTTTTCATACCACCTATGGGAAAGATGCATTTGTACTTGATCCCTGATGGTGTATTATATAACAATATTGGATTTCTAAGGACCATATTTACAATCATTGGATTCCTAAGGGTGAGATTTTGGATAGCCTACTGGAATAGTCCATTTGTTATAAGAAGTTTTGTGCAATTCATCCTTGGTAGGGGAATTTTTCATGAATTTGTTGATCTTTTCTGATGCAGGAGGAACCTTACCTTGATAGAGATATCTCATAGGGCTCCAAATAAGATTGGTGTGGCCTTAGGTGTCACCCCGAAAGATGAGGGTCTATAGGTTTATTTTATGTGCATTATTAATTTAAAAATTTATTACCCAGATTATGTTTTTATTGCATTCACTAAATTTTTCAGACTAGATTTATTTTAATGTGGTGGTGTCGACCTATTGATCTATAATCACTTACTAGAAAATAAAATGTTTGGTAACCAGATAAATTTTATGGATGTGGGTTTGGACAAGGGAAATGGGCCCTTTTATTGATTTTTAGATTGCTGGATGGGTTGGAGCTTGGTAATGGGACTGACATGGGAATCGGGACTGGGGTCTTTATAGTTTTTTTAATTGAGTTTTCTTATATCTATATCTCTATGGATTTAATATTTTCATTTAGTTACATTCATCTTTCCATTTCATTATTCATTTATTATTTGGATTTTTTCTGCATTCCCATTATTATAATTGGTTTCTTATTTATTTATTCATATTTTTTCCACTATTTATGATACTCCACTTATATTTTCAGTTTTCAACACAACTCTGTAACCAAGGGTGTATTTTCCCCACTATTTTCATAACACACTCACTTCTATTCAGAACACTCTAGGGTATTGGGTGGTATGACTAAGGTCACATTTCCAAACAAGTTTAGTCATGTGAGAGAATACCAAGGTCAAGGATGTTGTATTAATATTAAAAAAATCACTTTAAATAATTCCAACCACATCATGTGTGCAATTGGTATATGGTCGACTCCCACATTCCATAAATAAATTATGTACCATTTTCCTAATTTTTGAAAATAATCCATGATCATTTTCTTGTTTTTGTATATATAATGCACATTTTGATCTAAAAAGGTGTTGTTATATTAAAAGCTATAACTTTGAGTCATTTTTACCACATCATGTGTTGGGTTGATGTTTGATTGATCACTACATGGAAAAAATGAATTAAATATCATTGTCCTATATTTTGAAAATAATCAGATCTCATTTTCTCAGTGTTTAAAAATGTGACATGTGTTTTAAACTAAAATGGAACTTTTGTTTTTAAAACTTGAATTTTGAGTCATACTATCTAGATTATATGTTAGATTTATGTGTGTTCAATTATTATATGTAAAAAATTAATTATGGGTCATTTTCCTATATTTATAAAACAATCCAATATTTATTTCTCATTTTTGGATATGTGATGCATCTTTTCTACTAAAATGGAACTTTTCTTTTGAGAACACACATTTTAAGAAATACAGACCATTTCATGTGTTTTATTGATGTGATATCTATTCCTATATGTCGAAAATAAATTAGGTATGTTTTATCTAATGTTTCAAAATAATCTAATCTCATTTTCTTGGTTTTGGATATGTTACATGTGTTTTGAACTAAAATGACCCATTTATATTGAAGTAAAAAAATGAAAATGATGAGGCTATGAGCATGGAAGTAAATTTAATATTAGTTGGTAATATATCTTTATATATTTTGTTATAAGGATCCTTAACCCATTTCATAATCTCCATTATCTTAGTTCCATCCTCAAAGTCCAATCTCTTATAAGAACAATAAGCTTGATACATGTTACTAGCTATACTAGAATCCATAGAGGGTAACACTCCATTATAATTATCCTTGAGAAATAGGTCAATATTAATATATAAGAATTATGATACTAATTGTTCACATCCCAAATGTATCACTAGGGTTATATCCTATACTTGATCACAAACATTATAGGTAGCCTCAACTTTACGTCGTAAAATATTCTGACACCATGTACTCTTCCCACTCATCTCTGAATAGATTTTATTATTATTTTAAGTATGTATATTATTTTCAATATTGTTAGTACTGAGAAAATTTATACAAAAAAACTATAAAAAAATATTTAAAATGAAATTTTAATTACCTTATAAAATTACATGTTCTGGCATGCAACTATTTTGATGGTATATGATATATTTAATAAATTTTAAAATGTAATATCCTCCATCATTATCATTATTTTTCATCAGAGTCTTCTGAAACATTTATAAAATAAGTCAATTATTTTAAAATATGTTTTCATAATTAAATATTACAATATATACCTTCATTTTTTTACATTTGAATAAATTCATAGACCTCTTTTGTGTAGTCACTGACCACATACCATGATTTAGCTGATATTTATAAATCACCATATCATAAAATATATTCATGTTATAACACAAACTAAAACATCTAATTTGAATTTTATATGTACAATTTTTATTTTTCTGTAGTAACAATTCACAATAGACATCATGTGTAGTCAGTTTGATCGAAATTCATGCACTGTATCCTAAAAATAAACATTTGGTGTATTCAAATTGATTGTGATGAGTAACCATTGATTCAAAAATAAAAAAAACAAATTGGTATTGAAAAAAAAGATTAATATATTTTATATGATCATATTTTATAATTTTACCCATGTATTTTATGAATTAAGAAGAGTCCATCATCAATTATTTTATTTTCAAATTCCTTTCTTGTTTTATGTTTTTTCTTTTCAATTTATTCAATTCCAAAAAATGTTTTTGCATAGAAATTATAGAGGGATTAACGAGTCCAAACATTTATTCTTAATAATTTCCATTCATATAGAATATATATATATATATGTATGTAGAAAATATTAATAGTTACTAACTATAAGAAACACAAGAGATCATTTTTTAAACAGAAAAATTATGAAAATGTACCTTATTTATATATTCACAACTGAGACTCCCAACCACTCCATCATGATAATTCCTTTTATACTCCTCATACCAACCGTGTTTTTAATGATATCTATAAATATTTATTCTTCATATTAAATTTTGGATATATTTACATCTTTGAATGTTTTATCTTCATGAACATGTAATATTAATATATGAGGTAATGGAATTGGCAGGGTGAAGGTGCTCTTAGAAGTTCATTTTTTTCGTGGTTGATTAACTAGATTTTCTCTATCTGACCCTCTATTTACCCTTCATTTTATCCATCTATAATACCATTCCGAATTTCAAACATTTTTTCATCAGATATTAATGTTGTTTATTTTCAAAAAAAATTGTTAAGGATATAAAAAATATATATTTAAAATATTAGATGGCCATTATGTGAAAGATCTAATAGAATCATCATCTATAGTAATATAAATATCATCAATAAGAATAGTAAAAACTATACTCATCTAATGATTTACTTCTACCCCCACTCTCAGATGATGTATTAGGAGTTTTTTTATTTTGTATAATACCACCTAGGATATTTCACACCGTACACCTCATAAAAAGGTGATTCATGGGTGTTGGTAGATATTAAGCACATAAAATATCACCCAATATAATTTTAGTAATATAAAATTATCATAAATTTTTTGTTCACATTTAGTAGAAAGTATAATAAAAAAATTGATTTCCTTGGGTAAGGTAGGCAGTTGAGGGGAATTGATTACCTCAAATCTAGTGGAATTATTTAGATGTTCACACACTAATCATTTTACACTATAAGTTTGATTTGATCCTTTCATATATATTGTATTTAATAACTAAAAAAGAAAATAACATATTTTAAATCATCTATCTAGGAATGAATGCCTTTCATAATATCATATGTATCTCATTGTTACTTTTTCATCTCCAAATATGTTTGAGGTGATACTCTAAAACCTTCACCTAAAACATGGATATATTATTTTGTCTACATAAAATCTAATAAAAGTATTTTTTCTTTAGGTATAGTCAATACTGATTTTTGTACTTAAAATATATAAGAATATATGTTCATATATATGCACATTTATGTAATACTACTATAAATCATCAAGAATTGATATTATGTTATACTTTCACATGATTCTCATACTATTTACATGTTTTCATCAACTATTTTACCCTCTTTATTTATGCGGGCCTCCTTTCATACCACAAGAAATGGGATGGATGTGGAATCAGATTTTGATTCATCAATCTGCATATAGAAAAAATATTATATATTATTTCATATCACATGAAAAATTTGTTAGTGATTTAATATATATTCCATTTTCTTCTTTAGTGAAACATACCCCATCCTTATAATATAGTAGGGGTACATGGGTTTAGATACATGCTTCTTTTTTTTAGAACTCCTTTTCTATTTCACTGATAAAATTTTTAGTATAAAAGTGGATAAAATAAATATTTAAAAATAAAATATGAATGATTAAAATGAACTTGAAATGATTCATCATCATGGTGAATAATGAAATATTTTCATGTTTCCTATTTTATAATTTGTACATACATTTCTGGTGGATGGGGGTTTACTTTCCCCTCATCATCTCTGAGATAATTCTTTTTAGGAAGTGTCGAGAAGCCTTTATGAGCTTTTCATGTGACCATTAATACATATTCCTTATGTAAATAATCTACAATAAACAAAATATATAATGAATAATAAAAATTAAATTAATATTTCATTTTATAACTTCTTGGTAAAATAGATAAATTATATCATAACATTTCCCTAATATCTTCCCATATAATTGTCTTCAATAAAGACACACAATTTTTCCATGTATTTATATCAATTTGCATATTCATTCATATTGTGAACCCAATATAACTAGTGAATGTTGACATGTTGGGGTTACTAGGTTGGATACATTGATTCCATACAACCTCAAATTTTATACATTTAATTATTGCCCAAAAGAATTATTGAACTTGGTGAACCTATGTAGTTATTTTTTTAATCAGCATGTTGGTGATCCCATAATAATTATGTAGTTTTAGAATCAATTGTGTTTTCTTTATCAGTATTGATAACATCATAATGTGGATAAGTCATTATTTTCATGAGTAGTCAAAATTTAATTTAGATTACATAAATGTGGTAGAGAACACATTATATTATGAGTATTATAATAGTTTATTAAAAGAAACATTATAATACTCCATGAATTATATTTTCTTATTTATTGTTTGAATTTATTTGAATCCTTTATCAAGTATCCAAATCACCTCTTTGTGATCCCTAAAAAACAATTCATTTTCTACATTGGGACTTCCATAAAATGATTTTGATATCCTAATGAAAGGGTCAAACTCAAATGATTTTCTATCTAACCCTATATGTTTTAGACACCAATAGGATAATTAACCAATTCTTGTTAGCTGGATCTAAGACCTAAAATATATTCACTTCTTTTGATTCTATTATGAACGATTCATCCTTATACCCTTCCATATTAAAATTCATCTTCATAAAGCCCAATTCAATGACTTTCACTTCACTCATGTTGTCAACCCATTTTCAAGGGAAAATAAACTCATGAAATGTTTTATAATATTACTCATATATATATTCAATAATAATTAACTATGACATATTCACATATATTAAACTTCTATCCTTGGAACCAGATACGTGCATCGCTTCTACCAAAAGCATAAATACACTATTTTTCATCTTAATTAGTTTATCTTGTTCTTTTATATAGACCATATAATAATTAATTAGAAAATGAGTATAAGATATAAAATTTAATTTTATTCCCCTAGCTTGGAATCAAAGTTGTGTAGCGATTGAATTAATATTTTCATAAAAATACCTTTAAATATGATCTCATAACCATCCTATAAACTATTTATTATGTTTATTTGATATACTTAATTTTTCCATTAATAGATCTATATAACTAAGAATTACATTTTTTGATTTAAATTATATATACACCTTTTCACTATTATATAAAATATAAATGTGATACTTCACCCACTCTATGATGATAATTGTAACAACATCACTTCTGGAAATACCTTCACCCATGAGGAATTAATTGTGGTGTAATTTTGGGAGCTTGATTCTATCAACATATGATAGGTAATCAGTAAAAAAATTCAACTGGTTCTTTTACAATATATCATTCTTCAATACTACCTTCTAGATGACTTCGATTATTGGAGTGCCCTTTCAAAATCATTATATATCATTCATCAGGGTATATCTATCAATAATAGACATTTTGATATAATTGAATCTCTCTAAACAAGTAAACCATCAAGTGGGAAATTATACCAAAGAATGATGGTAGGAATAACATCCTTAATTCATATAATATGATTGAAATATCCTTGTTAATGATTGGAAACTACACTAGATCTATAAATTTACTATATATGAATTTGAAAAAGAATAAATGTATGGTTAATTTTCATCATACATTTTGGGTTATGATGAAATGTAAAGCAACATGCATCAAATATTACATAAAAACATGACAGCGGTGTGATTTTAGACATTGTTACTTCAAATTAGTCATTAATATGAAATTCTTCATATTTGATGAATACCCTTCTAATGATGTATATATTATTGTGATGATAATAATTTTAAAATTTTCTTTTCTAGGTAGAGTGTAAAATACTAGGAAAAATTCACCTTTCACCCTTCACCAATGAAAAATCATTCTTTATCTACATGTCAATCATGTCTAACCTAGCCTTGATTCTATCTTTGTTTTGAAAAAAAATTATTAATGTTCTAATAACACCATCATAAACATTTTTTCTACATTAATGAAATCATAAAAATTTATGATATATAAAAAATTTCATTATGGTAATTAAAATAAAATTGATCTTTTTTCCGATGAGATTATATATGGTTTTTTGAAAATGAATTACTAAAAATAAATTCAATATATTTTAATTTATTGAAAATTTGATCAACCATCAGTGAGACAGGTTGATGTAGCTTTTTCTGTATTTCTAGAAAATGTGGATTGGTATTTATCTAACCAGGGTAAAAAATTACAATGTCTTAAGGACATTGTTTTTGAGGAATTTTAAACCTGATTGTGTAGCTTTATTACAAATAGGGAACCCTAAAATTATTTTAATTATATATAATAATAAATTTCCACAAGCAGTAATGTCATTCATCATCCCATATAACATGGCTCTTAATGTTAATTATTCAATTTTATGATCATTAAACAATTTAACCCATGTATCCCACATCAATTTTAGATCTTTGATCATTGGATCCAAATTTACAATAATATCTTTATAGGTTATTTTGGTCTAGATATAAATAGATACAACATAATGAATTTTTGATTTATTCATAACAATGGTGGAAGGATATAATTTAATAGCATAACCAACCATGTACATTGATTACTACTCTTTACATCAATAATATTTATTTCATCTATATATGATAAAAAACAATGGTTCCTAAAATCATTTCCAAATTGAAGATACTAATAATCAACTTTATTCTATTGAGGAGAGTTGTTTGGGTGATGTAGTTTCCCATATTCAATTCTTATATCCATGTTCCTTGTAAAATTTCAATTGGTTTCGTGACATCCATATTATCATCCAAACCTTTTAATCATAGAAAATTACCACAAAACTTTTGATGGACTTTTTTTATGTAAGATATCATGTTTTCAAGTAAGAAATTTCTAGAGGAAAACGAATCTTTAGTTACTAGTTGGGTTAATTTTTTATCAGAGTCCTAAAATGTAAATTTGAAGGTTTGGATGCCTATAAATAATGTTTTTAGATGTGGTCTGAGGCATGAAAATTATTTTGGGGGTTTCAAGAGTGTTATGGGGGTTTGGGTCCTAAAGTTGGTGTTTTTCAAAAAGAAATCATAGGGTACATATTTGGTGTTAACAATGAGACCTAACCATGAGGCCCAATTTTTAAGGGACATGGGATAGGAAAACAATTTGGAAGTTTAGGGAAAAACATGTGTTTTGGTGTAGAGGTGAATAGGGACTCACACAATTGGTTCATGGTTATTCAAACTGTGTACTACAATCATGTAAGAGATGGGTGTTTTGACCATGAATCTTACATGGTTAACACATGGTTTTCCTAACTGTATAGCCTAATTGCACACCACATAAAAAGAAATAAATTCCCATTTAACCCCTTCAACCCTTAAGGTGTTTTAGCACTCTTTTCCACCTCATTTCACCCAACAGTACCCCCATGCACACCCTACTCTTCCTACTTTCATCCATAGGAGATCTCCCTTATTCTTTCTCTGAATCTAATGTTATCTGATGCATTAGAATCATTAAGGAAAACCTTCAACTCAGTTTTCCTCTATTTGGTTTTAGTAAATTTTCCTATAAGTTTTCCATCTCTAGTTAGGGTTTTCAATCCAAATTCCATCATATCATGGTGGAATTAGATACTGTTGATAGATCACTCTCTCTACCTAGGATGAGGATAACCCGAGATGATATTTTCACTTTTCCACGTACTGTTTCATCGAGGTATGTTACTATAAGGAATTTATAAATCATTAATGCTTTAAATTAAACTATTATGGAGGTTTGATACACCATTTCTTAGGACTTATTATCAATTTTATATTGAGGATGTGTCACGAGTCATTGGAAAGTGTTAGGTCATGTTTCTAGAATGATGACATCGACTAGTGAGGTTTATGGAGTTATGCCTTCTTAAATATTTTTTTTATTGTTTTGTATTTTTGATTATTAATTAATTAGTCATAATGTATTATAATTAAATAAAATATGATGGTTTTGTGTGAGATAGGATATAGTCCATGTAAACTATAGAATCCCCTTAGAAAATAAATAGAAATATTTTTAAAGATAGGTGGTTTATCATACCTACCATTTTAGAATTTCTACATATTTATGGTGATATATGGTTCCTCAGGATTTACCTTTAGGTATATACCACCTATTTCAATTAATTATAATGAAATTTTAAATATAGAATATTGATTAATTAAAATGTATGAACATCAGGGGTCACTAAAACCCCAGGTGTGTTAGCTTCATGTCTTGTCCCTCATGGAAGAGGTTGTGTTTTCTTGGAATACAAAGTGGCCTCCAGACCACATGTGAGGTGATACTACACACATTAGGTCATGTTATCCCTTATAAAGACCTAGGTGGGTAGACCTTTGGCATACCGGGATCGGGTTAGATTTTTATACTATCCCAGAGAGACCATGACCCCGAGATTAGGTCATGACCCATCTCCTAATGGTCGCTATTGTGGAATGACCCTGATAACCCAGTTAGTTCACGCGACCACTTTTATAATGTCATGGGATGTAATATCTTGGTATGTTTGGTTTTGAACCAAGAAGTTGACTCTGAACTGTAGTATACTAATAGGCATTCCTCTACTTATATATTGATATCGAGTATCCTGAGTAGGATACCACTCTTTGTGTTGACCTAGGGAACCTACTAGGTTCCCAAATATGTTAAAAAACCCTAATATAGTACATAAAGTGGTTGGGATAGATATTTTAGTGGGTGTTATCATATAACCCATACTAAACATGTAATCCTAAGGTTTGTGGTAGTATTTGAGGGTTTAGGTGTTCGACCACACACTCTCTTTTATTAATGTTTTTGGTGCATTTTTTGATTCCAAATTCACTTCTGGTATTTTTTTAATGATCCCAATGTGATCAAATGTTATGAAAAGGATTCCCAGAGACACTTTTTATTATCCATCTTCTAGGCCTCATTGTTATATGTAATATATTTCAATTCCCAAAGGTATTGTATGTGGTTCATATTTTGAGCCTTACATTATTGGATATTGTACATGGTAGACCTCATTATTAATTCTAAATTAGTGGACATGGAGTTCCATATTTAAGATAAATATTCTTGGGAATGGAATTCCATAATTATTATTGAGATCAGTGGACATGGAATTCCCTAGTGAACATATCATTCCACGGATATGATTGAGATAGTGGGCATGTTGTTTTAGAGTTGGCATGGAATTACATGGTTTTGATGGATTATATTGTTCCTTAAGTGATACTTGGATTCCTGGTATGGAATTCCTTGTATGGGATCATAGGATTAATGGAATTATTTGATTCATTTTATGCATGATTATAATTTTACATGAAATCCTTGGTTACATTACTCATATTCCAGTTTTATATATATAATGTAATATTTTTAGTGATATTTTGTAGCTGGAAAAATAAGGTATTGTATATTAGGATCATGTTCCCAAGGATTGATTATTGTTTTATTTTTCTATCCTATTACCTATTGTGTCTCATTTATGCAGAGAAAATTGCATGATTATGAACTTAGGACATCATGTCTCAGTACAAATTTTGTATTATATTTTATCTTCAGAAATTGGTTGGTGGAATTATTATTATTATCCTAATGAGTAACTAAAATATACATAGAATATATTTTAATGGTTATGTACTGAAAGGAGTTTGTGGTTCCCTACTATATTTTTTACTCAAACCCTTCTTGGGCCTTCATTTCACTGGCGTACCTGAGTAGATGTTCACTTGGTTGCTGGAACAAGACGGGAAAAGGCCCAAAACTAATCAAGCAAGATGGATTTGAAATAGATGCAAAGATTGGGTTTTTGGTTCAGCTCAGAGTTTGTAGTATAGATTTGTATATTTGTTAATTTATTTTATTTAACCTTGTATCTATGATCACCATAATGGGTAATTAGTGTTTTAAGTATGACATGGTCATTTATAATTTTAATTCATTTCATTTATTATAATAGCCATATTATATTTATTAGTTCTATAGTGTTTTTTTCTGATATGGATAATGATTTATTATTTCTATTAGTTTCTTACTCTAATATGAGGTCATAGTATCCCCAAATACACACCCTAGTCCCTCGCTACTATTCAGTAGCCTCTAGAGAATGAGGTGGCATGCTTGAGGCCTTGTCTCCACCGATTTGGTTACTATTTATAAATTGATTCAATCGGATACAAGACAAAGTGGTATCAGAGGTGTTCCTTTCCCATTATATTACTATTTAGGATATGTTATACATTACTATTAGGAATGTGTCTGAACCTATGATGGATGTCTTACTGGATCCTCAAGAACACTTATTCCAATAATAATTTTGAGTTTCTAGGGATATGGGATTGTTATTCTTGATATTTGATGTTATAGTTTTACATGATTTTTATTTGATTGATACACATGTGGTGTGAATTTTATGATTTATTGATCTCATACTATTGAAAAGAATCTAAAGACTAATTTTGAATCATGGAAGACATAAAAAAGAGGCACAGCATGCATAATATTTGGAATATAGGGTCCACATGTTTTAGGCCTCCTAGTGTGTAATTTTACTACTAATGATGAGGTAAAATATTTAATGTATCAACAATAGTCTTAATAGAGTTTTCCCATATAGTTTCTTTGAGGAATTCTACTCAGTTAGACTGATATATATACATACATACATACATACATACATACATACATATATATATATATATCCTTTTGATGGAAGGAAATGTGAATCTATGGTGAGATGTTAACATTGAGGATGATGACCCATTCTCCATGCACATGAGGTGCAATGACCCAAGTAGGTAGATAAGAAACATGATAACTAGTTGTTGGACCCCTTTTAGGGTGTTGTTACTTAATTTTAGATATTTAAAGTGTCATTAAAAACCAATAAAGTGATTTACCACATAGATTAGAATGGAATTACACTTAAATAAAATGTGTGTGGGGTATAACACAGATCATTACAGATGATGTTGTGCATGTACTATTCAACCTTATAGGTATGAGTTGGTAGTTGATTCCTTATAAGTAGATTAGTTGCGGGTTTTATTTTTTTAGGTGTAGTTAACTAAAGATTTATAACAACTTGTGTAGATTTTTTCCACATATCTTATAATGATATTTTACTTAACTAGACTTGATTTATGGTATCTAGTCAGATCCTCTAGTGTGATGTCAATAGGTACCTAAAATATTATCATAAACTAGAACCTCATGGGGTTATTTCTATATATTGATTCATGGTTTGGGTTAGTTATTTTTTTCATTTATATCATGATACTCTATGGGGAAGTCCCTTATGGGGATTCTTGGAGAGAATCATGGTCTGGTAAGTAAATTCCTAGCAGGTGATTCCAGTATTCTTCTATTTTAGTTTTGAGTGACCGATGAATTTCACATAAATGAGTTTCCAATTGCAACTTATAGGGCATTTTAATCTATAACTTGGGAATTAACAGCCTATATAAATGAATCTGTGTTGACCTATTTGACTATCATAGGTCAATGTTACATTTTCTTTCCATAGAATGGTTTGAATTATGGGATAGGTGGTCCAACCTAGTGACCCTATATATGATATTATATTTTCGAGTCTATGTGGGATACCTAGAGGACCTTTTCTTTGAATCAAACCATTTTACATCAATGTTTAGTTGAATCGAGGGTAACCTGTGATAGAGGTAATCCTAGGTTTAAGGATTAATTTTTAGTAAGATATATTGGTTTTATTCTCATGTATAGATCAATTCATATGAGTTTCTTAGGTTTTATTATATGGGCATGATGATGCCCTTTGTTTTTGATAAAGCACCTAGGATGCTTGGGAATCGACACAATGTTAAACGGGAAGGACTATTTAGGTACCTGGATCTGTTGACCTATGGTTTTTCTATTAGAATCATTTCCTAGGTGTGGGTAGATAGTCCTGATTAAAATTATACCATATTATATGAAGCCATGGAATAAATTGTGTCATTGGTGACGTGCCCAGTTTTGAATAGAAATTCCAAGGGAGATTATTTCTTAATATGGATGATGTTCTGTGTAGTGTGATCATCTTTGCCTTTCTGATGGATGGATCATGGGAGTGTGAGTTGGGTTCTGAACTGGGTGGTACAAGATTGTACACCCAATGTGCTATTTGAGATATGAATGGTATATGATAGCTTCATGTGGTACCATTTAAATCACTAATCCATGAGCATCCATGTGTGCGTCGAGGACTGATGGTTTTAAAGAAATATTAGGTCCATGGCCTCACAAGTTTCATTAAAAAATGAAAAAATTCTCTTTTTGGAAAAAGATACATATATAGTGGATCAGTAGGGTTGGTACAACTGATCTAGGTAAATATTGTTCAGGTATTGACTGAACCAGTCTCTTTTGGTCATTATGCGAGAGTTTTAGTTGAAACAGATTTAAGTTGTACCCTAATTGATAGAGTTGTTCTCTCCACACCACATGATGAGATCAACCTTCGCATTGAGTTTGAGAAAATCCCTATGTTTTGTGCTTCTTGTAAAACAATTGGGCATGACATTTCTACTTGCAGGAGACATTTAATTTGTTCAAATTGTAATCTCAAAGACCATGAGTCTCAATTCTGTAGAAAGAAAGTCATGATTAATAGTAATGATCCACCCATTTTTCTCCCTACTAAGAATAATGTTAATGATCATAAAGGACCTGATACACTATATGTTTTGAATGAAACAATTGAACATCCTACAGATGTCCAAGTTTTCCCATTGACAGATAACATAGATGTTCATGCTAAGACCCAATCATGGGAAGACCTGGTAGATGAACACCTGACTGAGGTTGGAGTATCTTTCAAAGATTCTCTATCTAGAGGAATTGATGAAGATATAGTGTAGGATAAGTCAGTAGATAGTCAATATGCAATTGAGTTAGAAGCTCAAGCTGTTATTGATCAATGTTTTTGGCAAGAGCAGCTCATGATTTCTTCTAAAAATCGCAATGGCAAGGTTAAGGAATACGCTGATACTTCTGCTAATTTGGAACAAGGAGGACTCACTTACATGAACTTTGCATAACTGCTCTTATTAATAAGGTTGAATGATTTATAGGTACCTCTAAGAAGGCTGACCATTCTAAAGAAAATTTTGGGAGTGGACTCAATCACCCTAAGAAAGCACCCTACAAAGAAACCCCAACTTCAACTCATAGTTGTGAAGCCACTGCGGATATGCAGCCTCTCCCTACACTGCATCCAACTTCTGGATGCAGTTTGGATGCACCTTCTAAGGAGCACTGGCAGGCTGCTTATTCTAGATTCCACCCACTCACTGCATCTTTTCCGAATGATGGTTGCCTTTCTGAAACTCCTGCTAAGGTGCATGGACAGATTTCTCAGGCTGGATTTCCCCTACTGCGGTATATTTCCTAGGTGTTGGTCACAATTTTGAAACACCTTCTAAGGGGAATGGGCCTTCTGCTGAAGCTTTTACCCCTCCTGCATTAGTTATGGAAGCCCCATCCTTGCTAAATGTGGATACTGAGAAGGCGGTCATTCCCTCCAATATAATGATAACAATACAAGATTCCAAGGTTGCTGATCATGGTGGATTTGTAAATTCAACATGGGTAGGGACATCTCCATATTTAATATGTGCTTCAGCACTGAGTCAGAGTAAGAAATGTACTAGGAATGTGAGTACTCATAACTCATTTTAACTACTTGCATCTTCTAGTAGTGACGATGATGGAAAATAAAATAATGGTGGGGATGGATATAAAACTGAGCAAGCTGTTGAGACTGGTGAGATCCCAGATGATGGCGGTGGACCTTGGATGCAAGACAAATCTTCTAGAAGAGGACGAAATCCTCATGGTAGGGGTGGTCAACTCTCGCACCATAGTATGAGCACTCTTTCTCAAATGCATTGATTTCCTTTTTTTGGATTTTTTCTGTATGATTCCTCTTTTCATGTACTTTCTAACTTTTACATTCAATAAAGGGGCCTTGGCACCTCAAACTTTTATAAAAGAAGGTATTGACTGGACAATGAGCATGGATTTGGAAGAGTGATACATGCCTATTAGTGTAATCTTAGTGTACTCATAGATTAGAAAAGACCATGCCCAATATCTTGGAATCATCCCAAGTACTCCAAGAGAGAGTTAGTTTTTTCTTAAAAGGTGGTGCCTAAGTCAAAGGCCAAGGTACAATTTATTGCATAAAAAAAAATAAAGGGAGCTAAAAAAGTCTGAAAGACAAAATCTTATTACAATCGTTTTCATAAAGAGGGAGCAAATCGCCAGGAAAATCATCCAACCAGGTAATATCCTAGTTAACCCCCTTGTTGGAAAGACTGTCAGCAACCATGTTCTCTTCACGGTAAGCATGAGTGGCAATGTAGTGGAGATTCATGAGCGAAGAAAGACATTTCATCCAATGAGAAGTAAGTGGCCATGCAAGATGCACCACCCACTTCCAGATAGCTTTCACAATAGTGGTTGAGTTACTTTCAATTCATATCTTGTTCCAACACCGTTTTTTTGGAATAGTCCACCACATGAATCACAACCAAAATTTCCACTTCCAGAGTAGAGGTCGTACTACATCCACCAAAGAAGCATCCCTGGAACCTGCCAAGAACGTCTCTAAAATTGGCACCACAACCTGCTAGACCCGGGTTTCCTCACGAGGATCCATCAACATTTATGTATTAATAGAGGGTGTCCTTAAGAGTTGTGCTCAACAAGTGGTATCAGGTAAGTCAAATAGTGGGGAGTGAACCATTGGTCGTTTGAGGGAGGTGACCCCCATTATGATTGTAAACTCCTCTAATGTCATGGATTCCATATTTATGGGTCTAAAATGGGTCATAGGTGAATTTATATAGGTTATCTGGTATGAGAGGGTTCTTATCCATGCTAGTCATTATGTATAGATATGGATGGGTCATGGGATGTAGTGATCAAGATCTCTATTCATCAGTGAAACTATAAAGATTCTCTTAAGTTGGGGAGCAGGGTGTTAGTATTCAGTGCAGAACCCTCAAGTGAGGAGGGTTTTGCAAGGATAAGACAAATCATTCGATTACTATTTTGGATTTTTGATTTCATTGGATAGTATATAGTTTAACTAGTATTAATAACTAAAAGTAATGTATGGGATTCTATTAGTGTGCTCAGAATGATCTTTCTATTCTTTGCAGTTTTGGAATTGGAAATTGGTTTTGGTGATGTGTCAGTGGTAGAAACCAATAATTATCAAAAGTAGTCAGCCAAGGGAAGTTTGACTAGAGTTCCATCAAATAGATTTATGTTTTTGGTGGGGAACCACATTTTTAATTCTGATCGGTTTAAATAGGTGCAAATTATGTTTTAGCTGAGGCATTTCAAGGAAAAACTAATGGGGTTAGAAAATGATAGGAAATAGGCATTAGAATTTTAGATAAAATTGAGGACTAAGGGAAGTATCCTCTTGTGTGATTGGATGATTTGAGTTGAAAATGTGTTAGTATAATCATCAGGATACTAGAGGTGAGTTTCATTAGAAAGGTATGATGGTGGATGAATTATGGATTGAAATTGGAAATTTAAAGCAAAACCTATGGTATGGATCATCATAGTTCATTTGGGGATTTCTATAATTTTATTATTTCATTTTGGGTTGGAAGAGAAAGGGTAAGTGTTATCTTGATGTTTCAAAAATGGTTATGAGCATTGGCCCAGGAATTAGTAGTTTAAACATCATATTCTTAGAGAGGTTTTGAAATCAAGTATGAAATTTTGAAATGAAACACGATCATTTGAATGGAGTTCACATCCAAATGTGGTTGGATTTTTTTTGTTTTTATTCCCACAGACTTATTAAGGATAGGACGCACTAATTTTTTAAGGTTTTATGATCCCATGTTTTTTGAGTTGGAAATTTCATAAGGAATTTGAATTATCAATTATCAGATGGTTTTACTTTTTATAAAATTATTGAATTAGAAATTTGAAGGATGTGATCCATTTAAATAATGTTTTTAGATGTGTCTTGATGCATTTATATTGTTTCTATGGTTTTTTGAGTGTTCCATGGGTTTGGATACTTGATTTGGAGTTTTGAAAAAAAATACATTATAGGGAGTTTGTTTCGTACATGGTTAGGGATAACGATGCATCTTAACCATGAGACCCAATTTTTATAGGTCCATAGGCTGGGAAAACCATGCAGTAGGTTGGGGGAAACCATGAGGTTTAGTGTATAGGCATATAGGTACTTTCATATTTGGATCATGGTTATTCAAACCATGTCCTACAACCATTCAATATGAATGTGCTCATATAGTAAAACATTCATAGTTTATGAATGGTTTTTCTAACAATGAGTCTTAACATGGTGACCCATTAAAAATGAAAAAATGGCCATTTTTCCCTCTAAACCTTAAGGTGTTTTACCCCCACTTTTCTACCTCATTAACCTATAATCTATCCCTCATAAACCCTCCTATTCCTACCTTACTCTATGTGATATCTATATCATTCGTTGTCCAAATCAAATATTATTAGATGTATTGGAATCCTTGAGGTGATCCTTCAACTATATTTGTCACCATTGTGTTTTTCTATTTATTCCTTGGGATTCTCCAGTTAGGGTTTTTATTCTTGATTCCACCAAATCATTATTGAATTGGATATGGGTGATAGGTATTTTCCCCTACCTTAGAAGAGGATTACTCTAGATGTCATCTACACTTTGTCGTTTATTATTTTGTCAAGGTATGTCACCAGGCTGAATTCTTACAATCAATGATTTAAATTAAAAATTTAGGGTGTTTTTTATATCATTTCTTAGGTATTATTCTCAATTCTATGTTTAGGATATTAATTGAGATATTTTCAAGTGTTAGTTTGTTGTTCCAATTCTATAGGATTATCTAGTGTGGTTTATGGTGTTATGACTTCTTAAAAAAAAATTCATAATTATTTTATCTTGTTACGTTTTAGATAATTAATTATAATTTATCATAATTAATTAAATTTTTATAGTTAAATGTGAGATATGAACTTTCTTGTATCGATGGATCTTAGATAGGCCTTGAAAACTACTATAAACCATTGGAAATTAAATAGAAATCTTAATAAATATCTGTTTTTTATCATACCTTCCCATTTAGTATTTATGTATGTTTACAGTGATATGTGGATTGGATGTGGAGGAACTATTATAAGGGTGAAACCCCTATTTAAATTAATTCCAATGAAATAATAAATTATATAAATTGTTTTAATTAAAATTTATGAATTCCCTGGGTCACTAATAACCTATGTGTGCTAGAATCATGTCATGGTCCTAGTGGAAAAGAGAAATTTTCCTTGAAAAACATTTCTCTAGACCTCTTGGAATGTGAGATTTCACATATTAGGTAATGTTATCTGATATATAGGCCTAAGTGGATATACCATATCCAAATCAAGACTATGTTGGATTTATAGGCCATAATAGATAGATCTTGGCATCAATATTAGTTCATGATTCATCTCATGATGGCTTTTATTGTGTTTAGACCCTAAGAAGTCAGCAAGGTCATGCTACCCTTTCTATCATTCTATGGGAAATAATGTCCCGGTGTGTTAGGTGATTACATGAGACTATGAATTTGATCTAAAGGATCCTAATAGGGATTCCTCTACATACGTTTTGAGATTGAGGATCCTGAGTAGGATACCTCTCTTATCTATTAACCTAGGGATCCCAGTAGGTTACCCAATATGTTAAAGGACATTGAGAAAGTGCATCAAAGGTTTGGGGTAGATATGGTAATGGGTGTAACATTAGAACCCATACTGAACATGTAATCCCTAGATGATGTGTTAGTAGTATTGGATTTACGAATTCATCAACCCTAAATCTTTTATTAATGTTTTCACATGGTAACTATTCATGCATATGTAGTTTCCAGAGGTGATTCATAGTATTTTTCCTCTGAGCCTAACATGATGAGATGTTACAATAGAAATTCCTAGATGTACTTCATAGGTTCTGGATTCTGAACCTTATTATTAGTTTTCGTCTATCGATATGTATGGAGGTATTTTCTAGGATCAATCTTGTGATCCATACATGATTGTATTTTGGGTATGATACTCATCATAATTAATTTTGAATCAGTAGACATGGAATTCCAAAGTTATTATTATGATTTTTGGACATGTAATTCCATAGGTATGATTGAGATCAGTGGACATGGAATTCCAAAGTGGAAATGGAATTCCATATTTATGATAAATTATAATATTCCTTGATCAATAATTCAATTCTTGATATGGATTCCCTTATATGGGATCATAGGTTTAATGGAATAATTATATTTATTTTATGCTTGATAGTTATTTTACATGGATTGATTGGTTACATACCATGTTTCATGGTTTTATTTATATAAATTTTGATAATCATAGATATTATGGTCCTAAATGAAGTTGATATCTTTAATAGAGAACATAGTCCCAAGGATTGATTGTGGTTTTATTTTACTATTCTATTCTCAGATGTATCTCATCTAGGATGAACACATTTCATGAGATTTCACTAGGTATAGCCTGCCTCAGTGTAATTTTATTTTCTTATTTATCTTCAGTAGTTGGTTAGTATTATTATTATTATTTTCCAGATGAGTAGATCACATTTACATATACTACATTTTATTGTATATTTATGATATAACGTTAATGGTTCCCTAATAAGTTTTTCACTCACACCATTCTCAAGACACCATTTCACTGGGTACACAAGTATTTGTTCACTTGGTTTCAGGCATAAAATGGGATGAAGTACTGATCAAGTAGGATTTATTAGAAACATTTTTACAGATCAGTTAAGTGGTTCAGCTCATAGTTATTATTAGATCCTTGTAGTTTTCATTATTTCTTTTATTATCTCCTTTATATTTTATTTTCCCAGTAATAAATCATTGTTATATAAATGAAATTTATTTTTGGGATTTTACCATATTCTATTTATTATTAAAAATTTATTATATTTATTGCCTCTACACTCTATTTATTTTCTATTATGGATGTCGTTTGATTATTTTTCTTAGTTTCTTACTCTAATATGAAGGAATAGTTTACCCACAGACACACCCTTGGTCCTCGCTACTAGTCATGAGAATCTAGCATATGCGGAGCCACCCTTGAGGCATTGTATCCAACTAGTTTAGTTACTTTTTATAGAGTGATATGAACCAGTGCTTGACAATTTATCTTTATTGTATCGAACTGAACAATACTTAGGTCATTTTTAGAGTGATTTATGGTCCTTTCAAAATATAGTGAAATAATTTTGATAGTAATATATTTTTTAAGAGATCATACCCATTTAAAGTATCATTCAATTAGAATCATATGTTTGGAAAGGATTCTCATTTTCTTATAGTAGCATATAATTCTATAGACCAAGTAGTTATGTAAAGATATTATCACTCCATCTACTACCATATTTCAAAATATATAACTTCAATAAATGTGAATTTTTTTTATATTTAGTATAACAAGTATACAATGGTCTATTTGAACTGTTATTTATCTTCCAAAAAAAACTTTTGACAATCAAAATAATTGTCTTCAATTTCCAGTGTCATTTCTTCTATATGATCTCCATCATCATTTACACTAGTTTTCATATCAAATAATTCATAAATTTCAGTATCATACCAATCAATATGTAAAATTAGTTTCTCCCCATGTGAAGTCAAACATTTAAAGATTCAACCTATTCTCTGACGAATCAAATGTACTTACAACTCTTATACATGAATTTATCTTCAATAAAAACAATGTAAACCTGGAAAAAGGATTTGAGAAGGATAATAGGAATTATATATTAAAAACATGATAAACTATTTGACTCCATATTATACTCTTTTTTATATAATTATCATCCAACCATTTTTTTATTCATATCCATCCTATAGAGTTTAAAAAATATTCATTTTTGACAAAAAAAATAATTACAATAAAAATATTCACAATTACTAGAGAAAGTTATATATACATTTAATACAGGGAACCAAATAGTTTAATGTTATATTTGATTATTCCTAACAAGTTATCATTTTATAAAAGTGTAACATGAAAAGAAAAAACATGGGATAAAAATGTGGCTGTTCTTCAAGATTCTCAATTTGATATTTTTTATGAGACGGGGGTAATTAAAGTATGGTTTCTTTAAATTTTCAAGGTGGTATTACAACATGATGGTGCAATATATGTTTATTCATTTACTCAATTGGTATGTGGTGATCAAGGTTTTATTTCAGTAATAGGATGTTTAAGAACCAAAGTTGATGATCTTTTTTCAAATAATAAAACAATTAACTTCAATATAAGTTGAAAAAGTGTCTCAGTGGGATCCATGGAAAGTCTCATATAAAACTAATCATTGGAGTATAATCCCAACTACTTAGAATAACTTGAATAAAAAAATCATCCATAGTGGAACTAACAAAGACAACCAACTCTTAAAAAAATTTAGAGTGGAAAATGGGGTCCATGTTTAAATAATATTGGATCAGATACAGATGTTTTGAATGTTGTTCATGATTTCAATTTATAGAGTGAAGGATAGTTTGATTTGATATTTAAAAAGAGTACTGGGACTCCACATCTAAAACTAATGATGGTCATGATTCTAATTTTTTCTATGGGAATAATTATTCCCAAGCCTCAATCATATCAAAGTTATCTCAATAATCTATCCATTGTTGATTTAGTAACTCTCAAAACATTTTACCTTCTCACCAAATGAAAATATAGTGAATATTATTTAATAAAAAATACAAAAAAATATCTATTGATTTAAAATAAAATGATCCCTATATTTTATCCACTAAACACTTTTGGTAAATTTCTTGTTTATATAAATTAATCTATACTTAGGTGATTTTAGAATAAAAATATGGATATTCTCATGTCCAACATTATTGAATAGATTACCTAAAATATAAATTTTTAACAAAAATCTATAAACATCATTCATGTATATAAAATGAATATTCTTTTTAATCATGAAAAAACACACTTTTGTCATAGAGGATTCAAAAATAATGTTTATATATATAAAGAAATAAAAACTTGTGAATTATAAAACTAATTTTTAATCTTATTATAAATTTTATCTCTCAACATCTAATATATAAAAAAAATTAATTTATTATATTTATTATTATTTATATTTCCCTAATGAAGTTACATTTTATATCTAGATCCTTATAGACTCAAAGATATCAATGCGATGAAAAAATTTCTTATGAAACGTTTAATTCAGATACAAATCAATAGGTTTTATAAAAAAAATAATTACTTTATACATAATTTAATTTAATTGAGAATAATTAGAATGTTTTAATAGAAATATATAAGAATATCATTCCCAATATCTATTTATTATATTATTTACACAAGCATCATGAATAGCTAGATATTGTAGAGAGACATTTCTCAACACCCTATTTCAATTTAATGAATTTATAGACTCACCTAGATGAGTTTTTGATAAGGTTTTGACACTGAATAAACATAAAATTGGAATCCATTAGAAACATAGAATTTGGATGGCCTTTATACGCAACATGCATGAGGCCTTTGGGGTCTCATGAGCTTTGGGTGACTGGTGCATGGATGATCCTGGCATATAAAGTGCAACGAGGTGAGACCAACATGGATATGGAGAGGCATAAAAGATGTAAAGATGTTATAGTAATGCAAGATCAACTAAACAAAGCTATATATAATCACATACCTTAGGTTTTGATGGGGTCGATTTTTCTATGAAGTTTCAGGGGCCCAGAGGTTAAATTCCACAAAACTTTGAACGACATGAAGATGTGAATTCTGTAATGATTGAATTTCAAAGATTGGGTAGTGTTTTATCAGTTATCTCTAAAAAAACTAATAAATATTGGTTTTATCAGAACTAAATATGCACTGATAAAACATATCTATATCAGTGATCAATTATAACACTCATAAAAATATATCTTTATCAATACTAAAAAGATATGATTAAACCAATCTTTATCACTATTAGAATTCATGTACTTATAAAAAAATGTGTTATCTGTGCTTATCATTTTAGCACTGATAAAGACCATATTTATCAGTACATTTTGGAAAGCATTGATAAAAATAATTTAAAATAAAATATAAAAAACATTAATAAAATATATACTAAAAATGAATATATATATATATATATATAAAGTAAATAATATTTAACATTGTTAATGAACATATAATATTAAATCCATGAATATTAAAAATGAGAGAAATTGAATTATTAAAATGAAATAAACATTAAAAATATTAAAGATATTGATACTTTTTTAATCATATAAAGTATTAAAAAAAATTAATATACACTAAAATAAATATGAACACATATTAAAAACAATAAATGTCCCTCAATAAATATATATTAATAAATATTTAAAATGAATAAATTAGAAAAAAATGAAAAAAATAATTAACCTAATAAGTTAATAAATAATATTAAATGATCGAATTTTAAAAATGAGTAAATTTTATTCATTAAGAAAATTTGTAGATTGAAAAAATATTAAAAATTTTATAAGTGTTATTGATTATAAAAATTATTAAAAAAATATGAATAAATGTTAAAATGAAAATGAATACATATATATTATATAAATTATACATAAAATATTAACAAAAGTAAATGGTTAGGAATAAAATGTATAAATTACTAGAATGGATAAATTGAAAGAATATTAAAAAAATAATATTAACGGAAATACATTATTAAAATTGAATAAAATATAAAATATATTAATTAGAAAGAAATAGTATATTTTAAACCAAATTATAAAAAATGATTAAAATTTTCAAATTAAAAAATATAATATATATAATATATTATGCTACTAAATGAAACTCTAGAATAAATGTTAAAAATTAAATAAATTAAATAAATATTATGTCTGTGTGTGTGTCTTTATATATAAAATTGCATTAATTACGTAAAGGTTTCTGTGAAAATATTTTATATATAAATGTGTAACACAAGATTGATATATATTAAATTAAACAAAAACATAATGACATTATATAATATATAACATCAATTACTCGATAATAATTAGTAAATATTGTGATTTAATATTAATTTTTAATTATAAACAATTTTTCAATAGATATATGACTTATTAAATGTAAATTCATATTTTTATGTAAATCATATATAAGGATAAATTATTTATTGATATATATATATATATCAATATAAATATATTTTTCTATTAAAAATATTAAATATATTGATGAATATTTATGTATAAAAAATAAAAATGAATAAATTACAAAAATTCGAAACAAATAAATATTAAAAATGAATAAATTATAAAAAATATTAAAACACATGAAATTATTAATGAATAAATAATAATAAATAAATAAATCTTAAAAATGAGTGAAATTTAATTAAAATTTTACTAGTTCAAAAAAATATTTAATGAATGAATATGAGTTATTAATTATATAGATTTTAAAAAAAATGAAAATGAAAATATTAACAATTTACTATTTGTCAATATTTTTCTCTCTATAAAATTGAATGAATTTCATATATGTACATGAGAAATTATTATATGACATGTTATGTGTATCATATTTAGTTAATCTTTTTAATTAGTAATTAAATATTTATTATTTCATGTATATGTTAAATTTAAATGATCAAAAACATTGAGAAAACAAAATATTATTAAATATCTATTAATATTATTTATTTTATTAAATTATAAATTATTTATCACTAAATATATGACTTATAAATATGATTTCTAATAAATTAGTATAATATAAATAATATTTAAAAAATTATATATATATATATTTCTATATGTAATAATATTTTTTATAATACATTATTTAAATTTTATATTCCCTTTTTAATTAAATATCTTATATATCATGTGGAAATGTATATTTACAAATATATGAAAATATTGATACAAATATATTATATTTTTATCAGTAAAAATATATTTAGATATTAATATAAGTATTTTAATGATATAAGTATTTTAATAAATATATATTTTTTCTACACATTTTATCACTGGTAATGACATGCCATTATCATCTCAAAAAAATGTGTTGATAAATTGTACTTTCATCGGTGCTTTTTTATTTAACACTTATAAACAGTACCTTTATCAGGTAATGTTGAAGAATGCCTTTATCATCACTAAAATTAAATCACAGATAAAGGTATACCTTTATCACCGCTAAAAAAAGTGTTCATGAAGGGTACATTTAACATATCTTGTTTATTTAGTAGTTATAAATGTTACCTTTATTAGGGATTTTTTGGTTGCATGGATAAAGGGTAGTTATGTTTATCACATATTTTTTAGTAGTGCTTCTTCCTGGTATTTTAATATTATCTAATTGAATTCCTAAATTCGAACCTCAATCCCTCAAGGTGAATGCCAAATATTTCCTAGAAATTATATCGATACCTTGGTATAATTGTTAATCTTCTTAAGTAAGTGATATAACTACCCAAAGACCTCATAGTAGCCAAACCAGTATGTACTCTATATACTCAAAGGAAAAACCTTTCATAATATGTTTAAATATTGTGAACATAAACTTTACTTTTATATGTTTGCAAAAACATATAGTAAAAATTATAAGGGAATAAATTTAAAAGTAAAAAACTCCATCTTCCGCAATGAAAATAAACTACAGAAGATTTCAAAAAGATTACAATGAAAAAAATACTTCAAACAAAGTGTCCTTATATCTCCACTACCATTATTTTATTAGGAGTTTAACAATAAATGGATATATCATCTCATATTAATTTTATCCCTCTTCGCTTTCTCTAATCTGTGTTATTATGTGTGTGTACAACAACCCCAAAAAAAAACCTCTTGCAATTGGATTCATCCATACTTTAAAAAATCAAATATCCTTATTCAAATATATTATATCATTCCTTCAGCTTTGGTGAAACACCTAATATCCTCACAGTATTCTAATTTTTAATATCCTCCTAATTTTCAAAGTCCTCAAGTCTCTACCTAATTCACTTTATCTTTCATTATTTTAACTAAGTAATTCTTGGTGTGGTTTGAATCATTTAATTTGATATAATCTACATTCACAACATTACCGGTGTTCATGAACACTAATATGGAAACCCAGGGCTATGGCTCAAAGTGCATGTGATTTTTTACCCACTCTTGTAAAAGACTTCTGCATAGTAATAATTTCAATTTACAAAGCTATAAATCCCATATATGGATGACAATATAATCATTTTTTTCATTTTGTAATCCTTATGTTAAAATGAAAATGTATCTGAATTCCTATACATGGATGGATTTTCATACATCAAATTTCCATACATGGTTTCTTCCCAAAATTGGATGGTCAGACAGCTAATTACCAAAGGTGGCTCTATAGAATTTCCATAGAAATTTATTCAGATATGAACTTATTTAATATTTCAAAAAATGTGCGCTAGATACATGGAAGATTTTTCAAGATAATTAAAATTAAATTTAGGCTTCATTTTAATAATCTTAAAATGGATAAAAACATATAAAGATTATAAATTAAAGAATGTTTATAATTAAATCCAAAATATTCTCGAGATTCAAGAAATGAGGAAATTTCATTGAAATTTACATAATAGTGATGGTTTATTCACTAAAAGTATTTGAAAAGATGTGGTAAATCCAAGCTCTATGAATTAACTCACACTTAATAGTTGGACTAATGGAAAATTAATAATTTTTATCAAGAACAATTTAATTTTAAGACACATTCTTTTAAGATCCATTATTTTAACAACAAGGAACTAAAATTATAATTCCTCTTTAAGAACCTCTTTTTTAAATTCTTTATTCAGATCATTTAACCCATTTCCCCCTTATTCATATTCTTATATAGAAAATACACTTTCCTAAACTAAATTTTTCCTCATCACGCAAATTGAAATTTTTGTTTTAGAAATTTATTTTCTCTTCTAAACAAATGTATGGGTCACTATAGTTCTATTAAGTTCCTAAATCATCCACCAATTATTATAAGGAATTTTTTTCACCATGAGGAGTCTTCAAGGATTATTTTATGACTAATGGTTGGTAGGTTTCAATTGTAACAATGGTTGAGGTTGAATAATTATGGGTAATACTAATATAAAGTCAAATGCATGAAAACAATATTAAGATCAAGGATAGAACATCATTCAAATCCCTAGTAAATGTAATATCTATAAAACCTATTTATTTTTATGGTAATCCCACACTTTTTTAATTTTTAGCATCAATGAGTATATTTCCTCCCTCTTTCACACCTCTGTGGCATTTTTTATCCAATATTCTGATCTAGATTTCTCTTGAGAATCCATTTCTTTAGGGAAATAAATAAATTGTTTTGATCATCAAGTAGTGGTGGACTCCCAGCCCAACATTGAATGTCATTTTTGGTCATCCCAATATCTTTCCAATAATAATTTTTTCTTAAAAATGAATAACTAAATAAGGTATAGTAGCTCCAAATTAGTCTACTTATTTCAAAATAATATCATCCACTATCCTCCACACCTAAGTTCAGCCATATTCATTAAAGTATCTTATAGAGTATGGAATGTAGGAAAAAATGGATGTTAATGTGTATTCCTAAAAAGGTATTTTATGGATACAAGGGTCTTATGAGGATTAAATTAAATTTTAGGCTACATTAAAAGGATTAATTTGAAATTAGGTATTTTGAAATTAATGAAATGGCTTAATTATATTCAATAAAAAAAATTAAATCTCTCATGTTTTGATAGAATAAAATAAAATTATAGACAAAATAGGTAGGTTAAGTTCACTAATGAGATGATGTAACTGTATATAATATTTCAAGAAAGTTTTAAAATCATTAAGGGAAAGTGATTTAAAAAAATGGATAATGATTTATGGCATGGGAATCCAAAATTAGAGGTCTTTTTATGAATTTATCTATAATTTTTAATGTATTAAAAAGTTTATTTACATTATTAATTTAAATTTATTTTCATGAGTTAAACTAGTTAAATTTTAAACATGGGTTTCAAATATTATAATGGTATTAATTTTTAGTATATATTTTTTAATAAAACAACTTTTAAAAGTAAAAAATAAAAAAGGGTAAGAAAATAAGTAAAACATAAAAACAAAAACAAAAACAGAAACAAAAAAAATCCTAACCTAAAAAATTATATCCCCCCAAAAATTATTTTGTATAATTTAAACATTGTGGATAATTTTTAATAGAATTTAAAATCAAGAATATAAGTCACGACAAACACATGTGAGAAGGAAAGACACAACCTAATTTTTAGTTGTACTTGGATTCCTAAAAGTGAACCTCCACTACCTAAGGAACTTTAAAAATATATCTAAATAGAATAAATATATTCTTATTGAATTTTAATAAATTTTCCTTATCTTTTTCTTTGATTTAAACCATACCAAATTTAATGACATGAGGAACAAGTAAAATGTGAAACCATTTTAAAGAAAACATAATTGGAAACAACTTCAGTCTATAATCAAATAGAAACACTTTATCTCATTATATGAATTGTTTATTGAGGATAATTTTATCATTAAAAGTATTAGTTTTATCCTCGTATAACTTGGAGCTTTTATGTGTATTGTTTTATATTTATTATAGATATTTCAAATTAAATTGTCATTCTTTTGCACCAAAAAATTTATTCATGTTACAAGTTTTAATATCCTATTTTTTTTGTTCTAACTCCATAGTAATGTGAAAATATTTTTAGTAAAAAACTTTAAATGGTGAAATTACAATTATAGTTTTAAAATTGATTTTATAATCTTAAAGGCCATCATCTAGTCTCAAACTCCAATCTTTTTGTTTGTGTGTAGATTTTTTTTCAAAAAAAAAACGATTTCTCTATTTGATACTTCATCTATTCCATTTGTTTGAGGGTGATAGGCTGTAGAAACCCTATTATGGACTCCATATTTTTCAAAAATATATTCCAAGTTTCTATTATAGAATTGATTCTATAGATCATTGATTAAAAAATTTTGTTATCAAAATGATGAAAAAATATCCCCTTTCATAAATTTTGTAAAAACTCTTTCATTATCAATTATTATGAGAATAACTTATTTACATAGAGACACATAATCAATAATAAGAAATAGGTAAATATATATTATTTAATTGGAAATATTTCCATGAAATCAAAACAACATACATAAAGAACATAATAAAATAACAGGGGTTGTTGTGGTATCTTATTCCTCATGGAAATATTAAATTAGAGTTGATAATTTTTGCAAGATTTATGAAAATAAAAATAATATAAATAAATAGTGGTCCAAAATTATGTATAATCAAGCAATTTATTATGAAATATTTGAGTTCCATAATTTCATCTACTAGATCATGTTGAGGAAAAAAATCAAGACATATTTAACTTCAGAATTAGGGATTTATCTCCTTAATATTTGGTCACTAGTAATGTGCCACAAGTATGAATCACCCCAAATGTATCTTATTAAACAACTATTAATATGAGATATTTTTTTATTATATGTTCAATGGAGAACTTCAATATAATCCAAGAGATTCAAAAGATTATAAAACCATGGTATCTCATTTTTAACATCATAAAATTCCACATTAGGGTATGTTTTTTAATTTGTGGACAAATGTTATATTTCTCATAAAAAATAGGTAAGTGGATTAAATTGTCCTAAATAAGATTAATTACTTCAATTGTTATACTTTAATTCAATAACAAACACTTTAAACTATATTCTCCATCATATCAGGCTTGGTTTTGCATCATGTTTCCTTATTACAAATTTGATTGTTGAATAGTCTATTAAAATAAACACTTTAGATCTAATCCAATAAAATCAAAACATTTCCAATGAAAATATAATATCCAAAATCTCTTTATAATTGGTTATATAATTTGATTTATCCTAATCTAAACTCCTTTATAAATAATCTATGACATGGGGTTTCTTATACATTTTTGACATAAAAATGATCCAAGTGTAGAATTAGAGGCATTAGTAATCAACTCAAAAGGTAGGTTTTGTTTTAGTGGTTGGATGATGGGTTTTGATATCCAAATTTATCTCAGCTATTTCAAATATTTCTTAGAACACTTATAAAATAAAAATTGAATTTCTTTTTAATGAAATTTGGACATGGGAAAAGTGGGTTTTCTAAATTATTTTATGAATGTTCTATAAAAACTAGCATGGAAAAAAATATATATTTCACACCTCTTACTGTTTTTTGTATGGTAGTGATGAAATGATCTTAATCATGGATTTAACAATAAGAATTATATTATTAGACACTACATGGAATAGAATAATTCCCTTATCCACCATAAAATGAAATTTTCAAACTTGTGAACAATATTCTTTGCTATAAAAGTTTCATGGATAGTAGAAAAATATTTTAAAAATATCATTTTAGGATAAAATAAAAGTGAAGAAATCTATAAAAATATCCTTAAAAATTCTAAAAAACAAGAGAAAATACTCATACAAAATCTTTGAAAATTTAAAATGGAATTACACAAACCAAAAGGAATTCTTCTACAAGTAAACTTTTCTTAAGGGATTGTGATTTTTTTTCTTTTTCTTCAAATGGAATATGAATTTTAATGTAATGAGGGAATCCATCAATAAAATAGTATTTAGTCTATCCTATAAGTCTTTCAATCACATGGTAAATAAATAGAAGGGGAAATGGTCTATTTAATTTTCTAAATTTAATTTTCTATAGTGAATTCACATCATCTATTTATTTTACAATCTAAGAGTGAAAAGTACCCCAAATTAATTTTTTATTATAGTGAATCCATTATAATCCTAAAAATAAGGATATGTATTTTCCATTATATAGCACATATTGGAAAATTATTTCATAACTTAAAAAATTCATTTCCTCCTTTAAAACCAATACTATTGTAGGAATCAAACTCTTTCAATGTTTACCCAAAAGTTTGATATTTTCCTGCAAGAAAATTATATGCTTGAAAAATAAAGGGATGGTATTGGTCAAGTAAGTTAGATTCCATACTAAAGTACTCATGTAGGTTTTAAGGTTTCATAAGATTTGTTTCTCTTCATCTTGTGACATAATTCTAGAAATCCTTATATAAAATATATCATTTTCACCTAAAATACATATTTTAGGTTTTTAGGAATTTATATTATTTTTAACTAAAAAGTTATTTTTCATTGGTCAAAGGTGGTTTTGGAAATGTAACATCATCAATTTTATTTCCTAGTTTACTCTAAAAATGAAAATTTTTTCATATTAAAATGGGGCATAGTGGGATATTTCTTAGTAAATTTACTAATTGGTTTATCAATATAAATTCATGATTTAATAGGATATTCAATATCTAGGTTTTAAACTTAAAATTAACTAGTTTAAAAGTATTAATGATTTATTTGATAGGGAAAATTACTATTTTAATCAATAACATGGAAAACAGATTACAAAATATCTATTTTCTACTGAGTTTTCATGAAATATAATTCAATTATTTTTAAATCTATAATTTCATAAAAAATATAATCTTAATTCAAGATCTCATCAAAATAAAAATTTTATTCCTTATCTAATTAAAATCATTTAGTGGGAAAAAACATAATTTCAAGAGAAATAATTGAATTTTCATCACATGTAAAATCAAGAAACCAATCGATGGAAAAAAAATCTATCATGTTCATTTAGGAAGATGAATTAATATCATTGGGATGTTTCATATATTGAAAAATATTAAATTGAATATTTCCCCATCTAAATTAATGTGGCATGGTTCCTTTGTGGACATTGATTATCTCTTTGAATGTTTTCAAAATAGTTGTCTAAATAATAAGAGGAGCATTGTTACTGAATCTATATTATTCCATATAAAAAACATAAAAATTAGTTTTTAAGATCATTTATTTTACTTTTCTAGAACATCTTCAATAACCCCAGTAGGTTTGGTTGTTCTGTGGTTGGATAACTAGATGAAAATTCCATTAGTTTTTAATTCTCTAACTTATAAGGATGAGTAGAACGAATGGGAAGTAACATTTATAAAATATACTATATCAAACATGAAATCCTTGAAATAGAAATTATTTTATTTTGAAAGGAATAATAATTGTTACTATATGTTTCCATTTGATAGATAACTCATATTAGATCACAGAGGAAACATTCCATCCTAAGTTGGCCCTTATCCTCTCTTGAGTTTCTTTTTTTGAGAAAAAAATAATTTATGAATTCATCATATCCTATAATTTATTTCACAACATAAAGTAATTTAATATTAACATTAAATTTTATAAAGGTATCCATTATTCATTGGTACAATTTTATATTTTTTGCATTTTTTGTTGGAGGGATACTCTCACTGTAGTGTTGTACTGTTTTATATTCTTCTTTACCATTTTAAAAATTGGTTTTGGGAATATAAGTTCCTATAATTATTCCGCAATCATTCTTAGTAATTTCAAGAAATTAATCTTCTTTTGAAACTATAATTCCTTTAAAAGTAGGTTTCTAAATTTCAATAGGTTAAACATCATCTTAAACTTCTTTATTAGGTCCTAAATGTGGTAAAAAAATATTTAGAACCCAAATCAGAAAGTATGGGTTCAGGTGTACTGTTGGAATTCTCATCTTGGGGATTTTTTTAGTTCAATACCATAATTAAGTTACATGTCAATCAAATTTACCTTCCCTTTATATTTGTAATTCAATTAAGGTTGTGGAGGCAATCCACCACTAATACGATTCTTTTTGAAAATAACATCAGTGTCAAGTTTCCCATTTTGGTCATCAAAGGACTCATCAAGACTTGTTATTCTCACACATATAATTGTTTTTTATTAAAGATTCATATTATTGACACACATTTTCTTACCGTTGACACCAAATTTAATCAATTTTAGTGTAACACCACTAGATTTAAAAAGAACATTTTGCTTGAAAGTGTATGTGAAATGCAACACCAATATTAAACAAACATTGAAATATTATTATTTAAATAAGATCATTATAACATAGTAATTGAATTATAGGGTATCAATAGAAGTAAATAAATATATATATATATATATATATATATCCCTATGAATAAAAATGTACATATAAATTCTTAGTAAATAAGTACTCAAATTTTAGTAGTCATTATGTTCTTCAATAATATGTTTCCTTCAAAAAAGTGTGTTATTTCTTTTTGTGAGTGATTATTATAGCTACTTTATTCCAATTTTAGAAATAATAAATTATAAGAAATTCATTAATTCTTAATTCATCATATAAAAATTAGCTTATGATGATTTTTTGTTGTTTTTCAAAAAAGATTGATTTTTAAGTTAATAGTGAATAAATGCTGTTTTTTTTTGGGTTTTTTTCATTTCAATAAATTAAAAAGTTCCATTTTTGTTATAAAATTGTTTAAAAGTAAAATTAGTTCATTGATTAACATTTATATATATTTTTATAAGTATCCTTTTATTTTGGGTCATAAAATTAATTAATTATGGTAAAAATATATGTTATCACAACTTATGTAAAAATGAGTTTAAAGTGGTTCAACTTGAAGATAAAGATTAAAATATATCCAAAACATGTCTAAATGTGATTTTTTAAATTTATTTTGACCCAATAACAAATTTTAATTTTAATTTGATGTTACTTGGTTTCAATTTACATAATTATAATATATATATATAATTTAATCTTTTTAGTAATTCTTAGAGTTTCAACCCCTCACATTTAAAAGGGTACCTCCTATCCTCTCTTTCTCACACCTTTTACGTACAATAGTTTAGATGATACTTGAAAAAATACCTTTATAAAATCAATATAAATTTCCTCGGGGACTTATTTTGTGAATATTACTGACCTTGGAGGGACCAAGGTATAAATCAAATGAGTTTTTCTAAATAAGGTGTATAGCTTCTAATCGAATGTTTTAGTTTTCTTTTCATATTATGCATCCTTGGAAACTCATATATAAATTATTATATAATAAAATTATTATTTACAATATACTTATATGTTATTATCCTAATGGAATAACATTAATCCATCTCCTTCTTCAATAAAATGGGAAATGAAACCATCATTCGAGTGTATGGTGGAATACCTCAATACGAACCGAGGAAATTTGTTTTCCATCACCACCTCTCATGGATGATTATAATGATGGATTTAATGTATATATATATATATATATGATATTATTGACATTAATATAATTATTTAAAAATATGATATCATTTAGTTTCTTACCATTCTATCCATTGAAAAATGACAACGTCGTTAGTGCATATGTGTGGATTACCGCCTCCATGAAGTGATGTGATTCATTTTTCAAAAATACATCACATGAATATTATATAAAAGTTTATGTAAAGGGTGAATATTTTATTTATGATATAATTATAATTATTTTAATATATAAATATGCAGATCTTAGTTCCCTCATGTTCATTGAAAAATTGAAATGTCACTCAGTCGTATGTATAACCTACTGTCTCCATGATTATAATGTAATACATTTTTCATAACCATATTTCATGGTTACATTTAAATGTATAATTAATAGAAAAATTAAAATTATTTAATAATTATTATTCTTTATATTAATGAATAAATACTGATATTACAATGTTCATCATACTAAACCTGTTTCAGGATTATGAACTGAATACCCTCGAAATGTATAATGTAAACATAACTGATGAAGTAACTAAATTAAATATGGAAATAAATTATATAAAGGGGATAATTATTATTTAATGAACATGAAAAATGTTATTAAGAAAGTAAAAAAAATAATATAATTTTATTATTCATGAATTAAATATCATATGATGCTAGACAGTTTTTAAGGTGTGGGATTTCTAGTCTCAATTCTCATTCTTTGAGACACATGTTATTTTCAACACATGTTTACATTTATGTGGTTTGTAATAATAAATTAAGGATTTATTTTATCACTATTAAAAATAAATTAAAAGTTATTTCATCCATGTTTTTATTGTTTAAAAATTTATCAATTCATAAGGCATAATTTACATTAAAAACCTCATTTCGAAGATTTTAAATATTTATCATATAAATCATTTTCATCCATGTTATTACTCGTAAAATTATTTTAAGGAAGTATTTATATGGACGTAAATAAATTATAAAGTAAAATTTATGCCTCTTTTGAATTTTGTTCAAGAGATTTAAAAAATGTAATATTTTTATGTATTTTATAGGGAACATTTTTGAAAAAAATACAATGGAATATTCTATTTAACTTTATACATCATCAATGGATTTTTAAGCCACCATAACCATTATTTGTTGTTGTATTTCATTATAATCATCTATGTTTTCCCCAAATAAAAACTTTACTATTTTCTAGTTATTTTATTTTCTAAAATTGATTTTTCAATTCAAGGGATATATTAATATCCGAAAATGTTTTTATTACAAGGTCAAAAGTATATTTTCATGACTTTAATAATAAATATTCAAGATTTTATGTCTTTCATTAATATTATTGTCCTTGTAAATTGTTTATGATTATTTGATCCTAGTATATCTCCCCAATTCATTTGGAAATAATTAGGTTATCCAAATAATTATATTAAAAATCGATTTTTATGTTATTCCATTTGTAAGTGTGATTGTAAGAGTGACAATAAAATTATGTCACACATTACCTACAAGAATTATATGCTTGATAATGATTATTTATTTAAATATTTTTATTTCATAAGGTAATTTTAACACACTAAGATTTTATGAGAAATATTCTTTTTAATTTATTTGATATCTTGTGTTGTACGCTACACCAAGACTAGATTACGCTATACGCAACACCGTATTATCTTGTAGTATACGCAAACTATATACTTGGCTTGTGTTACAAGAAAGAGAAACCTTCCTTGATAGCTTGTGTGGTATGCTATATCGAGTTTCACTAAACAATGATATATTATAATATTATTATGAACTAGCCATTATGAATACTATTAACCGCATTTTTAATTTTATAAAATTATAATTTATTTTATAAATTTTATAGAACATGGTATGAGAAAAAAATTAATTTTTTCGGATACAAGAAGTATTTTTCAAAAAATGCAGTTTTGTTGCCTTTTGATGGCGTACCTATTTTAAATCTAATTTTTTGATGAGTTTATAAGTTAAATTTGACAAATTAAACTTCTTCTTTTGAATTAGGATATAAAAATTTACATTGGATAAAATTTTGACATTATTCTGATAACCTTCACATTTTGATGAAAAGTAAAAATACGCTAAATTTTAATTAAAAACAACCTTTTTCATCGAGATAATTTATATGGTTAAATTATAATATTGAATGATTTTAAAGTATCAATATAATATATTTTTCCATTTAATATAATATAAGTCATTATCATTAATTTTACACTGAATTCATAGGTAAAAACATTTCAATCTTTTGTAATGTTTTATCTTTTAAAACTTGTTTTCTCAACAGCGGGATTAATTTTGAAATTTAATACAGAAAATTATGTATATTGAATTTGGAAAAATTGATTCCATATTTGGAATAAGTAGGTCCAAATTATGTTAATATTAAACTTTTTATTTTTGGGCATTATGAATAGTAACTATGGTAAATTTTATTTACCATAGTTAAAGGTAAATTGGGTAATTAAGGGTTAAAATAATATTTTAAAATTACACTAACACTTTTCTTGATATCATTGGTTGATTATATTTCTCTCTAAAACTTACTTGGGTTGAAATGGAATCTATTGGAACACACTTGGATGAGATTAAGACCTTTAATTTATTTTATTTAAAGGAATGTGAAATATGTATCACTCAAACTTTATTAATTAAATTATTTTTAATATAAGGTTATACAGAATATAAATTCGATTATAAATACTAATTTTAAATATAAAATATTTTTATTAATCATGGTAATTTATTTATAATTTTTAAGAAATATATAAATTCCTTAATACCTTATACATTAATGATGAAAAAATTATTTATTTAGTAAAAAATCAATAATATAATTTTTATTAAAATAATAATACCCAAAAAAGGACCAAAAACTTGACCAAAACTTATTGGTCGAGTATATCTATACCCTAATCATCCAAGGGTCGACTTGTGGACAATTTTGAGCCTTATACAACATATTATGACATTTATATTATTTTATTTTAAATGATGTCAAAGTTGTCACCTTTATAATTTAATAAACATATCATTTTAAAAGTTGGGTTTTTTAGAAGTTAAATTAAACTAAGAAGTATTATTATGAAAAATAATATATTTAAGTTCATCATGGTATTTTATTTTTAATTTTTATTCAAAAAATAAGTACATTAAATAATTGTACTAAAATGTTGTAGTAATTATGTTATTAAGAGAAATATCAAATAAAAGGTTTTAAAAATATTAAAATAAATATTAAATGAACTAATTAATGTGCTACACTAATTTTATAGATAAATATGGCATGTTAGGAATCTATTAAATATTTTGTTTTGAATATATCTTATGTGTGGATTTTATTGAAATTCAAATAAATAAATAGTTTCAAAATTGACACTATTGATATTTTATAAAAATAACATATTATTAAATTGTTTAAAATTCAAAAAATATTTAAAAATTAAAAATTGAAATTAATATGGTCAAAAATTTCATAAAGTAACCAATTATGGGAAATTAACAACACATAAGTAAGTATTTATAACCATTTAAAATTTAGAATATTATTACCACAAATAAGATTAAATAGATTAAATAAGGATAAATCAAAATGATAAGGTATAAAATAAACTTAAAACATGTATAAATTGTATTGGTTGATTATATTACCACCCTATATAATATCATATTCTAATTGAGTGATTTTTTGAGGTTTTTATGTGGGTTTTGATTTTATTATTAATTAATATTTTTGAGGTTTCCAAAAGTGCCGCTCTCCTCTCCTATATAAGGGAACCTCCTTCCCTCTCCTATTCACTCAATTTTGAGCCTTCAAGTTTGGAAAAAACCTAAAAATTGCTCTTATAAACCTCTATTTTTATATTATATAGGTTCTGGTCTTCTCAAAAGACAAACTCTAGTGCCCTAAGAGGAAGATTAAAAGAGGCACGTTGAGGAAGAGGTAATCTCTTCTACCCATTCTTTCAAGTTTCTTTCTTCTTCTACTTCCTCTTATTTAGTTGTTTTATTATAAAGCAATAAAATCAGTATCACTCATATAATTATATGTTATTATAAATATGAAACAACCCTATTTTACCTTCTATCCATCCTACGAAAAATGAAATCACCGTGCGTGCGTACGTACGAAATACCTTCTTCACACTGTGGTGTAATCTATTTTTCCACCACCACCTTACTTGGATGGGTATAATAGTGGAAATAATAACTATATATTATTATTATAACATGATACTAATTATTATATATTACATAATCCACTCCAATTTCATTCAATAATTATGGGAATGATATCATCACTCGTGCGTACGTACGGATTACCGTCTCCATGACGTGGCGAGATTCATTTTCCATGTTAACCATTCAAGAATTATTATAAAGTATATATAATGAATAATACTGAAATATATGACACAATAATTATACTATATTTATGTATATATATATGTGTGTGTGTCATCTACTTACTTCTATTCAAGTCAATAAAGAAAGGAAAACAACGTTCATGTGTACGTATAGCCTACCGTCTCTATGAACGATGTATTTCATTTCATTTATCAATATATATATATACAATGAATATATATATGATATATAAATATTTTTTTACATTCGGGAAGTAATTAAATCATGATATAAGTAATAATATCAAGAACAACAAGTCCAAACATGTACGATAAATGAAATGATTATTACCCAAAACGTTTTTCAAAATGGAATTTAAAAATGAACGGGTAATATAAAGTCATAATTAAATCATATATGATATCATAAAAATGACTATGATTCTTTAATAAGTCTATGACATTATTTAAATCATTATATTGGAGGTTTGGACATGTATGGAAGAAATTGGACCTAAGGTAAGGGATTATATCGTCTCACTTTTATTTCTGTGAGACATATGCCTTAATCACTATATATTTATTTTGAATGGTGTTTATGATTACCATGAATGTTTTATTATTTTAATTATGGAGGATATTATATTTATATATGCATGTATTTTTTTTTATTTTATGACACCTATGATTCCACCGATCATAAAAGGTAAGGGAAAATTATTCCAATCTTGTTCTTATCCAAGATTGTTTATTCGTAAGTATTTACTGGGGTTATATTTATCATCTATGTCTATGTTTTATAAAAAATGTTTTCATAAAGTTTTCAATATTCTTACATGTATGTTTAAAGTCATGTTTACCTCTTTTTTTACTTTTACTATGTGGTATGGAAGGAATATTTCTTTTATTTACCATATGAGGTACTTTTGGACTTATCCGGCCAAAGTACGAGAATAATGTTTTTTAACTTATAAGACATGAACGTATTTTTACGGTTTCATATAGCCTTATTTTAATAAAGCCTTTTCTTCTATATTTCATGATTATTTTCAAAAAAATCCTTTTCTTTTAAAATTTCATGGCATTTTGTGAAAAGAAAATGATTTTTAAGAAGAAAGGATATTTTCTTCAAGAATTCATTTCAAGTGTTTTATCAAAACTAATTTCCATCTAAGATGAAATTATTTAGTATGTTTATGTTTCAAGTATAATGTCTCTATTATTTACATTGTTTTATTTTTCTTATGATTAAATGATGTCCATTTATGTTATATGGATTATGTTATGATGGGGTGATGTTTATGAAACCCATATTATTCCTTGGGTTATGATGAATAATTTACCATTATTTTGTGGCACACAAAAGAATGATTTCTTTATGAGATGGGTGGGACCTATATCTCCCACAAATTCATTGGGTAAAGATTTATATCTCATGAGATAGACATGGCCAGAATGGAAAGTGAATCTAGATCAGTAATACAGGGCTGGAACGACATTTAAACCCAGTTCAGTAATAAACTTTGTCCACTATGATGGTCTTGGAAGCAATGCCTTGGCTACAATGGAAATCATAAAATTTGATTAATGGATGCCACAATTACATGTTTTATTCCCATGTTATTTTATCATGATTAATGTTCCTTTATGATCTATGCCTTACATACTGGCAATATTTATTTCACAACTCAAAATTTTGATGTTTAAACATTATGTTCATGCTTTTCAGTTTTAATGTATATGGTTTGTTTTATTTTCTACATGATTACCCATAATGAGCATTTGAGATCACCCTTTTTTGTTTTCTTTTCCCCATGATATAAAGAAAGGTTTTAGGCAATAAAACAAAAGGGAAAGATCTTTATGGGAGATGTTGAAGATCTTTCACCATGATTAGAAGATTGCGTTCCAAGTTTCTGAAGACACAAAACTATTATGATCCTTGGGTGTCTATTTTTGTTATGTATTAAGTATTCCATAGAAGTAATGTAATGTACTTGTACGTCAATCTTGGGTCTCTACAGTTGGTATTAGAGGAAAGGTTTAGTTTACCTTTTGAAACTAGGATGTGAAAACTTTAGTGAGATCCCTAGAGATATTTCTAATGTAGGTCTAAGGATGTCCCTAAGGTTAAGTATAAGTATATGTTATAGTCCTAAAATTACGGTAACGATATTAGAATTAGACCTAATATGTTAGATATTGAAGGTACTCCCCCTTTATTATATTTTTTTCCTAGCATGCGTTTTTCCTCTCACACTATTATTTTTGGGTTTTAGACGATAGATGGAACCCGAATGAACTGTGTTGATCAATGTAATGGATAATGCAATGATTGTACTCATGAACAAACCAATGTTATGGGAGATGGAGTGAAAAATCTTATTTCTATACTTACACAATCTATGAATCATTCTGGACTTCCAAATGTGTAGAGAAGGGAACAATATTCTATTGAGTTCATCATGAGGTAATGTCCACCTTCTTTAAAGGGGTCTTCTGATCCACTTATTGCTGAAAAATGCATCAGTACCTTTGAAAAGATATTTTCCATACATCATTGTTCAAAACATGAAAAATTCATTCTGGCTATTTACTATTTCAAAGGTGAATCAGACCAGTGGTAGACTGTAATTAACAACACGAGGCCCCAAGATGAAATTGAATCCATGGAATGGGATGAGTTCAAGAACTTATTTTTCAATAAGTACTTTCCTCGTATTTTTCAAACGAAGATGGAAAAAAAGTTCCTTGAGCTTAATAAAAAGTATGATGAATCTGTTGGTATATACGAAGAAAATTTTACAAGGCTTGTAAGGTATGCATCTGGACTTATCATCCAACCTAAAAGTAAAGTTGATCGATTATTCAGTGGCTTAAAACCAAGTCTTAGAAATGAATTAGCTATAAGATACTTCAATAGCTATGAAGTGATTTTGCATTGTGCTATCAAGGTAGAACTGTAAGTTGGTGTTACATATCCATCTCATGGTTTTGATAAGAAACGAAAGATGGAGTTTAAGGAAAAGACTCAATACTATGGTGAAAAGAAGACAAATGTTTCATTATGCTCAAAGTGTGGAAAGAAGCATGGTGGAGATTATCATAAATGGAATATAAAATTTTTTAAGTGTAGAAGAGAATGTCATCAAGCAGTTGAGTGCCGAAGTAATGGGAAAAAGGTATCTAATGATATGAATAGAGAAAAAACTGCAGAGAACGCACCACCAACACTTCAATTCTACTAGTCCAAGGAAATGGGGCATTATTCTAACCAATGCCCTAATCCAAGGGTTAATGATGATCGACATAAACAACCTCTTAAGTCAAAGGAAAAAGGGAAGTCACATGCGATCACTATTTGTGATGTTGAATATGACAATGAAGTGGTGGAATGATTAAGTGTTTATGTAACAGGATTCCAAAATAGTGTTGTGGAATCTCATTTATAGTTTCGTGGAATATTGGAATATCTATGTATTGGTTTGTTGTGGTTTTCAATAATTATATGGTACTAGTAACCATGAAAAGTGATTGAATTTTTTTTGGAAAGAACCTAATATGAGCATAATGAAGGGATAAAGAGATAATGAAATGTTTGATAGTATTAATGATGTCATGACTGATATAAGGACAAAGTGATATCATGGTTTGAGTATATAGAAATTTTGGTATTTTTGTATGTGGAAGGAGTTAACTTTCGACAAAATTATTGTTTTCACAAATATTATATGGTAATTCATGTTTCAAGAGAATACATGATTTAGGAATTCAGATGTTTGGAATGTAACCAACAAGATATATCTTATGATATACGGGGGATAAATGATGGTATCCACATGCTTGGTAGATGACCTCTCTAGTAATCATTTTATTTATACTATGAGATTGGAAAGAAGTATTTTCTATAAGCCTAAAGTTTGGAATGGATTAAGTTGGACATTATATAGTATTGTTTAAGTCTAAAAAATAATTCTATAATGTTATAATTGTATTGTTTTAGAAAAAGGAAAACATGCAAGATGGGCGACAACCTGTCGCGTCGGACAAGGTTGTGGGAATCAAACCCATAGCCGAAATGCAACAGGCCTTTATCGCCAACAACTAGCCTACAGGAAGTCCCTAGTTAGTAGAAATTTGTTTTATTTTATTAATCAGTATGATTGATGAAGTATAAGTCCATTTGTTTATTCATATATAGTTAATCTCACCATAGATGGACTTATGTATATTTAATAATTTTTTCTAACCTTTTTGTGATAAAGACGGATAGAATGACCTATCATTATATTGCATGATATTCTAATACTTCAAGAATGACAAATTCAAATTCATTTCTTTAAATAAGAGATGAAATGGAAATTGTTCATAGAATGACCAATGATGATTTTACACTGAAATCAGGTAAGTATTTATCCTTATGAAAAAAATCATCAACTTTAGGGAAAAGATCGTGAAAACCAAAAGTGTTGTTATAGTACCCTCATATCCGATGAATTAGATGGTACCTTAGATCATCACAAATATATGGCTTTGTGATTATTGGATTTTTCATAGCCATGTTCTCTACCACTCTTCATCAGAACATGATGATTAGATTTTTTCCCATATCCATATTTTCACCTATATTCTCTTATGTGGAAACCCAGTGTTGAGTTACTTTGGGTGACTGTTATGTTTCTAACTTTCCTTTTTAAAATTATGTTTAGTATTCCTTTTTACTATGTGGGTTTTTATGAAAGAAACTTTCAATTAGTAAACTATTTATAACCCCGATGAATTTCGCGGGTGAAATTCATTTTTAAGGGGGGTAGAATGTAACACCTCGAGATTTTATGAGAAATATTTGTTTTAATTTCTCTAATATCTTGTGTTGTACGCTACAAAAAGATTAACTTGCACTATACGCAACACCGTATTAGCTTGTAGTATACACAAACAATATACTTGGATTGTGTTACACTCTAGAGCGACCCTCCTTGATAGCTTGTATGGTACGCAATACCGAGTTTCACTAAACAATGATATATTATAATATTATTATGAACTAGCTGTTATGAATAGTATTAACCACATTTTTAATTTTATAACATTATAATTCATTTTACACATTTTCTAGAACATGGTACGAGAACAAAATTAATTTTTCAAATACAAGAAGTATTTTTCAAAAAATGCAGTTTTGCCGCCTTTTAACGGCGTTCCCATTTTAAATCTAATTTTTGACAAGTTTATAAGTTAAATTTGAAAGATTAAAATTCTTTTTTGAATCAGGATACAACAATTTACATTGGATAAAATTTTTACATTGTTCTGATAACCTTCATATTTTGATTAATAGTAAAAATATGCTAAATTTTAATTAAAAACAACTTTTCATCAAGATAATTTATATGGTTAAATTATAATATTGAATAATTTTAAATTATAAATATAATATATTTTTACCATTTAATATAATATAATTCATTATCATTATTTTTACATTGAATTCATAGGTAAAAACATTTCAATCTTTTAAAATGTTTTATCTTTTAAAACCTATTTTCTCAACAACGAGATTAATTTTAAATTAAATAATTAAACTTCTTTGTATTGAATTTGGAAAATTGGATTCCATATTTAGAATCAGTAGGTCCAAATTATTTTAATAGGCTACCTTTTATTTTTGGACATTATGAATAGTAACTACGGTAAATTTTATTTACGATAATTAAAGGTAAATCAGGTAATTAAGGGTAAAAATAATATTATAAAATTACAGTAACACTTATCTTGATATCATTGGTTGATTATATTTCTCTCTAAAACATACTTGGGTCTAAATGGAATCTATTTGAACCCACTTGTATGAGATTAAGACCTTTAATTTATTTTATTTAAAGGAAAGTGAAATACGTCTCACTCAAACTTTATTTATTAAATAATTTTTAATATAAGGTTATACAGAATATAAATTCGATTATAAATACTCATTTTAAAGATAATTTGTTTTCTTAATCATGGTAATTTATTTCTAGTTTTTAAGAAATATATAATTACCTTAATAGCTTATACAATAATGATTCCAAAATTATTTGTTTAGTAAAAAATCAATAATATGGTTTTTATTAAAATACTAATACCCATCAAAAGGACCATAAAATTGACCAAACATTATTGGTAGAGTATATATATACCCTAATCATCCAACATTCTACTTTTGGACCATTTGGAGCTTTATAAAACAGATTATAACATTTATATTATTTTATTTTAAATGATGTCAAAGTTGTCACCTTCATAATTTGATAAACATATCATTTTAAAAGTTGGGTGTTTTATAAGATAAATTATACTAAAAGTATTATTATGAAATATAACAGATTCAAATTCATTATAGTATTTTATTTTTAATTTTTATGAAAAAATAAGTATATTAAATAATTATACGAAAATGTTGTAGTAATTACTTTATTGAGAAATATCAAATAAATGGTTTTAAAAATATTAAAAAAAAGATAAATGAACTAATTAATGTGCTAAATTTTTTTTATAGATATATATGACATGTTTGGAATCTATTAAATATTTTTTTTGAACATATATTTGGTGTGGATTTTATTTAAATTCAAATAAATGAATAGTATCAAAATTGACACTATTGATATTTTATGAAAATAACATATTATTAAATTGCTTAAAAATTAAAAAAATATTTAAAAATTAAAATTTGAAATTTATATAGTCATAAAAGTCATAAAGTATCCAATTATGGATAATTCACAACACATAAGTAAGTGTTTTTAACCATTTAAAATTTCTAATATTATTACCACGAATAAGAATAAATAGAATAAATAAGGATAAATCAAACTGATAAGGTTTACAATAAACTTAAAACATGTCTAAATTTTATTTTTTCATGATATTACCACCATATCTCATCTAATATTCTAGTTGAGTTATTTTTGGAGGTTTTTAAGTGGGGTTTGATTTTATTATTAGTTAATATTTTTGAGGTTTCCAAAAGTGCCCTTCTCCTCTCCTATATAAGGGCACCTCTTTCCCTATCCTCTTCACTCAATTTTGAGCCTTCAAGATCATCCAACCCCTACCAATTCCTCTTCTAAACCTCTATAGTTATATTATAGAGGTTATGGTCTTCTAAAAATACCAACTCTAGTGCCCTAAGAGGATTTTTAAAAGAGGCACGTCCAGGAAGAGGCAATCTCTTCTACTCATTCTTTCAAGTTTCTTTCTTCTTTTACTTCATATTATTTAGTTGTTTCATTATAAAGTAATAAAACTTATATCAATAATATACTTATATTTTATTATAAATATAAAACAACCCTATTTCACCTTCTTTCCATCCTACGAAAAACGAAATCACCACACATGCGTACATACATAATATCATCTCCACGATGTGGTGTAATCTATTTTTCCACCACCACCTTACATGGATGGGTATAATGGTGGAAATAATAAATAAATATGATTGTTATAAGATGATACTAATTTTTAGATATTATATCGTCCACTTTAATTCCATTGAATAATTATGGGAATGATATTATCACTCGTGCGTACGTACGGATTATCGTCTCCATGACGCGGTGAGATTCATTTTCCATGTTAACCATTCAAGAATGATTTTAAAGTATATATAAGGAATAATACTGAGATATATGACATAATAATGCTACTAGATATATATATATATATATATATATATATATTCATCTACTTACTTCCATTCAAGTCAATAAGGAAAGGAAAACAGTGTTCATGCGTACGTACGGCCTATCATCTCCATGAACGATGTATTTCATTTCATTTATCTATCTATATATATACAATTAATATAAATATAATATATAAATATTTTTTTACTTTTTGTAAGTTATTAAATCATGATATAATTAATAATATCAAGAAAAACAAGTCCAAACATGTACGATAAATGAAACGATTATTACCCAAAATGTTGCTTCAACATGGAATTTACAAATGAATAGGTAAAATAAAGTCGTAAGTGAATCATATATGATATCATAAAATTGAATATGATTCTTGAATAAGTATATGAAATTATTTAAATCATTATACAGGAGGCTCAGACATGTATGGAAGAAATTGGACCTAAGGTAAGGGATTATTTCGTCTCACTTTTATTTCTGTGAGACATATGCCTTAATCACCATCTATTTCTTTTGTATGGTGTTTTGTATTCCCATGAATGTTTTTTTACTTTTATTATGGAGGATATTATATTTAAATATGAATTTAATTTTCTTTATTTTATGACACGTATGATCCCACTGATCATAAAAGGTAAGGGATAATTATTCCAATCTTGTTCTTATCTGAGACCGTTTATTCATAAGTATTTACTGGGGTTATATTTATCATCTATGTCCATGTTTTATAAAAAATGTTTTCATAAATTTTTTACTATTCTTACATGTATGTTTAAAGTCGTGTTTACCTATTTTTGACTTTTACTATGTGGTATGGAACGAATATTTCTTTCATTTACCATATGAGACACTTTTTTACTTTTCCGGCCAAAGTACGAGAAGAATGTTTTTTTAACTTATACGACATGAAATTTTTTTTACAGCTTCATATGTCCTTATTTTAATAAAGCCTCCTATACAATATTTCATTATTATTTTAAAAAAAAATCCTTTTATTTTAAAATTTCATGAAATTTTGTGAAAAGAAAATGATTTTGAAGAAGAAGGGATATTTTCCTCAAGAATTAATTTCAAGTGTTTTATCAAAACTATTTTCCACCTAAGATGACATTATTTAGTATGTATATGTTTCAAGTATAATGTATTTATTATTTACATGGTTTTATTTTTCTTATGATGCGATGATATCCATTTGTTTTATATGGATTATGTTATGATGGGATGATGTTTATGAAACCCATATTATTCTTCGGGTTATGATGAATGATTTATGTTTATTTTGTGGCACACGAAATAATGACTTCATTATGAGGTGGGTGGGACCTATATCTCCATTCAATGAATTTGGTAAATATTTATATCTCCTGAGATAGACATGGCTGGAACGAAAAGTGAATCTGGTTTAGTAATACAGGGTTGGAACAGAAAGTAAACCTGGTTCAGTAATGGAATTTGTCCACTATGATGGTCTTGGCAGCAATGCCTTGGCTACTATATAAATCATAACATGTGATTAATGGATTTCACAATTATATGTTTTATTACCATGCTATTTTATCATGAATAATTTTCCTTTATGATCTATTCCTTATGTACTGCAAAGATTTATTTCACAACTCAAGATTTTGATGTTTAAACATTATGTTCATGTTTTTAAGTTCAAATGTATATGGTTTGTTTTATTTTCTCCATGCTTACCCTTAATAAGCATTTTACCTCACCCTTTTTATGTTTTATTTTCACCTAGATATAAAGAATGGTTTTATTTAAGAAAACAAAAGGGAAAGATCTTTAAGGGAGATGTTGAAGATCTTTCACCATGATTAGAAGATTGTGTTCCAAGTTTCCAAAGACACTAAACTATTACGGTCCTTGGGTGTCTATTTTTTTTGTGTATTAAGTATTCCGAAAAATTAATGTAATGTCCATGTACGTCAATCTTGGGTCTCTACATTAATACCTTTAGTTAAAGTAAATATTATTCACTTTGCGGATAAAAATTAATTTTTTAAAGAAAAAGTTTTCAAGGTTTATCACAATTTATAAAGACCACCATTATTATTATTTTTAAATTAATGTATCTTATAAAGTATTTTATAAAGAAATTTGGGTATTAATACTAAATTCATGTTTAACTAAATTATTATTTAAGCTCAAGTTTGGTATGTTGAAGATAAACTCACTTTTATGATCTCATCATTTTGAAATAGACTAACGGATTTATTTTCTTATTTGTCCCTTAATGAGTTTTATGTGGTCATCCAATGTTTAAAAAAAATTCATGGGTTTAAATATCATTTGGAACAATGATAAATACTTAATATAGAAAAATAAAATCTGGTTATAGTGGAAAAACATACACACTTAAAGTCAGGGGTTTTTTTATATAATATTCTATCATAATTATCTAATACTCCAAACCAAAATCGTCCTTGGGTTTTTAAGTGGTATAATATTTCCATTTTATGTTTTAATTTTTGTACGGTTAAAATTGGCTCATGCTCATTAGAATCAAATCTACGAATATAAATAATTTTTTAGTACCATATTTTGGAGTGCGAGCACAGGGTTGTTACAGTTACTATCAATGTAGGGTTTAAATAAATTTGTAGATTAGGATATTTTCATCGAAGGTTAACTTAAGATTTATGGATACCATAATGGGTTTCTAATTTTAATTTTGATCATAATTTTTAAGGCATAGATTCACCTTTTGAGGTTTAATGTAATGGGGGTTTAAGACGATTAAGATAATTTTAGGAGACATTTATAGTAATACTATCACAACATGATATTTATTATCCTATTTTATTTTGGTTTATCTTTCTATCTATTTATTTTCTCTATATTTGGAGGTTTTATATCCAATTTTTTAGTTTTTTTATTTTTTTTCTCTTTTGAATAGTTTAGGTGCATAGTTAGGTGGTAACTGTGCGGCCTACTAATCATGAGGCCCATTTCAGTTCTTTTTGAACATATAAAGTTATGGTTTCATGGGTATCACATGGTTAACTTCAAATAGTGTGGCTCTTAGGGGTAATTGTGTGGGTAATTGGGTGTCCCTGTATATGATCACATGACCTTATCACGATTAGTCCAAAACGTGTGGCATGGGTATCCATGGTTCTGTAGTTTTCGACAGAGCCAAACCACATGGTTGGTGTATGGTTCCCCATCTATTTGGGTGTCAATTTTGACTAATAATGGACACATGATTGGCATATTGTTTTACAAACTGTGAAACCAAACTATACACAGTTCCCAGGTTTTTTAATAATGTGAAATTACATTTTTAACCCTCTTAGGTTTTTACCACAAATCACCTTTTTAAACCCTAATTTGGATCATAAGTCCCTTGGATATCTCTCCCTTTCTTCTTCACACATCCCCTACTCCTTCCATGTTTATTCTAAGTGGACTTATCCAAATTTTGGGGTGATTTATTGATGTTAATTAATTATCATTTATTCCTCTTCCTTTTTATTCTATTTCATCCTAGTTTCACCTACTCTTACTCTCTCAATGGTCTTGAGTTCATGTTTCTTGGATTCAAAATTGGGTTTTTCCCTTTTTAAGGTTCTCCTTGAGTATACATTCCTTCGTGGACCTTGGTGGAGTTGTTCCAAGATTCAATTGTTGAAGCTCTTTTGGATTGAGTTAGTTTTCCCTTTTCATTTGACCTTGAAATTTTTAAAACATTGATTTATTTACATTATCACATTTCTTTAATGATAATTAGTGATGTGTGATTTTTTGAATAATTGTTTGATGTGAGATAACATGAATTTATCTTTTTATTGAATTTTATTAAATCATTTTATTAAATATTTCACACTAAACATTTTTTAAAATTAATAGTTGGATTTTATAAATGGTTTTTGGTTTCTAAGTGGTGTTTTTGGTTTCTAAGATGTATTTATAAATGGGTATTGGGTTTATAATCTATGTGTCATATTATTTTGGAAATGAAATATCGTACAAAGTGTGTGTGAGACTCGGTTGGAACCTTGGAAAAAATGGGTTTTCTTAGAAACCTTCCCTTAAGATGTATCTCTTGTTGTGTTGGATGATAAAGGGGAAATGGGGTCCTTGGTATGGGACTTCCCTTATTTGTTGATCATTCTAAGGCAATGGTATATACCCTATGGTGATTTGAGGGTGTTTATTGTGTGTTTTTCTCATGTTCATTATATATATATATGGTTAGTTTTATGGAATTTCTTAGCTGACCCCCACTTTAGACATGACATGGGAACCAAGAAAAGCTAGTGGATCATCTGAGAATGTTCTCTAGACTAGTTTAGGATTACTCTATGCCTAGTGTCACATGGTATGAATTTTATCTACTATAATATTTTCCCCATGGTTTGGGGAAGTAAGGTAAAACTAATTGTGATGGTTGTTTATTGCATCAAGAACACCGACATTATTTATTGAGGAAAGAATGTTCCAGATTATCCTATAATATTCTAGGTATTCTCATCTTTTCCTGGAACTAATCTTTCTATAGAGGATAACTTAACTTCTTATTTTATTTGGTTTATAGTGTAGGGATATACATTTCCCTATTATGTGTTTATTTATTCAGATTCTGTTTTTATGGTTTGTCTCTTTAGTAAAATTGAGTATTTGGTTTTCAAATGTCTTATGGAAATTCTTAGAGAATGTTTTACACTCTCTTTCCCTATTTAAATAAAAATATCACTCTTCTTACTCTTCTCATCTTTATTGAAAAATTCTAAAGCCTCATTCTAAGAAGATAACCAAACTTTAAATACTATGGGAAATTGATCATGATTTTGTTAAAATGAAATGTGTGAAAAAACTATGTTTATATATTTTGTATTTTGAACATGAAATTAATGTATCTTTTATTTATAGGAAATTAATTGGGAATAGATTAATTAGGAATGATTACCGAGTTTTAGTAATCACACCTATACTTTTATATATTGTTTTATTCTTGGTTTAAGGTTCCATCTTTTTCTTGATCATTATGGGTGATGTTGGGTTTTGGTATCATAGAGTGACCCATAGGTTCACATGGAGATTTTATGGTCATCATGTTCGATTTGGTTTGGTTTCTAGTTTCTGTGTACATTGTTAATTAGGTTATTTATTCATATTCTGATTCTCTTTTATTATTATTTGCCTTTTTTTTATTTTTATTGGATGAAATCATTCCCACCACTACTCTTTGATACCCTTGGTTCTTTTCACCACCCTAGGAAAATTGGTAATGCCACTTGGGAATGTCATGAGCTGGTTTAGGTGACTAGTTTAGGGTCAACCAAGGTTGTTTTGTGATAAAATGATATCATGTCTTAAGTTCTTTAGAATACCTATATTTCATAAATCCCTTTGTTATTTTGGATTTCAAGGTAAAATTATTAGGAATATTAGATCTTGTGTTGTAGGTATTAATAAGTTTATGGAAATCACTTTCTATGTAAAACCTTGGGTTATCGTGGTATGTTGTGTTTTTTCTATTGTATTTGGTTTTTGGGTTGTTTTTGTTTAGGAATATGAACTGGGTGTTAGTGTGATGGTTTTAATGAGATTTTAGGGCTAGGAAATCTATGTGGAACTGAGGACATGGTCCAAAAAATTCTCTCTGTGATAATTTCATGATTGGCATATGGCTGGAAACCATATGTCTAATCATCCATCAACAATATTCTCCCCTATTGAATTTGTTTTAGGTGTTTTTGATTTTGAAACCATTAGAAACTTTTTTTAAAATTTTAAAAACCTGATTTCAAGATGTAATGTTTTGATTTTTGAAAATAATAAGTGAGTTTTCAAACCTATTCAAAGAAATTGTTGTAAAGTTTTTTTTAATATAAAGTTGATTTTATTAAAAAGAATCTATAATCAAATGATTACTAGGGAAGTGAGGATTTTATTTATAATTAGAAGGGGTTTAAATGGAAAAATGGTCAAATATTAGGATGGGACCTAAAGGGTTTTAGTGGAATAAAATTTCTTTGAGTGTGGAGTTGAAGAAATATTTTTTTATGTGGGGGTCGATGAACGTTTCAAAAAACGTTGGGGGAAATTGATGAGTTGGTCTTATTTCTTCATTTGGTGTTTAATTGTGGTGATTTCTAGATGGTGAGTTTATTTTTATTGAATTTTTTTCTTTTTTACATAGAGTGTTCCCCCAACAAAGATTTGATGGATATTCGTGGTGAAGCTACAGGTGATTCACCATTAATAGACCCTCTATTTGATCAACCTAAATACTTTCACCTTGAGTTTCAAAAGATTAAACCTCTTCTCTTTTATGGTCTAGATGATCCTTTGGTAGTAGAAGAGTGGATGTGAATATTTGAAAGGATTTTCAATTTCATTGATTTTCCTAAGTCTCTAATAGTGAATTTCACGACCTTTATGCTTGATGTTCAATTCTATAAGTGGTATAAATTGATCATGAAGACCATGATTTTGGAATACGTATATTGGGAAATCTTCAAAGCCCCATTCATTCAGAATTACTAATTTATGACTATAAAGGTGGTGAAGGTGATGGGTATGTGTTTCCTTGATAAAGGTGATCATTTAATGTGGGATTTTTATTTCATTTTATAGATCTAGTTCCCAATATTCTAGAGTTGGTCAAGGATTATTCTCTAAAATCTCGACATTATGAGAATGGGATTAATCCTTATCTTTGGTTGAAGGTATCTATATTTGGTGTAAACTCCTTATATGAAGTGGTAAGTTAAGAAATTAAGGTTGAAGATGTGTTAACAGGGTTGGTCGAGACATCAAGTCATCCTTTAGTCAACAAAAGTGGTGAAGCGAGTTCTAGTAAAGAGATGGGAAAGCATCTAAAAGTGGAGCATATTGGTTTTGGAATTAATAGGAATTATGGTCTTTTGTTAATTTCTTCTGGGAATAACACCCTAGTGTGTCATTACTATGTTAAGACAGGTTACAAGAAGCCTTTCTTTCCTAGTTCTTTGAAAATATATCAACCTTGTGTTCATTTGGTTCCATCCATAAATTTTTCAAGGGTATCACTCAAAAGAAGAGTAGAGTCAGATCCACTCCCTTGAAAAAGACAACGTCTTAATTTGAGGAATATAGCGATGGTGTGAGTTCTATTTGAAGGTCTTGATGTAAATTATCTTTTTTTAGTGGTTATGTATTGTGGTTTTTTCCTTTGATTAGAATGAAAAAGGTTTTTATGTGACTTCCAAACCATTTTTTAATGGAATCTACTCTTGGGAAACTCTAAATTTCATCATCTTGCAGTGAAGATTTTATCGATGTTTGATGTGTTCTATTAGTTCCTTTTTTTTATTTTTGTGTGGTTTTCCATTTTGGAGTTTGATATTTAATCAGTGGTGCTGGTATGGTCTTTGAATGTAATCCTAAAATGGTAGGGGATTCCACCCTAGAATCCCATGTTTAATTAAGTGACCCACCACTTATATCTTGTTCATTTCCTTATTTTACACCAAGGAGTTGTTAGGTAATTTCTCCTATCATTCTTGTTCATCTAGTCTTTTTTTTTCTTCCATTGGTAAATGATGGGCTATGGGAGAAGTCTTGATGACTTTGGTTGTGGTAAGGTGTTGGGATGGTAGCTCAAGTTTTTCTTTATCTCTTGGAGAATCATTTGGTTCCAATAGAGAATTTTGGGTTATATAATAAGGTTTTTCCCTATATATTGTTGAGATTTTTTTCAGTTTGAGGAATTAAATCATTTGTGCATGTGAGCATTTTTCCTTCAAACTGATCAATTGGAAACTTCATATCTTTCTAGGGGAATAAAACATAATGGTGTAGAGAATTTTCACACCCCAATTTTTATTCTCCTCATTTATTTTGGTTTACCTATTTGTAATTTTATTTTATCATGAGTTTTGAAGGATTAAATTTTTTTTTGTGTTTTTGGATGTTTTTTCTCTATTTCAAAGTTGAGGTTCATGGTTAGGGGTAACTGTGTGGCCACTAAATGTTGATTACCTTTTCATTTCATTTTGAAATTTCGCAGTTTGGGTTACATGGGTAGCGCATGATTAGCTTCAAACTGTGTAGATCCTATGGGTAATTTTGTGGGTCCTTGGGTGTCCCTAGATGAGGGTTCATATCCTGAGAATAATTAGTCAAAATTGGGTGCTAAGCATGTGCATGGTTCTATAGTTTTTCACAACACGAAATTGAACTGTTGGTACACTATTTCCCAAAAAATGTGGCCAAAATGTGTGGGTGTATAGTGTTTCTAGTAAGGGATGTATGGTTGTCACACGGTTTCCCAAACCATGCGAAGTTCCTAAGTTCTTTAAACATGTGAAATTACATTTCAACCCCACTCATATTTTAACCCCAACTCACCTCCTCTTCTCCTCAGTTGGAATGTGAAACCCTAGTGGATCTATCTCTTTCTTCTTCACACCTTCCCTACTCATTCCACAGTTATTCCAAGTGTATTTATAAATATTTTGGGGTGATTTTTTACAGGTAATCCTTAATTTTTAATTCCTCTATCTTTTTTTCCATTTCTCCATAATTTCTATTTATACCTTTGTATCTTGGGTATAGGATTCATGTTTCTTGGGTTGTAATTTTTTTTGTCTTATTAAGGTTCTCTATGAGTTTTCTCTCTTTCTTAGACCTTGGTGGAGTTGTTATGGTTTTCTATTGTCAAATTATTTCTGATTTGTGGTATATTTCCCTTTTCATTTGGCCTTTTAATTTTAAAAAAATTTATTTGTTTCATTTCACACCATTATTTAATGAAAATTAGTGATATGTGGTTTTTAGAATAATTTTTTGATGTGAGATAATGCAAAGTTATCCTTTTATTGAATTTTATGAAACCTTTTTACATAAAACATTCACACTAAATATTTGTTAAAATTCCCAATTGGATTTTATAAATGGTTTTGGGTTTCTAAATCGTGTTTTATGTTTCTCAAATGGATTTATAAAGGTGTATTGATTTTATATAATGTGATTTAGATTATTTTGGAAATTATTTTTCATGGAAAGATTGGATGAATCTTCATTGGTCCCTTTTAAAAAATGGGTTTTATTGGAAAACTACCCATGGGATATATCTCATACCATGTTAGATGCTAAAGAGAAAAGGGTGGTCCATGGTATTAGAGTTACCTCATGTATTGATAGTTCAAAGGTATAGGGATATCTCTTGGGGAGATTGGGGGTGATTCTTTTATGTTTTTATTATGTTTAGTATATATTATTTTATTTATGGTTGGTTGGTTGGTTGGATGGTTTTTAGGAATTTTTTAACTCACTGCCACATTATACCTGACATGGGAACCTAACATGGAAAGTGGATCATCCAAGTAAGTTTTATTCATTACTTTATGGTCAAGCTCTGGCTAGTATTCCATAGTAAATATTTGATATTATTTGGGATTATGACCCTTGATTAGGGTAGGTAGAGTATGGATGAATGTGAGGGGTGTTTTTTATATCTGGTGCACTAACATGATGGTCCAGGGATATTGTTTTTAAGATTATACCCTAGGATCCTAGGTATTCCCATGATTCCCAACAACTTATCTATATTTGGAGGATAATTTATATTCCAATATGATTTGGTTACTTATGTTACGACTTCCATTTCAATGTTGTGTGGTTATTTATTCTAATTCCATTTTTATAGTCTGTCACTTTTGTAAGAGTGAGTAATTGGTTTTCAAATGTCTTATGGATTTTTTTGTGATAGTTTTACACTCTCTTCACATTTTTTTAAAAAAAATAATTCTTCTTACTTTTCAACTCTTTATTATAAAATTATAAATCCTCCTTCTTGGAAAAATAAATAAAATTTAAATGATATGGGTTATAGATTATGATTTGAGTTTAAAATGAAATGTGTGAAAATCTTATTCTTATTTATTGTATTTAAAACATGAAATTAATTTATATTTTATTTAAAGTAAATGAATTTGGAATGGATTATAAGTGAAAGACTACTGAGTTTCAGTACTCATGCCTATAATTTTATCTATATATTTAGTATCAGGTTTAGTTTCCAACTTGGTCTTAGTCATTGTGGGTGATGTTGGGTTTCAGGATCAGAGAGTAATCCACAGGGTTACATGGAGATTTATTGGTTATCAAGTTTGATTTTTTGTTGTTTATAGCTTTTTTATATTGTTCATGGGATTATTTTACTCCTACAGGGATACTCTTTTATTATTTCACTTCTTTTTTATTTTAATTGGTATAAATCATTCACACTACTACTCTGGGATTCCCTTGGTGCTTATTGCCACTCCATGGTGATCGAGAACGTGCCTCAGGGATGCCAATACCTAGCTCGGGTGAATAGTTTGGGGTAAACATGGGTTGGGTCTTCATAAAAAGACCCCCTTGGGTTTCGTATGTGTTTTAGTTAACATATTTTTTGGGGAAAAATTCTTTCATATTTTATAAAGATATATTTAGAGGTATTTATAACCATTATTATTAATAAGATCTTCGATATTGAGGTACATATTGTTAATTGGGATAAAAGGGTAAATACATGTTAGGAATATATGATTTATCATAGATATATATACATATCTTTATTAGGTTTTTGGGGGTATAATTATTTTCAAACACACACAGACAGCACACACACATGCCGAAAATGCAGGCCATACCCCCCCAGGGGGTAACAGACCTATCAACACTTATTTATTTAGTACATTGATCATAGGGACTAGGGGCATCAATACAACAAATAATTTTTCCTAATATGAGTTTTTATCTTAGTAATAGAGGTTGATTTATCTTTTGGAAGAATATATGATTTTATTTTAACTTTATTTTGTGGAATTACTATTATTTGTTTGATAATATATAACCATGCAATATACATTTTTTGTTTGCGACATTTATACTGATTGGTGAAATTAGAGAAAAATGTGAAGTTTATCTTTAAAAAATATATGATCAAATCATTATAATCATTGCGTTTCAATCTTATTCTATAATATTTTGATAAAATTTTAGGATATTTTTTTATTGAATGATTTATGGAAAACTTTTTGTATTTTTGTTGAATATTTAGAGATTAATGATGTATTTCCACTTATAAAGTATTATTTATATTAGATATTATCTTACCTTATAAAAATAATTTTAGTTTTTGATAATTTATAGGGATTAAAGGAATAAATTATTATCTAATTGTGGATATTTTGGTCCATTATATTTTTATTTTATTGCTTTAGGAATCAAAAATTCATCTTGAATACTCATTATTTGGAGCAACGGATAAGTTTGTGGAAATTGATTAAAGTATGAAATTATACTTTTCAAGTAAGTATATTTTTTATGTTCATAGTATATATAGTAAAATAATTCCTCAAATCTCTGAAAAGGATTATAAAATAAAAAAAATCTTATTACCTTCTTTTATAATGAATTGATGGTCCTTTTCCACCTCATTGGTTTATGGTTTTGTGGTTATTAACTTTCACATGATCATTCACTTTCTTATGATCAATTTTCTTTTTCATTGTCCAAAATTATTTGAAAATTAATGTTTCACCCATTTCCATATATTTACTTATCTCACATATAATCATATTTGGAAACTTAGTTTCTCTTTTATTCCAGATGAACATCATATTTCACTTTCTCCATTTTAAAAATACATTACTATTAACCCTTCTTACATAGTCGTTCTTCAAGAAATGTATTTTTAATTGTGAGAACCATGATTACTGAGCTCAAGATAAAATTTTGAGTATGAAATATATTAAATGGAGAAAATGTAACAACATTATATTTCAAAATAACACTTTGTTCGATAGTGTGTATGACATGTAACACAAAGCTTAAATAAACCATGAAATATTATTATTTAACTATGAATGTTATAACATATATGTTGATTTGGAGGGTGTTAATTTAAGTAGATGAATTATAATATATATATAAATTTAATAATCCATAAAAATTTATCAATAAATTCTCAATAAATAAGCACTAAAATTTTAGTAAATTTAATTTATTTTTCAAAAATATATTTTCTTCATAAATGGGTTTTAATTATTTTTGGGAGAAAATATTATTATTTATTTATTTTATGTTTAGAATTAGTAATTTAAAGAAACAATATTATTTTTTAATAAATCATAATAAAATTATCATTGGTTTAATTTTCATTATTTTTCAAAAAAATGATTTTTTTCATGAATAGTTTCAAAATAATGAATTTTATTAAAAATTGTATTTTCATTTCAAGAAATTAAAAGGTTAAATTTTGTTTTAAATTGGTTTTAAAAAAAATTAGTTAATTTATATTATGAATAATCTAATTAATATCATTATAATTAATTTTATTCTTTATTTTGGTAAAACAATGTTTTATAATTAAGAATATTTGTTTTTCTGGAAAACTATTTTTCAACACCTTTTAAGGGTTTAAATTTAAATTAAACTCTACCAATTATATTAATTCAAATTGAAAAATTATATTCCATATTTTTAATCATAATAATTAATATAATTTATTTTTTTAAACATAATTTTTTATCATTGTGAATAGTAACTATAGTAAATATTTTTCACTACAATACGGATAAAAGAGTTAAAACAGTGTTAAAACTATGAGGTAAAGCTTTAATATCTCTTTAACACTTGTCTTTATCCTAATATATGAGTATTTGTTTACCAAATATATGTATAATTAGTTAAATAATGTATTTTAAAACAATATTTTCAATTTTGTGACCCAAGCTTGACTTTTATAAATATAATTTGTATTTTATTATAATTAAAAACTATTTTTTTGTTATTTGGATTTAATGACTATATTGGAAGATGTAATTAAGTTTTGTATTTCCCAAAGATTCTAAAAAACATATACTATTTAATAATTAAAAAAACTCATGGAAACTAAATTATTACTTGATTTTATGTTAAACCTATTTTTATGATTAAATTGGGTATTTTTTAAAAAACTATTTTTCACGAATTTTGTGTTCATATTTTAAAAAATATTTCTTCCACCATTTGAAATTAAACCTAATAAAATGAATTTAGAATTTGGAATCATCATGTAAAAATTAGTCATAAGGCCTGTAGCATATTGGATTCTAACATACACACTTTTCTTGTTTGAGGGCATGTCTCTTGGTTTTAGATGGCATAAGAGCTTTTTTTGTAGTTTCTATAGAACATGGGGTATAAACTGCTTCCTAGAAACTTTTAGATCATATTTTTAGCTTATGTATTATGTCTTATACTCGGCATCATACATAAGATGGATTGTGGAAAAATAATCTTGAAAGCCATAAAATTCATTTTATGTCATAAATTCTTTTTACACAATAAAATCATATATCAGGGTAAATATAACTTGAGGTGAAATAGATTTTGGTATATATGATTTAAGGGAAATTTAAAGCATAAAACAGGTGTTTACACCATAAAACCTTTGGTCCAGTAGGTTTTATCATCTTTCATGACTAACCCTTACTTTTTCTATTTTTTTCCTCCCATACTTGAACCCTAGGATGTTCTAGATGTGATTTGGGCGATCTTCACTCCTTCTGAGTTCCTTCTTTCAATGTTAGATCTCCATAGTGGTTATATCAATTCTCCCTTATAGAGAACCAAAAATCTCATACATTGATATTGCATCATAATAGAAGAATATTCATTATATATCATAATGATTCACAACAGAATCATTTAGGTCCAGTGCCTTTATATACATGGATCAAAAAAAATGGTTTATAAGTGAACCACAACGTCTCCCACTATGTTCTTAAAAACTATCACCTTTTTTAAACATATAATACATAATACCTTTATTTATATCCTAGGTAAAGGAAATATAAGGGAGGGTGATATTAGATGATCAATAATGATAAAATTTATGGATATCAACATAACATGAGTATAAGGGTATGAGAGTACGAGAATAACATTTGAAAAAACCATACCATACATGTCATATATCATAAACTAGATTCATTTCATAAATCATTTAAGTTCATAAGAAATTAATAATAATGGAATCAAAAAACATTGACCATGAGAATATAAAATTTTAATAATGCATGGTGTTATTTAAAGCACATAATCATACAATACACTATGTCAAGGAAACCCACCAAGACATTAATAACTTGATACTATCTAGCTAACCAATAATATACCATCTTTGGGAGTGTAATAACTTCCTATGTACCATCTTCTTAGGCATTGGATAACCTCTCATATACCTATTATTAGGATTGGTAAAACCACCTATATATTCTCTCATCTAATAGAACATAAATCATTACCCAATACATTGGAGGGAGGTATTGGTCCCACCCTTCACATAATGAAAATAACACATAAGTTTTCCATAAGTTAATAAAATAATCATTAAATCAGAGCCCAATAAAAGAAAAATATTTCATAAAAATTTCATCATACCATAACCTGTGGAAAATAAACAGGTTTTACAATCATTTCATCATTTCATCATAGCAGAACATGGGAAAAAGAGGTGAGTTTTATAAGCAACATGTCATAATAAACATAAACCACTTAGAGAAAAAAATAATAATGTTTTCGTTTGATCATATCCCTAGTAAATAATAAGTAACATCAAATGATGTCATCTTATAAGGAAAATTATTTTGAAACATCACTTGGAATAATTCTTTAGAAAAATATCATTTCCACTTTGAAAAAAAATAACAACCTAAAACATTTTCAAAATCAGTTTCTTTGAAAATAACCTTGTAAAAATATAAATGAATATTTATAAATCATTTAAAAAAATTCATGAGGAAAATGTATTTTTCCACTTTGAAAAACAATTTTTTAAACCATACATTATTTTAAAAATCATTTTCTTTTGAAATACTATTTGAATCTTATAAAGGAATATTTAAAAATCATTTAAAATATTTCTTAAGGAAAATAAAATATATTTGAAAATAAATTTTTTAAACTAACAATTAATAATAAATTTTTGAAAAATTTATTTTGAAAATAAAATTTGAAACTTATAATAGAATATTTTAAACATTAAGTAGTCATGATGGTGGGAAATTCTTTTCACTTTTTTAGTAAAATCCAAACAATACTTGTTTAGAAAATCCCAAAAATATTACTTTTAAAATAATTTTTAAAATTTAAAAAATGTTTTAAAATTTATTAAATAAATAATTTTGGTAATATTAAAATAATTTTTAAATACTTTTTTGAAAACAGGTATATGGAAGAAAACTGATTTCTGGTCGAAGAGAGAAATAATGATGATTTTTCATAAAAATATTCTTTTGAACTGATTAGTAAAAAAAGAGAGGAAAATAAAGGGAAAAATTTTCTCATGAAATTACCATAGGATAATAAAATTAATGATTTTATTGTGATATTCATAAAAATATTTCATCCTTTAAAGCATAAACCTAAACAATCCTAATAAACGATGACACTACATCATAAAACCATTACCACTCTGGTAACATTGAATTGTAATCCCCATAAATTAACAACATTAAATAAAACTTATTATATTATAAAAATAAATAAATTCATGATATTAAATGTAAAAATGGTTTTTTATACACATCATAAAATCATATTGGTGTATAAAATAATATATGTCTCATAGAAGGCAAATTGAGACAAAAAACCCTTACCTTAAGTATCAACTTTCTTTATACATGTTTAAACCTCAAATATAATAAATATAAGTCTATTATAAATCTATTAAATAACTATAATTATATATTTAATACTATATATGATATTCTCATGACCTTTTTAACCCATTTATTAAAAATTACCTGATAAAATCCAATTTCATGCAGTAACTGCTTTGTTTTTCATGTATGTTTGGATTTTTTATTTTCAGTCCTCTTATTTTGAACATGTTTCCATAATATCCATATTTTTAAAATTATTTAAATATAATATATATTCATTATATATGTATTTATAGTAATATATAAAATATAGATATATATAATGAAAACACCATTCAGGGAGATGGTAGGTCGTATGTACGCATGAATGTTGTTTCCATTTTATCAATGGATGAAATGAAAGAAAGTTAAATAATATATTACCTTTAAAAAAATATTTTTTATGTAATATATATCACATATATTATTAAAATTTACCAAAATTACCTTTGATTTAAATTTTTAGTGAAAAACTATTCACATCGCTTTGCAAGGTGGTAGTTTGTCGTACACATGAACGCCATTATCGTATGTCTAACGAAATAAAAAGTAAGAAGGTATATGTGATATCATAATTAAAGAATTATTATTCTGATAAAAATACCATATATATTAATTTAATCTAACCTTATTACAATCTAAGTAAAATATAAATGAAAAAACATCACATCGGTTCATGAGGCGATAGTCTGCCGCACACACTAGAGACATTATTGTTTTCCAATGGTTTGTGATGTAAGAATATAGATTTATTATTATAATTATAGTGTTATAATAATATAATTAATATTATATATATATAAACCTTAAATCCATTATTATATCTAGACATGAGAGTTGGCAATGGAAAATGGATAACATCGTCTCGCAAAGCGGAAGTTTGCTATACAAGCAAGTGACAGTTTAATATCTCATTTGAAGGAAGTATAGGTAGATATTATTTATTACATTAAAAAAATATAATCTAATTATATGGGAGACACACTTGTTATTATCTCATCATATTTGAATAACATTTAAATGAGTTAAAAGTAGAAGAAAAAAACCCATTGTTTAAAACTTTACCACTTCTTCAGAAAACGTCTTTAAGTTTAACATAAAGCCTTCAAGATTGGTTTTATGATCTCAAAATGAAATCAAATATATGGAGAGGGATGTAATTAATATATTTTGTAATTCATGGTCCAAACCAAACTGTTTGGAATGTGTGAAGAGGACAGTAGAGGGGGTGACCAATTATGAGAGGGGAAGATGACACACGTGGAATTTTTGAAAAGAATAACGTGTAACCATTTTTTAACCAGAACAAAGGATAAAAATGGGTAATTATCAATACTTATAGGTTATAAGGTCTATATATTTCTATAAAATTAGTTTTGGACAAGTTTTATGTCATTTTACTCTTTTCCATTTTATTTTAACCCCTAGTAAACCCATTTTAATCTTAACTATAGTAATTAATTTTTTCTATTATTACTATTCATTTGACCAAAAAATAAGTTTACCCTATAATATAATATAAATTATGATTATTACAAAAATGGAATTTTTTTTTCCAAATTCCATTCACATAAGTGGAAAATGTTAACTTAAAATTAAACCCATTGGTGTGACAAGAAAGTGGTTTTCCAAAGAGAAAATGTTCAAATGTTTGAAAAGTTATTATATAAAAATTATATATAAAAAATATTAAAATGAACTGAATTGGGTTAATAAATATATAATTGAAATAGTTTTAATTTTATAACCATTTTAAAACAGACTAAAACCTTTTCATTATTTAAATTAAAAGGCAATTTTCAATAAAATTAGTATTTTTCAATATTCATAAAAAAATTAATATTTTCAAAAAAACCAAATATTCACCATAATCTAGTTGGTACATGTAGATTTTATAAATGAATTACTTTTCTTCATATTATCTTGGTTAAAGTTTCAAGAACCACTTAAATTATTTTTTCACAAAAATTAATAATTTTTTGGGGAAGATAGTATTTTAGAAACATATAAAAACTTTACCAAAAATTAAGTACTTTTTTATCAATATGTTTTTATATATAAAAACACTATAATTAATTTTTAAAATTTGGTTATTATTATTCATGCAAAAAAATTTAATAGCTAGTTAACAATATCCATGTTGGGTTACACTCTACCCCTCCCGCCATTGAATTTAACCCTTGAAATTCATCACTTTGTTATAAAAAATTGAGGATAATTTTTCCTCATTATATCCTCAAGTTCCCACATAGCTTCCTCAAGCTAGTGGTTTTTACAAAAAAAATTATCCAGGTGAGAAGTCTTATTTATTAGAAACTTATATGTATGATCTATAGTCTCTACTAATTGTTCCTCATAAGAAATATCCCAATCCAATGATATGACCATTGAGTTCAGTACATGTTATGGATCAAGTTAATAATTTATTAGGAGAGATACATGTAATAAATCATGAACCTAATAGAGGTTTGGTGTAAGAACCAAGAGATTTGATATAATGATTATATGATTAGTAATTTCAAAGGGAATTTTATACGTTGGGCTTAGTTTTCCTTTCTTTCTAATATAGAGAAATTTGTAGAAACACCTTCTCACCAACTTCAATTTTTAGATCATATTGATGATTATCAGTATAAAATTTATAAAAACTTTTTGATTCCATTACATATAGATAAATGAATATAACTTTATTTTTCATTTCATTAGTTATCATAAGTCCATATAGCTTTATTTTAGTAACTTTATTCTAATACTTTGGATTTCTATACTTATTTCCATAAATGGATTCAGAAAGAGACAACTAAATTCTCAATTGAAATATATTATTCTAAGAAAATTAAATAATATTAAGGTATTAATCGCAACCACCTTTAAAATCCATAGAACAAGATCTCAACATATCCTATAGGGTTTAAATTGTTCTCCAATAATGACTATATATCTAAGGATGATAAAAACTTCTCAAACTCAACATTGTATTAAGAAATTTATGAAGACTTCACTAGAACATTAAGATATGCCTTGGATCTCAATCAGATATAATGGAATTTGGTACTCTGTTCAACTTCACCGCTTCCTTATTGTATACTCTAACAATATTATCCAAATAGAAATATTCTATGATAGAAATGAACAATTCTAACTTCTTCTAGTGATAGAATACAACCCATAAATACCTCAACAACAATGGGAAGATAAAACCTCAAGGTTGCCAATACCTTTAATTATATTTCCACAAAATTTTAAAGAAATCCTCCTTAAATAACCTTTTCACTATAACATATACACAACCAAAGGGTTTTATTGCCATAAATTTCGATTAAAATATCTTTAATCCCGATAAACTCCCAATACATAAAACCTCAAAAGGGGGGTTATTGAATTTGAAATTATGACCAACCTTAAACTCATAAACCCATGGTGGTATCCATAAATCTTACGTTAATATTTCAGGGAGATATATATGATTCCCAAAAGACAATTCACCCTTTTTTCCTTAAATATGCTCTTATCTTATAAAAAAAATCCATAGGATGCTAAGGTTCATCATTTTACTTATTTAATATCAAATGTGGTTTCATTATTCTAGAATCCATATATAGTGAGATGATCAATGATCAAAATCACATTAAATTTCACTAATGGGTGAATAATAATATTTTCATAGGGCTCATTCATACAAAATCAAACAAGAAATTTCTAAATAAGGAGAAAAGGATAAGTGTTCCCTAATTATCATTATTCTCAAAATCCATTTTGATTACATAATCTTTCCCTTTTTCCCCAACATAAATGGTTAATGATATTGATCCTTGTTATCAACCCACAGAATTGAGAACTTGTTAACATAATTCCCAAACTCATTGCATTTGAAACAATTATATATATAAGGTGAATTTTGTGGATATTTTATTTCGTTCATATCATTAGGTAACTTTTTCCCATTACATTAGAATTAAGTATCTCAATGAACTTCATTTCCACACATAAAACATTTAGTAGTCCCCTTAACACAATTTCCTTCATGCTTTCTTCAACACTTTAATCATGAAATAAACCTTATCTTCATTTATCTATGGTTTTTAGAGTTTCCTTTTATTTAAATGTTTCTTTATTTATCAAAACCATGCAATTTATGGGTAACACCAATATCTATTTTTGAATTGACATTACAACAAATTATTTCATCATAGCTTTTGAGGTCCCTTAGGGAAAATGACACTTATAGACCTTGTCTTAAGACATTGAAGAATCAATAAACCCAAATTTTATTGAGGATGATAATACCAAAATAATACCTTGAAAGACATGTAAAATTATCCTCATGGGTACCAAGAAATTCATGATAATTTTTTAGATCAAGGAATTCCTTTTCAATTTTTGTTTAAAGAATATGAGGGAAGTACATATTGAAAAATAATATCTTAAAATCACCCCACTTTAGAGATTCAATTTCATATTATTCTCTCGTATTCTTGATAAGATTTATTTGTTTATTTTCTTATCCTTCAAAATGATATATGGTAAAAATTATATCTTTTAATTCACCAAAAAACTAAAGAATAGAAAATATATTTTCATTGTTACTAATCAATAGATCAACAACTATTGGAACAATGGATTCACTAAAAGAAGATGGATGTTTCCTCAACAAGGACAGAATAGAATTTTCTTTCTTTATTTTCTCATTTTTTTAGTTCCACAATATTCATAGATTGAAAATTTTATGTGAATGTGGTAATAATATTTCACATTATATCTCCTATAACATTTGTTTTATCAAGATAAAAATCATTTAATTTTCCAACAAACTCTGAATTAACATGGTTCCTTTAGTTTCCAACCAATGAATAAAACTAAAATTCATAGTGTAAGAAAAAATAATCAAATATGGTGACCACATAATCATAAAAAATCACTTATATGATGTTTAAATCATGACACCTTCTTTTTAATTAATAAAACCATAGGCTTAAACTAGGTCATTCATGGTCATTTTTCAAATACTTCGTGATGGTTTACAAATAGTTATTAATTTTTCAAAGCATATCCCTTGGGAATGTCAAACTAGGTGTCAAATAATTAATTTTTTATTACACCAAGTGACGATTTAGTCTAGATCAATGTCCCCTTTTAATAGGTAATACCATTAGGTAAAACTGTGTGAGAGACACATCCACTTATTTTATCCAGACATGGATGTAATTTATTAGAAATCACTCTCTCTATCCATCACCAAAATTACAGAATATTTTTTGATACTTTGACTTATCCTTATAATTACCACTATATATGTCCTTAGGTATACCTTTAGAAATATCCTTATAAATATCACAAATTGTTTCTCATCATAGTTTCCAAAGATTAACTAATAATTTCTCTGATACTGACTATATAGACTCAAAATCTTAATACATAGATATTTTATCTTAATATAATAATTTTCATCACATATCATAATGATCTATTATAGAAAAAATTAGTTCTAGTTCTTATGGAAACATGGATACATAAACAACTAGATTATAAGTGAACTACATAATCTCTCACTAAGTTATTTATAACTACAACTATTCTTAGACATATTATACATATTACCTTTATTCATAATCTGGGGAAAAGAAACATAATAAAGTGTGATTTTATATGCTCAATAATGGTAAAAATAGTGATATCAACATAACCTGAGCATTAGGGTTGAGAAATTGAGAGTAAAATTTGAAAAAACCATACCCAGTATATCATAGATCATAAACTTGAGTAATGGAATAAATCATGGATGTTCAGGTGACATAAATGATAAAGGAATGAAATAAAATATTTCATGAGAGAATAAAATTATCATAATACATAGATTTGTAAAAAAACATAAGAATATAAAACATGATTTCAAGGATACCCACTAAGAAATTCATAATATGTTTGGATTGGGAAAACAACCCATGCAATTTCATTATACATAGTATAACCTCTCATATACCCTCTATTGTTTCTTGGTATAACCTATCATGTACCATATTTTGGAATTAAGATAACCTCATGTATACCTTATGCTCTCATAGAACATAAATCATTGCCTAATGAATTATAGGTAGATCTAGGAATCACCTGTTAAATAATGAAGATCATTAATTCATGTACCATAGTTTCTTAAAACATTCATAATATCACAACCCATGAAAATAAATGGTATTAATAAAATTTTCATCATATAATAACCTTTATAAATAAAATATTTTTTATAATCATTTCATCATCACATAACCCATGGAAAAAGAAGTAGGTTTCTTAAGAATCATGTCATCATAAAAATAAACCATTCAAAGAAAAAATAATAATGTTATACCTAGATCATATCCCTAGTAAATCATAAGTAAAATCAAAGTACATCATCTTAGATGTAAAATTATTTTGAAACATCAGTTGAAACATTTCTTGAGGAAAATAACCTTTCCACTTTGAAAATACACTTATTAAAATACAAGACATTTTCAAAATCATTTTATTTGAAAAATAATCTTAGAAACTTATAATGGATGGTTTGAAAATAATTTAAAACATTTCCTGATAAAAATTTCCTCTCTAATTTGAAAAAAATTAAAACAAAAAACATTTTCAAAATAATTTTCTTTAAAAAACAACCTATGAAACTTATTAAAGAGTATTTTCTTATAATTTAAAAAATTTCTGGATGAAAATAAACTTTCTATGAAAATCAATTTTTAAAAATAAAAAATCCTAAAATATTTTGTATATCATTTTATTTAAAAATAATCTTTTTAAATTATAAACTATTATTCAAAACATTGAGAGGTCATGGTGGAGGGAATAGTCATATAGGTTAAAATAATGATTCCTTTCTCGTTTTTTGTAAAATCCAAATAGGTCTTGTAAGGAAAAAATGAAGATTATTATTAATACTTTGTAAAAATTAATATATGGGTAAAATTTTATTTAATAAATAATTTTGGAAATTTTACAACATTTTTATAAGACATGGATATAAAGGAAAATGGGTTTCTAACTGAATAGAGAAATAAAGATGATTTTTATTAAAAAAATTATTTTGAACTCTTCATTATATAAAGATAATAAAATGAAGTTAAACATGTATTATAATTAAATAACTTTAGTTAAATAAATTTCATGAGTTTCTTGAAATGTGGATCATATTATTTCATCATTATAATCATAAACATAAACAATTCTGATAACTGATGAGATTATATCATAAAACCATTACCACTTTAGTAACATTCAATCGTTTTCCCCATTAAATAATATCATTATAATAAACATAAAATATCATGATAATAAATAAATTCATAATATTACATGTCAAAGGGGATTTATATACACCTCATAATAGAAGATAGGTATATAAAATAACATCTTTCTCAAAGAAGGAAGATTAAGACAAAAAACCCTTACCATATATATTAACATTTGTCATACAAGTTAAATACTACTATATAATAAATATAATATTATTATACATATATTATATAAATATAATTATATATATCATACCATATATTATTTTCCTATGACCATTTATTACTTATTTATTAACAATTCCACCTTTAAATCGTGTCTTGGGAAAAAATTGCTTGGTTTTTCGTTTATGTTTTGATTTTTTATTTTGGGTCCAACTAATTTGATCGTCGTTACTTAATATAAATATTTTTAACTATTATATAATTATAATATAAAATAATTATATATGTATTTATAGTAATCCACAAAATCTAGATCTAGAAAATGAAATACATTGTTCATGGAGGTGGTAGGCCATACGTACCCAAGAACATTGTTTTCGTTTTATTGATTGATGAAATCAAAAAAAGGTAAATAATATATTTACATTAAGGAATAATTTATATTTAATATATATCAAATATATTACTTAAATTTACCATAATTAACTTCTACTAAAAGAGTTAGTGAAAAATAAATCACATCCCTTCATGAGGTAGTAGTCCACCGTATACAAGAACGACGTTATCATATCTCCCATTGAATAGAAATTAAGAAGGTATATGTGATATCATAATTAAATAAGTATATTTATATTAAAAATATCATATATATATACATTTAATCTATTCTTATAACCATCCAATTAAAATTAAAAATTAAAAACATGGTCACATCGGTTTATGAGGCGGTTGTCAGCTGTAAACAGGAGTGACACTATTGTTTTCCAACTTGTTGGGAGGTAAGAAGGTATAGGTGGTATTGTAATTATATATGTATAATAATATATTAAATATAATATACATACATATATATATATATATTAAATTCATCATTATATTCATCTATGAGAGGTGGTGATGGAAAATGAATAACATTAGCTCGTGAGGCGGTAGTCCAACGAGTACATGAGCGACAGTTTTTCTTCCCATTTGATGGAAGTAAATATATATATATATATATATATATAATTAAATTAACATACTAACATATAATTATATGGGATATAATTTTATTATTATATCATCATATTTTAATAATATTTTAAGGAATTATAAGAAGAAGTAAAACAATAATAAATAGATTAAAACTATACCTCTTCTTCTTCTTCTTCTTCAGGAAAACACTTTTTTTATTGAACCTTAATCTTTTTTAGATTGGATTTATGATCCCAATAAGGAATATATAATTCTGGGTGGTTTTTAATTAATATTTTTGGCCAGGATTTTCCAAACTAAATGGTTTTTGAAGTGTGAAGAGAATATGAGAGGGAGTCGCCTTTAATAAGCGAGGGAGGGGACAAAAATGTAATTGTTTAAAAGAATAAAGTGTAAAAAAGTTTTTCAATTTATATATTTCTCCAAATAGGGTCATTAGAAAACCTTAGAGGTTATATTTTCTAAATATGTCCATAAAATGGGTTTTGGACATTTTTTTAGGTCATTTTACTCCTTATATTTTTAGTTTAACCCCAAGTTAAACTCGTTTTAACCCTAACTATGGTAATTACTTTTTACTTTTTTTAATATTAATTTTGAAAAAAAATTATGTTATAAAATAATATAAATAATTATTATTCAAAATATGGAATAAAATTTTCAAAATTACATTCATATAATTTGAAAATTTAAATCTAAAATTAAACTCATAGTGCTGACAAGAAAGTAGTTCCCCAAAGATAAAATATTTAAATGTTTAAAAAAATTATATAAAAAATTTATATAGCTTTATTCCATTGAAAAAAAATTGAATTAAATAATTTATAAAAGAAATAATTTTATTTTTAAAACTGTTTTCAGAAAAATTATCCTTACACGTGTTTAAATAAAAAGAGAGTTTTCAATAAAATCAATATTTTTCACTATTTATAGAAAATTTATACTTTTTAGAAAAACCGAAAATAATTAACCATAAGATAATTCTGACATGTATATTTCAAAAATAAATTTTTTTAAATAGATTTTATAACATTTTAAAAAATAAATTTGTTATTTTTCACAAAAATTAAAGTAATATTTTTTAAGAAAATGGTATTTTTGAAACATATGAAGAATTTATTAAAAATTAAGTAATTTTTTCAATATTTTTTCTTTATATAAAACCATTATAGATAATATTTAAAAAATGTATTCCTATACATTTCCCCATGTTTAATATCTAGGTAATAGTAGTCATGTTTATGTAATAATATTAATAGCTTGTCATGGTTTGTTAAAACTCGATGTTTCATGTAATAGAAGCTACTGAAAAAATTAATTTTATTTGAAAAAACTTCATAAAATACCTTTGTGTTATATCCCTAGTATGTGAAATTTTTTTTATTCATTTACATAGATTGTGGAAATAATATTATGCTGGATTTTGAATCCATCTACCCTACAGTGACATTTTGTTTGATTCTTTCTAGATTTATCATTGGATATTCTTCTAAGGGCGGCTTGTTATTGGTTGTGGTGAAGTTAGTGTGTGTTCTTTGAGTTATGATTTTATATAATCTCCCACTATGTTTTTTTCTATTGAATTTATTCAATGATTTTAGAATCAATTCTAGGTCATATGTTATCATCTTTGCATTCCTTCCTTTATCGGTGGATCCTATTATAGGTGTGCGAAACCCAAGTTGAGGTAGATGGTTCCATCTTTATACTATATTAAATTAACTTCATTTCTCTTATTTTAAAATTTTTTAATATAAATAAATTAGCATGGATTTCTTGTGTGCGTAAATTGATTCTGATAAATGATGGTTTTCACTAGGTTTTGGGTAAAGGAAAATGTTGTTCTCAAAGTATGTTTTGTTAGACTAAGGGACTAGGAAATTATTTGTGAAATGTAGAACCCTTTTAAATGGTTAATGAAATATATTACATTGTAAACCTTAAGAACTTAGGTTGGATATGAATCTCGGTGCCATCATCCATTGTGTTTTTAGGGGGTTCACTCATAGTATGTTTCTATTCACACTAAGGATTTTATTCCGAGGAATTGGTTTTCCATTATTGGGGGGTTCACTCATGTAGTATTCCTCCACTATTTAGGATTATGTTCTAAAGATTTTAGTGTAAACTAGTCATTGATTATGGTATGATTAGTTTACTAGTATGAACTATTGTGATCCTTGGAATGTTTTCGATTATTACTAGTATTGTAATATTTGGATTTGACTATGGAACTATGATTTGAAACTATTTTTTCTGGACTTATTTTGGAATGGTGGAAAAAGGGAAATATTTTCAATGATTTTGAAATAAAATTGTTTTATTACTTATCATATCATTTTTTCTATTTAATGATCCAACTGGGATTATTTATACAAATACTTGATGTAGAACTCCTTGATGGGATCATTGTGATTCTATTTAGCTCACACTCTAGACACCCCTTCAGTGGTGTGTAGTCCTTGTTATGTATTGTGGTGTAGGGATGGAAAATGCATCACAATAAGTAAGTGAGGTTTCTATCATCTAAGTATGGGTATTAAGAGGTGATATTTGGGTATATTTCCCACATATCACATGTAATAGTTTGTATACCATTTTGTTTGTACTTTGTTTTCATAAATGTACCTTCAGTTTTGGTTTAGGTACATCGAGTTGTATCGCTTAATATTTTTTCCTTCAGTTATGGAATATATATTTTTTATTTTTTAATATTTTTTACTTCTACTATGTATATATCTTCTATTTCATCATGTTTGAGTTGGTTGAAATTGTTCTCTCTAGTTTTTTCGATGCTTAGGTGCTAGTCGCCAGCCCATGGGGATCCGAAACACCCTTCAGGTATGTGGAAGATTAGGTTGGGTCCCAATTTTTCAGGATATATTAAGTCAGTTCATTATAATTAATATTAGATCATGGTTATGACCAGTCATGGTAATTTATTATATTGGATATAGTATTGTACAAAAATGAAAAGTAGTTTTTGGTGAGTTCCTAGCCATATTTTTCCATTATGATACTCAAGTAACCATGGGTTGTTGGGATGTGTGTCTCCTATATTGAGTTCTTGATCTTGATATGATTTTTCACTTATGTTTTTTCAGTTTGAATTCATATTATTCATATTTTATGATATTTTCTTCTGTTTTTAGTGAAAAATGATATGACTCTAAGAGGTCCTCAATCATATAATATCAAGGTGAAGTGCATGGAGTTAAAACTTGAGGTTCCCAACAACCAGTGGTGGGGTTCTAGGTTACAGGTAGACAGACATGTGGGTTTGGATTGGAATGGTTTCAAGACACATTTTTGATTAATTCTACCAAGAGTATCAAATTATTTAAAAGTGTCTAGATTTTATATCTTGACAGTAGAGAGAGTGCTCAGTGTTGGACTTCACCAATCAATTTCTAGAGAGGGTTCATTTTTCTATGGAGGTGGTAAAGAATGATGAGTTGGAATCTCATAAGTACTTACATGGTTTGTGACTAGATTTTAAACCATAAGTGTTTGTGTTGAATATTTCTTCCAATTTTGATATCATGGATTGGATAATTATGTAATATATGGATATGTAAGTCAATATTTTATTTTCTTTCCCTTTATCTTCCACTGAATAGTTGCTTCAGTGGCATGCAGGGAAAGAACAGGAAGTGGAATGAGCATCACACGAGTGGTGTAGCTGGTTCTTAGAAGTGGCCCTCTTATACACCATTAGTTACATACATTACTATTTCCTTGACTTGATATCAATGTGTTAAGGTTGGAAACACCCAACATTATTTTCATACATCAACAAATATGTGTTATGGTTGTGGCCACTAAATCCATATTCAGTGTCTCTATTAGGATTTTTCAATGCCTTGTCATGGTTAGGTATCATCAACTTCAAGAGAAACTAAAACAAAGGAAAGAGATTCAAATTTCATAGATATATAGCCATAGGACAGGGGAGTAAAGAACCTTCATGCATTAGAAGAGTTTCCAATGAAGGTTGACACATGTGTAGCCATAGTGATAGGGTCCATTTTGTTTTATCCTACAGAGAAACTTTATTGTTTGATATGGGTTCCTCCCAATCGTTTCTATTTTACCATTTTTTTAATGTCTTAAAACATACAATGATGCTCATTTTCTTCTTTATGGAGTTAGTTACACCTCTTAAAAAGAGGAAATAGGAGGAGTTTTGGTGTCTGTTTTGTTCTCTTCTGATAGTAGATGCACAGTTAGTCTAGGATTTATTTTTTCTCGATTTATACCTATTTGAAATATTTAGGGTGGATTGGATTATCACTCATCATGATAAGTTTGACTATTATCATTGGTGTGTCATGTTTCTTGATGCTAATGGGATCTTCTTGATGTTTTAGGGAGAGTAGGATCTGAGGTCTGGTCATATAGAACCTTCTATCTCAGAACTCAGAAGTTTTTTTTATTACGCTTGATCCCAATGTGGTTTATTTTTTATTGATATTCTCATTATTGTTTGGGACTTTCGGGATGTTTTACCAAGTGAATTATATAATATTCCACTATATAGGTTGGTATATTTTATAATTGATTTACCGTTGGGTACACAACTAATATTGATACCCCATTGTCATATGACACCATTAGAGCTAAAATAACTCAAGATCTAGTTGGATGATTTGATAGATAAATGTTTTGTTCTCTATAGTTTTCCACTTTAAGAATAGAGTAAGATTTTTCCCAGAAGGCTGATGATTCACTTCAATTTTATATGAACTATAAAAAAATTAAATCTAGTAATGATTAATAATAGTTATCCATTGACTTAATTGGATGATTTGATTGAGTATTTAAAGGGGAAAAGTTGTTTTTTAATATCGATCTTCACTTGGGTTATCACCAACTCAGAGTTTAAGAGTCTGACATACTGAAGATGAATTTTAGGAGTATGTATGAAAATTATGAATATCTAGTGATGCATTTTGTTATAAATAACACTTCTATAGTTTTTATTTATTTGATGAATCAAATATTCCATAATTATCTCGATAATTTTTTTGTAGTGTTTGTGCATGATATATTGGTTTATTTGTGGTCTGAGCATGAGTATGATCACTATCTAAATATCATATTAGAAATCTTAATGAGTTTCTATATTTATGTAAATATTTTAAAATGTTATTTGTATCCAAGTAGTTAATTTATTAGACACATGATTTATAATCATGTCTTTTCAATTTATCTTGAGTAAGTGATGGTTTTCTTATCATGGGAGGAGCTATGACATGTATTTGAGATTCATATTTTCCTTGACCTTATTAGATACTATCAATGGTTCATCAAGGATTTCATGAATTTGGAATCACCTTTGAATAATATTACCAGGAAGGTGTTGAAATTCATATGTATTGAAAAATGTTATACTTTATTTTGATGAGTTTAAATGGAATCTTCCATCAGCACCTATATTGATCTTACCTAATCCTAGTAAGGGGTATATGGTCTATTGTGAATCTTCTAGTGCTATTTTGGGTTGTTTACATATAAAATATGATCATGTTGTGTATTTTGTTTCTCACCATATTCGACCATATGAGAAAAACAACTATACTCATTATCTGCAGCTTGCTGCATTTATCCATGCACTTAAATGTTGGTGGCACTATATTTTTAGGTAGAGATTCATAGTCTATTATAGCCATAAGTGCTTGATTTATATCTTTAATTAGAATTATTTGAATCTAATATAGATATGGTGGGTGGAATACCTTCAAACATCAAATTTTAACATCACCTACCACCTAGAGAAGGGGAATGCCATCGTGGATGCTCTCAGTAGGAAAGTATCATCACAAGATTCCTAGGAATCAAAATAAATGTGGAACCTGATGAGAATATTCCCTTATTTTCATATGTTTGATTAAGAGTACAGTTTGTGTATGGATCTAACCATTTTTTAGATATTTTTATCTCTCCTTGATTTTTATCTATTGTTCCGGTAATAGGACGATGAGTTTAGAGGAATCATAGAAACCCTTTATTGAGGGGATACCATTTTTGGTTATTTTACCCCTTCTGGTGGTATTCTTTGTTTCATGATTTTAGTTTCATCCCCACATCTATGAGGAGTTAGTTTTTTTTGACAATCATATTTTTCTATGATTCATTTTTTTGGGAACTAAAAAGGTGTATTATGATGGGATACAACATTTCTGGAGGTTGTTTATGAAGCACAACATTTTATATTACGTATCTCGTTATTACACCATCCGTAAAATAAAATACGGGCACCTAAAAACTTATGGTTTTCTCTAGCCTCTTCCAATGATAGTTTGAAAATGGGATGAGGTATCCATGTACTAAATTTTATGAATATACAGGACTCCCTATGGGTATAATTTTATCTGGGTGGTCATTTTTTAATATATTAAATCATCCCATTTTTTCAATCAAGGACACCACTAAGGTTGAAGATTTGGGTAAGCTATATGTGAATAATATTTTGATATTAAATGGGGTTCCCTCTACTGTTGTTTTGGATAGGGATCCCAAGATTACCTCATGGTTCTGTAAGAGTCACCAAGAGGTGATGGGGACTTGGGTTAGGCTGGTTATATATTTCTATCTATAGATTGATAGTCAAGTGGAGTGTGTTATTCATATGATAAATGATATGAACCTTGCCTACATATTTGATTTTTTTAGATCACATGATAGCCATATGAGACCAGTTATGTTTTGATATAACAATATTTATCAGTCATTAAACAGAATGGATCCCTTATAGGCTTTATATGGTCACCCATATAGATCACCACTATTGGGAATAGGTGGGTGAGGCCTCTCTTGTGGGACCAAGTCTCATTTCGGAGACATCAATGAGGATTCAGGATATACTTTTATGTTTTGTTACAGCATGGAGTTGATATAAATTATATACATATCATCAGCATCATCCTTTAGAGTTTTCAGTTAATGGAAGAGTTTTCATGAATGTTTCTCCTCAGTTGGGTCACCATCAGCTTGGAAAATAGAGAAAGTTTCTTATGAGATATGTTGGACCATTTGAGATCACTAAGAAACTTAGTATGGTTTCATATCAGTTAGAATTATTGGATTACATTGCAGAAATACATGATTTTTTCCACATATCTCATCTAATAAAGTACAATCCCGTTGCCTCTCATGTTTTTGAGTCGGGAATAGATCATGTTGGAGCTATACATTTAAGATTTAGATAATCCAATGGAGATAGTTGATTCTAATGAAAAAATATTTCATGTTAAGTCAATCTATTTGGTCATAGTGTTATAGAAACATGGATTAGATTCTCATGAGACTTGGGAGGAGGAATTATCGGTGGGGGAGCAATGGAAACTCTTTTTCTTATTTAAGGGATCGTCTCTTGTGTTTGGTGGGAATAAGAGCTATTTTTGGGAGTTTCTATAGAACCCATTATGTAAACTACTTTCTAGACACTTTTACATCATAAGTTCTAGAATATTTTATAATTTCTTTTCTAGGAACAAGCTATAATATGGGTTAAAATTCAATAATATTGAAAACCATTAAATCATTTTTAAACCATAAATTTCTTTTACACTATAATACCCACTTTAATGCCATAAAATTATTTATTGGATTTATTTAACCCAAGGTGATGTATTTTTCATCATATAATAGTTTTGGGATATTTAAACTATAAATGATGTGTTTACACCATAAAAAATTTGGCCTAGTAGGTTTTATCATATTTTACACATAACCCTTATTCCATTCAGTTTATTTCTCCCAACAACAATCCTTGGAAAGTTCCAAGTGTGATTTTGGTGACCTATTCACCTTCTAAGTTCCTCCATTAAATTTTCAATAACCATAGTGGTTATTTCACTTATCCTTGGAAAGCAACCATTATGAATCTTTATTTCTATTGGTGTTAAAAACAACATTGGTCTATGTTTTTTATTCATCCACCCAATGGTGATGTTTTTTAATACTATCTAGATTTGTTGTGTGATCTTTTTCCAGGGGTTGGTCCCTAGTTTTTTGTGGTGTGGAGGGTGTGTGTTTATTGAGGTATGTTGTGATCTAACTTATCACCATTTTTTTCTTTTTCAATTTACTCTAAAATGTGACAATCAATTATATGGCCTTCATTATTGAATTTACATTCCTTCCTATGTTAGTAGATCATGTTGTGGGCATGGGAGACCTAGGTTGAAATAGGTGGTTCGATCTCTAGCCTATGTTGGATGAACTATATTTCTTCTATTTTATACGTTTAAATACGAACAAATTTGACTAATTTATTTCCCTACATAAATGGATTTCAATATAATATCGTTTTTTTTTGTTTTTGGGAAAAGTAAAATGTTGTTTTCAAAGTATGTTTTTATGGAATAAAGTGTTGTGAAATTATTTGTGGAATATGGACCCCTTTGAAATGATTTATGAAAAAAACAAGTGGGAAACCTTGGGTAATTAGGTGAGAGTTACATATTAGGGAAATCACCCATTGTATTATCAGGGAGTTCAATCATGGGGTGTTACTCTACTTATAATTCTTGTATTTTAAGGACTTATGTCTACACTAGTAATTGATTTTGGAAATAGTAGTCTACTGGTTGGACTTGTTCAGATACTTGGAATTTTTACCATTTTTCATGGCTTTGTATTGTTTGTATTTTATTATAGAAACTATGATTTGAAACTCTTTTTACGTGGCCTTTCTTGGAACTGTAGAAAAAAAAGAAATATTTACCATGATTTTGATATGTAACAGTTTTATTACTTATCATTACATGTTTTCTTTTAAATGATCATATTGTTATTATTTTTATAGAAACATGATATAGAACTATTGGGTGGGATCCTACTAAGCATGTTTATCTCACACCCTACACATCTCTTTGGTGGTGTGTTGACTTGGTTATATATTATTATGCAGGGAAAGGTATGATGCCACTGTGAGGAGTCAAGGTTTCTATCATTTGCATATGGTTTGTAGGTGGTGATATGGTGTTACATTGCCCATATATCACATGGAGTACTTTGTCTTTTGTTTCGATTGTCGTTTCTTCTCAGACTTGTACCTTGGATATTTTTTTATCTACTTTGAGTTATATCACTTTTACTATTTTATATTAGTTTTGGAATATAATTATAATGGTTTTTCTTCTATTATTTCCTTATTATATGTATATATATTACATTTCATCATGTTTATATTGGGATAAATTATTTCCTCTGTTTTATATTGATTCTCTCATGCTGGTTTCGAGCCCTATGGGATCAGGAACACCCATTGGATATGTAGCAGATAGGGTTGGATCCCAATTATTGAGGATATCTTGGGATAGTATAGTAAAATTCCCTTTTTATTTTTATTTTAAAATAATTAATTTGTCTTGTAAATAAGTTAAGTTATCATTGTTAAGGTTAAAATGAGTTTAAAGTGTTTTAACTAGGAGATACGACTCAAAATATATACATAACTTGACTAAATGTGATTGGTTGAGTTTATTTAGACCTTATCACATCTTATATTTTAATTTTGGGTAAATTTTGTCCACTTTACATGATTGTGATATATAAATTATTTAATCTTTTATGTAATTCGAAGAGTTCACCTCCCCTCACTTATAATAGAGAACCTCATATCCTCTCTTCCTCAAACCTTTAAGCACTCTAGTTCAATAAATCCATACCCAAATCCATTTTTAACATCCTTATAAATAGCCTAATGGATATGTTTTTGCAAAAATATCAACCTTATAGTGCTTAAAGTTAAATCAAAGAAGTATTTTAGAATAAGATGTATAATTTTTAATCAAATGTTTTAGTTTTATTTCTTCTTATACCTCCCTCAAAACTCTTTTAAACAATTTTATATAATAAAATCCATAAGTCCCATATACAGAAAAGGTATTATGTCAATTTATTAACTTTAATCCAACAACTCCTTCCATCAAATGGGAAATATAACCATCGTTTGGATATATGGTGTACTACCACCTTGTGAAACAATGTAATTCATTTTCCCTCACCATCTATAATGGATGGTTATAATGATTGATTTAATGTATCTATATTATATTAATTACATAATTATAATTTTAGAAGGATAATATATCAACTTTTTTTCTTACCATTATATCCATTGAAAAATGATAACGTCGGTTATACGTATGTGTGGATTACCTCATCCACTTAGCGATGTGAATTTTTTTTCATCACTACATCACATTTATGGAATATATAAGTTCATATAAAGATATATTATTATATTTATAATATAATAATAATTCTAAAAATATAATATGATACCTAAATTATTTCTCTCATTTTTATTGAAAAATTAAAATGTTACTTTCGCGAACATATGGCCTATCATCTCTATGATTGTAATGTAATTCATTTTATATAACAATATTTTATCATTGGATTTCAAATAATAATTATTGTATAAAAATGATTATTATTTAATGATTATTATTTCGGATATGATGGAATAATGACTTATTTTACCATGTTCATCCTATCGAAGTTGTTTTGGATTATGAGCCAAAAATCCTCAAAATTTGGACGTAAGCATTACTAAGGAAGTAAAAAAATAAAACATAGAAATAAATTATATAAAAGTGATAATTATAATATAATTAACATTAAAAAATTGTTAATAAATTTAATAACTAATATCATTTTATTATTCTGTAATTAAATATTGTATGACCCAAGGCATTTTTTAAGGTAAGGGATTTCTAATCTCATTTCTCTTTCTTTGAGACATATTCTATTTTAACCATGTGTTTTATATTGTGTGGTTTATAATAATACCTTATAAATATATTTTATAATTCATAAAAATCCATTAAAATTTATTTCCTTCAATGTTTTATTAGTTAAAAGTTTTTCAAGTTGTAAGGGATACATTACCTTAAAAATATTGTTTTAAATATTTTAAAGATTTATCTTCTAAATGATATTTTTTTCAAGTACATATTATCAAAATTATTCTATAAAAATATTTATATATACATAAAAATGAATTAAAAATGAAATTTTTCTGTCACTTTTTTAATTTCTTTAAAAGGCTTACAAAATTAATACTTTTATGTAATTTATATAGAATTTTTTGATAAAAGGGAAAATGTAATCTTATAATTTTTTGTATACAACATCAGTGGTTTTTTCCACTACCATTACAATTTTTTGATTTTCCATTTATTCCTTTATAATATTTATTTATTTTTTAAAATAAACAAACCTCATTCACATTGTTTTGGGTATTTTTGTTTTAAAATTTTGGTTTTTAATGGAAATTGATATATCAATATATGAAAATGTTTTGATTATGGGTTGAAAAATATATTTTGATGAGTTTGATAATGTAAACGGAAGATTTTTTGTGTTTCATGCATGTTATGGCCCTTCAATGTCATTTTGGATCAATTGATATTACTATATCTCTCCAATTAATTTGGTAATAATTATGTACTCTATAAAATTATAGTGTAAGTCGACTATTAGTTTATTCAATTTGTAGGAGTAATTGTAGGAGTGATATGAAAATGATGTCCAAGTCACCTACATGAATTTTCTATCCTTTATAATAATTTTTCATGCTAATATCTTGATTTCATCAGGTAAGATATTTTTTTATTGGAAATATCATCCCATCTAATAGTAAATTCTATATTTTTAACATTTTTTTAACATTAAACATGTTGTTAAAGAAACTATCATGATAATGATTTTTCCTTTATGTTTTCTTATAAATTGTTTTATAAAAAATTTTGGGAATTAATTTTTATTTAATGTTTAAGTAAATTATTATTTAAGAAATAATTTATTATTTTAAAGAAAAACTCTCTTTTAGGATCTCATGGTTTTGAAATGAACTAACATGTTCCTTTTCTTCTATGTCCCATATTGAGCTTTATATGCTAAACCCAGGTTATCAGATATTTTTCATGGGGTCTAATGATATGTTGGAATAATTATTATTACTTAATATGTAAAAAAATATTATATGGGTATAGTTTTAAAAATTATATCTTAATTAAATTGGTATTACTATGTAAGTGTTATTCTTAATTCTAAAAATATCTAAACCAAAAAGGTCTATATGTATGTAAGTTATCATATATTTCTATTTTATTTTATACATTTTCAACTAATAAAATTAGGTTACATTTATCTCTATTGAATCTATAAATGTAAATAATATTTTTTTAGCATCATATCCTAGAGTAATAGTTTGGGGTTGTTCAAGTAAAAATCTATATTTTAAATGTTTTTATAAGGTGAAAAAAATCCAGGTTGAGCATTTGTTTTCTCATTTAAGTATCTTGGTTATGAGTTACTTGATTTTCCATTGAAAAATATTTTTTCTAGTTTAGGATATCTAAATCTATCCTGAGACTGGTTGTTCTAGTTTTGGTTGAATTTTGGTTAGATTGAAAATATATTTTTAGGTTTGATGGAAGGTGACTTCCTAGAAAAATGAAAATTAATTTCTTATATATTTCTTTCATTTATGGACATTAAAAATTTAAAAAAAAATTAAAAAGTTCATATTTCACAGTGAACATGGAATGAAATACTAGTTTTAGGTTTTTATTGGGGTTGGGAAGCGTTGTAAAGAAATATAGATCTTACCATGGTGGTAATATCACTAATTTAAATCACAATAATTTTATTCCAAGAAGTATAAGTGGATATTTATTAAGAATATATAACTTTTAAAAGGATTATTTTTATAAATTATTGAGCCTTTGGGTCCATGTTTGTAGTTAAAGTCCTAAGAGAAGGTGGTGTTTTGTAAACTAAGGCTCCCAGGGAGCACTATCAATCATAATCTTATCTGTATGAAACAATCCTTTATAAAATTATTTAATTAATATTTATGCAGTAATATAATGGTGGGGGAAACTAAAACATGATTTTTTAATATTTCATAATATTCATTAAAGGTTTATCTGTAATTCAAAATCTATATGGATTCATAAATGTTTTATGATAGGCTTGAATTTTTATTTAGTGGATCGAAAATTTTTAGAATTGAGCATCAGAATATATTTTTTAATGTTGGAACATCTTAAAGGTATTATTTTCATAGGGTTTGAGGATTGAGAGGTGAGTTGTGTCTTAGATAAGTCTCGAGATCTTGAATATTTAAACTCTCCATTTCAGGGGAAAGATCTCAAGGCATGATATTAACTCATGGTCAATGTTAACCATAAACCCCATGGAACTAGAACATAGTTTTTTAAACCATTCTTGGGGTTTTCTGGAGGTCACTTTCCCTCTATGGAATATTATATAATGATACACATAGTTTTCTCATGATTTTTCAAACCATGTGCACTAACTGTGTGAAGGGATGTGCTTCGGATAGTGATGTCTACATGGTTAGTGTACAATTAAGAAAATAATGTGTACAAACCATGTGCCTCTTAAAAATAGAAAAAAATTCTCAAATATACCTCTAACCATTATATTTTTTAACCCCTTTTTCCTTCTTATTACCCAACAGCCTCCCACGCATGCCTATCCATTCCCCTCATCTTATCTTGGTGGTTTCTCCCTTGTTTTGTGTTTTATTTTAATGAAGAAACTTGTGTTGGAGAGATATTAGTATGTCTATGATTCCCCTTCCCTCCTTTTTGATTTTATCTCACTATTGATTTGAGTTTCTCTTTGTTTATATTATATGATATGTTTTTAATTTATTGATATAGTTTCGATTTTTCTTCTATTTCAAGAACACATGGGAACCAATAATAGATAAGAATGATTCCCTAATCATTAGGTAGTTGGTCACTTAATTTAACACACAAACATTCTTAGTTTTAGGTGCATATGTAGTGTGTCTTGATGTTTTTCTATGTAGTGCCCTTGGATTTTTAAATCAAGGTTTTTATTAATTTTTTCCTTGGTTAGTAATCCCTTAGTTTATAAATATATCATAATTTAATTATATCTTCTTAAATATTAAATCCATATTAAAGTTATTCTAACATGAATCATTCTTGGAAACTGGTGATTGTAAAATTCAATTTCAAAACTGTCAGCTAACTATTAAATGGATTTCATCCCTCAAAATAAGGCCTTGGGAAATGGTAAATTGGGTTGTAAAAACATGTTTTTTGTTTGTCTTTGATATTTTGAGAAATGGGTCATGTTTTATAATTTCAAAATATATTTTGAAGTTTCTAAATGGTATGTTGGAATTATAACTATTGTATATTGAAATAGAATCCACATGGATCACCTAATAAAGAATGATGTTTCGTGTGTTTTGACATGTAAATTGTAATAAACATGCCCCTTGGGGGTTGGAATTTTTTTTAGAAAAGGAAATGTGAAAGGAACTTATTATTTGTAACACATTAGTTATATTTTATTGTATCTTTGTAAAAGATTTGTTTAGTTGTGAGAGAAATTATTATTATCCCAAGGTTATCATAACCCCAGAGTAATGTAGTTAAATAATGGTTAACCTAGGGTGAACACATCTTCTAGGGTATGTATGTGATGGTAAATATAGTGGTGAACATGGTCCCCAAATGGATGTTGGTGCTTTGGTGACGGGTATATTACTCTTGGATATCGGTTTGGTCCAGAAATGCGTGTATTAACCCTGTTCAAGAGTGGTATGGTTGGACCGGTCAACAAAACATGATCAAAGATACCCCAGCACTAGTCAAAGTAGGTAATGTACCATCCTAGGTTTAATCTAACCCCTAGGTTCAATAGCTGTTTTATACTTCTATTTTTAAATGTATAAAATTATATAATTTAATTTTCTTATACTAGGAATTATTGTATGCATTATTGTAGTGGACCAGTTATTTCAGGGTCACCGTTGGTTGTGTCAAATTTAGTTTCACTTACACTCTTCTCAGTCTTCCATGGAAATTAGGTTCTGGAGAAGAAGACTATCTAGTTACATGAAATAGGTTTAGGGAAATAATTACTGCATTAGGGTATAGTTGAGATGTTAGATTCCAGAATGGGTGTTGGTTCCGAGTGAGACTATGCACCCATTCAAGAGTATTTGTGGTTTATTTTAATTTTATTTTATACTTTTATAATTTAATATGATCCATTCATGGGGTATATATCTATACATGTATTTTATTCCACCTTTTATAGAATGTTATGTATTTTTAAATTATTGGTTTCTTACCCTATTATTATGGTCACCTAGTTAATATATCTATTTATTATTATTTCTATTAATATTAATACTCTAATTAGAGGTTATAATATCCCCATATATCCTTATAGAACATCACCAATGGTCATTAGACTTTGGCTTATGGGGATGCATGCCGGAGGCCTTGTGGCATGTTGGATTGGGGAACAAATTTAGTGTCCTTCAAGGCGAGGGTTTCTAATAGTTATTAGATAGGTTTATATTTTTTCTTACTATTTAGGGATAGTATATATGAGACTAGGAATGTTTGAGAACTTGTATTTGGGCTCCTTGGTTGGAGTGATCAACTAACATGTGGGTAAACCCAAGTACCAAGGGATAAGACATGATATTCATAGGGTTTCTCTTATTATAGTTGTATTATATTTTCACTTTGAATGAGACACATGATGTGTGATGTTTTGATTTATGAGACTTATACTCTGGGATTCATATAGAAAGAGGTTGTGGAAATGTACATGCATCATTTCAGGCATATAATCATTCAAATGACATACATCATGTGAGGTACATGGGTTCTAAATGTTGTTTGAATATTGAGTGTGATTTGTATTGGATTGTGGTTCATGTTATCATGTGTCTACTTTTTCATAGTTATATAGATATGATTTTTTCTTCCTATAGTCTATATTTTACTAGTAATAAGGCGAATCATATTTAAAATATCTATAACATCATATATGGTTTTTTCTATATACGAATTTGGTGGCATCTTACATGAGTAATTCTTGGGAACATTTCAAGATACATAGATAGATATAAATGGATTGATGATGGACATGCTGAAAAATGTGTCATTAAGAATCATATATAGTGTTTTACCTCATAGCATTTGAATGACTCCATATTTAATCAATGCCTAGAAATGTGAAATTTTTGGTAAATCCTAGAATTAAAATAATTTAAATATTATGAGTTGAGAAATTTAAAATGTTGTTTTTAAGAATGTTTTTATTAAATCTTTTTTAAAAAAATTTAAAAGTTAGAAACTGTGATTTTTTTGAAGAAAAGTAATGTGAATTTTGTTAAAAGGGAATTTTATTGTTTTTTGTAATGGGGCACCCATTGATAAAGAATTTGAACCAATGATTTTAGTTTTGGAAACTCTTTTATACATGGATTCACCTTGATTATAGATTCTAGGGGTCATTGGGAGAAATCAGGTTTTGAGATTTTGTGATGTGATTTGGGGTAGACCCTTTTGGGGGTAGTGCACCTCAGATGTATAGTGTTGACCTTGGTAAGGGTTTTTTAGGGCTAGTGTGAGATCCCTATTTTTCGAACCCTTATATATTTGTGGTGAATACACAGTTAATAATGTTTTTATTTCGTTTTTTGTCTAAGGTATGACCATTAAGGTTGTGATGAATGATGAAGAGTAGTGGTGGCCTAATGAGTCTTTGGTTTACATGTCACCGTGGAGTGGGTAAGATGGTTTGGATTTGGGCTTGTTTATAGGGACACATTACTGGTTTAATGGAATGTTGGATCCCACATAACCTATATATGTGAGTGAGTTTCATAATGTGATTGGTGAATTAAATGAGAATTCATTGGATAAGTTAGGTTGTAAGACCTAGTGACACTTGAGAGTGACTCGGGTTGAGTGAGTTTGTTCTTTGCGACCTTAATGGGTAACCCATGAGAGAGTTTTCTAGTTCATATGAGATTACCTTTATGACGTATATCATGCATATATTCCAGTAATTATATGATCATCACATTATTGGTGGTACTAGGTGTTGATATAGTAATGATTGATCACTTGTAGTTCTATTTTCTTATGTCTAGTAAACTTTTATGGGTGGAATCATTTGGATTACTCAACCTATATTATAGTTAAAAATTTTCTATGTGGTGATAGAATTTGTTAATGCCTCAGGATTCAATAAATAAAACCCTGGGTGAAGGGTGGTCATGTGTTTGGTCATGACACATGTATGGTTTTAGGCCTCCATTGAGGGAACATCTAGCATACACCTGGTTAGTTTAAGAGACATTCTGGGGGCATGGTATGTTATTATATTAGGAATAAAGGACTAGGTTTGATGAACCTCGCCTTAAAGGATGTGATTTGGGTTTTCTAAGTGGTTTATGTGGAGCATGTGACCCTTGGGTTTTGATGAGACTTTATAGTGCAAGAGTGACTACTCATTGTTGAGATGAAATCAAGGTGATGTTTTGGGATTATATTGGTGTATGTGAGGTGTGAAAATGTATATTCCATATGTATGGTAAATACTTTGGTGTATTTAAATGTGAAAGCATATAGGATGATAGTTCTTTGTATCAATTTTTTGGGTCAGTATAGGACCAGTTGAGTGCCTAGACTTATCAATTCTAGGTTGTACTTCTAGCATCATGGTAGGATAGGTTCTAAACTCTTATTATTTTGGAATGACACTTGTTGGTAATAGGTTATTTTATTGACTTTGGAACAAGTGAATTATTGTTCTAAGGAGGAGTTCCAAGGGTAATCCCGGTAAAGTAAGACATACCTATGCACGAGTGTAGGTGGCGGGTTAGGTGTGTGAGGCTAGTTTGGATATGATGTGACTTAAAGAAATGTGATTCGGGCTATGTGATCATGTTTTATGGTATTGTGCGCTAATTTTTTCAAGTTATCAAGGTCGTGTAAGATGGTTATCATGGTACCTACTAAGATTTTGGTTGAAAAACGACTATGTGTGAGCTTAGGGATGATGACCTTGAAGAGAAATTATAAGAAAATATTCCCAGTGGATGGTTAGAAAAAAAAATACCATTGGTTAGCAAGGGTAGTTTTAGTTGGTATATAGGTTTTGTGACATGGTCTATCTAGTGGATCAATCATGGTTTCATAGTGAAAGGATGGTGAGCATGGCTCAGGAAGAACAATAAGCATGTTCCAAAGATAGGACTTGTTAGGGTAAATGGTCATGGAGAATTATAAAAAAGGCTATATGATGGGGATCCCAACATAAATTATAAGGGGTCTGACCCTCATAGTGGAAGTAGTTTTAGAAAATACTATTTATTTTGTTCCATGAGATATAAGAGGGTGGTTTCTGATGGTTGGAGCAGATATTTTGTGTGAGTGAGTTTTTCCATGTCTGATGGTTGTGTTCGGTGTAAGAAGAGGTTTGGGATTTTGATGTCATACTGTTGGGATGGTCTGAAGATGACAAGAACACTCCTATGGTTGGTAGTTTCATTCCATTCATAGGTGTGTGACCCTAATTATAAGATAGTTTTTGATATGTGGGATTGAACATTGGATATTATTGATGGAACTAGAGTCCAATGCACTTGTTCTTTTGATGTAATTTGGTTACTCGATAGATGTTAGAGGAAAATATAAATTTTGTGTTTGTGAGTTTAAGAAGTTTGTTCAAGATCAAGATGGAATGGTTCATTTCAAACTTGGTTCAACGAGGTGGCTTGTTGGTGCTTGGGTGAGAGTATAGGGACTTGTGTGGGTGACTGGTGATTTAACCCTGGAATCACATCATAGTTTGGGTTTGCCATCATTTTATTAGAATGAGCATCAAATTCCACCAGTTAGTATGGAATCATGTTTTGGTAGCTTGATGACATATAGGTATTTTAATTCATGTGTTTTTAAGGTGTTTTAACTAAAGGAAGTCTAAAAATATTCTTTGTGTGGGATCTGATATAGGGAAATTTCCTTAAACATTACTTAATCTTGAGTTAAGTCAATAATTCACATTGAGGATCTTTTCAAGTTTAGAGCTTTAGAGAATTAGGTATATACATAACAACTTGAATATTACATGTCGATACTTCTACTCAGTATCCATTTTATTCATAAAATAAGAACTCTTAAAAGAAAATAAGAATTATTTTCTTGATATAAATTTTCTTGAATTATTCCTTTCTTATTACCTACCTTAAATCCTGTGAAAAACATTTCAGAAACTTGGGATGATCATAAAAAATCTCAGTAAGGGTTATAAAACATGGAACGAAAAAATTAGTCCACCAATACATACAAGTCAATAAAGTCATACTTTTAAATCTTTAACATACCACACAAGATCATAAGATTTATAAATAACACATGGAAATCATAAATCATAAAGGTAACTTGTGGCATCCATAACATACTTAGGTTGTAGCTTTCATAGCTACATAGGTTGTTACTTTTTGAATACCCATCACAGTATATTCCTTAAATCTATTAGAAGAAACATTAATGTATACCTCTGTCACATTACCCAATGCATTGGAGAGCTATCTCGGGCTCACCAGACCTAGTTTTATCACAGAATCACCCGTATACATAAATAATTCCAAAGAACCATAACATATTCACAACACATAAAACAAACATAAAGAAAAGATAACCTTTCCAAATTGCAATCACAATGTATCATTTAAATATATTGGTACAATAAATCCATTCTCAAAAAAAATCAATACAAAAATACATAAAAGATTATATGGTATTTATTTTCCTTTTAAAAGAATTAAAGCTTATTAAGGAAGCCAAATATCAAATAACGCTCGCGGTGATGGAAAAGGTTGTTGTCACTGCGTATGTTAAAAAGAAATATTTTTTTATCATTTAGTAAAAATATTCTCAGATAAAAGATCCATTTTTAATGAAATTAAATGTCAAAGGGGTTTATACACTGTATAAAAGAATGTCATGTAGAAAACAAAATGTGCCACAATGAAAGGAGATTGAGACGAAGTCCCTTACCTCGTATCTGACTTGACTCGTTCATTCTTTAATCTCCTGAATAATAAACTAAAGTTAATTTATACTTGCTAAAAAACCATTTTCAAGTTTATTACTCCTTTTATATAACTTATTACCATGTTATAAACATTACAAAATCATTTAAGTTAATAACAGTTGTTTTGTCGATTTTTGGTACTAGAGTCAAAAATAAACTTCTTATAATTACATGTTGTCCATATGGTCAAAATTACATTATCTCAAGAATTATATTAATGATTTATATATCATTTATATCATATATATCTAGTATATATGTGTATTTATAATAGTACATAACATTTGGACATAAGAAATGAAATGCACCGTTCAGTGAGATGGTAAGTTGTGCGTACGCATGAACGATACTTTAATTTCTATTTCATATTTAATGAAATAAAAACATAATGATAAATAGGTATATTATAATTCCAGTATAATATAATATATAATTTCTTTAACTCTATCCTTTATACATTCCACTTATGGAATGAACGAGTCATATCACTTTGAGGGGGCGGTAGTCCACACTTCCTCAAATGAAATTATCATGTTTACCCATTATGTAAGCCACAAAGGTATGCAATAAATGAAAAATAAAAAATTATAGAGACAATATATATAATATAAATCACATATAAATATTTTTCCATCATAATTTCCACCATGAGAGTTGGTTGGAGATAATTGAACAATCATCATTTCGTGAGGTAGTAGTTCGCTGTCCACACAAACAGTATGTTTGTATCCATTAGATGGAGGTGTGTGGAAGTGTAGTTCAGATCCTCCTCATAAAAAATCCTAGTATATTGAGGATACTGGTTTTGTTATAAAATAAAGGAATATAGAGATTTTATGGGGTTGTATAAGGAAAATAAAATAAGATAACTTGAGGGAAGACGTTACCTTTAAATCGAGTAACTCCCTTTGGTTTGAACCAAAAGGCTTTCTTGAAGTGCCTTTTGCCTAAGGTAAATCTTATAGGTAAAATATAGATATTTTTGGAGATTATTTTAGTAGAGGTTGTATAATCCAAGTGGATTAAGAGGTTTGAGTTATGGGTTAGTGGTGGTGGCCATTTATAAGAGGGAGGAGGGGCTCTTTAGGATAGTTTGAAAGTATTATTTTTCAGTTTCAAAGGGTCCAAAACTTATTTAATTCAAATATAATGTACATATAAGTATAAATAAAATCATTCAATAATAATCGGACAGGTTTTGGATATTTTTTAATCCTTATCTTTTTTATTTAACCCCTTGTTAACTTATTTAACTTTTACCATATCCTCTTATATATTTGTACTATATGGTTAATATATTTACTATAAAATTCCAAGCGACCCAAAATGGATCATTAATAACATTTTTAGTATCATATATGTCATTTTTTTGAATCTTAGATTTTTAGGACTACTTTATCTTTTAATAAAATATTGATTTATTAAAAATCACATTTATGTCAATTTTAAAACTATTCATATCATGACTTTTTAAAAAATCCAGAACAAATTTATTCTTTTGAAAAAAAACCTTCATTAATTAAAATATAACAAGTCTTAATAATCTATAAAATTCATTGATGGCATAAAAAGGTTCAAAATAAATTTATTTTAATATTTATAATTTCATTTATTTTAATCCATTATTAATGAAGCAATTATGGCATCATCATTGTATCATAATTAAATTTTTTTATTTAATGTCTAAAAATTATAAATAAAATACCATGATGTAGTAAATAATTTTATATTTAAAATTAATATTTATATTCTAATATATCTCTTATATAACCCCATATACAATTGTTTTACTAATAGATATATGTTTATGTTATTTTTGTCCTTTAAATTAATTAATATAAAGTGTCATTTTCACTTACAAGTGGCTCCATGGGGTCCCAAAATCGTCCCAAGGAATCCCATGGTTAGAAATGTATCCTCTAATAGGGTTATGAAACATTTTAGGGTAATATAATATTATTATGATATTATTTTTTACACTTATTTACCAGATTTACCCTTTAACCATAGAAAATAAAATATTTACTGAAGTAAATATTCATAAAGTATAAAAATAAAAGTTTCCAATTTAAGAGATTTATACCTTTTGAATCCAAATTTGGAATCCATTCTTCCAAATTCAAAACACAGAAGTGGAAAAAATTAAGTTAAAATTAATTCTCGTTGTCAAAACAAAAAGCGTGTTTTTAATAAATAATAACTATCAAAAGATTTACCTTTTTTATGTCCAATTTAAGAGTGAAATTACATAAAATTACCAAAATTGGATTAAATGGTAAAAATATAATCCAATTAAACTTTAAAACCAATTAAAATAACAATCTAACTATATAAATAAATAAGATAAAATTCAATTTTGAATTAAAATGTAGTATTTTTCACTATTCATAAAAAAATGAACATTATCAGAAAAATTACAAAATGTCATCCAAAGTAAAATTTTTGATGTCTCAATTCTAAATAAGAATATTATTTTTTCAAATAGAAAATATAAAAGTGGAAAAAACTAGATTTAAAAAAGGTTCTCCATCAAAAGGTGGTAAATCGACATTTTAAAGAATATTAGAGTGTTTATGCTTAAAATTGGATTCATTCACATTTTATGCCTCTAATTTTTATTGGATAAATGTAAAAAAATTAACAAACATGTTTAATAATATTTTAGTTAGTTATGTTCATTCCATACAATACAATAGCTAGAAGTTAACTACTATTTAAAATAATATTATTATTTTATTATTTTTTGGTAAAACTCAACATTGTGTGCAACGTAAGATTTGAAAGAAACCCATTTTTGTGTATCAAGTAAGACATTTAACATAGAATCATCTTTAACTAAAATTAATATTTAATTCACTAATATTAATAAATATGAAAATGTCATATTATTTATTCACCTGGGATGTTACATTTGATGTGGTGGGCTAGGAATTACATTGGGTACATCTTTAGCGATGTAATGGACATTGTTTGGGTGTTTTCCATATATTTTCAAAGAAGAATCGAAACATTTGGGTTATTCTTAGATGGTATAGGATTGTGTTTTTTCATTTTTAAGAATGAAATTATAGTTATTCATGACATTGATCGATGCTCTATTGTGTTCTGAGTTATAATGCGATGAGAACTATGTCAAGCAAGTTAATGGACAACTGTGAAATATATTTGGACGGAAAATATTGTTTTCAAAAGGTTATGAGATTCATAATAATCTTAGTGAGATAAATCCTATAGTGTAAAGATTTAAAGTCTGGATTTTTAACTATATGATGACACATAGGTGTATCAAGATAAAATGAAGCCATGGGGAATTATCTCAGAGTTTTGATGGGGGTATGAGCATTGCCTCAAGAACATGTGGCCTGATGTCTTTTCTTGGTATTGAAATTTTCAAATCACATTGTGCATTGAAGTTTAGATCATGTCCATTTAAAAATAAATTGACAAATGATGGTGGTTAGGTGATGATGTTATATGACCAATAGGGCTTCTCAAGGAAGAGAAGTGTTATGGTGTGGAGTGCAGGATTCCATATCCATATGGGCACTTGAATTTTTAAGGAGAGGTTTGAATTTTAAATTTATAAAAGGTATGTTTTTAGATTTGATCATTATAATAGAATTTTGAGAATTATAACATCTTAAACGGGTGTTTTTGTAAATGTTTTGAGGCCTAATAGGTGTGTCGAGTGATCAGATAAGTCTTAGGAGCTCAGGGGTTTAAAATATTGATTTTAGGGAAAATAGCTCAAAGTGCATAGTTAGCGCATAGTTAGTTATAACAATGAACCCAATCCATATGACTTGTTTTAAACTAGTGAATGGTTTTTTAAAAACCATGGTTGGGGATCTAGGAGGGAATTCACCCTCTATAGACAAATGTAGATACATTTACATGTCTTATGCATGGTTTGAAAAATCATGCACACTAATCATGTGAAGGGATGTGAATTAAACATGAGGTCCACATGGTTGGTGTACGGTTTGGAAAATAATGCATCCAAACCATGAACCTCTTAATAAGCAGAAAAGTTACCATAATACCCCTTTTATGCCATATATTTTTTAACCCTTTTCCCTTCCCTTTTCCTAATATCCTCTCACAAACATCTCCCTTTTTCCCCTCCTCTTCTATTGAAGGTTTATCCCTTTTTTGGTGTTCAATATTAATATCTTCACTTGTGTTAGAGAGAGATCAATGATTATATAAATCTTATTCCCATATTTTTAGTTGTATCACACTGATGAGTTGAATTCCACTTAGTTTGAATAATATTCCCTATTTTCAGGGTGTTTTTCTAATTTTCATTTTCTTCTATTTTAGGATGATCTAATTACTAATACTTGATGAGTGAGATTCCCTAAGGATGAGGTAGTTGGTCCCTTAATTTAAACCATATTATTTCTCTGTTTTTTCTTATGTATACAATTCTTAATCATTTTTCATGCGAGGAGCTTGGATTTTTAAATATAGGTTTTAATTCCATATATCCTTGGTTGGTAAGCCCTTAGTTTTCATATTTGTCCTTTTTTCATAGATATTCCAAAATGGTTAAGGTATATTCAATTTATCACAAGAAGAATAATATTTGGGAACTAATTATTATGAAAAGAAATTTCATAACCATTGGTTAAATGTGAAAAGGATTTGATCCTTTGAATTTTGGTATCACGAAATGGTAAAATGGATTGTAATGGTGGTTTTTTTTGGGTTATCACTTTTGAAAATTGAATCCTATTTTACAAATTTCAAATTGATTTTACAGTTTCTAAATGTTATTTTTCAATTGTAACTATTTTACTTTGGAATGGAATCTATGTGGATCATGTGATAAAAATGATGTTTTTTGTGTTTTGATATATAAATAGTAATGAAATCACCAATTGGTAGTTTGACTTTTTAGGAAAATTAAATGATAAAGGGCATTATTATTTGTAAATATTTATTTCTGGTTTATTTTTTCTCTGTTTATGGTGTGTTTAATTAAAATGGTATGAATCATTATGGGTTCGAAAATTACAATGGAAAATGAAATTTTCTCCATTTAGTGGATAATAATTTTTGAGAATCAGAGCTCAGGTCTATAATATGAGGGTTTTAATTCTTATTGGTACTGTTTTTTAATAAATAACTACAAGTTTTTTGTGATCCATGAGAAATTTTGGGTGAATCTAGAAGGATCCTGAGAGCATTAGGAGTTTTATGAATGATTCATAGTGTGACACATTATGTCACATAATGAAATGTCATGGCTAGACTTTGATGAGGTTATGTCCCAAACTATCATGATGTGAAACCATATTTCATTCCATGAACTGCTTCTTGGTAGTATTTTAGGTGTTTTAATGTAATTTTATTGGTTATGATTCCCCCAATATGATTCCTCTTATTTCCATAGGTGATTGAGGATGCTGGTGGGATTTTGTTTCCTCTCAGAGCTCCTATAAACTTATTTTCTAACTGACCAAAGTGTAATCTATTGTGATGGATTCTTCTTGTTAAGTATTATCCATTGAAATCCCATTATTTTAAATTTATATAAAAATTACTATTTATCATGGATTGAAACGTATTAGATAAATTGTGTGTAAATTTAATTGAATTATAGAGGAATTGTCCCGGAATTATGGGGATTTTGATCAGCATGGAGAGAATATATCTCATGATGATGAACATCTGTTATTGATGGGTGTTTAATTAAAGGTACTCTATTTCATTAGTTTCTTCTAAATGTTCCAATTTAACTATGTTAAATTATACTTTTTTTATTATCATGTAATAGGTATTTCACTGGGAATGAATTTGGGATCATGTTATAGAACACCCATTGGTATTTGGTTATTCTTTAGCTAGGCATTGATACCAGGTAAGTCCTTCTACAAGTGTTCTTTCACCTTTTGTTTTTAGTTTCCTTATCCTCATTTAATTAAATATAATTGAGTTATAATTAATTATTTGGAATGTATTCACCTGAGATAGAAATTTTGGTGATCTATAGGGTTTGAATGCACTATGATAATGCAGAATGTTTTTTGAGATTTTCTTGGATGGGAGTTGGCTTTATTTGAGGTAGGTGGTATCATGTTATCTACCCTATGGTATTATTTATCATTTATTGGAATGTAATATTAGGTTCACTATCTTGGGGTAATGGTCATTGATTTATAATTGTGAGATGAATAAAATGTAATACACCTTAATTGATAAACCCAACCAATTAATGTGAGCTACCTAATGTAAAGATAAATTTGTTAATGAATGTATTGTTTAACTAATTGAGTGAATATGCCTAATGAAATGACAAGTTTATAAGAGACTCATTGGAACTTGTAGTCCAGATTGTTGGTGGGATACTAATGGCTAAGGATAGACTGGTAATGCAGTTATCAGACGATGTTTGATGTTTGATTAGATGTATGTTAGTGTGTATATAAGAGATGATATTTAATTTTTAGTCCCATGTTGTGTGTGTGTGTGTCCCCATAATACCTATACTTGCTTTTTTTCTTAATTGTGTATTTTTTATTACTATAGATAATTATTACTTTTATATGATGTTTTATTTTTCATCATGTATATATATACATATATTTCATATGATGATCCTCTATTTTCTATAGTTGAGCGTGAAAGTTGAGCCATATGAACTATTTCCCTAAGTGAAAAATTTCAGACATTAGTAAGCATGTACATGGGTTATCCCAACTAGAGGGTTGCGTAAAATGTTTTTTATACTATTCCACTGAGGGGGGTCTTAGGTTGATCTTTAGAGGTCAAGTCAAGTGGATTAACCCACTAGAGAGAGATGTGTTAGTCATTATGTGGGCATATACATAGACTATCCCAATCTGTGGGATGTTTCACATGTTTTTTGGACTATCCCATTGGTTTAGGGATGTGTTAGACATTTCTTGTTGATATTCCTTCTAGTTTGGATCCATATGAGGTACCTCTATGTTTCATGGTGGCTTGGTAAATGAACATCCACTTGGTATATGGGTGTTTATTTATTATTGTGAATTGGTGACTATATGTTATGCCTATGATATTTATGTATTTACTATTTAATATGTGATGAGATTATCACATTCACATACATTACATTTTATGAACTGGTTATATGACCATGTGAGTGGTACCCTACTGATTTGTAGTCACACCTTATTTTAGCATCCATGACACATGGTTAGCTAAGTATCCCTCACTTCATGCAGGCACAGGTTGGGTTAATATAAAGGTTTGATCATCTAAGGGTATTGATCACTATGATCTTGGATAATACCATGATATACGGCTTGGATTGGGAGAAAATACTCTCATGTTTTTATTCTTTTCTATCATGTATGTAATTTTCTTGGATGAAAATGAAGGAATTATTTCCTATTCTGGTTTTTGAGTTTATTGTTTCTATATTCATCTATAAAGTAGTTTTGTTACTAGTTTACACTTACTTTTATCATATACTATTATATTCAGGGTTATTTATTTGTTTTTATTTACTATTATTGAGGGTATAGTCTCTCCTCTATTCCAACATAGACCCTCATTGCTAGTAGATAGTCTCTAGTATATGGGGAGGTGTTCTAGTGGTCATGTGGCATTTCAGATTGGACCTTGAGATTAAGGTTAGGGTGTTAAAAATTGGAATTAGGGGCCAGACTATCTTTTTTTCCGATTTTGGGGAGCTGTTAGGTAGGTGACATAGAAAAATGTCAATTTTTTTTAGAAAACTCACTCTGGTATGTTGCAAACACCATTTTTGATGGATGTCCAGGTTACCAAGGTATAGGATTGATGTTCTTGGATTTCATTATTCTCATATGTTTTCATATCATGTAATTCACATGGGTATTTATGTTGGGATTTCATATAGATGTGACTCATGTATTTATCATAAAGTGGAATCACATGAAACATATTCGAAATGTAGGTTTCTCAAGACATATATATTTCTTATATGTTATTGTATTATTGATAGAGGAAATGGATGATTTAATAAAAAAAACTTATATTGAATTTTCACATATAAGTTCTTGATGATATCTAATTTAGTTGAACACCATTGTGTATCTACATATGATAGAAGGTTATTTGAGACTATAGTGTCATACACCTAGACAAAGATGATGGATACAACAATGATAGTAACAAAGACGAAGTCATTTTCTAAAAATATTGTGTAGTGTACCTTATTAGGACATTTTTGTGTGCTAATCACCTTAGTAATGAACCTTGTGTGAGTATTAATTAGATAGGTCTTGTTGATTAAGGTTCTGACTATAGACTTTTTGGATTTCTCCATCTAGAACCCAATGGAATTGTATTTATCCTAACCAGACATATATAGCCTCTTAACATGGCTAAGCTAGGGGCGAAGACTTCGGGAAATATCTAGAGATATTTTTATTGATTTTTTTTCGGGGGTTATAACCCAATTGATACCTTGTGCTAGTTTTTTATAATACCTTGGGGAATTAAAATTGAGACACTTGTTACTAGTGATCTAATGTATCATACTGTGGGAAGGTAACCCGAGTGAGGATATTCCTCATTAAGGTATGGAATAGTTTAATACCATAGTAGAAGTATTCATTGACATAAATATCATGTGCATGTGAGTAAACTTTGAAATCTCAAAGGAAGGTATTTCATGTTTCCTTAAAACTTGGGAGTAAAGAGAATCTCAAGTGTTAGTACTTATGATACAAGGTTGGGTATGAACTAGGGGTTTCCTAGCCTATCGGTGGGAATTATGCTTATATTAGATGTTTATTGATAAACCTAGGTGGTTAGACATAGGAGGGTTAGTGTGTGGGTGGATGATCAGTAGCTTAATCTTACATTTGTGTATCTAATAGTGTGCATTTAATATTTGTAGTAAGGAGATGTCATGGCTCAATGTAGACTCCTGTATAAAAGGTTGATAATGTTTGGGTCATGATTCATAACCTATTCCTACGCTACTGGGGAATATCATGCACATTGTTAAAAGATGATTGAATGCATTGGACTATGTTCTGAGAAATCTAGTTGTGCTTAGTGCATAGTGTTTTTTTCAATTGATTTGAAGGGATGACCATGTTTGGTCATTACATTCAGTGATAGACCAATCGAGGTATAGGTGAACTAATATTTGTGATGTATGGTGATAGATAGAGATATCCCATTAGTGGGTATCGTTAATGTGGTCGTTTGTGAAATGATTGTCTTGTGGTAAGGGTGGTGGTATTTTGTATGATCAACTGTATAATAGTCCTGATGAATTCATAATAATGATGGGTAAAATACCAAAGAGTATCTGGTTTCATGATGAGTTCCTTATTTTATATTAATACATGGAGTTTGATGGATACTAGATTTGGGCTTTGGGATTGAGAAGATATCAGTAAAAATTGAGAGGGATTCATATTGTCAGTGCATTGGTATACGATAGAGAGCCTTGTGGATGGTGAAAGAGGTTATTGAATCAATATGGTAAACCCCATTAAAGTTGTTTTGACTTAAATAGGGACATCTGAATTATTTAATGATTCCTTTTTAGTATAAGGTATTGTAATATGTGGTTCATAGAGTTTCAGTTGTTAATGATCGAAACCTTTATATGAAGACAAATAAAAGTGTACTGAATTGTGATTCTGTATGAACCTGAATATAGTGTTTAAAACCAAATCAATCTTTTCATAAAGGATATTATTGATGTTTTTAAGAATAACTTGATTCATTTATAGATTCATCAGAATTTTTGGAATACATTTGTTTGGTAGAGACTCATTGGTTCAACCAGGAACTGAGAACAAGGTTTTGGTGTCAAATTTTAATATGTGTATAAGATAACATTTTTCATGGGGTGAAACAAAATTTCATTTCATATTTTTGGGGGTGAATCATGTGTAAACTTTTATCAGGATATGTTTTAAGGGTTGAAACCCATTTTTGTTGCACGGTTTAGGGTGTGAATCAAGTGATGAAAAGTAGTGAAGGTTTCTTTTAGGGAAAATACATTTTAATCTATAGGGCGATGGTGTTATGGATCAGAGTATGATTAGGTCCCTATATAAAAGGGAATTTTTAGCAATTTCGTGTTTTATAAAGGTATTCATTTTTAGGATGCATTAGTGTCATTACTGTGAATTTTGGGAAACTTTTTCTAGAGGAGTTTCAATTAGTGTTCTTGGTTAACGTTGGACCCCCTAAGAGAGAAACTATATCAGGAGCATCATATTGGACATGGTTTGTAGTCTTATAGAAATTTGGAGTAAAATATTTGGTCGGTGTTTCATATGGTGGAGAGAACCATCATTTGAGAGTTATCCTTTGAAATTGTAGTATTATACTGATAGAACCATTACTTTTGAGAAAGGCATGTGGTATATATCTTGGAATACCGGAAGAGACGGATTTGGGAGAACCATATTAGTGCCCAAGTAAAGGAAAACAAGATTTTTTATCAACTTAGGTTATTAATAATTGGACGTTTTTTAGTGTGATTAGGATGGTATTTTAGGAATTAACATGGCCTTGGGTTCATGATTAGGAGTTTGGGGTTGGAACATAGAGAAATCCTTGTGAATTATGATCATGGAAGATTGAGTGATGTGGTTTTCATTCTACCACAAATTCATGAAGTGTTGAAGTGATATGGTGAGATTATATAAATGTATCACATCATTATGGGTTGTAAAATTATAGGGGAAAAATAATTTTTTTGGTTTAGTGGATGGTTCTTTTTTAGAACCAGATATTGTGTCTATACTTCACGAGTTTGAATACCTCTAAGGGTTTTTTTTAAGAAAGGATGGATGTATTGGAATTATAATTCATCCTTCAATAAACTATAGTTTTCATCAAAATTGTTTCATTTTCATAGATAAAAGTGTTCTAATATCGCAGGATAGATCATTTTATTAGTCTTAGGGAGCCATATATATACATGAAATTCATTTTATATTCGTAATAAAATATAAAAAATAGTACTTGAAAGCACATGAGCCTCTACCTAGTAGGTGAGGACTCTCTAGGTGCATCCAAGAGACCTGAGATCAAATCCGAGTGGAGGTATATTTCGGGGTATTGTAGTAGTACTGTAGCAGGCACTGTTCAGTACTATAGCAGCCAGAACTATTCATCCATCTAGGCACTTGGGCCACCGGTTTGGTCCTCGGGTCCTGCAAGGCTTTCGATCCACCTAAGGACTTCGGGCCAGTTGATTCTCAAGGCCTTCGGGACACCTTAAAACCTTAGGGCCACCCCAAGGCCTTCGGGCCACATGAATACAAGCCCCAGACAGACTACAAAAAAGGAGCATCCCAGAAGAGGATTCAGAGTAGGTGCACTCATCAAATCAGAGCCAAATCGATTGTCAGAATGAGAGGGTATGGCTATGCAATTGGTACCAGCCTTTTCTTGCACAGTAAGTCTAGCTAGACGGTCATGCAAAGGTGGAGAGCTACTATTAGGATGTAGATGCTGGGGAGGGGCAGTTCCTTGTAGATAGTCTAGTTGAATTCCCTAAGACCTTTGGGTTATTTAATCTCTTAAGCCTACGGGCCATGTAATCTCTAATCCTATAGGCATTTTAAGGGTTCCCCCTCATCCCTTGAAATAGGTTTTATCAAAAATCAATAAAAATGAAGGCCTTCAGGACATTCATGCAGAATAATACTTGAAAACAATCATAATCCTTTAACTCCTTCAAAGAAATATTCTTCATATACTAGGAAAAGGAAACAAAATAAGGGTGATCAAAAATTCTTGGTAAGGTTACATATATCATTGGATATCATGATTAAATAATTCATAATCAATATGTTGGGGTAAATAAGTGATAAAACATGTCATTTAATCAATAACTTGAGCATAAAATTCATCTATAGATAATATCAATGCAATAATATCATGAATAATAATTACTAAATTATAAATAAAGGAAATTAATAATATTTGAGACCTTGATCTAAGACATCATGATATCTATATAATCAAGACCTTATGACAATACATTTTAATCGATGCATTGGTGTACACTAAAAACCAATTTTATTTTTCCAACTAATATGTCTCATGAAACCCATCAATGCATTGAAAGGATATATAATTATGATCTCCATGTCCAAAACATTATTTTTATATTGGATGATCAATATAATTCATCAATAATATTCTTTATCAGCAAGTATTCATATTTTATAATGAATATCGAATATCAATATTTAGCCAATCAATTAAATAACTTTCAAATTTAAACACCATATGAAGAATTATATAAAGTTTAGGAAGTATTCATATCTATGATACAAATAATATGGATATTTAATATAAATATAATTTCAAATGATCACAAAAAATTGGATGTTTCATTATTAAGATAATAACAACAAAATTAATAAGAGATAAGAGATGGTCATCAGTTAATTGAAAATATAGGTTTTGTAATAAAATCATATCCTTTGGAAAAATAAATAAAATGAGAGTGAAATACTAAAAGATAATTCATTACTATATTTCATTTGTAAAAAATCGAAACATTTTATAATAAGATATGTATTGTAAAATAGTTATTATGGTATGGATGTCTGTTAACATCGCATACTTTAAAAATATTTCATTTGAATTTTTATAGAGAAGGTTAAAAAAAACCTTTTGGAAAATTATAGAAATATTCATTTCAAACCTTCTAAAAATTCAAGGATAACATAAAATGTCATCAATAAATATTCTTATTAATAAAAATGTATTTTTTAAAACATTTTTGAAAAAATTTGGACATGGAAGAAAAATATATCTGATTAAAAGAAAAAATTAGATTTTCTTTTAAACATTTATTTTCATGATTCAATTGGAAGAGAGGAAAATTAGAAAGAAAATATTGAAACTCATTAAATAACTATTGGATAATAAAATTATTCAAAATTATTAAGGATAAATTATAAAATTTATTCAATGAAAAATATAAGTTATCTGAAAAGAATGCGTGATTGTAAAATAAATTCTTACCTACTTGGTAACTTTTAAATTACAATCCTTTGAAGGAATAAACATTAATTGAAACATTAATCATAATTAATGAATAATTATTCTTGATATATTTATAAAATGGGAGTATTTACACAACATAAGATTGACTAGGTTTATAATAACATATATGTCTCAATGGATTGTAAATTGAGACAAAATTCATTACCTCATGATTCCCTTAATTTGAATATAATTTAACCAACTATATAATGGTTTTAAACATGATATTAATTAATAATAGAACCAAATTAATATTTATAATATCATATAGTATCCTTATATATATATATATATCATATTTTTACCCATTTTTTAATAATATAGCATTATTACCACTGTTTTGGGTGTTAACGTCTTCGTTTTCTCAAGCATGTTTTATCAATGAAGCTTATGTTATTGTGCTTAGGATACAGTAACATCATATCCAAAATAATATTAATGTTTTAAATATAAAATTTTCTTATTATTTACCTATTTATAATCATTCATTGAATTTTTATGTGAAAAATAATTACATCACTTTATAGAGATGGTAGGTTGTAGGTACGCACGAGTGATGTTATCATTTCCTTCATGGGTGAAAAGGTAAGGAAATAGATTATATATTAAATTTAAATAATATTTAATATGTAATAATCCTCATATATATATATTCACTGGTTCTATCATTATTACTATTTATGTGAGTCAATGATGGAAAAAATTACATCAGTTTGTGAGGTGGCAGTAAACTGTACACATGAGGGATGGTTTTGTTTCTTGTTTTATGGATAAATATATGAATAGATATTATGAAAAAATATATAATAATGTCTTATTATATTTTAGATATTGGTGTTATTATGTTTTAATTATTAATAAATAATTAAATTTGGTAAAGAAGGATGTTAAAATAGATAACTTAGTGAAGACAATTACCTTCACTAAGAAAAATATCCTTTGGATATCTTATTAAGGACCCTAGGGTTTCTCTTTTCAGATGACCAAAAACTCTATAACATGTATACGAATGTTGGGAATATATTGTTTTAGGGTTTTTTTGAGATAAATTATTTTATATGTGTGAATAATTAAGCTAAGTAGGTTCCCATTTTAAATTGAGGTTTGTGGCACACTTGTAACTTTTCAATGGTGTATAGTAATGTCATGTTGCTTTCATAAACATATTCTATAAAAATGTTGCATATTATAAGGTGATAATTTCATGGCCTTAAAAAATCCAACCAATTGGTTTTTATAATTTTTTTGGTCCTTTTAACCATTATATTTATATATTACCCCCTAGTAAACCCATTTTAACCTTTACCGTAGTAATTACTTTTTACAGTTTTTACTATTTTTTATAACCAAAAATTTAAGTAACCTTATTAAATAATATTAATTATATTGATTAAAAATATGGAACCCATTTTGTCAATGTAATTTCAAATAAGTTTTATAATTTAATTTAATAATAAACCATCAAAAAATGTCGAAAAATAGTTTTTCAAGAAACTCATTTTTCATGCATAAGATTATCTTTAATTAACTACATGATAGTAATAACCAATATATGAATTTAAATTCTTGTATTTAGTTATAAAATATATAAATTTAATTTAAATCATTAATCATTTATGATTATTTTAATTAATTAATAAGGAATTTTGTTATGCCTTTTAAAAAAATAATTTTCTAAAAAAATATCCCTTTTACATCCAAATGATCTTATCTTTATTTTTATCAAATTGATAATAAATTAATTTTTAATTATAAAAATTATGGATCATTATTATAAAGAAAGGTAGTAATTGTAAAATACTACATTTTTAATTATTCATAAAATCTTATTTCTAAGGTAAATTTAATTCTAAGCATATTTTGACTTATTCAATTCGAAATTGATATTTATCTGATCAAATTTCAATTTCAGTACCTTGAAATATTAAAATGTGAATTTTATTATTTCTTTATTAAAATATAATTTTCACTTACTATAATTAAATATTGGGTCTTACATTCTTCTTTCCTATAAAAAAATTCACCCTATAAATTTTCATGAATATTACATTCTTAAAAAATGAGGGTTGTTTTTCTTCATAACATCTTCTGGTTCACATGTTGATTCCTCTATTTTATGATTTCTCCAAGGAAACATTACTGTTATAGTCATCCAAGTCTTCAATACTTTCTATATAGTATCAATAATTTGGATAGTCTCTTCACAATAATATAGATTAGGTTCCAATTATATTTCCTAAAAGGTGATAAAAATCATTATGTCTCCCATATACTTCATTAGTTGTGATATGTGGAACAAATCATGTACTTTAGATAGACATAGTGTCATTTCCAAATAGTGAGTCATGGATCTAATTATTTCTATAATTTAAAATTTATTGATTACCCTAGGGATCATTGTACCTTTCTTATTAAACCTTGTAACACCCATCCATTGATATATTTCTAAGAAAATGTGATCTCCCATAAGAAATTTCAAACAGTTCATTCGGTTATTAGAATAAATCTTTTTACTAATTTGAATATCCTTAATATGGATCTGAATAGTAATTACCTTTTTCATTATATCTTTAACAATTTTTTAGCCTAAAATCTTCCTTTCACCAACTCCATTATAATAAGTTGGTTTATGACATCTCTTTCCATATTATTCTTTATAAGACTCTAATTGAATACTATAATGGAATCTATTGTTATATGAAAAATCTACCAAAGTTAAATACTAACACTACATAACTTGAAATCCGTTTGAGTAAAATATCAATATTTCTTCTAATGTTTGAATAGTCCTTTTGGTATATTCATTAATTTGATGATGTAAGTCAGTTCCCAAATGAATCTTAGTTTGAAGATCCTTCTGAATAATTTTCTAGAATTTGGATGCAAATCATGGATCATGATCCGAGAAAATTAAAATAGTTGTATGATAAAGTCTTATAAATTCATTAATATTAATCCATGCAAGGTGTTTAAGAGTTAAATCTTCTCTTATAGAAAGTAAATGTGTTGATTTGGTTAAGCGATCAACAATAACACATATTGTATCATTATTTCTAGGAGTCTTTGGGAATCTAGTAAAAATAACCCTATTAATTTCATCTTATTTCCATATATAAATAGGTATAGGTTTGCAAGTATCCTCTAAGATATCATCACTCAGCCTTCGCCTATTGAAAAACCAAGCATCTTTATATATAATCATCAATTTTTCACTTCATATTATCACTTGAAAAAAAATCAAATACCTATACATATTGATTCTACCATAGTGTATAGATAAATTCAAGCTATAAGAACCATACAACAATTCCTTTTTTAACTCAGGTATAAATGGAACTCAAATTCTCTTTCAAAATTTGAAAAATTCATCTTCATTAGTGATGTTTTCCAATTTCCCATCAATCACTACTTAAATTTTTCTTTAAGGATTCTCATCATATGATGGAGAAGTTCTTATCTTTTTCAAAAAATACAATTTTATAAGGGTTTGAAAATGAGTGATTTCTCTACTTCCTTAATAATTCCTATATCCATATTTATTAAACCCATGAACATAGGATCCCTATTAATCATAATTTAGGTTATAAATCAATTATATTTCATATTCAATGTAGTTTTTGCATTATTTTCCTCCCCATGGTGGAAGTTTATTTATAAATAATAATCCTTGATAAACTGAATTCATCACCTTTTCCTCAATTTGAGAAATTTCTATGAAAACATTACTTTTAGGATCATATAGACAATGTATATAACACATATTTCATAATAGATATAATGTCTTCATATCATCAAAGAAAATATTTTGGCTTTCAACTAAAGATCATGAGTTAAATAATTTTTTTGTAACAACCCCAACTCTAGTAACCTGGAGTTGGGGGATACATTATTACATTGGATCTAGTTACATGAGATCACATCACCAAGAATCAATTAGTTTATTATTCTTGAAGAACTAGATACAAATATTATACCCTAATTAATTTTTTAATTAAAATAAAAGATATAAAATTAAATAAATTTTCATCCTTGAACTTATTCAAACATTTCATCTTTATATCCTGAGGAAAAGAGAAAAAATTAAAGGTTGATCTCAGATTACTAGTATGAGTTCCATGCAGTTGAAGATATATTGAATCAATAATATATAATCAATGTGGAAAGGTAAAATAACTAAACACACATGTTATTTAATTAATAACATTTGTATCATGAGCATATAAGATATAAATATTTTTTAATTGTAAATAATTGCCAAAAATTCCATTTAATAAATTACTTGTTCACAATTTGAATCCATATATAATAAAAAAATTGGTAACAATAGTTAAATCATCAAATGATGAAAATAATAAAATAAAAATAAACTACTGCCCAAAGACTTGACCCCGCGAACATGCCCCAAACCCCTCCCCACCCTTACCACCCCAGCCAAACGTGGGGGGCCTAAATCCATGGATAATATCATAGTGAAAATATCACAGGTAAAAATAAATAAATTGTTAATGAATAAAATCATTAACTATTATATTTCATGTTTCCTAAGAACTTGATACATTTACCATCAAGACCTTCCACACGACAATATAATCATTATGTGTAAAAACTCATTTAATTTGTCCAACTTATTTATCTCATGAGACTACCAATGCATCAATAGGATTTAAAATATATGGTCCCCATACATTCTTCCATGTCTAAAGTATTCCTAATTTGTTGAATAATCAATTTAATTTATGAATCAATATGCCTTATCAACAAATATCCATATTGGGTAGAATATTTAGATTTAACATTATTTCCATAGTTAATCAAGTCACTTTCCAAGTAAACATCGTTTATAGAAATGGAAGACAGATTAAGAAATAATCATATCCATGATACAAGAAATATGGATATATAATATGAATGAAATTTTCAATGAATGATTATCATAAATATGTTAAAGTTTTATTATATGCACCATAGAAAGGAAATTAGGTGAATAATATTAAAATATGTATCAATGAAGTGAAATTGAGATGACGTCCCATACAAAGATCATATAGTTAGTTATATGAATTAATTATATGTATCCACTATAAATCCACACAAAATAGTTTAAATAAAATATATTATAATGAAAATTTATTTAGCAAATAACCTAAGCATGAAATAATCAATGTAATAAAGTTAAACCCGATGATTGAAAATTGAGTTAAAAATCCCTTATATTGCACTTTGTATTAATAAGACATAATTTAACCAATTTTATAATGTTTTGAAGAGTTTTATTAATTAATAAGTTAACCATATTCATATTTATGGTGTCATATATGATCCTATTATTTCATTTTATTATCCTTTTGTTAATAATATTTCATTATTATCCTTATTTCAGGTGTTAACTATCTCATTTTACTATGCATTTTTAGTTATATAAGTTCTAATTATTATATATAAGATAGAGATTAATAATATAATGAATTATTTTAATATTATAAATATCATATTTAATCATTAAATACATTTTTAGAACCATTCTGTAATGACAGATCATGGAAAATGTATCGCATCGCATCGTGGATATTGTTGGTCGTACGTATGCACGAGCGAGGATATCAATCCATTAAATGGGAGAAATGGTAAGGAATTAGGTGAAATATTAATTATAATTAATCAATATCATTTCATAATTACTATATATATCCACTATTTCCAACACTATAACCATCATTGTAAAGTTCTAATGCAAAAAAAATTACACCACTGTGTGGAGATGGTAAGTCACATGTAAGCTTGCATGATGCTTTTGTTTTTCATAGGATAGATAAAAGGTGGAATATAGTTGTTTAATAATAAAAATAAAATATATGTATATATATTATACTATATTTATTAATTTAATATGGGAAAAATACATGAAATGGAAGTAGAAGAAGAATGAATTTTGATAGAGTCTGTAAAGATGATTACCACTTTTTTTAGGGGGATCCTTTATAACATCTATTAAGGGACATAGGATAGGTTTTTAGAAGCACCAAAACATCCAAAAATAATATAAAGATGTTAATATCATAAATAGTTTTTGTTGTTTCTATATATATGGATCAAAGTGGTGTAAATAAGTGAAGGAGGAGGGTCCCTTTTATAATTATGGTGAGGAGAACTTTTGGAATTTCTCAAAATATTATATTTTTTAATAAATCCATTTATCATTAAAAATCCTAAAAATGGAAGGGTATTCATATTAAAGATAATATAGGGTTGCAATATTATCAAAAAATAATAATTTCTACAAGTTTAGGTTTCATTTTAAACCTTATAGTTTTTATTAACCCCTTGGTTAATTATTTTTGACCTTAACCACGATAACCATTATTTTAATTATAAAGGGACAATAATTCTACTATAAATGGTAAATGACTCATAAATGGACCATTTATTATTTTTTCAGTTATTTTCTATTCAAATGTTCTATTATAATACTTTTATTAATTTTAACTAATTTAATAAAATATTACTTTGATAAATTATCATTAATGTCAATTTTGTCACTATTCATTTAATTTGACTTAAAATAAATCAATACAAAGACATAATAAGAATATAATTCTTTAAGGTATTTTTAAAATATCCTATAGATATATAAAATTATTTAAATTCATTTAATCATCCAAAATATGTCAAAATTAACTTTTTGAAATTCAATTGTTTTATTTTTCTATTACTTAAATAAATATTATTTTAACATTTTAGAGGAATTTAAGGTAATTATATAACTTATAAAAAATAAAAATAATTTTCTATGATAAAAATAATTTCATTAATCACAAAATAAAAATTTAGTTTCATTAATATTTTACTTTTTTCCCATGTGAACACAAAAAATATCTAAAAAACAAAGAGAGTGATGTTTTGTAACTATCTTTTATTTAAATAATATATAAGTAATTTACATTCCATTAAAAAAATTAAATTTTATCTTTATGTAATAAGGGTCTAATAAACTTCATACAATAATAATTAGGATGAATAATTATGACCTTATCACTTAAATTTAACCAAAATTAATTCAATTTTCCCTTTACCGAGTTGATACATTTTACCAGGGTTTCTATAAATTTTGATAAAAAATAATAGAGATATATTTGTTAAAATTTAACCTTATGAATTAAAATTTTTCATCCATTGTAAATAATTAAAAACATATAATTTTATAAATTTAATTTAAAATTAATCCAACAAAACTCTACAAAAATGGTTTTATTGACAAAGGAATTTTTAATCCTAAAAATATACTTATACCAAAATAAGTTATGAGAATATTTCAAATGGAATTATTTATATTATATATAAATAAATATTAATTATTTTAATTTGATATCAAATTCAAATAATGAATGTTATTTTTAATATAAATAAAATAATAGTTTCATAAAATTGGAATTTTTCACTTTTCACTGGAAAATCAGTCTTTTCAGAAAATTATCAAGCATTCACCATAAGAGAGTTTTAATATGATTATTTTAAAAAATGATATTATTTTTATAAAATCAATTTTATATAAGTTCAATAAATTTAATATAAAATTTACTCATAAAAGGCAAGAAATCCATTTTGAAGAAAATGGTTTTTTGAAGAATAAATTACTTTAAGAAATTAAGTGCTTATTTAATACGAATTAATAAATATGAACTTAATATATATTAAATAATATTGTTAATCCCATTCACACTCACCAATTAAAATCTATTTTATATTTTTCAGGTAATAATAAAGACATTTAATAGTATATCGTTGTTCCTTTTAGGTTGGTGTTGCATGAAACGTAAGCTATCAAAGAAATTGAAATTATTTAAGAAGAGATAAACTGTAAAATATCAGGGTGTTATATTTTTTCCTCCTTCAAAAAATTTAAAACTCAAAATTTAACTTAATATTAAATTTTAAAAATATGATGGTGGTTCTTCTTCATAAAATCATCAGGTTCACACGTTGCTTCTTCCCTTTTATGGTTTCTCCAAAGAAAAATTACCAATCGAATCATCCAATTTCTCAAAACTTTATCTTTAGTGTCATAAGTCTTGATTGGATTTTCACAATAAGTCAAATCAGGTTCTATTTCTATTTCTTAATATTTGAGTACATTCATTGGGTCTAGAATGTACTTCCTTAATAATGATAAGTGAAACACATCATGGACTTTGAGGTGAATTTGTGTAATTTCTAATCCGTAAGCTACAAGTCCAGTTATTTCTATAATTTTGAATGGAATTTTGTAACTAGGGCTCATTTTCCCTTTTTACTAAGCATTATGACACCTTTCCATGGTTATACTTTTATAAATACATGATCTCCCACTTGGAATTTCGAATCCTTTCTCTAGTTATCAGCATAACTTTTTTTCCTAATTTGAGAATCTTTAATAAGAGTATCAATAGTCAATAACTTTTTCATTATTTATTCAGTAAGTTATAGGCCTATAAGTTTCTTTTCACTAAATTTATCCCATCATCTTATAATACAAAATCTCTTGAAAAAATTATTTATACGGTTCCATTTGAATACTGTAATGGAAGATATTATTGTAGAAAAAATTTACCAAAGTTAAGTACTGATCCCACATACCTTGAAGGTAAAGTAATCATGATCTCAACATTTATTTTAATGTTTGAATATTCCTTTCAGACTGTACATCAATTTGAGGATGGTGGGTGGTTCTCAAATAAAGCATAGTATCTTGATCCTTTAGAAGACTCTTCTAAAATTTTTATGTAAATGGGGATATCGATCAGACACAATTGATAGAGGTACACCATGAAGTCTTGAAACTTCATTAATATAGAGAATTAATATTCTCTAAAGTGGTAAATATTCTCATATAGAAATAAAATGTTATTAGTTAGTTATATGATCAATAATAAATGATATCTCACCTTTCCTTCTCAGATTTTTTGATAGTACTATGAAAAATTACACCATAATGTCATCCCCTTCCCACACAGGTATAAGAATAAATTGCATGAATACTCTAGGATAATGCCTCTCAACATTATCTTATCAAAAAACTGGGCATCTTTACACAAAGATATCAATTTATTACATAATATTATCCCACCAAAAAAGTTCCTTAAGATCCTTATACATCTTAGTATTACTAGGCTGTATAGATAAATTTGATATATGTGCATCATCTAATAGATACCTTTTAATATTAGGTATTGATGGGACACATAACCTTTTTCCAAATTTTATAACACTATTTTCAAAATCAAATTCTTCCAATTTTCCATCATTCATATTTTTAATTTTATTATGAAAATACTCTTCATTATATTGATAGATTTTACCTTTTCCCATAAAGAAGATTTTGTAATAATTTAAAAAAGAGTGGTGTCACCCCTTCCTTAATAAGTTGCATATCTATATTTACAAAATATATGAACATAATATCTCTCTTAATCCTCATTTGGATCATAACTCCATGATATTTCCTGCTTAATGAATTTTCAAACTTGTTTTCTTTTCCTGTTAGGTTGTTTATTGAGTAGTCATAATCTTTGAGTAACTCAAGCAATATTATTTTCCTCATGTTGAGTTATTTATATTTATATATGTATTTCAATCTATTATTATCTGTATATGTCTCAAATATTTCACCATAGAGAGAGTGTCTTCATACTTTCATAAAAACTATTACGGATGATAACTAAATATCATGAGATGGATAATTTTGTTCATTAATATTCAACTTCATTAATTCATATGTAATAAATTTATCATTTTTCAAAAGAAAAAACATATTCCTTTCTTTGATGCATCATTGTATATCACAAAACCATCATTTCCTAATGGTAAAGTCCATATTGGATCATTAATCAAGAATCTTTTCAGTTATTCAAAATATTATTCACATTCTTTTTTCCATGTAATCTTAACCCCTTTATGTGCGATCTTGGTTAACGGGTTAGCCAATCGGGAAAAATTCTAAATAAAATTTGAATAGTGACTTGATAAAATAATGAAACTGTATACCTCACTTATGTTTATTGTTTTAGGACATTCTTAGGATTCCTTTGTCTTTATAGTATCGACTAATATTCCATACTTAGAGAAAAAATGGCCAAGAAAATAAATTTCCAAAAGCTATAATTCACACTTGCTAAATTTACCTTATAAATATTTCCTTCTATGAGTCTCAAGAAATATCTATAATTGATTCTCAAGGTATTAATATCTTTTAGTATACACCAAGATATAATCAATAAATACCACAATAAAATTATACATATATTCCTTTAATACACAATTCATTAGATCCCTGAAAACATAGGATGCATAAATGAGCCCAAATGGTATTACTGTAAACTCATAATTTCCATACATTGTTTGAAATGTTGTCTTCATTATATATTCCTTATTTAATCATAATTGATAATATTTATAATGAATGTCATTCTAAAAAATATATTTATCTTCATTAAGTTGATCAAATAAATCATCAATACAAGGAAAAGGATACTTGTTCTTTATCATAATAAAATTGATTTCCCTGTAATCAATGCACAGCCTTGTGGAACCATATTTCTTCTTAATAAAGAGAACAGGGGATCCCCATGATTATACACTATGAAATATAAATGCATTATCACGTGCCTCTTTAAATTTTTTCTTCAACTCCACTAATTCCATAGTGTCCATTCTATAGGTAATTGTTTATATGGGTTTTTCATTAGGGATTAAATCAATGGAAATTATATTTCACACTCCGGTGGATTTTAAGGTAATTCCTTAGGAAATACATCAATGTATTTCTGTAAAATTGGTACATATTCAATTTTTATATTACCTGTGTCATACATATATTTTATTTTATCTTCATCCCAAAGTATCTCATTTAGATGAGATATTGGAAGTGGGTCTAGAAATAAATTAGGTGATTGAGTCTCTACTCTAAAGATAAGGAATTCCCCATATTCGATATAAATCGTAACATTCTTCTAATTGTAATAAGTTTTTGAATCATATTTTGAAATGTGGTTCATATAAAGTATTATATCAATGTAAACCATAGATATGATAACAAGTGAGTAAGTAAAAAAATTTATGTGTTGTAATGGGGACTGCTCGATACATCTTTGTTGTAATTAGACATCCATTTGGAGTTTTGACTGAAAACTCCTTTCTTAAATTAAAATGGAAATATATGCTTTTCTAGTAAAACATGGTAGATATAAAATATTGTGAGGATTCATAATCGAATAAATCATTATCTAAATTTTAATATATGATTAATGTACCTTCAACCACATCATTAGGTACTTCCACCTCATTTGTAATGATTATATAAGCTTGAACTTCTCTACTTGGCCTCTTATGTGGTAGATTCTTGAAAATATTATGACATTGATTTGAATAATTCCACATTTCATTGTATTTAAACAATTTAATATCATTATTTTGTTCCATCCCCTTATATTCATTAGATGGTAGACCCTTTTATTCACACTTGTAGGATACTCATGATCCCTTTAGAAATTTCCATAGAAGTTTCTTCCATTAATTTTCACAAGAATGAAAATTATTTATCCACTTATTATTCTTTAGTTATTTGAATTTTTCATTTTTTTTAGACAACCTATTATTCTCTTTATCTCTTTTGTAGATGTAGGATATAGAGAATTAATTCTATATTTTGATGGAACATAATAGTATTTTAACATATGATGAAAACGTTTGAGAGGTCAATTCCCTTTGGATACATGGTTTAATAAAATAAATTATCAATATTTCTTTCCAAATTATATATGCAATCTGTATCATACATATCTAGTCATTTAAAGGTGGCTTCATACTCTAAAACACTCTATTCTTCCTTTTTCTTTAGGCTAAGGAATTTTCTATTCATTTCAATTATTTGATCATGAGGGAAATATTTTTGAAGAATTTTTATATAAAATCTCTCAATTCCATGTGTTTTATTTCATTTTCCTCCATTGTATTTTGGATCAACAACCACCATTGATCGACATCACCCTTGATATAATATAGTGTCTGTACTCATGTTTTATTTTCATTAAATCCCAATACTATAAATAACTATTCATGGGACTCGATCCAATATTAAGCTAGCACTTCCTTAGATTTTTCTCTAAAATATGCGGGATTCTGCCATATGAAATGATCTAACATAGTTGTATCATGTCTAGAAGCATCATGTTGCTTCATTCAAGAAAGTTTATTCATCATGACCTGAGTAAGTTATCCTAATATGGTTATGATATGATCATATCTAACACCAAATGTGTTATCATTCTTAGTGGGTAAATCCCTACATTTTCCATGGGTATTGATTCCCTTCCTTCCATTAGGTTGCATCACTAAATAATGGCACACACTGAGTTATCTCATAATCATCATGAGTATTGAGCCACAAAATAAAAAATCATCTAATAATAAAAAAAAATAAATGATATATGGAATTATAATAATTATGATGTTACCTATTTTTATTTAAAATATAGTTCCCAAGGATTCTACAAAAAAAATTCTAATAATTATTATTAAAACCCCAACTCTCGTAACCCAGAGTTGGTGGTTACTTTATTAAATTAGCTCTAGGTACAGGTGATCACATCACCAAGGATCGATTATTTTAGTTGTCTGGAAGAACTAGATACATATATGGTACCCTTTTTACATTGGTAATTGAAAAAACATAGAAAAGGAAATTAATTTGATTCCTTTAAATCATTCAAACATTTTATCTTTATATCCTAGCAAAAAAGAACATATAAAAGGGTGATCTATAATACCTAGTAAGAGTTACATACAATAGAAGATATCATAAATCAATAATGAATAATCTATATGGAATGTAAAAATAACTGAACACACGTTAAATTTAATCAATAAGATTTATATCATGACAGCATAAGTCATAAACATTGTGGTAATGTAAATAATTAGAAACAAATTTCATTTAATCAATAACTAGTGAACATTATGAATCCATGGATAATATCATATTGAAAATTTCATGTATAAAATAACTAAATTATTAAAGAAGGAAATACATAACTATTAGACATCATGTTTCCTAGAAAAATGATACATTCACCATCATTACTATTCACAAGACATTTTAATCTATATGGGTAAAACCCCGATTAATTTTTCAAACTTATTCATCTCATGAGACAACCAATGCATTGAGGGGATTTTCTATATATGGTCCCCACCCATTCATGAATTTATAAAGAATTCATCATATATCAAATAATAAATTTAATTGATGAATAAATATTCCTTATTAACAATTTTTTTTATTTAGTAAAAGATATAGATTTGACATTATTTCCCCAGTTAATCAAATCACATTCAAAGTAAACACAGTATATAAAAATGGTCTATATCATAGGCAATAATCATATCCATGATACAATAAAAATTTTATATTTAATAAAAATAAAATTTTCAATGAATAATGATCACAAATATATCAAAGGGGAAGTATATACACCATATAAATGAAACTAGGTGCATAATACTAAAATATGCCACAATGAAGTGAAATTGAGATGATGTACCTTACAAATATTATATCATTAATCAAATGAATGGATTATTTGTATCCACAATAAATACAAATAAAATTATGGGAAATAAAATATAATATAATAAAAATTCATTTCACATATAACCTTAGCATGACATAATCAATGAAATAGAAGTTTAATCCAATGAATGAAAATTGAGTTAAGAAATCCCTTAACTTGTGATTTCCTTTAATTAAACATGATTTAACCTCTTATATAATGGTTTAAAACGTTTTATCAATTCTTAAAATAAAAATATTCATATTTATGATATCATATATGACACTATTATATCATTTTATCACTTGTTTGTTAATAATATTTCATTACTACCCCTGTTTCGAGTGTTAACTGTTTCATTTTCCAATGCATATTTTGCCATTTTTGTCCCTCTTCTTGTGTATAGAATTAATTTCCATCATTTATAGAATTATTTAAATTTTATAAATATCATATTTAACAATTAAATATATATTTATAACCATTATCTAATTTTTGAACATGGAAAATGAACTACATTGCATTGTGGGGATGACAAGTCATACGTACGCACGAGCGACGATATCATTAAATTAATGGGTAAAATATTAAGGAAGTTGGTGATATATTAATTATATAGAATCCATATCATGTCATAATTACTATATATATCAACTACTTTCATCATTAAAACCATCTACATAAAGTGGTGATGAAAACAATTACACCAATGTTGTAACCTCCCGGCCTGGTAGCCACTAAACCAGTGCTCCGAGCCAGTTCACCACAAGACCTCAAGCATGCCTCCTCGTATACCAGAGGTTGCTGAATAGCAGTGGGGGTCTAAGGTGGATATTTGAGGAGACTATACCCCCATATCATAGTTCACTGTAAGAAGTAAATAACAAAATATCATACACATTGGAGTAATGAAAAGGAATAAATAAACTTGAACTGAAAGGTGCTGTAATAAAATGAAAATACAGTAAAGTCCAGAAAATACATGTAATACATACAAACATGAATTCCCACTTGGAAAATCAAACATATATAAATAAAAAACTAAAAATTAAATACAAAAAACCCCCCTTCCAACACCGATTGTAATACATACCTGATCTTTAGTACCCTGTCAAGCTAATCTAGCCCGACCAGTAGGCTCTACATGAGCATCCCACTCAACCATACAATCCAGGGCCTCTTACCTATCCATTGTGAATCTATTATCAACCTTAAAATGGAAATAATTTCAGTACACACACTGAGGTGTGCATATATGGGGTAAGAAATAAATCTCAGTAGGCCACCCCCAACGTTGAACTTATAAAATGCTTCCATAAGTGCATGCACATGCAATATTCTCATCCTAAATGATATAAAATATATAAAAAATATATAGATAAATAATCATTGATGTATAGGTTCAAGACCTTGGTCGACCATACCTACTTTGGAAAATGCCATAATATCTCTAAGATCATCTCAAGGACCATGCATCCCAAAAATCTATGGGCTCCATACACATGGTAGCCACAACCAACCTATCAAAACTGAAACTCATCCTTCATTAGTCTCATAAACCTAGATACTAATCTAAGACATCCCATACTAATTATTCATAACCATACATTATCTCATACATGGATCCTTGACACATCTTTTCCCATTTCCAAACAAGAGTACTATTAGATCCAAACATTTATCCTGGCATCTATCTCATGTATCATAACTATAGTACAAAAATATTCAGTTCAATACATAAACCAAATATATATAATCAAACATGATTGAAGAATATGTATGGAATCTTAAAACTAATTCACAATGGTCACTAGTTTACACACAAGGAGCCTCAGTCCAAGTGTCCAATTGGGATTTGGTACACCATGTCTGGCATCCCAACCACTAGGGCACAAGTCGGAAAACATGAAGCATCAGTCCATGAGTCTAACTGGGACTCAAAACAACATGTTTGACCATCCCAACCATGATATGGAATGACATGTCCATACCCTTGGGTTTAGGAGAATCAATCCTTCACCTGAAAACCATGGTGCACCAAGGAGTGGAACATAAGTCCAAACTCCCAAAACCATTAATCAATGATCAAAAAACATGGAGCATCAATCCATTAGTCGAATCGGGACTCAAAATGAAATGTCCAACCATTCCCAATCATTCAATATATAACATCAATAGTTCTTAGATCATTAGTACAAAACCTAATCCAAACTGTAAACTACACCTTTCTAGAGACTTAGTCTTGCACCAACTGCATACATGTGGGGTCACATCCACTATACCCAAAAATATAAATCGATGTTCCTATAACCTCAGTCCAGAACTCAAACCATAAACCATTTATTGGAATCAATATGGACCATCAGTCTAATAATCTCAATCATGGATATCCAGAACCATACCCATGGATTATCTTTCTAGTCCTACCAACTGTCACTGCCTCTACTAGTAAACTAGGTTCCAAAACATGTCAACCCCAATATATCAAACCACCACATGGGCTAAATCCATGTCTCAACCTCAAGAACTAAGTAATAAGGTTCAGATAAACATCCATCTTTATCATCAATATCTCAACCTTATCATCTCATACATCAATAAGGGTCCCAAGTAACTCCCATAATTAAACTACATGGCACACACACCCACTCTAGGATTTCTTATCAATCGTCCCACACGTGACACTCTCAGTCCACACACAAGTTGAGGCTTCCCTTCTTAGATAATTATAAATAAAACTCAAGAAAATTTATCATACCTAAACCCCGGTAAACACCAAACACTTTGGCCAATCCCTAACATAGTAAATATACTCAAGAATCCCTCAATAGCCTTAAAATGATCCTGGATCAACGAAATTCTACCAAGGAATCTAAAATCAATCCTTTGTTGCACAGGAATTATCAACCGCCAAACACAACATACAATTCTCACATAACCAAAAACCTTAACTTAGAGGGAACCATCAAGAGTACCTTACACTCAACTCAACACAATAACGACACTATTTCATTACCACAATCCTATTGTATCAACCTAGCTCTGAAGGCACCACTCACCCTGATCCTCAAATGTAGGATCTAAACCTCAATTTCTCTAACCTCGATTCACCAACCTCAATTCGCAAGGACAACCTAGATCATCTCATAGATACTTCTCAAACCTTATCCTCTAGGATTCATCTAAGAAACCTCATACAAAACACCATTCTACACTCAAACCATATCAAAAACTAAGCTCACAGCCCTTGCCCAGGTTTCCCAGCACTAACCCCAAAAAAGGGTTCTAAATCCAAAACTCAAGTAAATCCTACTTATAAAACCAATTTTTCTAAAAAAGTTTTATATGAACTCTATAGGTCAAAAGGATCCCACTATTGTGATCGACATAGAAAAATTCTTAGAATGGACTACTCACATGCCCAATTCTGACTTCCAGGGAACAAAATACATAAAACCTCTAATTTAGAAATAGTATATGGTGTATAGATTAGAGTACAAGGTGTGTACTCTCATCCCTCGTCTTGGACATGTACTTTTACATGGATAGAGAAATATGGGTTCTGCCTGTGTAAAACATCTTGGCGTATACTTAAAGTACACGGTGTGTACTTTCCAAAAACCATGTTAATGTGTTCTTTTTCACATGGACAAACACACAACCATGTACCACCAAAAGGATTGTACTTAGAGTACATGGAATTTACTTGTGAAAGGTCCTTATTCCATAAATAGGAAAACACGTAGTGTGTATTCATAGAACCACACACCATGTTTTCAGGATTTCCGAATGGGAAATCCCTACAAACATCCCTAAAACACCCCATTTTTTAACAAATAAGTACAGATCAATACCCATGGGGTCCGTAGTAGTCATGATAAGGCATTATAACTTTTAAAACTAATCTATTGGTATTTGGGGCATAAAACTCAAAAACAACCTACCTCATGGTGTAAATGTCGAATCTTGGAGTTTAAATCTGTTCCCGAAAGACATTGCACCTTGATCTGATCCCGACCTATGCTGAGGATGAAGTCCAGCGGCATATCCCTTCCTCCTACCTTTTGATCAGACCATCGTTCATGATGGAGAAGCCCCTCCCCTCTTTTGTGTGCAAGGGGACCTTAAATGGGGGTGGGGGAGAATGCTTTTAATTAATTAACTAATTACTCATTTAACACTCGTCCCGAGTCTTGAAACCTACTATGAGTTTATAACTCACCTAGGTAATACCCCTCATTCCAGACTCAACTACAGAGTCATAATATCAATGTAAAACTCCCTTCAAGAGATACAAGCACCTGAAACTGCTCAAAAATTTTATTATTTAATTAATTAAATATTAAATATTCAGTCAAAACTGCAACTACTCAATACTCCACAAATCTTATATCCTAGGGTATATAGGAAATTATGGAACTAATGAATTTTTCATAAAAATTACCTCAGACCATCTTCTATAGTAAAATGACCATTTTACCCCTCATGAGCACCTGAGAACAAAAATTCAAATTTCTTATCAAATTTCAAAATCTAGAAAACTCTTTTCTTTACAACCTCCCCACCATAAACCTTCTCATCCTTGAGAAGTCTTAGTGGTATTTCAACCACACATCCTAACCAACTTTGGTCGTTAAGACAAGCTCAGCTAATTGGGTCCTACCCAAAGATGTCGACCAAGTTTCTCTGTAGAACTTCAAAGAAAGGGTATATAACCCATAAAAAGAAAATCCACGGCTTTCCACTATTAACTAACCACTAGGATAGTGCCTAAACACACCCATCCATCCTGATACATCACATTATCTTTAAAATTCATCTTCACAATCAGGGTTTTCTCCACCATAGAACTTGACACACATTTACCGATCGTGATCCATGATGATTCCCATCATGGAAGTTGCCTTTAAAAACACATTCTCTTTGGCCCCCCAACCCGCTCGACGTGATCCTCACTACATCTTCGACCTTTCCCATACTAGGTTCACACCACCATACATGATCTGGTACTCCCCAAAATAGGAGTATCTTTATCATAACCTCATAAAAAACATATTATCCTCAGACCAAACCCTGATTAGGACCAAAACCTGCGGTTGGACATGGCCATCTTGCTCCCACCAGACAACAAAACCATATAGATACAATTTCTCATTCCTAGCATCTGAGAATAGCACCCATGGTATTCATTAATATCTAACCCATTATAGAGACCTCACTAAAAGAAAAAAGATGGTGTGATCCACACCATGTGGTTTAAAACACATCACTCCATGAGGACAACTCATAGGAGGCCCCTTATCAACCGAAGGAAACATTTATATAGCATTGAATAAATCTAGTACTATTTTCGAAAACTTTGGACGATGCCAAGATATTGGGAATGATAATCTATAAACTGTGAGTCTACAAATATGTCATCAACGAATACCATCACAACTATATCCATCCATAATATTACAATTCTATTCCAAGGCATCATGTCGCCATGCCCACAACCCTATCATCACACCGACAATAATTTCACAGCCCACTCCTGGCTGCTAGCCCAAATGTATTACCTCATATGTACACTTCAGTATTCCGAATCCAAAAACCAAATGATGCAGAACATCACCGATGCTTGAATTTTCATGTTTCCTCGATCAAAAAACCTTTACACACCCCTTGTGGAATTTTTACATAGAACCATATCTAACTCAAATGATCCATTTCACCCAAAAACTTTGATCATAATCCATAACCAAGAAAACTCAATCACTTTTTCTTCCCTCGATCCAACCAAAAGACACTAGGCTTAAATCATGTGTATATCCATTTCTTGGGAAAGGTACCTGAATGAACCTGCCATCTCAAAAACAACTGCTTGTCATAGACACCATAACACAGGGACACCATCTGAAAACAAAATGTTTCCATCAAGAATAAACATCAAACCTTGTTTCACCCTTCATGAACTAATTTCAAGAGTCCAAAACACCCATATGTTTCTTGAACACCTAAAGTATCTCATATCTCAGTCAACTCCTCTCATGGATCACCCTAAAAGGTCAAACATCCCTAACTTTCTGCTCTGGAGTCATGTTAGAAAGGCTACTAGGCTCTCCCACATAAACCTATAGATCAAGTCTCATATCAATCCACTAGGTCCAACAACCCAGATCTAAGCCAACTCGCATAAGGACACTACTCATGGGGAATCAACATGCACTCATCTCATCACTGTATGACATAAACTAGAAAAAACACCCTTCTCTCGGGTCCCATACCATAAAGGTTTCATTTACCAACCAACTATACACAACTAGGGCATTCGTCCTCTCTGAGCATCGGCACATTAGATTGCTCCTTAGAGTACCGAAACATACTAACAACCTTATCCAAAACTATCTAAAATGGTTCCACAACCCTACACTGACACCATATTGACCCACTAGGGTCACTACAACAACTGAACACAAAACCAAATCAATTTTTCCACCATTGAGAATCTCACTATAGATCCACATAACCTATCATCCGAAGGAAATATGTAAAATCATACACTAGAAAACCTATAATATGGGGATCCTACATGCCTATCATGATGCATGATACTCCTCTTTCCTTTGCAAGACATTATCCAAAACCAACTCATAGGCCACTTGAAAATAATCCAAGAGCCTTCAATCCATCATAAACTATCAAATACAAACAACATGTGTGTTTCTTGAAGTGAAAATTTTAAAAAACCATAACATCGTAAATGCAGAACAACAATCCCAATCCATGGTAACCTGTACTTCCTATTGGAATAGGTGTTTGTGATGCACCCCCCCCCCCCCCCGATATCAATCACAAGATCTAACACATTCCTATATATCTTGTCTACCGAACCCCAAATAGTGAAATAATAGGAAAGAAACTCCAATGATACCACTTTGTAATGTCTCGTCCTTGTATCCACGAAACCATTGCTCCGAGATAGTTTTCCATAAGACCACAAGCACACCTCCTCATATGCCAGAGGATGCAGACTACCAGGGGGGTCTAAGGTGGATCTGTGAGGAAACTATACCCCCATATCAGAGTTCACAATAAGAAGTAAATAACAAAATATCACACACATCAGAGTAATGTGGAAGAATAAATAAACTAATATTGAAAGGTGATATAAAAAAATGAAAATGCAGTAAAGGCTCAAATAGCCATGTAATACATACAACCACAATTTCCCACTGGTCTGATCACACCGACAGAAATAACCAACTAAAAATTAAACACAATAAGCCCCACTACCAATATTGGCCGTAACATATACTCGATCTCCAGTACCTTGTCAAGCTGATCTAACTTGACCAGTAGACTCTACATGAGTATCCCGCTCAACCAAAAAAATATAGGGTCTCTTCCCTATCCATAATGCATATTTTCTTAACTTGAAAATAGACATAAGGTCTATATGCACACCGAGGTGCACATACAAGGGGTGGTAAATAAATCTCAGTAGGCCACCCCCAATGGTGATCCTATAAAATGATTTCATAAGTGCATGCACATGAAATATGCTCAGCCTAGCCGATATACAATATAAAAAAATATAAATAAACAATCATTGATATATAATCACAAGACCTTAGTCAACCATACCTACTTTGACCAATGTTGGAATATCTCTGAGTTCGTCTCAAGGACCATGCATCCCAATAACCTATAGGCTCCATCCACATGACAACCACAACCAACCTATCAAAACCAAAACCCATCCTTTGGTAGTATCATAAACTGGGATACTAATCTAAGTCATCTCATACCAAGTCCTCATAACCATACATCGTCTCACACTTAAATCCATGACACATCTTTCCCCATTTCCACAGAAGAGTACTATCAGACCCAGACATTTAGTCTGACATTTATCCCATGTATTGTAACCATAGTGCACAAAGCCTCAGTCCAGTACATAAACAAAATATATATATAATCGAAAATGTCTGAAGCATCAGTCTTTAATCTTAACACTAATTCACAAATTTCATTGGTTGATACATAAGGATCCTCATTCCAAGTGTCCAACGAGGACCCAGTACACTATGTCCAGCCATCCCAACCACTAAGTCACTAGTCGGAAAACACAGATCATCAGTCCATGAGTCTAACTTGGACTCAAAATGACATGTTTGACCGTACCAAACTTGATATGGAATTCCATGTCCATACCCTTAGGTTTAGGAGCATTAGTCCTTCCCCCAAAAACCACGGTACATGGGGGAGTGGAAAATCAACCAAACTCCCAAAACTAATAATCACAGGTCAAAAAAATGGAGCATCAGTTCATGAATCCAACTGGGACTCGAAACACCATGTTAAACAATCCCTAATCATTCAATACATAACATCATTGGTTTCTAGTGCATCAGTACAGAACCTAAACCAAACAATAAACTACACCTTTTTAGTGCCTCAGTCCAGTTTCAACCATATAAATGCGACATCACATCCACTATACCCAACAATATAAATCATTGTGCCTAAAACCGTAGTCCATCACTCAAACCATAAACCATCTACTGTAATTGATATGGATCCTCAGTTCAAAAATATCAATCATGGATATCCAAAACCAAACCCATGGATCATATTTCTAGACCTACCAACCATCACTGCCTCTACTAGTAAGTAGGGTTCCAAAACATAGACACCACACTATATCAAGCCTCCTTGTGGGCTTAATCCATGTCTCAAACTCAAAAACTATGTAACAAGGGTGGGATAAACATTCATCTCTCTCATCAAAATCTCAACCCCATCGGCTCAAACATCAATCAGGGTCCCAAGGAACTCCCATAATCAAACTATAAGTCACACACACCCACTCAGGTTTTTCCTATCAATTTTCCCACACATGACCCAGTGGGTCCAGACAAAAGCTGAGGTATCCCTTCTTGGATCCTTAGAACTAGTACTCAAGAAAAGGTATCATCCCTAAACCCTAGTAACCACAAAACTCTTGAGACTTTCTCTAACAAAAGAAATATACTTAGGCATCCCTCAATAGCCTCCAACTGATCCTTGTTCAAAGACATTCCACCAATGAATCTAAAATCAATCCCATGTCACACATGAATTATCAACCATCAGCCATGGAATACAATAATCACTTAACCAAAAACTTATCCTTATAGGGAATCGTCAAAAGTACCTCTGACTCAACTCAAAACCACAACGACACTATTCTATAAACACAATCATATGGTGTCAACCTAGATTTAAAGGTACCACTCACCCTGATCATCTAATGTAGGATATAAACCTCAACTACTCTAACCTAGGGTCACCAATACCAATTACCAAGGAAAACCTATATCATCCCATATATACTACTAAATTCTTATCCAATGGGCTTCATCCAAGAAACCTCATTAAAAACAACATGGTATTCTCAAACCATATCAAACACTGATCTCACAACCCTTTCTCAGGTCTCCCAGCACAAAATCCAACCCACAAAAGGGTTCATAATCCAAACCTCAAGAAAATACTACACATAAATTTTTTTTGTCTAAAACCCATTTTTTGACGAACTATATAGGTAAAAAGGATCCAACCATTGTGAACTACACAAAATGGACTACTCGCACACCCAATTATGACTTCTAGGCCACAAAATACCTAAAACCTCTAAGCTGGAAAAAGTACATAGCATGTACTTTAGAGTACATAGCGTGCAATCTCATACCTCATCCTAGACATGCACTTTTACATGGACATAGAAAAATGGGGTCTGCCTATGTAAAACTACACAGTGTGTACTTAAATTACACGTCATGTACTTTCCAAAAACCATTTTTCTGGGTTCTTTTACACATGGCTGAACATAAGACCATGTACCACCACACAGTGTATACTCCGAGTACATGGAGTGTAGTTCTGAAATTTCCTTCTTCCCCAAATGTTAAAAACACATGGATTGTGGTCATAGAACCACATTCCATGTTTTTAGGATTTCTGAACGAGAAATCCCTATAACTTCCCCGAACCCCCTATTTTTTTCAAAATAAGCACAGATCGACCACTATTGGGTCCTTATAAGTTATAATAAAGTATTAAATCATTAAAAACTAATATATGGGTACTTGGGGCATACAACTCAAAACTGGCCTACCTTGTGGTGTAAACGCCGATGCTTTGGGGTTAAATCTGCTCCTAGAAGCTGTTACACCTTGATCTGATCCTGATCTATGCCAAGGACAAAGTCCAAAGGCATCTCCCTTCCTCCTCCCTTTTGATCCGGAAATCTTTCATGAGTGAGAATACCCTCACCTCTATTACCATACATGGGAACCCCAAATAGTGGGGGATAAATCTTTTAATTAATTAATTAATTAATTAATTTCTCATTTAACACTCGTTCCGAGTCCCGAATCCCGATATGAGTTTATACCTCGCCTAGGTAATACCCCCTTATTCTAGACTCAACCATGGAGTTAGAATATCAATATAAAACTATGTTAAAAATATACGGACACCTAAAACTACCTGAATAATTTAATATTTTATTAATAAAATATTAAATATTTGGCCAAAACTCCAACTACTCATAATTCAACCAAACATCTATCCTAGAGTAAAAACCCTATTCTAGAACCAACAGAGTGGTTAGAAAAATTATCTGAAACCATATAATAGTTTAAAATGACTATTTCACCCCTCATGATCACCCGAGAACAAAAATTCAAATTTTTTCATGAGATTTCAAAATCAATAAAAACTTGAGTCTCTACAAATGTGTGGAGACGGTAAGTCATACATACGCATGTGTGGTGATTTTTTTATCATAGAATAGATAAAGGGAAGAATATAGTTGATTAATAATAATAATAATAACATCTCAGTATATAGATGATACAAGATTATTTAACTCATTATGGAAACAACACATGAAAAGGAAGTAAAAGAAGAAATAATTTTTAATGAGTCGGTAAAGATGATTATCACTTATACGAAGAGGATCCTTAATAACTTCCCTTAATATACCTTGATTAGTTATTTTGGAAAGACCAAAACATACATAAATTAACTAAGCATGTTAAAAATATAAATTGTAAGATTTTTCTCAATATAGATGGATCAAAGTGCTGTAAAGAAGTGAATAAAAATATACCCTTTATAATTTAGGTGAGGGGAACATTTGGAATTTCACTAAATTTTAAATTATAATAAATTGATTTATCATGTGAAATTATTACCAATGGTAAGGGATTCTATGATAAGATAGTATAGGATTGTAAATGCATCGCCCAATATAATTTAAACAATTTTATGTGTCGTTTTAAACCTTATCTTTTTTATTAACCCCTTGGTTGATTATTTTTTACCTTAACCATGGTAACCATTATTTTAATTATAACGGCTTAATAATGTTACTATAAATAGAAGAATGACCCATAAATGGAATATTATATTTTTTTCAACTATTTTTCATTCACACATATTAATATAATTTTTTATGAATTTTAAATAATATAATAAATTATTACTTTGATAAATTATCATTAATGATAATTTTGTCACAATTAATTTAATTTGACTCCAAATACATAAATAACAAAGGTTGAATTAGAATATAATGATTTAAAAAATCTATAATATATCATATAGATATATAAAATTCATTATACACATTAACTCATCCAAAATATATCAAAATTAATATGTTTAAAATCAATTATTTTATTTTTCTATTAATTAAATAATTATTTTTTTAGCATTGAAGAAGCATTTAAGGTAATTATATAACTGTTAAAAATTAAAAATAAATTTATAGGATTTAAATAATTCCATTAATCTCAAAATTAATATTTATTTTTGTTCTAATTTTACTTTTTCCCCATGTGGACACATAAAAGATATTAAAAACAAAGAGTGTCATTTTGTAACTATCATTGATTTAAATAATTTATAAGTAATTTTCATGGAAATGTGTACATAAAATAACTAAAATTCAATAAATAGGTGATAATTATAGAATCCTCTTCATCCAATAATAATTAAGATGAATAATTATGACTTTATCACTTATATTTAACCAAAATTAATCCAATTCACCCTTTACCAAGGTGATAAATTTTACCATTGTTACTATTCATTATGAAAAAAAATAAAGGGGAAATATTAACTAAATTTGGACCTTTTGAATAAAAATATGGAATAAATTTTTCAAAATTTAAATTAAATAATATGATTACTTTAATTTAAAGTTAATCACACAAAACACAATGAGAAAAATTTTCCTTGAAAAATGCATTTTTATTCTTAAAAATATAACAATATGAAAATAATATATAAGAATGATTAAAATGAAATTAAATATATTATATATAACTAAAGATTACTTATATTACTTTGAGATAAAATTAAAATCATAAATGGGTTTTTAATATTAATAATATAATAGTTTTATAAAAATAGATATTTTTTTATTCACTAGAAAATAAATATTTATTGAAAACTTCCAAAAATTCATCATAAACTAATTTTAATATACTAATTTATATATAGTTGTTTGATTCATATGAGGATCATCAGTGTTTTTATGAGGGTTGTGAGGCTTCTTTTGCAATGGCGATGCGGTGGTTGCAAGGTTCTTTTGGCTTCAAATGTGGCTTAGTCGGCTTCAGATGCGTCTTGTGGGTGATGTGATACATCTTTATTAGCTTCATCAATGTCTTGAATAGATCCGATGTCTTATTTTGTGGCTTTTATTGTGTGCGGAATTGGTGTCCAGTTTTTGTGGGTAGTGATCAGTGTCGTCTTCAGCTACATTGAAGACATGGGTTTTCTAACCCTTCACTGAGCCAGTTCGTCCTCCCATAGTTTTTCTCTTCCCCACCATATTTTCTCAAATGTGTTGATTCTTCTGGTGTCTTTTTTGTGATTTTACCAATTTTGTTTTTATTATTCGGTGTTTATGATTGTCTATAACTACCTTGAACACTTGATTCTAAAATGGATTTCTATATCGGATTTGCTGTAATGGTTTCACTAAGGTTTTGAGAGGTGTGGATAGGTGGCTATCAGTGTCCCGGCATGGCCTATATCAGAAAAATATGGTTTGAAGGATTTCAATATTTGCGCTCTATTTTATTTGTGATGGTGTATTTTTTTTAATGGTTGAGTGTTATGATATTGGTTGGATGAGATGAGGCTGGTCTTTTTTGGTTGATTTTGGTGGTGGTCATCAGCATTAGGGGCGGTGGAGTCAAGCTCCGTTGAGGGAATTGGCCATTCATTTCTCTACTCTTTCTCTAGGACTTTGCCTCTCTCTTTAAGGAGGATCTGAGTGGTGGTCTCCATGGTGATTTTGGATGTGACAGTGAGTGATCTCTGGCTCCTTGTGGTGGTTTTTTCTCTATCGGCTCCGAGACGTCGATGACATCACAGATGTTCTATGATGGATTTGATGGATTATAATGTTTGAATGTGTTTTTTCATGGATTTGTGACTACATGTTGGTTTTTGGTGTTTGGAATATGAAATCACCAAACTAATCTACCAGGAAAAGCTCTAGATAAGTATCCATAGTAAATTTTTCACCAATGCTCAGCCATCTGGAATTGGGTGATCGAGAGGGTATGGATTTTTCAATCAATACCCAAAACGTGCAACCTTACATGGGATAGCTATCAAAGTATTATTGTGATAGTGGAGACTTTACATAATTATGTATCCATTGGGGAGGGGAATTTTCTAGAGCTTCAAGGGATGAGTTTCCTTTTTATGTTTTTAAATTGGTTGATTTTTATAGTTCACACTTACCTGTTAAAAGTGTCTTTTAAAACTAAAAAGGGATTCTAGACTTTAAAAAAATTAATTGACCATTTACAAAGCATTAATAAATATGAACTTAATATATATTTTGTAATATAGTTAGTCCTATTCATACCTACAAATTAATGGCTCGTTTATAATGGTCTTGTTAAAATAATGATATTTAAGAGCATATCGCAGTTTGTTTAAGCTCGAAGTTTCGTACAGTATAAGTTGTTGAAGAAATTGAATGTATTTAAGAAGATACATATCATAAAATATTGGGGTGATATATGGTTCAAGATTCTTTATCTTCCTTGGTAAATATTCAATAACTTTATCTTTGTACATAATAATACAACCAAGCCCCTATATCAATACATCACTATATATAACAAATCCATCATCTCTTATTGGTAGATTCAAAATTTGATAATTGAGAAATCTTTTATTCAATTCCTCAAAACATTCCTCACATTCTTTATTCCATATTAACTTAACCCCTTTATGCGTAATCTTGGTTAGAAGCTCATCCAATTTGAAAAAATATTGTATAAATCATTAATAGTAACTTTAAAAACCAATGAAACTATGTACCTTGGTTGTGTTCTTTGGAATATGAAATTAATTTACTACCTTTTTCTTCATATAATCAATTAATATTTCAACATTTTAGAAAATACAGCTAAGAAAACAAATATTCTAAATCCAAAATTCACACTTGATAAATTTATTATAAAACTCATTTCCTCTAAGTGCCTCAAGAATGATCCAAAACTGATTCTTATAATACTAATATCTTTTATAATACACTATGATATCATCAATGAATACCATAAAAAGTTATAAATTTATTCCTTGAATAATTTTTCCATTTCATCCAAAAACAAATATGGTACATTAGTCAATCCAAATGGCATTTCTATAAATTCATAATGTCTATACCTCATTTGGAATGTTTTCATTGAAATATCTTCCTTCTTTATTCGCAATTGGCGATACCGCAAACTAGGGTTGATCTTTGAAAAATATTAATCTCCATTAAGTTGATTAAATGAGTCATCAATGTGAGGAAGAGGATACTTTTTCTTCATCATGATAGCATTTATTTCCCAACAATCAATGTACGACCTCATGGATCCATCTCTCTTCTTAGAAAAATATTATGGGATCCCCAAGGTGAAACGCTATGGTGTATAAATACCTTATAAAAAACTCTTCTATTTTTCTCTATAACTACACTAATTCCACAGTATCCATTCTATATTTATTCTCTAATATATTTCATACATCGAGGATTAAATAAATGGAAAACTCGGCTTCATGTACTTGTGGATGTCCAGGAAATACATCAATGTCTTCCTGTACAAAAGTTACATCCTAAATTTAAAAATAGTTTTCCACCTATTGTTTGTGTCTTCTATTTTCCCTAATACTCACTTTCATATGGTCTATTATGTGTGGTTCTAGACATGACTTAGATAATAAAGTATCTACTCTAAATATCAATAATTCTTTATCTTCGTCATGAATCATAATTTCCTTCTCTTTAAAATAATTTTTTATAACATATTTTGAAATCCATTTTATACTAAGGATTATTCAAATTTGACCATAGGTATAATAATAAAGTCATCAAATAGATCATGTTATGTGTCACAAAGGGAACATCCCAACACATCCTTGTTATAGTGAGAGTTCCACTAGGATTTTTGACTGATAACTCCCATCTTAAGGTGTTAGAGAAATATCGAATTGTTAAAGAAAATATAAAAGATATAAAATAGTATGAGTATCTAGAATCAAACAAATCATTAGCTAAATTTAAATCTATAATTAATGTACATGGATCCACATCCTCAAGAACTTCAACATTAGTTGTAGTGATCGAAAAATCATATCCATCTCCCATTTTTCTCTTCAATAGTATATCCCCTTAACGCTTGAGATATTAGTCTGAATAATTACACATTTATTTATATTAAAAAACTATAGAGTAGTCATATCTATATTTCCCTTATATTCATTATCCTGATGACCTTTCTCTTAAAACTTGTAAAAGAACTCACATTCCCCTTCATTCATTTTCCAGGATGTTTCTTTCTATAATTTTCACATGATGGAAATTGATTCATTTTCTTCTTATTCTTCATTACATTTAATTTTTCTTAATATTAATTTTAACTCTTCTTCTATTGATTCCACTTGAATATATAGGATCTATAAAATTCATTCTCTATTTTGATGTCACGTAAAACTATTTCATCATTTTATGAGGAAGTTTGAGAAACGAGTTCCCTTTAGATACTTGGCTCAAGCCCTTCAAATGAATTTTCAATATTGAATTCCATATTATGAATATAATATATATCATACCTAGATATTCTTATAAAGGAATCCTCATACTCTTTTATAATTTTTTATAGCTTTTTATTTAAGCTGAGGAACATTCTATTCATTTCAGTTCATTTCTAATGAGGGTAATATTTATGGAAAATGGTTTTTTAAAAGCTCTCCAGTCCATGTGATCTATTTCCTCTTCCTTCCTAGTTTTCTAGATCAAGGAGTACTATTGATCATCATAAACTTTAATATAATATACTACAAGTATAACCTTTTCCATTTCATCACATCCCAAGGACAAAAAATATTATTTCAAGGGATATAATTCATTTCTCGGCTACCACGTGATTTGTAGTTACACTAAAAGATATGGGATTTTGTTATATGAAATGATATAATATAGGTTTATCATGTTAGGTAACATCATGTTTCTCTATATATTCTTAGTTATTTTTCATAACCTGGGTTATCTTATCTAATATAGACATGATATTCTGAACTCCAACACTAGATTTGTTAGATTCCTTAACTGGTAAATTTCAACATTTTCCATGAGTATTGATGGCATTCTTTCTTTCAAGAGTAATTTTAAAAAAATGTAATATATTTTATTAGCTCCGGAAATTATTAATTTTAAATAATTATAATAGTTCTAAATTATATGTAACACATAAAATAAATTAAAAATATATATATTATTAATAATAGAATTATACACATGGTTTCTTTTATAATATCTTTAAATTAGGAAAATGTTTTCAAATACATTATAATGGTTATTAAATAAAATGTGAATTATCATAAGTATATCCACTAATAGTGTCAAACTAAGTTCATAATAATGTCTCATTCACTATAAAACAGAATATTGGCTAATATATAATCAAACCAACTATTTTTGAGGTTATTACCCCATAGTTCATCTGTTCCAAACACCCATCCACTTGCAGTGTCCAGACATGGATGTATTGTAAAATATCATATATTTTTTCAAGTATACCCTTATTTTATTTTTCATTAAACCACTGTGTTTTTTGTTTTCCTTGTCTTTAAACCTTTTTTTAGAACCTTTTGGAGATAGAGATCCTTGTTGGGAAAAATGACTAAAATTTAAAGATATGTGTTTGTTTAAATTAATGGAGTCCTAATATAAATGGGTTAAATTAACTTATGAGGGTTTTCTATATTTTTAGAGGTCTTTAGAGGTGTTTTAAGAAATTTTTCATAAATTGGGATCAAATTAATCTATAAGTCATTTACAAGGAATGAAAATAGGTTACATGACATGTAACTGCCGCTAGGATGATGCCATAAAAAGGGTATATGTCATGTATTGGTTCGTGGTATGAAATGGTTACATGTTGTGAAACCACATTACATTATGTGTAATTTTTGGCTAGGTGGTTAATTAAAATGAGGTGATGTGTTTTCATCATAACTCTTAAATAAGGAATACACGACAGGAAATAGGGTTACACGTCAGGTACTTCTCACAATTTTCATTTTTTAGTTGCATCGTATGCTAATTTTCTCATTCAATAATTGTTTTAGCCCCTACTCTCAAGACCTAGGTGACTCCCAGTGGATCTAGAGTGATTTCATCACCTAAAATGTAACTATTTGGTGTTTGATACCTGTTAGGTCTCTTTACTTTGGTTTTTTCTCGATCTTCTATTGAATTGATGTTTTCTTGTGATCTCCACAGTAGATTCATGTTTTTCTTAAATCTACACGGTATATGTTTCTTCTTAAAATTTTCCTTTGCTTATTTATTATTGGTAGATTCTATTGGAATCATTGTTTAATTTTTGGATAATTTTAGGGGATTTAAAACCTAACCCTATGGTCTGTTATTTTTCAAGTATATGAAATATCATGATTGTGCAAATGTAATGTGAACTCTAATTAATCTATAGAATTAATATTGGTAAATAGTGAATTAGAATATTGGTTGGATCACTTGGATTCAATTATTGTTGTGACCTCGATTGTGGATACCATTGGGTGAGTAAACCCATGAATGATAATGAATTAGTTAATGTCTTATTATGTATTTAGCATGACATGATACCTTAGGTGATTATTTAATATATAATACCTTCATAATGTATTATTTATTATTGAAATGATTTTTTATATATTTATAAAAAAATGAATGTGTAAAAGAAGAAACCAATGGTAATTTTCATAATTAACCATTTACTCTTATGATATGTTATTGTGATATCCTTATTTTTATGAATTTTATAGTGATACCTACTAAAATGATTATATAGTAGGCTTATCCTAGTGATACATTTTGAAATTCTTATATAGGAGTCTTAGCCTAGTGATACATGCTGAAATTATTATATAGGGGGATCAACCCAATAATATATGTTGAAATTATTATATAGTGTGCTTCGCCTGATGATACATTCTTAAATACTTATATAACAAGATTGGGCTAGGGATACATGTTGAAATTCTTATATAGTGGGATTGGCTTAGTTTATACTGAAATTATTATATAAAGGACTTTCCACAAAGGATAAAATGATTATACGGAGGGATTTTCTAGGTTTTTTGTATATTTTAGGGTTATGGTTATGGTTTCCAAGGTTGTGCTACTGGATAAGAGACGTTATAGCATGGTGTCAAAGCAAGTTTATTTATGTATTGTTTTAATTGATTAATTAATAAAAATATTTATTACTTAATTATGTGCACTTATTATCATACTAGTTATCCTTATACATGGTGGTGTTGACCTATTTATTTTTACTCACACCCTATTTAGGTCGTCATTTTGTTAATGATCATATCAGATAGATGTAGTGTTGGATAGGGGAAAGGGACCTTGTTATTGATTTGTTTATTGGTGGATGGGCTGGGGTTTGGACACATAACTGCCATGGGTTTGGGACCAGGTAATTTTTAGTATATATGGTTTCATCTGATTATTTTATTTTTACTGTTTCATGTTTGAAATTTATATTCATATCAACCTTTCATTACATGATTCATTATTATTTGGTTTATAGATTTCACATTTAACTTATCAGTGATATAATGTATGGTTTCCAATATTTTGATTACTTTGATATTTATTGGTATTTTTTATTTCCTCTATATTGTGACTTTATAAAATTGGGTATAGTCTCCCCACTATACTTATCACACCCCTATTTCTAGTCTGAAATCTATGGCATAAGGGTAGGTGTGCTTCATGTCCCAGAACCAACCCAATTTGGCCATGTGAGAGAGTTTCAAATTAGGGGACGTTACAATGTGGTATATATTTATTAGGTTAAATTTTTGTATTACATTTCTATATGGGGAAAGGTATAAAGGAGATAAGGATATTTTAGGACTTGGTAATCAGTTTGTGCATGAAAGTAGCTAACCCATGTATGGGTGAAAATCCCAGTGACCATGGATAGGATTTCTGTTTATGATGTTTTCTAGTTACTATTTGATTCTATTTCACCTTGGATGATTCGTATGTTGTGTGATTTTATTGTTTCTTGATATTTATACTCATTTACCTATATGGAATGATATGAGTATTCATCCTTCATTATAGGCATGTAGGCATATATTTGTATGTGTATTGTTCCTGATTAGGAAATATTTATTTCATATAATATATACTTAAAAATATAAACTTGAAATGAGATACCTGATAAGATACCTTTAAAATCAGATAAATGAAATGAATGAAGTGTAATTTTTATGATAAAACACTTTTAATCCAAGTTTTAAGAGACCATGAGTTTTTGGTTCTCTTTTTTTGTCACCTGTTGGTGTTGGCCATCTCTTAAAATAGTGTTCTAAGAAGTGTGATTGTATTTTATAGAAAATGTATCCTCATCCTATATGATTTGAGTGTTAGGAGTGTGGAAATATGCACTCTCCTTATGCAGTTGAACCAAATCTTTATATAGTTCATGAGGATCATATGTATTTTCATATTCACAATAGCTTCATGAGGGTCTTGTGATCCCTAGAAACAGAGTTCATTCATATCGTGCCTTCGATGTTTGGGCTAACAGGGTAGTTCTATTAAAAAATATACCTATGATCACTTAGGAGGCAGTACCCCAAGAAGATGAGTTCTACATTGAGTTAGTTGAGATGATCTTCAAGTATCTCGAGACACCTATAGATAAGAGGGTGAATCTTGATTCATATATTCTTCATGGACTTGTGATGAATTGGTGGGACATTATAGATTAAGCTGAGTAGAGATAAGATCTATCTTGTAAGGACATCAAGGCGACGTTCCTGAGAAACTTATATACAGATACATTGAGGGATGATAAGGCTCAAGAGTTCATGCACCTGACACGGGAGAGATTTTCAGTGATGGACTACATCAGACACTTCACCAACCTACAGTTATGTGTCCCGTCTTTATCTACTTATGAGACCTATAGGGAGATATTTTCTCTTAACATGTATCAATATGAGATCTGTCCCCATATGAATATCACTATTTTAAGTATATTTCATATATGATGAATCAAGAACCCATCATGCAATGGAATTTGAGAGAGAAACCATGTAAAATCCAAGATATTTCATTACGGAGAACTTGGAGCTCATATTCTAATAGAAAGAAGAACAAATGTGATAGTTATCTTCAAAGAAATTGTGGTAAGAGTAGTTAGGGTGGTGGGTATTCATCTCAGGACTATGTTCTATTACAGTTCTATCAATGTGGCATGTTGGGCCACAAGAGGATTCAATGTATGTACCTTGCTTTGGAGTGTCACGATTGTGATATTTTGGGCCAACTATAGAGGCTTTGCAGGAGAATACAGTAGTAGAGCAGTGATAGGGGATCAGGATAGGTACTAGAGTCTGGGAAGGACTCTACTACCCCTCAGCAGACAGGAAACTAGAGTTCCACATGATGTTCAGGTCAAGGAAGGGGACATGGAACCCTAGTTTAAGGGAGGTAGTATCATGAAGATGGAATATTATAGGTGAGTCATATTAGAGCCTATATAAGGGGGTCTAGTGAGTTTCATGCTACACAGACTACTCTATCCATTGTGGATGAAGTACCTCTCCCCATCATAGGTATGATTAATTCTTTTATCATATACCCTTTTATGTGTTTCTTTTATATAGGAGCTTCATATTCCTTTCTATTTTCACTTTTTGTAAACATTTTTGGCTTTTTTTGTAAATCATGGCTGGTTTTTTGACCATCAATACACCTTTGGGATTGAGGTCATATAATAAAAAAATGAGGTGTGTTCTCTAGACATTGGTGATTATCATTTCTTTTGGGAACCATTTTTACTAGAGATTACTGGTTTCTATTTTATTCTTGGTATGGATTGAAAATTACTATACCAAGCTCATATAACATTTACCAGAAGAGAGTTTCCTTATCTCTAGAAGAATATAGTTTTTCTCACTAAGGTGAGTGGGATCTTCAGGCTAGTTGTGCAAGATCAACTTCTACAGATTGGACTGTCTCATGGGTGAGATAGAAAATCTTATTCTGTATGATTGGGGATTATAATAGGATTAATTTACTCAAGTGGTAGATCATTTTAAGGTTGTATTTCCTGTAGAGTTTTATGGCTTACCACCTGAGTGGGAGATCAAGTTCACAATTGAGTTGGTGTCGGGAGCAGAGTCAGTTTCTATCATACCTATGCTTCTTCACTGAATCAATATGGATTAGTTATCTAATCTGTAGGGATTATTTCATAAATGTATCTTATTTGGTGGGGACCCTCCATCAATATGGTATCTTATAATTGGTAATTCTCTTCCTTTCTGTGGCTGAGAATGGGTTCCTTTAGGCTTATTTAAGGATATGATCATACAGTTTCATTCTTCTAGATGGGTGGTACATCCTAGTTTGAAAAATACATGTCTTGATCTTTTTAGAAGGTTCATGTGGTTAGGAATGAAGAAAGAGGTGGTGGAATTTGTGGTGAGACGTTTTTCCTGTCAGTGGGTGAAATCAGAGCGTCGAAGCCCTGCTAGGTTATTATAGCCTCTTCTCAATTATAATTGGAAATGGAATGATGTATCTATGGATTATGTGATAGTATTACATAGGAAAACTTGTAATAATGATGTATTATGGGTGATCATGGATTAACTAATGATGGTATCCCACTTCTTCCATATTATGGAGACCTTAATTGTTTGTGATTTGGGTTGTCTTTGCATGAATGATATAGATTTGTTGATTGGTGTTCCGAGGAGTATTATTCTTGACAAAGATCCTCATTCCACATCATATATCTAGAAAGGTTTTCATAAGAATCTAGTATTATACGTTATTTTGATCACATCTTATCATCCTTAGAGTGTCAATAAATTTTATTAGACTATTTAAATTCTGTATAATATTTAACGAGCTTGTGTTTTGGATTATGGTGGTTTATGGGAGTAGTATATGGCACTTGTGGAGTATTAATATAATAAGAGCTTCCATTTTTTGTTCAAAATGGCACATTTCGAGTATTTTTATATCATTTCATTATATTTGACTCTTTGTTAGTTAAAGCTAAGTGATTTAGCACTTTTTGGGTCAAGTCATATGAATGAGACATATGAGTAGGTTCATTCAATTAGGGGGCAGTTGATGACCACACAGATTAGGAATAAATCTTATGTTGAGCATCAGATATGACCTTTATAGTTATAAGTTATTCAACATGTTTTTTATTCGGTGTCACCAAGGTTAAGAAAACACCATATTAGACAATAGGAAAATAAATAACCTAAGTTTTTTGACCCTTTTGAGATAGTGGAATGGTTTGGTCCAGTTTCGTATCGATTATCCCTTCCATAGTGAAACAATTCCATGCATGACATGTTTCACATGTCATAGTTTCAAATTTTTTATCCTACCCCTGTCATGTTTTAGATGTTGAATACGTCAATAATTGTGCTGATGCATCCTTTTAGGATAATTCGATATGAATTATGGACCATAGTGAGAAGTGTCTATGGGGTAGAACTGTGCCTCTAGTTTGAGTGCAGTGGCATCATGAGCGTTTTTATGGGGGACATGGGAGAGGGAATATGATATGTTATTATAGTGGAAAGACTTGTTTTCTAAAACCTCATAGTGTTTCATAGATAAACTTAGTGAAGAGCTATTATATGTTGGGGAGGTTGTAAGATCCTGCCTTTTCCAAGTTAGGTCTCTGTTTGAGTTTTTCATTAAAACACCTTTTTTTTGTTTTCCTTATCGTTACACCTTATTGGTTGGGTCTCATTTAGATATAGAGAGCCTTATTTTAAAAAATGACCCAATGTTCCAATATGTATATTTTTTTAATTAATGGATTCAATATATAAAAGTGTTAAATGGGATTATGAGGGTTTTTCATAAATTTTTAGGGCTTTTGAGGTGGTTTGGGTTCTTTTAAATAACTTCGGCTAAATGTTGTATGCATGGAATTTACACACCATGTAAATGGGTTACATGATGTGTAACTATTGCTAGGATGATGCCATTAAAAGGGTAAAGGCCCAGAATAGGTTCATGGACTGAACTACTTTCATCCCTTGAAACAACATTAGATGAGGGGTAATGTTAGACCAATGGTTTAATTCACCCAAAGTGGTGTGTGTTTTCATCGTAACTCTTAAATAAGATATACACTGTGTGAAAGAGGTTTAAATTCTGTATACTTGTCATGAAAATTAGTTTTATGTAGAATTTTACACCTATTTTCTCATTTCACCTTTTTTGAATCCCCTCCTCTAGAGCCCTAGGTGACTCCCATCAATTAATGTGTGATTTCATCACATCTAGATGTTGTGATTAGGTGTTTGATCTCGAGTAGGAATCCTTAATTTTTTATTCTTCTTCATTCCTCATTCTTCTATAAAAGTAGAGTTTTCTTGTGATCTCTGATGTGGAAATATAACAACCTAGAATTTTATCAATGGAAGTTCACTTTTTTGTAATTATTTCATATAGTTATATAATAAAAAAATTTATAAATGAAGAATGAATGAAATATGAATAATTTCTAAAAGCTAAGGAAACTTTACCAAGGTAATAGTAACTTGACCTATGAAATAGTAATGTGACCCTTATGAATAGTAAATTAGCCAAAAAAATATTAACCTCACCAATGAAAGTATAAATAAAATCTATCCATCCTATAAATGAAAATATGATATAATTACATCATAGTATAAGTAAATAAATATTTTAAGAAATATTAATTAGGTGTTTGTATTTTTACAAAATAGAAATGTTTATTTAAAATTTTATAATTAATATAATTATTTAAAAGAAAAATTATTTTTATAAAATAGATTCATTATTTAACATTTTTTTGTCTTATGATTATAATATAATTTTATGAGACCTTAATTAATTTTTCAATGTGTTATAAAATTTGTTATAATTTTAAAATAAATATTTCCCAAGTAAATGATTATTTAAAATATAAATTCAATTTATAATGTTTAAGAAATTTTTTTCATAAAATTGAGTTCATTTTTAATTCTACATGTCTAATAATGATTAGGGTTAATTTTTGGGATTTTTCTAAAACACTTGAATTTTTTTGTGAATAGTAAAATACGATAATTTTTTTATAAAAACTAAATAATTGAATTATTTAGTCATAGATGGTGTATGGATTATGTATTGAAAATATCTAAAACTCCTCTTAATTATTTTATTATATTTAATGAATATTCTCAAACTACTCATAGTCTTGAGCCAAAATAATAAACTAATGAATAAAATAATGAGAAAACGCCCCTCCCCTATAAATACTATCCATCACCACCTCTTCTCCTCACACCTCCCAAGATTAGAGCCTATAAAAATTAAACCCAATACTATTCCTAATCTCCTACCCTATGTCTAGTATCCCTTGGTCTAATCAAAATACACAAACCTTTCACCTAAGGAGGTTCTTAAGGAGGATAAATTCATGAGGTAAAATCCTCTTTCTTTTTATTTCAATTTATTTTCAATTTCATTTCTTTCCAATATTCTCATAACCACCACCTATCCAAGATGAATTATAACTATATTATAATTTATATATTATAATATAATTATTTTAATGTAATAATTCAACTTCAAGTCTTTTAACTTTTCTATTTATTCAAAGATGAAAATATTGTCTGTGATGTCTTGATTTACCCCCATTATAGACGATGAAAATTAATTTTTGAATACCACCTTAAATTATGATCATAAAACCATAATTATGGTTAAATAATATTTTATTATTAATATTATAAGTTATATAATTTTTTGATGAAAATATAGATACATGATATTAAATAAAATGATATGAGTTTGTGATGGTCATAAAATCTTCCAAATAAATTAAATCATTTTCATTAACTATTTATATAATGATTCATACTCAAACTATATAAATAAATGATATATAATATCATTTAATATTAAACAGGTTAATTAATAACATATAATTTTAATTTAGGATAACTATTCTCATTTTACATGAACTTTCATACTCATATATAAGCGAACTAATCATGAAATCCAAGAAAATAAACACTCTTGAGTAATGAAATTAAACTTTATAACTCATTTAAAGACCAAAAATAAACTTAATAGAACAATAATGAATAAAATTAATGTATAAAAGGTTCTATATATTTTAATTAATTAATTTTATTTTATTATACAAGATATTAAAGTCAATAAATCATTCACTAAAAAGGTAAGGGGATTCTCAAACCTAACTCTCCTTCTCTAGGTATTTCCTCTTTCACTCCATTTTAAGTATGGATGTTCTTTTAATGTTCCTTAAATAACATTTTTATTTCCTTCCATTTCATTTTCTAGTATATACTTGTTTCCAAGATGGTTATATGAAAAATGTAAGTATTTTTTCAAAAGAAATTTTCCTTCTAAAAACATACCTTTTAATTCTCTTAAGATTTTTTCTTCTTCACTAAATATTGATGATTATTATACCAATAATTTTAATCTCTTCTTATTTGTGAATCCCAAATTTTATTTATGAATGTATGATTTAGGAAATGAAACCCATTCCTTTCAATGGATTATTTATGTCCACGACCAATATGCGTTCTAAGTGGCATGCTTAATAATGTAAATGTTATTATGTGATGGGTGCACCTAGAATTCTATAGCTCTATAATGAATTTTTTAATGTGATGTATATCATGATATAAATTTAAATATGTGTGAACATGACTCTATCTTAATTCACAACTATGTGTGGTGGTTAACCACTAAGTCATTATGTTTCATTTTTATACATTACCACATTCAATGAATTTTTCTAATGCTTCATTTCATAATTATGATGGTGAACCTTTTCTTATATTATGATGATTATGATTATGATTACCCGTGTTTCATGTCACTTATTTATCCTCTTATTATGATCTTATCTCGCCCCTTATTTTGATGTCTATCCTTAGTTGAATACATATACTAAGGAGAACATGAGGGTCATCAAGAAGCTAGAGGAAAAGGAATTAAATAAATGTTTATCTTTTATTATGTAAAAGTTAGGTATGAAAATAATTTTACCATGACACTAAACCTATGAATCCTAGTTTTATAACATAATTATGTTGTTTATTTTTAAAATTATGTAATAGTTATGTATGAAAAATCAGGGTAGCTATAGTTGGTATCAGAGCACGGTATAGTTAATTTACGAATTAGGATTTGAGAACCTTAGTGAAAACTCAAAGTATGAGACTAAGTATAAGTAATCAACCTTGATGATTTATTTTTGAAAAATTATGAGCATAGAGATACCTCAAGATATGACTTTAGATTTAATTTAAAAAAATCAATAAATTGATTATTCATTAATTATTGAATTGTGTTTTCTTCTAACCTTTTTTATTTTAGAAAATGGTGGGAACCAGTAGAAACCAGACCAACAACCCATGCAAGGGACAATGCAATTATTTCTAAAACTACATACCCAATTCCTTAGAAGCTGGAGATTAAAATTTTATAGTGATTCTTACCCTATTATGTCAATCCATGAAAAATAACCTGAATAATGGGTAATGTCATCCTTCACTTAAGAGGGAGAAACTAGCAATCGAGTATTTTATGCGGCAATGACCACCGACATTTAGGGAATTATTTGATCCACTAGTTGTGGAATAGTGGGTAAACTCAATAGAGAATATATTTTATATACTTCACTATTATAAGATATATAAGGTGACTTTGGGTGTTTATCATCTTTATGGAGAGGCTTTTAAATTATGGGAATTGATTAAGTACACCAATTTGATGACAGAAATTGAAGAGATGGAGTGGGAAGACATTAAGATAATATGTCTAAACAAGAATTTCCATCGAACTATTCATACAAATATGGAGAAATAATTCATAGAGCTAAATCATAACGAAGGTGAATTTTTCATGGCTTATGGTGAAAATTTTACAAGGCCTTCAAGGTATATTTTGGGTTTTTTATCAACAATGATAGAAAAATATATAGATTTTGTAGTGGTTTCAAACCACACCTTTTAAATGCTATATAAATTCAAACTTTTGAATTTATAATGAAGTTTTTTGATGTGATCTTAAAATGGATATGTATTTTTTAGAGTGGTCCCATATAAATAGTGATAATAAATGAAAAATGGAGTTTCAAGTTGGAGGATCTAATGAGAAAGGTGGAATGAAATCCCAACCACACACATGTCAAAAATGTGGGAAGAGGCATCATGGGAACTACCTTTAAGGGATATGGAAATGCTATAAGTGTGGAAGATAAGGTAACCAAGATCATGTATGTTGAAAATACATGAGGAATTTGGATAATGTTGTGAACGAAAGGATAGTACCACCTATGGTTCAATGCTTCAACTATAGTGAGAAAGGGAACAATGCAAGAAAGTGTAGTAAACCTCAAGTTCTCGAGGGTAATTAGCATTAACAATCACAAAATACCAATGATAAAGGGAAATATTATTCCATCACTACTGCTGAGGTAGAACCCAACAATGATTTGGTGACAGGTACACTAGTTATTCATTCAATAATAGTGAATGTCCTATTTGACTCTGGTTCTACACATTCTTTTATATCTTTCTAGTTTAGTAGAACTATGAAAAAACCAACTTAAAATATGTAGGTTGAGTTATATTTGATAATAAAAATTGGGGAACATATTTCATACAAAGTATATAAATCATCCCTAGTTAATGTTATTTGAATGGACCTCCCAAAAATACTATCTTACATCCATTGGTGAAGTTTGATTCTATTTTGGTCATGAATTGGGTATCTTTATACAAAGCCAACATCAACTGTCTATAAAGGGAGCTCAATACTCAAATCCCAAAGAATCTGCCAATTATATATAAGTGTAAAGGGTAGGATGAATCTTCTTTTAATCCATAGTATAAATTGTGGATATTATTACCTTATGAGAAATCATGTCTAGCACAAATGATTTAGATAAAGGAGAGAATCATGATCAAAGACATGCCCATTGTGAGGAACTACACTGAAGTGTTACCCAAAGAATTGACTTGTCTTCCTCCTGACTGGGAGGTTGAGTTATCAATTAAACTTATTCCTAGATCTTTGTTGATATAAAATACACCTTATAGAATAGCCACTATTAAGTTAGAGGAACTAAAGAAGTGGTTGTAGGAGAATCTGGACAAGGGTTGTATATACTTGAGTACTTCACCATGGTGTACACTAGTACACTTCATCAGGAAGAAGGATGGATCATTGGTCTTATTCATTGATTATCTTGAGCTCAAAAAATCACAATAAAGAACAAGTATACCCTTCCATGGATAGATGACATGTTTGGTCAACTTTGTGGGGACAATTATTTCTCTAAGGTGGGATTTTGGTTGGGATATCACCTATTAAAGGTAAGGATGGAAGATATTCTCAAGACTACCTTTCGAACAAGGTATTGAAACTATGAGTTCATATTGATTCCATTCTAACTCACTAATGCTCCAGAAATATTCATGGTCTTAATGAATAGATTCTTTAGATATTACCTAGAAAAAATTGTGGAAGCCATTATTGATGACATTCTGATATACTCTAAGAGAAAGGGCCATGAGGAGAATTTGAATACTGTGATAAATAATTCAATAAGGGAGAAACTATATTAAAAGTACAATAAATGTGAGTTATAGATGTATGAAGTATCATTCTTGGGGAATTTTATCACCAGTAAAGGAATATCAATGGACCCTTTTAAGAAAAAGGTTATAGAATAGTGTCCTAAGATAACATATGTAATAGAGATTAGTATTTTCCTTATTATATTTGGGTACTAATGATGATATTTGAAGAAATTATCAATATTTTCAAACCCATTAACTAGGATGTCTCGGAAGGGAGAAAATATTTTCTCAACGAGTGAATGTAAAGTCTACTTAAATGAATTAAAAATGGGGCATATTGTAACACCCCGAGATTTTATGAAAAATATTCTTTTTAATTTCATTAATGTCTTATGTTATATGCTACACCAAAAGGAGCTTTCACAAAACACATCCTTGACTTGCCTTGCATTACACGCAATCACGACCTTCCTCGATAGCGTGTGTAGTACGCAATAACGAGCTTCACTAAACAATAATATGCTATTAAAATATTATTAAAACTAGCCGTTATGAATAGTAATAACCACTTTTTGAAATTTTGTAAATTTTATTTTTCAAAATAGACTTCATTTTTGGATTCTAAATATCGAAATTAGCTTAGGGTGAAATTTTGGTACTTTTCAGATAACTTTCATATTCTGATGAATAGTGAAAATTACTAAATTTTAATTAAAAACAATTTTTTTAATCAAATTAATTAATAGTGATAAATTATTAATTTTATTGGTTTTAAAGTATATTTAGAATATATTTTTACAATTTAATACAATGATGGTCATTGGATGTAATTTCACATTTAAACCAGTTATAAACAAGTTTCAATCTTTTGATAGTTATTATCTCTTAAAAACACGCTATTTGTTTTGATGGAGGGAATTAATTTTTAAATTAGTTAATGAAACTGATATGTTTTGAATTTGGTAAAATAGACATCATTTTTGAGTTCATAATATCAAATATATCTTAGGCCTAATTTTTGGTATTTTTCTGAAAACTTTCGATTTTTGATGAATAGTGAAACCACTAAGTGGTAATTAAAAAACTGAATTGTTCATAAAACTTAATTTTACCGCTTCTGTGAGTGGAATTTCAAAAATCAGAGAGACACGGTTGATGTCAGTAAGTAAAATGTGGTTCAATGAGATGAAAATAATTTTTTGGTGAATAGTAACTTTTTACTTTTTTACCACGGTTAAAAGTAAATAGGGTAATTAAGGGTAGAAATGATATTATTATTACCCTAACACATGTCATAATTCTATTGGACAAGTGTAATTCGACCAAAAACAAACTTAGGAATAAAATATGACCATTTAGGCCCACTTGGATTAGATTAGGACATTTATTATTAATTTATTTAAAGAAGGGTTAAAAGAGTTAAAATCAAAGTTTATTTACTAAAACATTTTTAATATGGGGTTATACATAAGATAAATTCGACTATAAATATTCATTAGAAAGATAAAAAGATTTCATACATAATTGTATTTTATTTGTAATTTTTAAACATTAAATAATTTAATTTATTTATGACACAACGATGATACAGTAATTATCTTATTAATGAAATATTGACATAATTGATGTTATAAATACCCAAATAAATAAAATTTGAGACTTTTTATGAATTAAACTAATTTTATAGGTTACTATGACATGTTAGTATTGATTTAATTAACTTTTTTTGAACTTATATTTCTGTTATGATTTTCAGAAAAATCAATTACTAAATAGTGTCAAAATTGACATAAAATAGTTTTTAAAACAAATATTATATTATTAATTGTTATTTTATTCCTAAAAATCTAAGGATCAGAAAAATGACTTAGATAAGGTTATATATATTAATAATAAACAACTTGGGGTTAGTTTGGCTTCTTATAGTAAGTTTATTAACCTTATAGTGTAAGAACACAAGAAGACACGGTAAAAGTAAAATTATTTAACTTAATGTTAAATCTAAATGATAAGGTTAAAATAGGAACCTAAACTTGTCTAAATTATATTGGATGAGAGGATTTCGACCCATACCCACCTTATCCTCGAAATAAATTAATTTGGATCTATTTAAAACCGAACTTGACTTTATAATAAAATAATATTTTTAGTTATTCCAAAGGTGCCCCTCTCCTCCCTTATAAAAGGGCACCTCCTCCCTCTCTTCCTCACACAAAATTGAGCCTTCAAGATCGGCCAACCCCTGCCAAATTATCTTATCCACTTCCCTAGAAACATTCTATAGGTCCTGGTATTCTTCAAAGACCCATTTTAGTGCCCTAAAAGGAGGTCTCAAAGAAGCACTTCAAAGAAGAGGTAATGTTCGTTACCGATTCTTTCATCTTTATTTCTTCTTCCACTTCTTATTCTTAGGTTGTTTCATTATGAAGTAATAACATCAGTGTAACCTATATACTGATATGTTATTATAAGTATTAAACAACCCTATTTAACCATATATCCATCCTACGGAAAAAGAAATCACCGCGCGTGCGTACGTACGGAATACCGTCTCCACGTCTTGGTGTAATCTATTTTCCACCACCACCTTACATGGATGGGTATAATGGTGTAAAGAATAAGTATACATAGTTATTAGAACATCATATTGATTCTGATATATTGTATCATCCACTCCAATTCAATTCAATAATTATGTAAATGATATCATCGCTCGTGCGTACGTACGGACTATCGTCTCCACGACGCGATGAGATTCATTATCCATGTTAACCATTTAAGAATGATTATAAAGTATATATAAGCAATAATAATGAAATAAATGACATTATAAAGCTACTTTATTTATGTGTATATATATGTATGTCATCTACTTAATTCCACTCAATTCAATAACGAAAAGAAAACAGCGTTCATGCGTACGTACGGCCTACCGTCTCCATGAACGGTGTATTTCTTTCCATTTATCGATCCATTATATATATGTATATTCTGAATATATATTATATATAAATCATGTTTTATATTCTATAATTAAGTAATAATGATCTAAGTAATCATATGAATAATTACAAGTTAAAACACGAATGACAAATGGGACGATTTTACCCAAAATGCTACTTTAACATGAATTTACAAAAGAATGGGTAATATAAAGTCATAAGTGAACCATATATGATATAATAAAAATGAATATGATTCTTTAATAAGTCAATGACATTATTTAAATCATTATATAGGAGGTTCAGACACTTACGAAGCAAATCAGACCTAAGGTAAGGGAAATATCACAATCTCATTTTTATCCGAGATTGTTTATACTTTAGTATTTACTGGGGTGTATTTTATCATCCACATCCATGTTTCCTCAATATGTAATACTTATATCCTTATACAATAGTTTATATACAATTTTACCCTTCGGTGTGTTTTTAGTAAAAGATATGAAAGGAATATTTTGTCGTTTTTCGTACGAGGTACTTTTTGACTTTTTCGACAAAAGTACGAGAAGAATGTTTTTTTTAACTTAAACGGCACGAATGGATTTTTACGGTTTTATAAAGCCTTATTTTCATGAAGCTTCCTCCAAAAGATTTCATGACTATTTTCAATAAAATCTCTTTCTTTTAAAATTGCATGATGTTTTGTGAAAAGAAATTGATTTTGAAGAAGAAAGGATATTTTCCTCAAGAATTCATTTCAAGTGTTTTATCAAAATTATTTTCCATCTAAGATAATAAAGGGTTCTGTTTCTATCCATATTTTTACATTCATTTGACAATGTTGTGATGGAATTATGTTTATGAATTCCTTTATCTTATATGAATGGTTTTATGATGTCATGTTGTTTAAGAATCCCATTTTTATTACATGGGTTATGCAATGATGTATGATTTATGATTTTGTGGCACACATAAGAATGGTATCATTATGAGATGGGTGGGACCTATATATACCTCCAATGCATTGGGTAAAGATTTTATATCTCATGAGATAGACATGGCTGGAATGGTAGGTTATACCAGTTCAGTGAAACAGGACTGAAACGAGGGTGACTCGGTTCAGAAAGGGACTTTGTCCACTAAGATAGTCTTGGCAATGAGTCTTGACTAACAAGAAATGATTCTCTATGATTATGTGTGCATGACACAAAGTTTAATGTTTTAAGTTATGATTATTGTGATTACATTTCACTGCCATGAGTTATCCCAGATTATGAAATTATGATCTCTTTTACAGGTTAAGATTTCCAAAAGTTATGTGCTTATGTATATGATGTGATTGATATTTCTTTTGTTTACCCTTACTGAGCATTTGAGCTCACCCTTTTATGTTTACTTTTCCACAGGATATAAAGAAAGGTTTTAGGTATAAAAAAAGGGAAGATCTTTATGGGAGATGTTGAAGATATTTCACCAGGATTAGAAGATTATATTCCGAGTTTCCAAAGACACTAAACTATTACGGTCCTTATGTGTGTGTTTTTGTTATGTACTAAGTATTCCGCAAATGTAATGTAATGTCAATGTACGTCAAGCTTCAGGTCTCTACACTTATCACTATCCCAGTGCTCACAATTCTGAGAAGTGGGGAAATATTTGTTGTATATAGTGATTATTTGAAGAAGTGATTTGGTTTTGTACTGATTTAAAATGATAATGTTATATCCTACACCTAAAATCAATTAAAAAATCATTAGAAAAACTATCCTATGCAGGATCTGAAGTTTCCAGCTGTGATATTTTCATTGAAAATCTAGCAGCATTACCTCTACAGGGAGAAGTTTTAAATATATAATGATCATAAGATTATTTAATATATATATATATTTATATTCACACAGAAGGATCTTAATATGAACTAGTGAATATGTTTATAGATCATAATGTATTGTGACTTATCAATCCACTACCATCCTGGAAGAGTAAATAAAGTGGACAACCCTCTAAGTATAAAGGATCCTCCAACATAATCAATGATGAGTATTGATAAGGATCCAATATTCTTAGATTTTTAATGGATGTAAATGAGATTCATTAAGGAAGGAAAATCACCAATATTTTCTCAAATGATTTCTCAAACATCCCTCATGGAGAAAATAAAGGATGCTCAAAGAAATGATATGGAAATCAAGGATAAGGTGGAACTTATGAAAAAGAGTAAATACTCAGTGTTTAAGATTATTGAGGAAGGAGTTGTAAGATTTGGTTAATGACTATGTGTACCATCTGATCCAGAGATAAAGAAGGAGCTTCTGAATAATGCACATAGCTTATCCTTCTCTATTCACCAAGGGAGAACAAAGATGTATCAAGATCTCTGAGAGAACAATTAGTGGGAAAATATAAAGAAATAGATCACATAATATATATCAAGGTTCCTGGTATATCAACAAGTGAAGGATCAAAGATAAATGTCTAAGGGGATGATGAAACCATTACCCATACCAACATGGAAATGAGAAAAATCACCATGGACTTTGTCACTAGACTTTCTAAGACATCCATAGGAAACAATGCTATATGGTTTATTGTGGATCATCGTACAAAGACATCTCACATTATTGCCATTCAAGAGGACTTTTCCCTAGATCAACTTGCATGAATATACATTAGAGAAGTAGTAAGGATACATGGAGTACCACTAATGATTTTATCTGATTGATATTTCATATTCATCTTAAAGTTCTACAAAAGTCTCCAACATGATCTAAACGCATATTTGAACTTCAGTATAGATTATCAACACTAAATTGATGGCTAATCGAAGTATACTATTTATACATTGGAAGAAATGTGGGAAATGTGTTAAATGGACTTCAAAGGAGGATTGTACTAACATATTTCTTTGGTTTATTTCTCTTATAATAATAGTTTCCATATGATAATCCAAATGAATCATTATGAATCCCTTTATGGGAAAAGATATAGAACACGGGTGTGCTAGGATGCGGTTGGTGAATGTAAGCTACTTGGACTTGAAATGGTTGATGAAATGGTGGGAAAGGTGAAAACCATTCAGTAACACATCAAAGAATCCCAAATATTATAGAAGAGATATATAGATAATCATCGACTATACATTTACATTAAGGTTGAAGACATGGTATTTATCTACATATATCCATCGAAGAGGATTATGGGATTTGGTAAGAAAGGAAAGATGAGTCCTTGGTACATCAGCCCTTTCGAGATCCTTGATCATGTCGGAGCTGTATCCTATCAACTAGAACTTCAACCTACCACATCTCATGTACATGATGTATTCAATATATCCCTCTAGATGAAGTAAATACAATATCCCTCACATGTATTGAATCCAGAGGTGGTATAATTGGAAAATGAACTCCCTTATGAGGAGCATTGAGTGAAGATCTTAGATTGTAGAGATAGTGTTCTACTCAACAATAGTATTCACCTGGTCAATGTACTATGGAGAAACCATAAGTATGAAGAGGCAACATGGGAACTGGAGGAAGCGATGATGGAGAAGTACCCTCACCTTAACATAGAATGTAAAATAAAATTTCAAGGGGGAAATTTCATAAGGGGGAGAACGTAACAACCCAGAAATTATTAAATGAAAATTCAATTATTATAATTATTTCATATAGCTACATAATACAAACTTTATAAATGAAAAATGAATAAAATTACAGGTATTTATAAAAGTTTAAGAAACTTTACCAATGGAATATTAATGTGGACTTGGGAATAGTAATGTGACCATTATATATAGTCAATTAGATAATAGAATAATAACCTCACTTATGAAAGTATAAAAAATATTTATCCATCATATATATATAAATTTCATAAAATTATATCATATTATAAGTAAATAAATATTTAAAAAATAATAATTAAGTGTTGGTATTTTTATAATACATAAATGTTTGTTTATAATTTTATAATTAATATAATTATTTAAAATAAATATTATTTTCATAAAATTGATTCACAAAATAACATTTTTTATCATTATAATATAATTTTATCTACCCTTAATTAATTTTTTTAAGTGTTATAAAATGAGTTTTAATTTTAAAATCAATATTTTCCATGTAAATAATGATTTTAATTAAAAAATAAATATCTTATATTTATATAATTATTTATGTAAAATGGAGTTCATTTTTAAATTATACACATCAAAAAATGGTTAGGGTGAATTTTTGATATTTTTCTAAAATACTTGAATTTTTTATGAATAATAAAATATGATAATTAATGAAAAAACGAAATACAAGAATTGTTAAGTCAAAAATGAAGTATGTATGATGTAAACCCAAAATCTAGAAATATCCATAATTATTTTACTATATTTATTAATAACTCTCAAACTATTCATTATTTTTTAACCAAAATAATAAACTAATGAATAAAATAATGAGAAAACACATCCCTCCGCCCCTATAAATACCAGCCATCCCCACCTATTCTCCTAACACCTTCCAATATTTGATAATTATCCAAATTCTTCCCAATCCATTTTTCATGATCCTACCCCATGTCCAATATCCCTTTTTCTCATCAAATTACCAAAACCTTTTCCCTAAAGAGATTCTCAAGGATGAGAAATTCAAGAGGTGAAGTCCTCTTTCTTTTTATTTCAATTTCTTTTAAATTTTATTTCATTATTATATTCTCCTAAAATCCACCTAAAAAGAGATATGATAACTATATTTTCATTTATATACTATAATTTTATTATGTTAATGGAATAATTCATCTTTAAGTCTCTTCCCTTTTCTATTTATTCTAAAATGAAAATATCGTCTGTGGTGTCTCGATGTACCACCATCGTGGAATATGCAATTTCATTTTTTAATACCACCTTCAAAGGTGGTCATAAAACCATAATTATGGTTAAATAATATTTTATTATAAATATTATAAGATATATAATGTTTTGGAAGAAATATAGAAACAAGATATTAAATAAAATGATATGAGCGCATGAGGGTTGTAAAATCCACCAAATAAATTAAATAATTTTCATTAACTATTTATCTAATTATTCATCCTCATAACATATAATGAAATTATATATAATATCATTTAATATTATTAAATTTCATTAATAACATATAATTTTAATTTTGGATAACTATTCAAGTTTTACATGAACTTTCATACTCATATGTAAGTGAATCGATCATGAAAAGCAAGAAAACTAACACTCCCAAAAGATGAAATTAAACTCTATAACTCATCAAAAATTCCATAAATGATCTTAGTAAAACTATAATAAATAAAATTAATCTATAAAATGTTTTTTATTTTTTAATTAATGAATTTAATTTCATTATTTATTATAATAAAATGAAGAAAACATTCAGACATAAGGTAAGGTAATTCTCAAACCAAACTCTCCTTCTTTGGGTTTTCCCTCCTTCACTAGATTTTCAGTATGGATAGTAGTTTAATGTTCCTTAAATATCATTTTTATTTCAATATATTTTATTTCTAGTATATAAATGCTTCTAATCTGGTTTTATGATAAATTTAATGATTTTTTCAAATGAACTCTTCTTTCTAAAAACATACAATTTACTTCTCTTGAGATTCTTTATTCTCCACTCAAGATTAATAATTCTTATACCAAGAATGTTATTATATATTTCATTGATAACCCAAAATTTTATTCATGAATATATTCTTTAGTAAATTAAATCCATTCCTTTCATGGGTTATTTATGTCAAGGATTGATATACTTTATAAGTGGCATGCATGATAGTGTAAATGTTATGATGTGATAGGTGTGCGTAAAATTATATAGCACATGTAAATGTTATGATGCGATGGGTGAACCTGGAATTATATAGCACTAAAATGCATTGGGTAATGTGATTTATCTCATTATATAAAGTCAAATATGTGTTATCATGATAATAACTTATTTCATAACTCTGTGTGGGGGTTAACCACTAAGACATGATGTTTTTTTATGCATTTCTGTATTCCATGCCTTTATCAATGCTTCCTTTCATGATTATAAAGATGATCCTTTATATATATTATGATGATTATGATTATTCTCACCCATGTTTCATGTATCTTATTCATCCTATTATTGGGATCTTAGCTCACCCCTTATTTTTATGTATATCTTCAGGTGAGTACTTGTACTAAGGAGAACATGAGGTCTAATAAGAAGCTAGAGAAAAATTAATTAAATAAATATTTATGTTTTATAATATAAAAGATATATATAGACCTAATTTTCCTAAGACACTAAACCTTTCGATACTTATGGTGTAGCACTATTTTTTTATCATTAAAATGATGTAATAGTAATTTAAGAAAAAGCAGGGTCAATATAGGAATCTTGTTGATCTATAATGTGAGTGATCTAGGTTCCTTCTTGTGATCTTCCTCACCTCTATTCTTGTTGAAATTTCCTACTAAAAGAATTATTTAACCTTTTAATAATTGTATGGGTTTAAATCCTAACACTACGGCCTATTGAGTGTTCAATTATATGAAATATCATGATTATCCCATTAACATGCACAATAATTAATTTATAGAATGAAAATTGGTAAATCGTGAATTGAAATCTTGGTTGGATCCCTTAGATTCAATTATTATTATGACCTGTATTTTTTTACAATTAACTAAGTGAACCCTTTAATGATAATGAATTTTCAAATGGATTAAAGTGTATATATCATGACATGAGACATTAGGTGATTTCTTGATAAATAATCCTTAGGTAATGGCTTATTTATTATTGAAATGAGTGGTTATATTTTGATATAAAATGAATGTTTAAATGAATTAAGAATGGTAATTTACATACCTAACCATTAAGTATTATGATATTAAATTTTTATTTACTCTTAGTTATGAATTTCATAGTGATACAAGCTGAAATGCATATATAGAGGGCTTATCTAGGGGATACATGCTTCAATTCTTATATAGTGGGCATGAACCAGTGATAAATGCCTAAATTATTATATACTAGTATTATCCTTGTGATACATTCCAAAATGGTTATATAGTGGGCCTAGCCCTGTGATACATGCTGAAATGATTATATAGTAGCCTGATCTAGTTGATTCTAAATTTATTATATATTGGGATATTCTCGGAGGGTGAAATTCTTATAGAGAGTTTCTTGCCCGGTTTTTGTTTATTCCATGGGATATAGTTATAGTTGGCATGTTTGTACAATATGTTTAGATATATTATGGGATGGTGTTTAAGTAGGGTGATTCATGTATTATATTAATTAATTAGTTATTAAACATGTTTATCTCTTTATTTCATTTACTTATCATAATACTAGTTTCTTTAGACATTGTGGTATCGATATACTAAATTTTACTCACACCCTATTGGGTCCCCCATTTTGGGACCCAATAAGATTACATGTATATAGGTTTGGACAAGGGAAATAGAACTTGTTTATGATTTTTTTCTTGCTAGATGGGCTATGGTTTAGAGACAGGATAAACATGGGGTTTGGGAATGAATACTTTTGAGTTTATTTGGTGTCAATGGATTATTTTATTTATATTGTTTTCATTTTGAAATTCAGATACATATCATCTAGTCATTATAAGATTCAATATTATTTGGTTTATTGATTCCTCATTTTACTTCCCAATGGTATGTTATATTATTACTATTATTTTTGTTACTATGGTATTATTTATATTATTTATTTCTAGTGTATTTTAACTCTATTCTAGGGGGTATAGTCTCCCCACTATACTTATCACACCCCCACTACCAGTCGGTAGTCTCTAGAGTATAGGGAGGCGTACTTGAGGTTCCATAACTTACCTGATTTGGCCACATGAGAGAGTTCAAGATCGGGGGACATTACATGTATTTCTAGGTAAAACCACATAATATATACCTTACCAAAACTTTAAGATATTATTATACAATTAAACATATAATCAAATTCTATCATAGAGTTATATTACAAAAACTTTGTTTTCATAAATCCAGTTATCAAGGTTCCTACTAAATTTTCCTCTAATAGTAATAGTAACAATCCATACTCTGGAAACCTAGAGTTGGTGTCAACTTTATTTCATTATCATACATACAAGGGATTTAATATCGACAAACCAGTTAGTTTATTAGTCATGGAGATCGAGATATATAAATGATACCTATTTTATATTGCTAATAAAATATGTTTTAGAGTAATTGAAAAGATTCAAAATCCTTAAAATCATTCAAATAATTATTCTTCATATCATAGAGAAAGAAAAAAAAATAAGGGTGATATTAAATATTCTGTATGGGTTATGTACAACAGAGGCTATCATTGATAAATAAGGATTAATAAATATGGTTGTGTAAATAACTAAAAACAAATTCCATTTAAATAATAACCTAGGCATGAAATACATCCATGGATAATATCAATGAAATAATATAATGGAAAATAATAATAGAATTATGAATGAAAGAAATGATTAATATTAAACAACATAATATAAAACATTATGATATCTTCACCATTAATAACTTTCACCAAGACAATTTACCTGATGGGAAGGTGTACACCAAAAACCCATTTAATTTAGCCAACTGATTTATCTCATGAGATCTATTCATGCTTAAAGGGGTATATAATTACATTTTCCACCCATCACTACATGTTTGATACATTAATCATATATTCAATGATAAATTTAATTCATGAATAATATGTATTAACAAAAAAAACATTTGTATTGAATAAGTAATATAGAATATCAATATTTCCTTAGTCAATCAAATAACTATCAAAGTAAAACATCATATGAATAAATATTATATGGTTTATAAAATAACCATGTCAATGATACAAAAAATACATATATATATGATACATTTAATTTTCTAATAATCAAAAAATTTCTATTTTAAGAGTAATTTAACAACCAAAAAATTAATAAGAGATAATAGAAGACAATTTGTTTATTAGAAATATATATCTGTAATTAAATCATGTCCTTTGGAAAAATAAATAAAATAGATGTGAAATATTAAAATAATATTTCATTAATTTTTTTACTTTATAAATTAATTTAAAATGTGAAGATTAAGTTATGTATCATAAAATGGTTATGGAATTGGATAATTTGTTTTAATAACGTATACATCAAAAATATTCCTTTAACTTTTTTTAAAAAAAGATGGAAAATACCTTCATAAAACACAATAAATATTCCTTTAAAACCTTTTAAAAATTTAATGGTAATTTAATTGTTCCTTAAAAGTTAATTTAATTAATAAAAATGACTTCAATTAAATAATTTTTAAAAAATATGAACATGGAAGAAAAATATATCTGATTAAAAGTGAACTAAAATCAGTTTTTATTTTAAACATTTATTTCCTTGATTTAATTTCCAAAGAGAGAAAATTTTGTATGAAAATGTAGAAACTCCATAAATATTTATTGTTTAATAAAATTATTGGATCCTATAAAGGATAAAATATAATATTACTTCAATGAAAATATAACTAGTCCCAAAAGAAAGTGAGATTGTAAAATAATATTACCACTTTGAAGACTATTAAATTGAAACCGATTTAAATATTAACCTCTAATTAATTCACAAATAATCATTAATAAAAAAATTTCACATTAAATATATGAAATTGTAATTATTTACACCATAAAAATGTGAATAGGTGTGTAATAAAAAATATTTCTCAATGGGGTGTAAATTGAGATTAAATCCCTTACCTCATGCTTCCCATTAGTCGATCTTGATTTAACCTATTGTATAGTGGTTTTAAACATTTTATTAATTTATATAAAAACCATAATAATATTTATAATATCATATATTATTCTATTATAATATATTAACACATGTTCAATACTAATATTTCATTATTACAATTGCTTTGGGTGGTAATTTCTTCATTTTATCATGCACGTATTTTCATTGAATTTCAAACTCTTATGAATATTATATAGTTATGTAATAAATAGAATTATATTAATATTTTAAATATCATATTTCTTTATTTAATAACTTTTTATTATCATTCTTCAAATTTGGACATGAAAAATGAATCACATGACTTCCTGGTTATGGTAGGTCGTACGTATTCACAGGTGACGTTATTATTTTCTTAATTAGTGAAAATTTAAGTTATTATATTATTATTAAATTTTAATAATAAATATTATGTATTATTTATCATATATATTCTTTTCATTATTATGACTATTTATGAAAGTTGGTGATGGAAAACAAATCGCATTAGTTCATGAGGTGGTATATTATCATACACACGAGTGACGGTCTTGTTTCCCATTTTATTAAGAAGGAGATGGATAAAAAATATTCCATCAAAATAATTACATATCATTATATGTTGGATTATATTTTATTATATTTTAATTTTTATGAAAAAAATTTAATGTGATAAATTAATAAGTAAAAAAATGATCTTGGAGAAGATAATTACATTCACTTAGAAAAACCTCCTTTTGATCTCTTATTAAAGACCCTAGGGTCAGTATATTGGGAATAAAAGCTTATATATAATGTTTATAAGGATTTTGGGGAGATATTGTGGTATTTTTTGGTCTATATAATGTATTGATAGGTAAGAATAATTTAGTGGAGGATATTCCCTTTTATAATTTAGGTGAGTGGCACACTTGTAATTTTTCAATTTTTGGTAATAATTTAATGTAACTTTGTTATAAATATATATAAAAATGGATCATATTATAATTGGATAATTTTAAAGGGTAAATAAAACCAAAAAATGTGGTTTAATCAAATTTTTTGGTAATTTTAACCCTTATATTTCTAGATTAACCCCCTAGTAAATCTGTTTTGACCTTAAATATAGTAATATTTTTCTTCTTCTTTTACTATTTTTTATGACCAAAAATTAAGTTGAACTTATTTCATGATATTAATTATTCAGATTAAAATTATGAAATCCATTTAATCAAATTCAATTCTCATAATTGTTTGAATTTAATATAAAAATAAACTCGCAAAATGTGTTGAAAACGGTTTTTCAAGAAATGCATTTTTCAAGCATAAGATGATCTTACATTAACTATATTAAAATTAATAATAATTATATGGATTTAAATTCATATATTTATGTATATAATATATAAATTTATTTGAAATAATTCATCATTAAATATTATTTTAATTAATTATAATGGAAAATCATTATACCTTTTTTTAAACAATTTTTTTTCAAAAAATATCCCTTTTTAACTCCAAATGATCTTATATTTATTTATATAAAATCGATAGTAAATAAATGGATAGTTCTATATATTATGAAAAAATATTATAAATAATATGAGGAATATTTTAATAATACATTTTCAATTATTCATAAAAATATTATTTCTAAAGGAAAAATCATTCTAATCTTATTTTGACTTATCTAGTTCAAAATCGATATTAATCCTATAAAATTATAATATTTGTGAGTTAAAATATAAAATTATTCATTTTATTATATAATTATTATAATAGAATGTTCACTTACTATAATTGAATTTTGGGAGTTACATTTGGGAGTTCTAAGAGAAATTTTGGGTGAATCTGAAAGGATTCATGCAATATTGGGTGTTGTAGAATGGTTTAGGAAAAGACACATTATATCACACCATGAAGTATTATATTCATGATTTTATGAGGTTATTTCCTAAACTATAATGAAATAAAACCACGATTAACTTCATAAAATACTCCTATGAAATATTTCATGAGTTTATAGTGGTATTCTTAGTCTAGATTCCCCCAATTTAATTCCTCTTAATTATTTGTATGAATTTGGATGGGAATGGTGGTTTTTTTCTTCCAAGAACTCCTATGATCTTATTTATTCAAAGATATAAGTGAAATATATTGTAATATATTACTCTAGGTATGTGTTATCCCATTAAATCCATTTATGTTCCTTTTATTTATAATTTTTATTGATCATGCATTGATTTCAATTAGGTAAATTGGATAGAAAAACCCTCGAATCTTAGTGGAATTGTCTACAAATGATGGTTATTTTGGTCATAATATCAAGACTATATCTCATGATAATGAATGAACATAGCAGATAGGATTTTGGTTGAAGTAATGTAGATTTTTTGGTATATTATAAAGGTTATCATTTAATTATATTAAATTATCCTTTTTCTTATTGTTACATGATAGGAATGTTTTCCATAATGATTTTGGGAGAGTGTTATTGACATTACATTAGTGTTTGGTAGTGTTTTTTGCTAGGTGGTGACACCCAGTAAATATTTTAGTAAGTATTCCATTCTCCTTTATTTGTGATTTTCCTTTTAATCATTCAGTTAACTATAGTTGAGTAATAGTTAATTAATTAGAATTCTTGGGTGTGATATAGACACTCATGGAAATCAATGGTGGTCATATAGACTTAGACAACTAAAAAATCTATTAATATTTTCTGGGATTAGCATAATATTTATTTAAAGTAGGTGGTCCCTTTAACTCTACCCTATGGTATCATGTATCATTTATTGGGATGTAATATGTGGTACTCCATCTTGGGTGAATAATAATTTTTTCATAATTTTTAATTGAATAAAAATGAATACATTTTAATTTATTGACCTAACCAATTAATGTGAGTGACCAAGTGCCATCCTTAATTAGTTAATGAATTTCATATTTAACTAATTGAATGAATAGACCAAATGAACTAACAAGGTTCTAAGATCCATGTTCAAAATTGTATGTTGGATTATTGCCTAGCCACCGATGATTGAGGCTTAATTGGTAATGTAGTTGTGAGACCACATTTAATGTTTGATCACATGTGTCTGTGTGTGTAGCCATGAGACCATATTTTAAGTTTGAATGCGTGTTGTGTGTGTGTAAATCCTTGAGAAATACATTTGATGTTTTTTCACATGTGGGTTTTTTATGACTATAGCACTTTCTTATTATAAAGTGTTTCTTAATTTTAATACTATATATATATATATATATATCATGTGTTGTTCCTTTTTCTTCTACAGTTTATTGTATAGGTTGAGCCATATAGAAAATTTCCCTGAGAGGAAATTTCCATACATTGTGTAGTATATACATGGGATATCCCAACCGGATTGATCTCTAAACATGTTTTTAGAATATTACATCATGGTGGAATGTGTTAGGATAATAAATAAAGTTTGAGGTAGGTGGATTGAACCTCCTAAAAGGGAATAGTTAGAAATTTGGTCAACATGTACATGGGTTATCCCAATAAAAGAGATCTTTCAAATGTGTTTTAGACTATCCCATAAATGTGGGGATGTTTCAAACATGGATGGTTTACATTTCTTCTAGTATGGATCTGAATCAGGTATGACCAGGGTTAGTAGTAGCTTAGTAAGTGCACGTCTTCGTAGAATATGGGTGTTTATTTATTACTGTGCATTGGTGGTTATATGTTATTCTTGTTCAATTTATGTATTTCTTTTTTAATTTGAGTTGATATTATCACATGCATGTACACTACATTTTACTGGTTGTGTACAAGACCATGTGGGTGCTACCGTATGGATTTGTACTGACACCCATCTTAGGTGTCCATAGAACATGGATACCCAAGAAACCCTCACTTATTATAGGTACGGGTTAGGTTGATGCCTTGGTTTGATCGCCAAGTTGGATATCTCGGTATGAGTCTAGATACTAGTATTGGATATGTATTTGAGTGCAATTAGAGAAACTTGTAATTTTATTATTTTCTATCATGTATATGATCCACCTGACGGGTGATCATTATTTATTTCCAATTGTGATTATAGAGTCTGTTTTTTCCACTTTTATCCATACAGTTAGTATGTTACTAGTTTCCACTTACTCTAATCATATTTTATTACATATTAGGTTGTTTATATTTTATTTTTTACACTGATTGATGGTATACTCTCCCCATTATTCCACCTTAAACTCTTTCTAGAAGTTAGAAGTCTCAAGAATACAAGGAGGCACACCTGAGGTCATGTGGAGTTATAGATCAAAAATGATGATTTGTTTTGGTATTTTACATTAATTATGATAGAAACTGTGTTTAACATTGGATAAACATGTCCCCAGGGGATTAAATAAAATTATGGTCAGCTCGAGTTGAACACAACCCTCAAGGGATTCTTGTGATGGTTAAGCTTAGGGTGAACATTTCCGATAGGTGGATGTTGGTTCTCCAGGGATAGGAAAATTACCCCTAGATTTAGATTTAGACTAGGGATGGGAATATTACCCCTGGATGGGTGTAGTATGTTTGGTTAGGTCATCGAGATGTTCTTAGATACATCCTAACACTAGCTAAAGTAGGTATTAAACAATTCTAGTGGTGAACCGAGCCCCTAGTTTCTATATTTGTTATCTGATTCTAGTTTTAAATGTTTATAATTTAAATTGTTTATCCTGGAAAAAACCAAATACACTTTTATTAGGGATAGATTATTTTTGATATACCTTTCATGGGGGCCTATTCAGTTGTACTCACACTCTTCTCAGGTTTTCATAACACTTGGGTACTAAAGCATGAGTCTATCTAGTTGTACGGTATAGGTTTAGGGTATTGTATGTTTCATTAGGGTATGATTGACATGTTAGAGTGGAGCATGGATGATGTATAGAACCCCAGGATTCTCATACATGGATATTATATCATTTTAAATGAATATTTATTACATTATAAAATCACACACATGTGGATTGTAATAGTTTAGTGCCTTTGGAAATTTATAACATAATCATCTAATTTGGTGAATGATCTTAAACAAATCCTACCAGGATCTTCTCACATAGAACTCCTCCTATGCATACCATACCTAAACCTTTCTTCATAACCTAGGGAAGGAAACATTATAAAGGGTGACATCATAGGCTCGGTAAGGGTAATCATAAGAGATATAAATATGTGATCATATGAAAGAAAAAAATACGTATAAAAGTAAATGATATTGATAATAAATTACAAATTTCATACCCAATATTTTATGGATCACAAATAAGAGTCATGGAATAATGATTGGCAGTTCATAAGACATGAATCATAAGGTAATCAAAGAACATGATCCATGAAATCATAAAATTGGCATATGACATGGTTTTTGGTGCATACACATCATTTTATAACATTGTGAACATGTAATACTATAATCAAGTACACTCATTATATTAATTACATGTAATCCATACCTCGCATAAACTTATGGACATATAACCAAGTCCATTCATAACATTATGGACATCAAAGACAAGTCAAAACACAACATTGTGAACATGTAATCAGGTTCACACATCACATTGTAAACATGTAATCAGGTTCACATATATCATTATAGTACTCAAGCTTCACTCACAAAACCATTATAATGGAAAAAATCCTTTACTGAACTGATTTCACTCCTTGATCCACCCATGTCTTACTATACCGGTTTCAATACCCATTCCAAAAATGTCTTATTATACCAAGTTCACTACCTATTCTATCCATGTCTTAATGTACTATGTCCACTCCTCCTTATATCTATGTCTATATAATGAGATATATAAATCTTGACCCAATTCATATAACATAGATATATATCTTGCCAATATCATAATGAAAATCATATTTATATGGGCTACAAGATCAAAAATATTCATCATATCAATGACCATAAATGAAATGGGTATCATAACCACTTAAACATATTTTAACCTATGGAAAATATATATATTTCATAATCATTTCATCATAAAATAATCTTGAAAATAATCAGTTTTCAGAAGCGTTTTATCATGGTATAACCTTTAGAATAGAAACAGGTTTCATAAACATTATTCCATCAAAATATAAACCATTTAGAGAAAGAATATGAATGTTAACTTTGGATGATATCCCTAGTAAGGCATAGGTAACATTGATAAATATCATCTTAGATAGAATATAATTTTTAAAGTATCATTTAAATCATTTATTAAGGAATATTTCCTTTCTACTTTGAAATATATATTTTAAAACATAAAACATTTTCAAAAGCTTTTAATTTGAAAAAACCTTCAAAAATAATAAATTAATCATTGAAGATAATTTAAAAAACCTTTTAAATATAAAATATTTTTTAAGCACTTTTCCTTGAAAATAATCATTTAAATTTATAAAGGAACCTTTTAAAAACATTTTAATCACTTTTTAAAAAGAGAAATTTTCAAATTTCTCTACCTTGAAAATAACCTTTGAAACTTATGAAATAAGTTTTGAAAATAATTTAAAAAACTTTTTAAACATAAAACATTTCTCAAATAATTTTATTTCAAAATAACTTTTAAAACATATAAATAAATTTTTGAAAATAATTTAAAAAACTTTTTAAAAGTAAAACATTTTCCAAATCCTTTTCTTTGAAAATAAACTTTTAAACTTCTAAAAGAAGATTTGAAAATCATTTAAACCATTGATAATCATAAAACATTTTCAAAATACTTTTCCTTAAAAATTATCTTAAATTCTAATTTAAAAAAAATGAAAATATTTTTATAAAACATGGTTTTGCAAGAAAATATATTTCTTACCAAAGATAAAAATAAATTTGGATTTTCATAAAAACAATTTCTTTATTATTTTAAGTGTAAAATAGTGTAAAATTGTAACATTATTTGAATATATCATGTATAACCATATTTTAAGAAAATTCATGATAATTATTTATAGGTAGATCATGATATTTCAATATTTGATACTTAATCATATACAGTCCTCAAAAAAATATGTGATTGGGACATAACATCTTTACAAATTTGGTAAACCTAAATCATAAACCCCATGAAATAATAACACAAAATTAAAGTTAAAATACCATTATGAAAAATAAATTCATGATATTACATATTTTAGTTTTTTTATATACACTTTTTGAAATAATATAGGCGCATAACATAATGTATGTCTTAAAGAAGGAAAATTGAGAAAACAATCACTTGCTTATTTAGTAACTTTTCAGCCATAATCCCCATGAAATAGAGATAATAAAATGGATATGAAAATAAAAATAATTTCAAGTAGACTAATAATAAATTAAATTAAATGGTATTATATACACCACATAAAATAAACATGCAATGAATATGGAATTTGTCTCACTGAAAGTAAATGTGAGATGGAAATCCTTTATCTTAAGTTTTGACTTCTATTGTACTAATTAAAACCTCCTATAGAATAAATATAAGTTTATTATAAATAAATTAAATAATAATAATCATTTATATCATAATATATAGGATTCTTTTATACCCTTTTATTACCTTTTTATTAACAATTCCATGTTAAAGTAACATTTTAGGTAATAATAGCTTTGTTTTTCTTATATATTTTGACTTGTTATTTTTTGTCCTATTACTTTGATCATGGTTTAATAATATATATATAATTTAAACCATGAAATAAATATCATATATATTAATTTTATATTTATTTACATTAATCCATAATATTTAGTGATAGGAAATGAAATACATCGTTAATGGAGATGGTAGGCCATAGGTATGCATGAATGATGTTTCAATTTTTTTTCAAATTGAGAAAAAATATAATTCAATGATATATATATAATATAATTTAAGTATAATTTCTATTTAATATATATCAAATATGTTTAATAAACTCATCCTAAATAAATTCCATGTAAAGTGTGAATGAATCACCTCGATTCGAGAGGCAGTAGTCCACCGTACACATGAACAACATTATCGTATTCCCAAAAAAATAGAAATCATAAATAAATATGTGATATAAAAATTATATAATCATAATATAATCATATATATCATATATATCATATATAAAAATAAATTCATCATTATTCCCAACCATGAATGGTGGTAATGGATAAACAAATGACATCTGTTTGCGAAGCGGTAGTCTGACGTACACATGTATGATGATTTCATAACCCATTTCATGGAAGTGTGTGTGATTGTAGGTATTAACCTTAACGTAAAATAAATATAATAATATGGAAGATAATAAATTTATTATATAATCATGTTATAATAATAATTGAAGGGGGTAGAGTAAAAATAAAACAAATACTCTCATTGATGAACGTTACCTCTTCTTCGGGTATCCGATTAGGTTTTCACTAAATCCTTTCTTGGTAGGATTTCTATCAAAATTAAGGATTCTAGTATTATGAATTGTAATTTTAAAAGTGATTTTGGTAGTTTTTGTTTGAGAAAAATGGATTTATAGTTGTGAAGAAGCGGGGAGAATGATTTTCCTTTCATAGTTGATGAGAAGTGGCATTCTTGTAAAGACCCAGAAGTATTCACTATTGGGAGGTCTCCCAAACCTAATGTGCCAAAAAAATTAAAACCTAATGTAGTGGATGGTTTAATTTTTCTAAAAAACCTCCAAAAGAAAATATAAGTACATTTTTATCAAGTCATTCATTTGTTTTTAAGTCTTCTCAATTTTATTTTATTATTTTTACCATGGTAACATGTATCTTTTTATTTACCTAGGTAATTTATCCTTTATTAATACAATTAGAAATATATTTATTATATAATATATACCCAATTATTCCAAATATTAATTATAATTAATTAAATAAATATCATATCTATGTGTAAAATTAATTTAAATATAAACGCATGTAATGTGCAAAACCCTGTTTTAACCTTAATCGCGTTAATTAATTTTAATTTGTTTCACTAATAATTGTGGAAAAAATAAAATTGAAATTATTATATAATATATATTTTTATGATTCTAAATATGGAACCCAATTTTCTAAATTAAATTCAAAATAGTGGTAGAATTTAATTTAAAATCAATCTCCCCAACACGATGAGAAAATGGGTTTTTTAAGTGAAAATGTTCAAAATTTTACAACATTTTTATATCAAATTTCAATATTAAAATGATTAAAATGAAATAAATTGTATTAATATAGAAATAATTGAAATAAATATACTTTAAAAATATTTTAAAATATAATTTATCTTTATAAATAAAATAATTGAAAAGGCAGTTTTCAATTAAAATATCATATTTTTCATTATTCATCAAAAATTGAAAATTTTTATAAAATTCCAAAAATAATCATTCTAAAATATTTTTATATTAATAAATCAGAAATTTAATTTATTTTTCAACAAAATTATTTAAAGGTGGTAAAAATTAAATTTAAAATAAGTGCGTTATAAAATGGCGATAAAAATGCTTTTTGAAAAAAAATATATAGTTTGAAGCATAAAATTTGATTTATTTTTATCTATTATAGAGAACACACATAGGATGAATATAAAAAATTATATTGAATATATAATAAGTAAATTTCATTAGTATATCTTTCTAAGAGTGATTTTTAAAATTTATTGTTATAAAACACACTTTTTCTTATAAAAATTATTTTTTTGGAAAAGATTTGCTTTTATTTTCAATATGGAATTATTTTCAATTAAAATTAATTAGTAACTAAAGAATTAATTATATAAACATGTGTAAACCATATTTTCCTAGTTTATTTAATCTTATTCAAAACTTTTATTCCTACATCTAGGTTATAACTATGATATTTTAATTATATGTCGCGCTTCATTTAAACTCAAGGTTGCATGTAACACAAGCTAAACTTGGTATTATGTGTAACACAAGCCAAAATTAGTTTTATATGTAATTAAATTTAAACTGAGTGTTACTTGAAATTAAAGACAAAATTAATTTTTTTTCTAACACGACATATCAAAAATATTATATTTATTTGAAAAAAATCACAAAATCTCATCGTGGTACATTCTGCCCCCCTTAAAATGAATTTCACCTTCAAAAATCATCTCAGTCATAAAAGGTTTTACCTTTGATAATTTTCCTTCATAGAAACCCATATCATACAAATGAATAATAAAATATTCTTTAGCCTGAATGGACCAAATGACTTCTTTTTTATTTTATTATAGATAATCCCTCATTTAAGGGTTGAAGGGGAACCCGTACATGACCTGTAGGCCTAAGGCACAAGGCCCTACATGACCCGTAATACAGGAACCGAAGGCCCAGAGGCATACCATGCCCATACATGACCTATAGACCTAGCCCATTAGAACTACCCCTCCCCAGCTTCGGCATCATTGATCACCTTTAGCTCCCCACCTGCATTGCTGATCGGCTATAATTTCCCCATACAAAGCTGCACGGTGCCTGGTCCTGATGGTGGTTGTCATACCCTCTCATTCTTCCAATCTGATAAACTCTGCTTCTGGTGACTACTACTGTTGCTTTGATCCTCTTCTGGGGTCTGCTTTGTGTGAACTGGGCTACTTCATGGTCTTCAATGGCCCGAACGCCCTGTGGCTCAAAGTCCTTTGATGGCTCTAAGGCCCTTAAGACCCGTAGGCCCAAACCGGTGGCTCGAAGGCCCAAATTGGTGAATAGTTCTGGCTATTATAGTACCAAACAGTAACTTCTACAGTGACTGCTGCAGTGACTACTATAGTAACCCAGAAATATTCTTTAAAAATGGAAATTTATGAACATAATAGTTATCCAAAGTAACTTATAACTAGGATTACACATAGTAGAACATAGGTGGGAAGTAAAAACTTGGACATAGATGAGAAAACTAATAGCCAAATACTAATAAGTAGTGGTAGAGAACATGTTCAGGAAATATTTATTGATCACAGAGCCAGAAACCAAAGATTCTTGAAATGTTTCATTGATAAAATCATAAATGATGATAAAATGAAAACATTTTATTTCTATACCCTTTTCATAATGTTGAAGAATTTTCATGAGAAGATATACTTACTTGATTTCAATCTATTTATTAAAAAAAATGAAACCATTTGGTTGTTTCTTAAAAAATTTACACTTTATCTCTTAATCCAACAAATTAAGGTGAGTTTTTTGTGTCTGAAGAACTAATAGATCGTAAGATCCATAGATATAATGAAAGGTCATTTTGTCTATCTTCAGTTATCATCAATACAAAATGGTTAGCATAGGTTATCAAATATGCATAAATATTCATATGGTGAAGTACTAAATTAGTATCTAAAGCATCATACAAAGATAAAATTAAATCATTCCATAAATGGTAAACCTTATAACCCTTCCAAAACATTTAAATCCAAAACATTATAAAGAAGTCCACTGAATTTCCAAAATGAACTTATCATTAATCCACATATACCATAAAGTGTCTCTTTATTTTCATATACCAAACTTGTTAATACCTTCATCATGTATTCTCTCGAAACATGTTAATAACCTAAATTAACATAAAACATTATTTAAAACATACATGATTCCTCATTCCTTATATAAAACATAGATTATTAGATATATTCCAAAAATCCAAAAAAGTTGTAAACTCCATCAATGATAACATAAACCACTTTATCAATAAATCCTTTATCAGTTTTGATGTCATTAATACTATATAATTTAATATATCCAAATAAATCATCTCTTTATCTTGATATAATTTTCTCTATATTTAGAACATATTAAGGGGTATCTTTTGACAATAAAAATATCACCTTGACATTAAATAACATTTCTAATCCATCATCATCATTCAACAAATTCAATAAAATACTTACAAAACAACTTATACTGAAAATAATTTTATTTTTCATAATTATTGAATCACAAAACCAAAATAATTCAATCATACCACTTCCTTATTAAACTATTAACTAGGAGTTATTATATTATTACTTAATAACTCTTTCAATTCATATATCATTTGTAGTCTCTTCATCATTATTAATATAACCATTACTCATACAAACTTATTGATTTTCTTCATGATAATTACCCTTTGTAAATCTATTTGAATAATGAACATAACTTCCATATTTAAAACATGAATCCATTTATAATACCTTAGTGAGACCAATATTTCAATCTATTTCATTAGATAAACTTTTCATTTTTCTATGAAAATCACTTGGTGTCGTTCTTCTCTACTCATAAAACATTTTCTCATTCCTTTGAGACATTCCCTTAAGTGATTCTTTAAAAATTCTTAAAATATAGGGGACTCAATATTCTTTCCTCCAAGGTTTCCATTACTGAAACCCACATCAAACTCTATCCTTCTCTACTTTGGTGGGTCTAAGAGTTGGATAATATGAACATTTTAAATCATGTTCTGGGATAAATTGTTAGGCATAAACACAATATCCTTCAATCCATTCATCATCCCCTTTGGTTTCTCATATATAAACTTTCCATCACTTTTAATTTTAACCTACTTCATTCTAGTTATTATCATTTACTAAAACCAAAAAAAAGTGTGAGAAATATTACTTATATTTTGGAATCACATAATCATAAAAAATAACTTATAGTATGTCTAAATCATGAAAACATATTATTTAATCTATGAAACCTTAGGTTTATCATAGGTTATTCATAGTCATATTCTATTTAAATCCTTCATGATGGATTGTAAAGAGGTTATGAATTTACAAATCAAATAACATGGGAGTGTCAAACTAAGTGTATAGTATTGACTATTGTCATATACCAGTTACCCATCGAGTCTAGATCAGTATAGTTTTTTTCTGGTTTTTTACCTCTAGTTATATCTATCGAATATCCACATCCACTTTTAGTATACAAAAAGGGATATGTTTCTAGGAATCCAATCACTCTATCCTTTACCAAAATTCTTGTATATTTTCCTATACTTTAAAAAATACTTAGAATTATCCTTAGATATATACCTAGAAATATCATAAGAAATATCCTTAGGGATCACACTAGATTTTTCTCAACCTAGTTTGTAAAGGTTAACTAAACAATTCCTTTGACTTTAACTATAGGGACCCAAGATTCTCATACATGGATATTACATATTTTTGGATGATTATTCATAAAATTATGTAAACACATTCCCAAGAAACAAAATAGTTTGGTACCTTTTGAAACTTGTAACATAATCTTCTAATTTGGTGAAAGATCTTCAACATCTCCTATCATGATCTTCTCACATATAAATCCTCTTAGGCATACCCAACCTAAAACTTTCTTCATAACTTGGGGATATAAACATAAGAAAGAGTGATATCATATTCACAGTAAGGGAAAACATAAGAGATATAAATCTATGATTATATTAAATCATAAGATAATAATAAGGGTAGTTGATAATAATAATAATTCACAAAGTTCATACCCTACCTATCATAGATTATAAACATGAGTCAAGGAATAAATATTGGAGGTTCATTGGACATGAATCATAAAGGAATAAAATAACATGTATAATGAAAGCATTAAATTGGAAAATGAATGGTCTTTATGGCATACACATCATCTTATAACATTGTGAACATTTATAAACTGAAAACGTTTCACTCATTAAGTTAAGGATGTGAAATCAGGACCACACATAAACTTATGGTCATGCAACTAAGTTCTCTCATAACATTATGGACATGAAAGATAGGTACACACATAAAATTTGGAACATGTAATCATATTTATGCATAACATTTAGAACATGTAATCAGGTTCACACAAAACATCATATTAGTCATGGTTCTCTCCTAATAATATTATAGTTGAAAAATTATTTTATTGTACCAAGTTCACTCTTAAATCTATCCATGTAATACTATATTAGTTTCACTCCCTATTCCATCCATGTCTTAATGTACTAGGTTAACTATCTATTCCATCTGTGTCTTAATATATTTGGTCCACTCCCCCATTCCAACCTTTTTATCCCATGATATATATAAATATTTACCTAATTTATTAGAGGGAGATATAGGTCCCACCCATCTCATAATAAAAACTATATTAATGTGTTTCATAAAATCATAAACATTCATCATATTATAAACCAAGAAATGAAATGGGTATGATAAACATTTCATCATATCTTAATCTATAGAAAAGAGACAAGTTTCATAATCATTTCCTCATAAAATAAACCCTGAAAATAAGTATGTGTCATAAGAATTTTATCATGGTATAAACTATGGAAGATAAATAGGTTTCATAAACATCATGTCATCACAACATAAACCACTTAGAGAAATAATATGAATGGTACCCTTGGATCATATCCCCAATAATTCATAGGTAACATCGATATATGTCATCATAGATGAAGACTAATTTTTAAAGAATCATTAAAAAAATTTCTTGAGGAATATATCACTTCTAATTTGAAAAATAGATTTTAAGACATAAAACATTTTGAAAAAATTTTTCTTGTAAAATAACCATGAAACTTATAAAAGAATATTTTAAAATAATTCAATACACTTTTTAAATATAAAACATTTTTTAAATCATTTTATTTAAAAATAACCTTTAAAAATTATAAAAGAATCATCTAAAATCATTTAAAACTCTTTTTAAAAATTAAAAAAATTGAGAAATACATTTATTTGATAAAACCTTTGAAACTTATGAAGGAATAATTTACAAAAATTTAAAACACTTTTTGAACATAAAACGTTTTTGAAATATTTTTATTTGAAAATAACCTTTAAAACTTATAAAGGATGATTTGAAAATAATTTTAAAACCTTTTTAAAAATAAAACATTTTTGAAATCCTTTTATTTGAAAATAAACTCTGAAAATTATAATATAAGATTTAAAAATAATTTAAAGTAGTTTTTAAAAATAAAAAAATTGAAATCCTTTTCTTTGAAAATTTTCTTGAAATATAATTTAAAAACATTTTTTAAAACATTTTTAGAAAACATGGTTTTCAAAAAAAACATATTTTCGAACAAAGAGAGAAATAAAGTTATATTTTCTTAAAAACAATTTTTAATTATGTTATGTACCATAGAATGGAAAAATTGAACCATTACATAGGGTCCCAACCTAGATTCTACTCAACAATTCCCTAAGATGGTTTCCATAATACCTCAAACACAACTCTATAAATTTCATAGGCTACTGACCAGCAGCGAGGGCCTAGGGTGTGTATGTAGGGAGATTCTTCCCTCATGTATTAGAGTGTAGAAATATATATATATATATATATATATATATGGGTGTGTGTGTGTGTCAAATAAGAAAATAGAAACATCAGAAAGTATAAATAACCAACAGATGGAATCATAAAAATAATAATTAAACTTGTAAGATAAATTAATATTAAGAGGAAGCTAAATATTAAGAAGATACAGTATGAAAATGATCATAGTGCTGTAGTAATAAAAAATGAATATATAAGGGTCATGGTATACAGGTATATACCACATGCTAACAAAATATACCAATGGACAAAAACTGATATAGCTAGTATCTCGAGTATAGGCTCGGTCCTATGTCTCCAACTCTATCATAAAGTGGGAAATCAAAAATTAGAAGCAAGATACATCCCTTTATTTATCCCTATAGTCATAAAGTCTACTTGGCCACCAAAATATTCTCAAGTAGGGTGTGAGATACAATCTCAATAGGCCACCACCAATAGTTCCTAGATCAATCCATTTATCCAATATAAAATAAATAGTGCTCCATAGTAAACAAATGAAAAACAGAAATAAATAAATAAATTCATTGTATTGGGTTCCACTCAGACACCCATCTAATTTTCATGCTTCGGCCTAAAATGGTGAGTCTGAACCAAGGGATCCTACAAGGGTAAATTGAGTGGGATATATTTGAAAAGGTGTACTATCCACCAGATTGTGATTGGGCTTAAAGGACAAATCCCTACATTTCCAATACCAAAGGTTAATTTATTAATTTAAAAAAATAAATTTACCTTTTTATTTCAATTGAAAACCTCTTTATAAAATATATAGAGTCACCCTGATCTATCCTTGGAAATTTAGAGATTATTTACAAGTATCGCTCAAGGGTCTTAACATATATCCAATGCCCAAGGATTCCTTCTAAGGAGAACCAATAATGAAGTCCCAAGTGTCACACTAGTCATGGATTTATAATGTCATGAACTAACCTCCTGGTATATACCTAGTATCACATTTAGTGGACTAAATCTTGCTTGTTTTGTGTTACAACCATCATGAAATAAATCCTATCTAAGGGGTCTCCCCTAGGGAACCAGTGTCACTCATATGAAGGTAGAAATAGATAACACATGGAGAGCCCATCCCAGGAAGATCTATTTTCTCCCCTAGTGTGTTTAAAAACCATAAACTAATATAATAATAAGGCACAAAGAGTCCATCATGTTTATAAAGTCATAACCCCTTATTTAATCCTCAGTACTAATGTTAAACAATTAAAGAATAAATGTACTTATATAACATGTCTAGAAAAAGGACCATTTTATTAGTTCAAGCATTTACATCATACACGGCATATTATAAAAGTAATTTCCATAGGGATATTGATTTATGCCTCAAGGAATAAGCCACGTAACCTAATCCCATGACCAATTCAATTGGTTCAACTTAATTCATTAACAGAAGAATTAATTATAGAGCAACACACCTCAAGGGTGTTTAGCCAATATAGAAAAATAGAAAATAAGTCTCAATAGTGACACAAACTGATTTAGTTAGAACAAAAAAAGGAGATCAAACCAAGGGGTTGGTTCACCACTAAATCAAGTCACAAAAGGCATGATAAAGCAATCAAATTAATTAAATTTAACAAATTATAGGTGATGTTAGAAAGTTCAGGATCACAGAATATTGGTGCATAATATATAATGAAACAAAATAGGGGAAAATAATAGAGACCATCTACCTTATCCTTGTAGATATTCCCTCATCCAACATTGACCTTTGATTTGAGATAGGTTAGAATAAATCAAATAAAGCGTCAAATTCCTTGAAAGTGGGGAAAATGAGCATGCACTGAGATAGTGAAACAGATGGGATAGAGAACTTGAAATAAAATGGAGTGGTTTTATAAGCTCATTGAGAGTGTTCCAAAGGACCCAAAAGAGAGTGAAATGGGTGAGAAATGAAAGAGGTGTCTTGTTCCCTAGGTCTTGAAGGTGTATGAGATCGTGCATAGGGAGGAAGAAGACAACTACTAGAAGAGAGGGGGAAAGGAAAGAAAGGGTTTAAAATAATTAAAGAAGGGTAAAAATGAAAATTCACTCAAAAATATAGGGAGATAGGGTCTCGTATCCTGGTTGGTCAAATCGTGCAACAACTGTGTGCCATTATCTGGTCCAAAGGGGCACTATGCGTGGATAGGTGTACAATTTTCCTAACCATGTGCAAACTATGAAAAACCTATCTATCTCAATGGTCTTCAATAATGCATGGTCGTGTGCTTGGGGTCGTACAATTGTAGAAAAATTCTGTGGCCCTTAGGTTCGTACTCTATACAGCCATGCGGTTTAGGGAAACCATGCAGTATGGGCTACACGATTTCTATTGACCATGATTACAAGTTTATGACTTCAAATTTTAGTCCTCCAAGCTCTGAATGATCCCCAAACACACCAAATACCTCTTTGAATTCATTAGGATCAATATTATGACCAAAAAATGAATTTAAAACAAAAAAAAATGTTCCATACCTTTGAAAAAAGTTAGGATGTTACAACCTACCCTCTTTAAGAAAACTTATGCCTGAGTTTCCCTTTCGAGGGTGGTAAAACATCTCTAGAGATGAGTTTTGGAAACTGTGTGCATACATCAGTATCCCACTCCCATGTCTCATTTTGTAAGAATCTATTCTTCCATAGCACCCATACCAGAGGAAATGACCTTCCTCAGAGAGTCTTCATGCTCCGATCAATGATACATATTGGATTCTCCTTAAAAGAAGCATCAGCCTCCATCTCAATATCATCAAGGTCAAATGAATGATATGGGGCATGATGATGCTATTGAAGATATGATACATGGAAAATGTTGTGCATAGAATGGTACCTCTAAGGTAACCACAACCATATACTACCATACCAGCCCTCTCCACTATCTTGAAAGGATAAAAATATAAAGGTGATAATTTGCCTTATCTCTTGATTAATTTGTGACCCAATCTTGGTGATACACACAGAAAGACCTGATGTTCCACCTAGAATTCTGTAGGTATATGGAAACGATCGATATAATACTTCTAACTATATTAATCTTTATCCATGCACTTCAAAATCAGCTGGACTTACTCTGAAATCTCCTAAATGAGATGAGTACCCAGTAGAGCTTCCTCACCTTCCATTAGCCAGTGTAGAGGTGAATGGAACAGTCTACCATTGAGGGCCTCATACGAATCCATCTAAATTATTTCCTAAAATATTTTGTTGTAGGAAAACTCAACAAGAGGGATATTCTTTTCCTATGAACCTCCAAAATCAAGGACACATGCCTGAATAATATCTTTTATCACGTGCATCATCCACTCAGACTGCCCATCGGTCTGAGGGTGACATGTTTTACTCAAGAGAACCTTGTAAAGCTTTCTAAAACCATGAAGTAAAACATAATTCTTAATCTAAAATGATAGAATGGGGAACACTATAAAGTCTCACTATCTCCCATATATAAATCCTTCCTAGCTCAATAATAGAGAAGGACTCCTAAAATGGTAGGAAGTGCTCGACCTTGGTCAACCCATTGATGATCACCCATTCCAAAATCACTTCCTCAAGGGGATCTTGGAAAACCTATCATGAAATACATGGTGACGTTTTTGCATTTCCATTCAAGAATTGAGAGAGGATATATAAGTATAATTGGTCACTGGGGATCTAACTTCACTAGCTGATAGGTGGAGCACCAAGTGATAAAGTTTAATATTTATCGCTTCATACCTTGCCACCAATACTGATGACATATATCTATGTATATATTGGTAAGACCAGGGTGAACTTCCCAAATATAGGAATGAGAATCCCTTGTTAGCTCTTCCCTTATATCAGAAGGCACCCATACATGGACAATAAAGTGTAGTGTATCACTCATATCCACAACCCATTCAAGGGTTGGGTACTCTCTTATGATGCTCTCCCTTAGGATGAGGCCTTCCGAATTAGACAACTACCTCATCTAGACTTACTCTAGAAGAGAGGATGTCACTACGAGAGTTTCCAAAACTAGTTTTCCATGCTATTCTTGAACCTCACGATTCATCTCAAATAACAGAGCCACCAATAGCTTCTCACTAATGGCCTCCTTGAAAATTTTCATCTCAGTCTTTCGACTCAAGTAATCAGCTATGGCACTTCCCTTTCTAGGTTTGTAAGAATTTTCAAAGTTAAAGTATTGCAGGTATTACACCTGCCTTCACTATCTCACATTCATGTCTAACAATGTGGAGATGTATTCAAAAATTTTATGATCTGTATAAATAATAAACTACTCATTGAACATGTAGTTCCTTCAACGTTGAATATCATGAACCACAACTGCTAGATCAAGGTCATGAGTAGGGTAATTGTAGTAATGAAGCCTTAGATGTTGATACACATATACTACAACCCAATCACCCTATATCAGAACTACAACCAACCATATTCTTGAAGCATTACAACAAACAGTGTATAATCTTCCTAGCTTAGGTAGAATTAGGACATGTGTTGAATTCTTTCTTCCCTTTAACTCCTGAAAATATGTCTCAAAAGCCTCAATAGAGTTGAATTTCACACCCTTTTTGGTCATACTTGTAAGCGGCACTTCCAAGCATGAGAATTATTTAATGAATGGCCTATAATAGATATCTTCTCACATATATGACTTATTTTAAAGTTAAATTTCATTTAATTTCCATTTATGCTTTGAATTGTGGTTTCTCAAGCTTTTATGGTGGAATGGGTGAGTTTTCGTGAATTGGTCCAAACCATGAGCCCAATTTCAGATTTAAAAATAAATTTTGTTTCTTTTATAACATTTTTATTTTTTAATATTTTTCACCCATTCCAATTCCTAAATGGTCTACCCTAACATATTAACCCCAACATTGTAGTTTGGAGCCTTTAGAAATCCATAACCAAGGTGTAAATGGGTTTTTATTTAAGGGATTGGGCATGCCCGAAAGCCCAATTCCAGTTTTAAAAATCAAATTTGATTAATTAATAACTTATTCAATTTTAAGTCTTTTTCAGTGATTACAATCCTCACACACGCCCATTGAACACATACGTGCTCCCAACCTCTATAGTCCCTCTTTGGATCTCTTCTTCATTGCTATGTAGTGGTGAATGTCTTAGGGTTTCTAAAATCGGGCAGATTTGAGGAGGTAAGTTTTTTCCATCATAACTCTCTCAATTATAACTCTTTATCCTCCATTATAGTTCCTAAATGATATACTCATCATTATTAAAAATACCCTTAAAGTTTTTACTGTTTTAAATTTCAGCTACAGGTGTATTACGGGAGATTCTTCAAGATCCCTCAAGTAAGTGAGTCTCTTCCATTCCTCTTTCAAATTGCTTAGGGTTTCATTCTATTTTCTTGGGGTTTCTTCCCTTTTCCTTAAACTAAAAAATTACCAGGAGGTATGGTTTCGAACCTAGGGTTTAACCATGGGTTTTCTGGGTCAAATTTGTTGGTTTTATGTTTGTTCTAATTCCCTCTTGGTGCGGTGGTGGTGCGACTTGATTTTCGCACGTTGATTCAAGGGTTTTCATTACTTTGGTAGGTGATTCCACTTTGTATGAAATAATTGTGACATATCTAATGTGTTTATTATATTTTCATGTTTAACCAATTGATTAGGTGCTGAAAAAATTGATTTTAGTGGTGTTTGTAATGCAAGTGAATTTTAAGGGTCAATTTCATGTGAAATGTGTGTTTTTTTATATAAATCTTTTATTGGTTTATTAAGGGATGCATTTTAATTATTTAGTTGAACTTATTAAACTGTATTAGGGATGAAAATAATGTTTTAAATTTTATTATTATTTGTTTTTTTCTGAGAAATTGGTTTTGGGTGACGTTTGTTAAGAAAATGGTTTTTTAGTACCAATTTGGTGTTGAATTGGGTGTTTTACATGGGTATTCTATGTGATGCTTATAGGGATTGTTTTATAAATAATGTAATGAGTTTAAATAAATTTTTAAGGTGTGTTTTATTCTTTTTTGATTAATATGAGTATGAATATGGTGTTCAAGTAGGGTTTTTAAAGAGTTTTGGGTGCAAAACAAAGAAAGATTTGGAGAAGTTGTTTTATTGAAACTCAAAGTGTTTTGTTGTGTGTTTTAAATGGTATAAAAATATGTATATCCACTGCACTAATTGTATGTGAAAAATAGTGGTGTTTTATATGAAAATTGATATATTTATAATTCTTAAATTTTTTGAGCACAAAGGGGGAAGCCCGGGTACCTAGGTGGGGCGGATGTGTACTAGTACGGCTAGTGGACCGGATGGGTTTGTCCCCGTTTCACCTAGAATTTGGATAAATAAAACTCTAAATAAAATATTTGGATGATTATTGGGGACCACTAGGTTATTTTTAGGTTCCCTGCTAGTGTCTCATGCACGAGAACAGATTTTACTATGGTTACTTTTCACTGAGGTATGAGGTACATGGGGCCCGAGACTATCTAGTGCCTAGGGGCATTCCTGATTTTGTTTCTCATTGTGTTTGTGGTATTTTCCCATGTATTGGGGTGTTTCTGGTAGTACATTAAAGTATCTAACATGTCTATTTAAATTTGTGAACATTCTAAAAACTTTATCTTGAAAAATGTTTTCAATTGAAAGTTGCATTTCTTGGATTTTATCACTGCTTTTCTTTGCGTATTAAAACTGCTTGCTTTTTCAAATTGTATTGCATGCTCTTTGGAATCATTGGGTGGTATCCTATTGGGATTAGGCTCACACCCTACTTACACCCCTTGGGTGTAAGTATACTTTGTTATGTTTGACTCAGGTAAAGGAAAGGCTAAGGGTGATGGAGGTTTAGGGTGTTAGTCCCCATCCTTGGGGCGGAGTTGTGGAGAGGGCTTGGGGGTGATGACCCCTTGTCATGTGGAGTCCATGAGGATGTTTTTTTACTATTTAATTGTGTCTTTGGACCTTTTTTATTTCATTTGAACTTATGTATTTAGTTATGGATTTTTGTATAAACCTTGTTGGTATGAATTTTTCAGATTCATTTTATTAAATATTTTTGGTGTCTTATGAATACATATTTGGGTAAATCATTCCCAAACCAAGATAAATGATACCTGGGCACTTGTGCCAGCCCATGGGGATAGGGAAAACCCTTAGGGCCTTGTCACGGGCTATTTTTGGTGTCGGTTTTGGCGGCGACCAGATTCGGTTTGTGACATAGCTAACCCTAATAATATTTATATGTCAAATAAGTTCTTGTACTGCTCTTAGGAAACCATGATGCTCACCTTCTATGGATCAACTCATACAATTACCTCAAACATGATATGACCCAAGAAGTGAACCATATTGATCCAAAAGTGGAATTTTTTGAGCTTCGCATATAGATGATTCTCTCTTAGTGTACTCATCATGATCTAAATATGGTTGGAATGGTCATGTCTGGTGTGTGATAAAAGTAAAATGTATTCTATGAAAAATACCATAAATTAATCAAGATACTAGTGGAAACCCCGATTCATCAGAGTCATGAATACTATCAGTGCATTATTCAAAATAAACGACATGGCCATATACTCATACAGGTCGTACCTGCTCTGAAATGTTGTATGAGGTATGTCTAATGGCCTTACATGAACCTGATGGTAACTGAAACTCAAATCGATATTGGAGAAAATTGTCTCTCCACAGATCTATTTGAAGAGGTTGTCTATATGAGGAATTTTATAGAAGTTTTTCATAGTGAGTTGGTTCAATGGGTCTTAATCCATGTACAATATAAGTGTACCATCAAACTTCTTGGAGAAAAATATTGGTGAACCCCATGGTGATATGTTGGGTCAGACAAAACCCATATCCTCTAAGTCTTCAAGTTACTTTTAGAGTTCTTGGAGCTCTATAGGTTTCATCCTATAAGGAGGAATGGACATTGATGCCACACTTGGAACATGTTCTATAGGGAATTTGATCACTCTCTCAGGATGTAATCTAGAGAAATCCACAGGGGAGACATCCCTAAAATGATCCAAAACATGAGGGAAATCCACAAGCTACATCCCATGATCACTCATAAAGAGACTATCCATCTCATCTGTTACTCCTCCTAGACCAATAAGCTTGTGTGTAGATCAATTATCTAGGAGATCCGATTATAACTTGTGGATATACATACTACCCTTGGGTGATGTGAAAGATACCTAATGGTGATAGAAATATGCATGGGCTTGATAAGGAAGAATCCAGTCCATATAGATAATGACGTCAAAGCCAGACATCTTAAGAACAAAGAAACTATATAAGAAATGGTACCCACCTATTTCAAGGGGAATTAATTGAACTAGAATATACCCTTTTCTTAAACTTCTAATGGATTATCTAGATTCATAACACTATTGTATTATTCTATAAGATGGACCGGATTTCCCATATTTGCAGTAGATAGAAAAGAGTGTGATGAAACTATATCAAAAATGGGTGAAACTAGAGTGCCAGCTAAAAAAATTGTAACTATAACTATATATGGCCCTAGATTATACTCCTACATCATAGGATGAATAGTAAAAATATTTTATGAACCATAGCCATGAGACTGTGCCTAAGTAACCTGAGCAGGTCCACTTTGTTGTCCCGAAAACTTTAAGGCCTAACAACCACATCCATGACCACCTTCTTGGGATTAACTACCAGTAGAAGACCAGCTTCCTACCTAATGAGGTTTCACTAATCCTACACCTGAATTTGGTGTTGTCACAGATCCCTACTCACTTTGATCTATTGGAAAAGATCGGAAGAATAGCTGGAGGTAACCCATCCTTATATAAGCTCATAACTCAATTGGGTTCCTCGTATACTATGTATTTTTATGGAATGACCTTATGTATTGGTCACACCCCACAAAGTGGTTGATGTGTCCCACCTTGATGGTACCACACCCTTGTGTACCCTTTAAGAATTACTTCAGGTATCTAGATTACCACTTATTTTCTTGGAAGATAAACAACCCTACTTTACATCACCTAATTCCATCAGGTTCAGATCAGTGATGAGGTCCTGGTTCATTATATCTAAAATGGTGGTTAGTCAAAATATGTTTACCTACTAGTAGATGACATAAGAAATCCCACCCTCAAATATCCTCACAGTAGTTATTTCATCACCGATCAATTTTGGTGTGAAGCATTGTAATTCAGTTAATTGAGATGAGTATTCCATCACTAAAATGTCATTTTGTTGAAGGTTCTTGAACTCTCAAACACAATCTCATCTCTAGGTATAAGGCAATAATTAGTCAAATAAATTGTTCTGGAAGTCTGCACATACCATGCCCTAAAGTCAGCCAACCTGAGTAAGAACGTCCCACTAATGCCTCAAAAAATCACGTAGCATATAGGTTACAAGATTTAACCTCCTCTATAGGTGCATCTCGATATGCTCGATGATAGATAACATTGACTCTATCTATGATTCAGAAGCCTAAGGTATACCATCCCCTGATAAGGTGGGATGATGTTTCTTTTGGAACTCATGGGTCAACTCTTCCATGGTAGGGGCAGGTCAAGGACTATCCTAAACTAATTTCAGGAACCACAGCAAGCTATCATGAAACTGAGAATTGGAACCTAGTGGAGGATCTAGAGTATTTTCCTCAGGTGGAACTATATGAGGTATCACAGGTGGCTCTGGTCCCACCACATCTAGAGTACACTCATCACCATTTTCCTATAATACAACATAAGGTCATCATAGTGGGGGAACTCTTCAATTTCAATCAAATTCCTCATATATAATTTATAATATATAGGGAAATCGATAAGGAATGGATAAGTACAAGTCCCACTTATAAGCACATTACAGCCCCAATCCTGCTTCAAGATCCATGTATGGGTGATACAAATGAGTAATAGAAAAAAACATAGGATTCACAACTTACTTCCCACTATGAAGATGGTTTAAATTCAAGGTCTCATAAAAGGTAACCATTTTATTTTAAAGGCTTTTTTCATTTTGATTTATTTACAAGTTTAAATTCCCTTTAAATGGTTGAATTAGATGGATCACCACTCCCAATTTTTGAGGGAAAATACACCTTATAAATTTAAACATGGAATCTACTTAATCCAAACCATAACATGTTCCATCCCATGCAATCAATGTTCCATGGATCAACATGATACAATTAGATACTTAATGCATCTGCTTTAACATATGTAGGAAACAAATTATGTTAAGGTAGATTCATTAAGTTACAATTGTGTTTTCTTAGTATTTTAAGGGAATATCAGCATATTTCTATATATAATAATCATGCACTGTAAGGTATAATAAACAAGTCAAATACAACCATCAAATGAAAATAAGGCAATGTATACTGAAAAACTATATATGGCATGGCATAATGCAAGCCATTTTTGATCCTATGGTGCCTAGTATGATGCATGATTCTAATATTCCATCATATAATCAGAGCCAAGGAAAAACATCATATGTAAATAACATAAAAATTAATAATATAAAAAATAAAATTAGTAACTCAATGGATAAATCCATGAAATAGTAAAAACAAAAGAAATAACATTATTTACCAATCCCAAAAAAATTGGGGTTTCCCTATATGTGCATTAGCTTCTCTCAGGCACAGGCTCATGACCAAATAACTATATCAAATTTTTCTATATAACCGAAACTATAAGAAAAAAAAGGAAAATAAACAAATGGATACAAATTTATAGAATCCCACCCCATATGTCACATAATGGTGCCCTAAGATAGAGGTCACAAGACCTCGAGCAATCCTCCCCAAATGACAGAGGTTGTCGACTAGCAGTGAGGGACAAGAGTGTGTATGTGGGGATACCATGCCCCCGTTGATCTTAGTGGTGTGAAGTAATATATATATATATATAATAAAATATAAATATCAATAAATAGATGTAAGCTTAAAATAATAATAAAACATGCAAGAAAAATAAACATAAACGAAAGCTGCATATTAAGAAATTATAATATGGCAATGATCATAGTGATGTAGCTATATAAAAAATAATTTTATATGGTAAGGGGGTAAAGGTATGTATCACATTCTAAAAAAATATAGAAAAATACCAAAAAAACTACTAGATTTAGTATCTCGAGCATAGTCTCAATCCACTTCCCCCAACTCTATCCTAAAGCTAGAAATGAAACATTAGAAGTGGGTAGTTTCCCTTTATTTATCCATGTACTCGTAGATTCTACTCTGGTGCCAAATGTGGATCGTGTAGGGTGTGAGATATAATCTTATTAGGTCACTAAAAATAGTGTCTAGATCCATCCATTCGTGAAATAAAAATGAATAGTGTGCCATAGTAAACAAATGCAAAATTGAAATAAATAAATAAATGCATTGGACTAGGTTTCACTTAGACACCCATCTAATTTACCTATTTTGACCTAATCTAGGGAGCTTGAACTAATATATCCTATAAGGGTAAAGTGAGTGGGATATATGTGGGAGGTTGTACTATCTAAAGGTAAGGATTATTTTGGCAGGAAACGTCCCTACCTTTCCAAAACCAAAGGTTCATTTCTTAATTTAAAAAACATTAATTTACCTTTTTATTTAAATTGAAAACCTATATATAAAATTTAGATAGTAACACTAAGATAATACTTAGAAATTCATAGAGTATTTCCAAGTATCTCTTTATGGGCTCATCATATGTTCAATTTATAAGGATTCCATCCAATTCGATCGATGAATGAAGTCACAAGTTTCACTCTGGGCATGGTGTGATAATGTCAAGAACTAACCTCTGAGTCCATACATGGTATCACACATAGAGGCCAAATTTCTATCATGGAATGGTACAACTATAGTTCCATCGATCCCATCTAAGGGGGTCCCCCCTAGGGAACTAGTGTCACTCTTATGGAGGTAAGAATATAAAACACATAGAGGGCCCATCCTAGGTAGAGCTAGTTTCACCCATAACAAGTTTACAAACCATTAATAATTCTAACAAGAATGCACAAAGATTCCATACAAGGGGACTTTATGTTGGAACCCATAGTTTCACCCTCTGTACAAAGGTGAAATTATTAAATAAGGAAAGTTCTTATATAACATGTCTAGAAAAAGGGTTTATTTCATTAGTTCAAGAATTTAAATCATACAAGTAATATTTGACAAGGAATTTCCATAGGGAGATCTATTTATGTCACAATGAATAATCCACATTGCTTAATCTCATATATAATTAAATTGGTGCAAATTAATTAATTATTGAAAATCATTAATTACAATGAAACACACCTCTAATGTGTTTATCCAATTTAAAATAAGTTTAAATAAGTCTCACGGGTGAAACAACCCCCATGTTAGTGGCGCAAACCAAGGGGATCAACCCAAGGATTTGGGTTTCCACTAACTCGGGTTAAAAAAGGCATAGTAAGGCTATAAATTTAATTGAATTGATCAAATTAGATGTGATTACAGAAAGGACCAGCTCTCGGAACAACAATGCATACTATGTAATGCAGTGAAATGGGGGGAAATAACTTAGACCATCTACCTTATCCTAGTAAAGCATACCTCATCTAGTTTCAACCTTTGATTCGATCTAGGTTGGAAGAAATCAAAGATTCTTTAAAATTCCATAAAAATGGGCACAATCAGATTGAATCAAAATAGAACAAAAAATTAAATGAATAAATTTAAATAAAAGGAATAGTATTTAAGATCACACAAAGAGAATTCCAAAGGACCTGACAGTGAGTGAAACTAATGAGAAACGAGAGAGGTGGCTCGATCCCTAGGTATTGATGGAGGAGTAGCCTGTGCAAGGGGAGTAAGAAGAACCCACATGAAATATAGGGTAAAATGAAATAAATAATTAAAAATAATTTAATATGGATAAAAAGGTAAATTCACCTACAAATATTTGGCCTCATGGTTTGGCCGTACGGTTGGACAAACTGTGCTCTAATCCTGTACCATTATTTGCTTCAAAGGGGAACTCTTCGTGGTTTGATCCATGATTTTCCTAACAATGCAAAAACTGTGTGAAACTGTTTGCTCCCAAGGGTCTACAATCATGCACGATCATGCACCTGGGGTCAAACAGTTGTAGGCATATCGTGTGGCCCCTAGATCCCCACTCTCTGCAGACACATGGTTTAAGGAAACCATGTAGTCTATGATGCAAGATTCCTACTAACCAAGGGGATCAGTTTTCCTCTTCCTATTTTGGGGATCTGGGATCTGAATGAGCCCTATAAACACCCAAGACCTCCTTGACTTCATTAGGGATCATTATTAGGGCCATATAAAGAAATTTAAAACAAAAAAATGGCTTGTACCATTGGGAAAGGACAGGATATTACACATTACTTGAATATATCATAGATAACTAGAGAAGAAGAAAATTATTGAAAATTATTTATTGGTATATCATGATGTTTCTACATTATATAATTAATCATAAATAATCCAGATAAATGATGAGATTATAATATAACATCATTACCACTTTGGTAACCTTGAATCATAATCTCCATGAAGGAATGACATAAAAAGAAACATAAAATATCCTGATGATGAATAAATTCATGATACTACATATCAAAGGTATCATATATACACCTCATAAAATAATATAGGTTTATAACATAATGTACCTCTCAAAGAAAGAAAATTGAGACAAAATATCCTTACCGATTTTGTAGATATTTAACCATAAACCCCATGATAGAGAGTTCATATAATGTTTATATAAAACCCAATAATGTTAAGTATAATAATCATAAAATATATTCATGGTTACTATATACAACATATAAAATAAATATGTATTGAATGTTGCATTTGTCTCACGAAAAGTAAAATCCTGAACGAAATGCCTTACTTTTAGTCTTGACTTTCATAGGACTCATTCAAACCTATTATATAATAAATATAAGTTTATTATAAATCCATTAAAACCCTGTATTCATATATATCATATTGTATGTGGTTTTCTTAGGACCTTTTATTACCAATTTATTAACAATTCCATGTCAAAGTTACGTTTCGGGTAATAACTGGTTTTTTGTATATGTTTTGACTTATAATTTTTTGTCCAATTACTTCTATCATGGTATCATAATTTCCAGAATTTGAACCATGATATAAATATCATATATATTCATTATATATTTATTTGTATTAATCCATAAAATTTAGTGATGGAAATTAAATACATCATTCATGGAAATGGTAAGTCGTACGTACGTATGAACATTGTTTCCATTTTCTTATCTTATTGAAAGAAAGAAAAGAAAATTATATAAATATATAAATATTTTCATTAAAGAATAATTTTTATGTCATATATGTCACATTTTTTTAATAAATATATCCTTAATATATTCCACATAAATCATGAATGAATTATATCACTTCATGAGGTGGTAGTCTATCGTACACCCAAACGAAATTATCATATTCCCAAAAAATTGTAAATCATAAAGGTATGTGTGATATAAAAATTATAGAAACATAAAAAAATCATTAATATTATATATATAACATATAAACAATAAATCCATTATTATTTCCAACATCAAATGTGGTACTAGAAAAATGAACAACATTGGTTCACGAGATTTTAGTCTATCGTACGCATATACGATGATTTCATAACCCATTTGATAGATGTGTGTGTGGTTTTAGGTATTAAAATTAACCTAAAAACGTATTATTATATTTAATATACTAAGTTTATTATATAATCATGTTATAATAATAATTTAAGGTGGTAGAAGAAGAAAAAAATTGAAAATGCTCATTGATTAACATTACCTATTCTTCGGGTATCACCCTTAGGTTTGAAATAAAGACATTATTGGTTGTATTTTTTCCAAAATAAGACTTATATGATGAGGTTAAAGAATTTTTGAAGTTATTTTGGCTGTTTTTGGTCAATAAAAATGTCTTTATATGTGTGAAGAAGTGGGGAGAGTTAGTTACCTCTTATAGTTGAGGTGTAGTGGAATTCTTGTAAATACCCAAACATATTCACTATTTAGAGGTTTACCTTACCTCATCTGACTAATAAATTAAAACCTCATGTATGGGTTGATTTATTTGGTCTATAAACACCACCAACAAAAAAAAATACATTTTTATCATGTTATTCCTTAGTCTTTAAATTTACTCAATTTTATTTTTAGGGTCTTCACTAAGGTAACTTGTATCATTTTATTTACCTAGGTAATTTATCCTTTTAGAATATAATTAAAAATATATTTATTATTTAATTTATACCCACTTATTCTAAATATTATTTAAAATTTATTAAATAAAAATCCTATGTTTTTGTAAAATTAATTTTAATACAAACACATCTAATGAGTAATACCTTGTTTTAACCTTAATTACGTTAAATAATTTTAATTGTTTCCACTAATAATTATGGTAAAAAATTAGGTTGAACGTATTATATAATATTAATTATAATTATTCCAAATAATGAATCCATTTTTTCAAATTCCATTTACATAATTGGTAGAATTTAATTTAAAATTAATCTTGCAAACGCGGTGAGAAAGCATGGTTTTAAAGTGAAAATATTCAAACATTTAGAGCATTTTAATATTCATTTTCAATATGAAATTGATTATAATGAAATAAATTGGATTAAAATATTTATATTTTAAAAAATTATACATTAAAACAAATTTAAAATATAATTTAACTTTATAAATAAAATAAACGAAAAGGATGTTTTTAATTAAAATTCAATATTTTTTTACTATTCTTTGAAAACTAAAACATTATAGAAAATTACAAAACAAATCATACTACAACAATTTTTATATTAAATATTAAAAAATTAAGTTTATTTATTAAAATAAATTCTCTAAAATTGGAAAAAGTTATATTCAAAATAATTTCACCATAAAAAGACAATAAAAATTATTTACAAAAACAGTTTTAAGAGTAAAATTGGATTTTTTTTTCTCTTTTATATAAAACACGTAGGTTTAATGTTAAACATTATATTGAATATATAATATTTAAATTTCATTAATATAATTCACTAATAGTTATTTTTTTAATTTATTTGAATAAAACGCACTTATGCATATAAAAAATAGTATGTCATGTTTCATTTAAACTCAATGTTGCATGTAATGAAATCTAAACTTAATAATATGTGTAACATAATAAAAAATTATTTTTGTATGTATTAAAATATAAACTCATTAATACATTTTATACAATATGAAATAATAATTGTGTGTAACAATAAATATCAAAAAGTTTAAATTCATTTTAAAAAAAATATATTTCACAGAATATCAGGGTGTTACATTTTACCCCCCTCAAAATGAAATTATCCCTTGAAATTATCTCAATCATAAAAGGTTTAACATAAGAAAAATTTCATTTATATAAATCCACATTATAAAAATGAATAAAAAATCTTCCTTTAAAAAGGGAATGTTGGAAATATAATGGTTAGGTAAGGTAAATCATAAATAGGTTTCCATATAAGAGAACATAGGTGGGAAGTGAAAACGTGGACATGGAAGAGAAAACTAATACTCAAATATTGATTGATAGTGGTATAGAACATGGTTAGAAGAATTTTAAAAATAAAAAATCTATAAACCAAATAGGCTTGAAAAGGGTTATTTATATCATCAAAAATTATGATAACAGGACAACATTTTTTCCAAGATCCTTTTCCTAATGTTGAAGTATTCTCCCTAGAAGATATACATAATTGATTTCAATCCATTTCATAAGAACAATCTCACCAAATGGATATGTATTGATCAATTAACACTTTATCCATTACTCTAATAAATGAGGGTGAATTTTTTGTTCCTGAAGAACTAATGGATCATAAGATTCAAAGATATAATTATAATTCATTCTGTCTATCTTCAGTTATCTGGAAAAAAATGTTTAGAACAAGATATCAAATATGCATTAATTCTAATATGGTAAATTAATACATTATTATCTAAATATTCATCAAAATTTCAACTTAAACCATTTCCTAAATTTTTAACCTTATAACCCTTCTTAAATATTGAAATCAAAAACATTAGAAACAAGGTCTCTGAATTTACAAAATGAAATTATCATTATACCCCATATACCATATAGGGGATCTTGAGTTTAACAAACCAAAAATGTGAATACCTTCATCTTTATTTCTCCTGAAATATGTTAGTAACTATAATTTCCATAAAACCTTATTGAAAATAGACATTCTTCCTCATTACTTACAAAAAACAAAGATTATTGGATATATTCCATAAATACAAAAAAATTAAACTCCGTCAATTATAACATAATACACATTGTCAATAAACCCTTTATCAGTTATTTTTTATCAATACTATCTAATTTACTTTATCTAAATCAATAATATCTTTTTCCAAACATAATTTTCTAAACATTTGGAACATATATAGGGGTACCTTCCCATAATCAAAATATAACCTTTCCAATAAATCACTTTTCTATTCCATCATCATAATTCAGTATATTCTTTCAAATCCTCAACAAAAAACTTATACTAAACCATCCTTACATATTTCAAAATTCTTAAAGCCCATTACCAAAATATATCAATCATACCACTTCCTTACCAAACTATTAACAAGTATAAATCATCTTATTAATTGACACCCCTTACCTTTCATAGGTATTATATAGTCTCTTTATAATTATAAATATAACAATTACTCAAAAAAATTCTTATTTTATTCTTTAGATTTTCCATTAATACATCGATTTTAATAAATCTCATACTTTCCACATTTAAAACATTAATTTATTGATAATACCATTGAGTGAAAAATATTTCCATCCATTGAGTTAGCTGAAATTTTCATTTTTACATGGTGATTCCTTACATTGTGTCATTCTTCTCCCCACATAAAACATATTTACATTCCTTTGAGGCATTCCCTTGAGTTCTTATTTACACATTCATGGCATATAGGGAACTGAATCTTCTCTCCTCCATGGTTTAAATTATGAAAACCTTAATAAAAATTTAACCTTATCTTCTTTGTTAAATTCAATGGTTAGTTAATGTTCATGTTATTAATATTTTTCCATGATTACTGATTATGATTAAACATAATATTCTTCACTCGAGTCACCATTCCTTTTGTCTAATCATCAATAAATTGTCCATCACAATCAATATTAGCTCAGTTCCTTCTAGTTCCCTTCATTTACTAAATCCAAAAACATAGTATGAGAAACACTAATCATAGTAATAAATCACATTATCATGAAAAATCACTTATATTATGTCTAAATCATGAAACCAACTTCTTTAATATAAAAACCATAGGTTTATCATAGGTTATTCATAGTCATATCCTATTTCAATCCTTTACAATGGTTCATAAAGGGTTTTATAATTTCCAAATCATATCCCTTGAGAGTGTGAAACTTGTTGTGTATCAAGGCATATTATTGTCCACCAGTTCCCAATCGAGTCTAGATCAATATGGTATTTTTTATTTTTTTACCCAAAGGTACATCTATTCTAAATCCACATCCACTTGTAGTTTATATCCATGGAAGTGTTTCTAAGAAAACACTTTCTCTATCCTTTACCAAAATTTAATGAACTTTTAATAAACTTTAAATCATACTTAGACTTATCCTTAGAGACATCCCTAGACATATCCTTAGACATATCCCTCGGGATCTCACAGAATTTTTCTCATCTTAGATTCTAATGGTTAACTAAAACTCTCTTTTGATACCAACTATAGTAATGTAGGATTCTCATACAAGGATATTACATATTTTTAGATAAATATTCCTTACATTATACAAACACAAGCCCAATGACCATAGTAGATTATTTAATTTGGAAACATGTAACATAATCATCTAATTTGGTGAAGGATATTGAAAACATTCTATGACGATATTCTCACATTGAACTCCTATTTGGCATAACCTACCTAAACCATTATTTATAACCTAAGGAAGGAAACATAAGAAAGTGTGAGATCTTGATAAGGGTAAGCATAATATATATAAATATATGATCCTATGAAAGCTTAAAATAAGAATAAGGGTACCTAATAATTTTAATAAGTTATGATGTTCATAACTAACCTATCATAAATCATAAACATGAGTTATTCCATAAAGATTGGAAGTTCATAAAGCATGAATCTTAAAATAATTAAATAACATGATCTATGAGAGCATAACATTTGATTAAGGCATGGGCTTTTGGAATAAATATCATCTTATAACATTGTGAACATGTATAAATAAAAACAGGTTCACTCATTAAGTTAAGGACATGAAATCATGCCCTCTCATAAACTTATAAATGTGTATATAGGTCTACACATAACATTATGTACATGAAATACAACTCTATTTATAACAAACTGAACATGTAATCAGGTTCATTCATAATATTTTGAGCATGTAATTAGGTACATGCACAGAATCTTATTATTCATGGTTAACTTCCAAGACCATTATTGTGTACAAATTCCTTTAGTGTTCCAAGTTCACTCTTTGTTCCAGCCATGACTTAATGTATTAGGTTCACTCCTCGTTCTATCCATGTCTTATTGCACTAGGTTAACTCTCCATTCCAATAATTTCTTTTTTAATGGGTTCACTCAGCATTCTATCCATGTCTATCTCATGAGATATATAAATTTTTACCAAATTCATTGGAGGTAGATATAGGTCCCACACATACCATAATTAAAACCATATATATGTGTTCCAAAAGATCATAACAATTCATGATATCGTAACCCATGAAATTAAATGGGTGTCATAAACATTTCATCATATATTAACCTATGAAAAAGAGACATATTTCATAATCATTTTAGCATTAAATAATTCATGAAATGATTTGGGTTTCATAATCATTTTATCATTGTATGACCTATGGAAGAGAAATGGGTTTCATAAACATCATAACATCAAAACATAAACCATTCAAAGAAATAAAAATGAATGGTACCCATGGATAATATCCCTATTAAGGCATAGATAACAACGATAAATGTCATCTTAGATGGAAAATAATTTTGAAATGATCATTTAAAACATTTCTTGAGAAATATATCCTTTCTTATTAGAAAAATTGGTTTTAAGACATAAATCATTTTGAAAACATTTTTCATTGAAAATAACCCTAAAAACTTCTCATGGAAGCTTTGAAAAAAATTTAAAACTCTTTTTCAGTATATAAAATTTTCAAAATCATTTTACTTGAAAATAAGCTTTGAAACTCATAAATTAATCTTTTAAAATCATTTAAAACACTTTTTAAACATAAAACATTTTCTAAATCATTTTCTCTAAAAATAACCTTTAAAAATTATAAAGGAGTCTTTGAAAATCATTTAAAATGCTTTTTATACATAAAAAATTTCTGAAATTATTTTATTTTATATTAACCATTTAAACTTATAAAGGGGTCTTTTAAAATCATTTATATCAATTTTTAAACATAAAATATTTATGAAATCCTTTTCAATGAAAATAACCTTTGAAACTTATAAAGGAGGAACTGAAAATCATTTTAATAACATTTTAAACATAAAAAAATTAAATCCTTTTCTTTGAAAATAATATTAAAATATAACATAAATAAATTTTTGAAAACATTTTTAAAAAATTTGGTTTTAGATGAAACAAATTTTTGACCGAAGAGAGAAATTAAATTATATTTTCTTAAAAACCTTTTCTTAATTATCATGAAAATATTTTATTAATTATATTACATACCAAAGAGTGTAGAATTTGTACCATTACTTGAATATATCATGTAAACCCATAATAAAATAAAATTCATGATAATTCTTGAGAGATAGATTGTGATATTTCAATATTGGAGACTTGATCATAAAAAATCTCAATAAATGGTGAGATTGTAACATAACATCTTCACCACTTTAGTAATATTTAGTCATAATACCCATGAAGGAAAAAAGAAAAAATAAAACTTATAATATCATAAGTATGAATAAATTCATGATATTAAATGTAAAAAGGGATTTATATATACCTCATAAAATAATATCGGTTTATAACATAATGTACGTCTCAAAGAAGAAAATAGAGACAAAACCCCTTACCAATTTTTAACTTTTTAACCATAAACCCCATGAAATAGAGATCCTAAAATTTATATGTATATACCAATAATGTTAATTAATATAATAATAAAATACATTCATGGTCAATATATACACGACATAAAAGAAACATGTGGTGAATATGGAATTTGTCTCACTAAAAGTAAAAAAATGATAGAAAACCCATACCTTAAGTCTTGAATTCGGTTGTACTCATTCAAACCTCATGTATAATAAATATAATTTTATAATACATACATTAAAAAACCTAATTTTTTATATAATACTATATATTATTTTCTTATGATTTTTTATTGCTCGTTTATTAACAATTCCATGTTAAAGTTACGTTTTAGGTGATAACTACTTTGTTTTATGTATATGTTTTAACTTTTTATTTTTGGTATTCTTATTTAAATCATGGTTTCATTATATTAATAATGTAAACCATGATATAAATATTATATATGTTGATTATATATTTATTTATAGTAATCCAAAATATTAATTTATATGAGATGAAATACACCGTTCATGGAGATAGTAGGATTAATATATGCACGAACATTGTTTCCATTTTCTTTTCATATTTTAAGAATGAAAAGTAATTGATATAAATATATATATATTATAATTATAGTATAATATTTATGTCACATATATCACATATGTTTAATAATATCATCCTTAATATATTCCATGTAAATTGTGAATGAATCACATCACTTCGTGAGGCGGTAGTTCGTCGTACACATGAACGTCATTATCATATTCTCAAAAAAAAAATGAAATAATGAAAGTATATGTGATATAAAAATTAAATAATCACAATAACATTATAAATATCATATATATCATATACAAAATAATAACTCTATCACTATTCCCAACCATGAAAGTTGGTAGTGGAAAAATGAACAACATCGGTTCGCGAGCCTGTAGTTCACCGTACACACGTACGATGATTTCATAACCCATTTGATGGAATTTTGTGTGGTTTAGGTCATAAACTTAACATAAAAACAACTATGTATGAGTAATATACTTATTTAATTATATAATATTGTTCTAATAACAATTTAAGGTGGTGGATGATGAAATAAAATGAAAATTCTCATTGATGAATGTTTCCTTTTATTTGGGTATCCTCCTTAGGTTTGAACTAAATCCTTTCTTGGTATGATTTATGTCCAAAATAAAGATTATATAATTATGTGAGGTAAATTTTGAAGTAATTTTGGTAGGTTTTTTCATACCAAATGTCTTGAAATGTTTAAAGAAGTGGGGATAGTGACTAATCTTTTATAGTTGAGGAGGATTTTCATTCTTGTAAATACCAAAAAGTATTCACTATTGGGAGGTCTCCCTTATCTAATGTGCCTCATAAATTAAAAAATAATATATGGGTGGTTTTTTTGTTTTATAAACACCTCCAATTTTCAAAATAATTACATGTTTTATTAATTTATTCCATGTTCTTTAATTTTACTCAATTTTATCTTTATATGTTTTTCCAAGGTAACTTGTACCCTTTTATTTGCCTAGGTAATTTATTACTTTATAATATAATTAAAAAATACATATATTGTATAATTTATAACCAATTATACAAAATATGAATTCTAATTAAATAAATAAAAATAATCTATGTGTGTAAAATAAAATTTAATACAAACACATGTAATGTGAAAAACCCTATTTTATCATTAATCATGTTAATTAATTTTAACTATTTTCACTAGTCACTATGGTAAAAAATTAAGTTGAACTTATTAGATAATATAAATTATTCTTATTTCAAATATTCTCTTAATTTTTTAAAATTACATTAACAGAAGATGTAGAATTTAATTTAAAATTAATATTGTGGGTGAGAAAATAAAATGGGTTTTTAAAGTAAACATGTTCAAAATTTTACAATGTTCTTATATCTAATTTCAATAAAATATTGTTTCAAATGACATAATTGGATTAATACATCTATAATTGAAATAGTTATTCTTTAAATCCAATTTAAAATATAATTTATCTTTTTAAATAAATTAAGCAAAAAATATTTTTTCAATAAAAATTTAATATTTTCATTATTCATCAAAAATTATAATATTTCAAAAAAATACCAAAATTAAAATAAGATAATTTTTAATATTCATATTTAAAAAATTAATTTTATATTCTCAAATAAATTCTCTAAAATTGGTAAAAAATTAAATTCAAAATAATTGTGCCATGAAAAGGCGACAAAATTGCTTTTTTAAAAAATCAGTTTTAAGCGTAAAATTGGATTTTATTTTAATATCTTATATAGAAAATCTATATGATAAATTTTAGAAATTATATTGAATATATAATATATAAATTTCATTAATATAGTGTACTAAGTGTTATTAGGTTAATTTTTTGTATAAAACACACTTGTGTGCATAAAAATGGTTTTTCAGGAAAATGTTTCCTTTTATTTTCAAAAGGGTGTTATTTTCATTTATAATTAATTAGTAACAAAATAATTAATTATATAAATATGTGTAAAACATATTATCATAATATAGTTAATCCTATTAATATTTATCATTCCAACGGCTAGGTGATACCAATAATATTTTAATTATATATAATGTTTTTTAAACTTGATGTTGTGTAATGCAAGCTAAACTCAGAATTGTGTCTAACACATACTGAATGTAGTGTTGTGTGTAATTAGATATAAACAAAATATTAATTTTAAGTCAATATAAAACCAGTTTTATCTATAAAAATAAATATATAAAAGATTAAATTTATTTGAAAACATATATTTCAAAAAATCTTGGGGTTTTATATGATGGTTCTAGGCTAGTCTATATACCAGTTCAGGATGAGTTTTGATTCAGTTTACTTTTATTTTATTAATTTTTTATTGTATATGATCTTCCCATAGGGGATCTCTTGATACATCTATTGCATTCCACCTATTATAACATGTTATGTACTTTTTTATTATTAGGAACATTCCCTATTGTAATTATTACCTAGTTTTTGCATCTTTTTATTATTATTTTTATTGATATTTATACTCTAAATGAATTATATAGTATCCCCTTAGATCCTTATAGAACATATCTAATATTTGGTAGCCTCTGGTGTATGGGGAGGCATGCTTGAGGCATTGTGGAATGTCAGCACGAGGCACTGGATCAGTGTCCTTCAGTTCAAGGCATTACAAAGTGCTATTATGGAATTTTTTGTTTGCATTACTGTTTACAGATAATTGAATAGAGACTAAGAATGTATCATAACATGGAAATGATCTCATTCCAAGGAGTGTTCACCCATGTACAGGGGTAATCCATGTTTCTAAGGATAAATCTTTTTTTTTCTTTGTATTTTTTTATGATAATTTTATTTAATATTAAATTTGAGTGAGACACGTGATGTTTGATTTTATAATTTATTGGATTTATGATCTTGGATCAGTATTGCAATAGGTTTTTTTAATTTACATACATAATTTCAGAGATTTAGAGAGAAAATTAATTTTTCTTATTATCATAAGTCTCCTTTTAATGGGTGAGGGGGAACCAAACATGACTTCAACGACTAAAGACTTCAAACCATTCTCTAACAGTCCAAAATCCAAAAAACTAGATTAACCAATAAAGAAATCCCCTCCCAGAATAAAGGACATTAATATCGGTTTCCACCATTCCAATATTGCACGTCAAGCTATCTCGTACAATGATGGACTGGTACCAATGGCTAAAGTCATACCCTCTTAAACATCCAAAACCAAATCACATAATTTTGGTGAAAACTTGTAGCTCTATTCCTCATCTGAGGCAGTCTTTAAAGATAATTTGGAATCATGAACCCTTGAACTGAAACAGCAGGCCAAACAGCAACAATTCATACCATCATAGAGAACACAACATACCCAAATCGTAACCAGAAACCATACAAAAATCAGAAAACTCACAGATAGTCCATTATTCTCCTCCGCCATTAGCGACTCAATCTCAACAACACAATTCAGAAACAAAAAAGAAACCATCATCCTCAACTAGAAATAAAACCAAACAGAACCGGCATAGAAGAAATCAACCCAGAAACGTCTACCCATCGCAAGACCAAAACAAAAAAACATAAGAGGAACAAAATTCTTGAACCAACATCGGATTGAGGGCCTCCCAAATATCATTTTAAGAAGAAAACCATGATGAAATCTTGAGTCATGGATCCCGATGCTGCCTTCAAACCCGCACATTGAGACCCGATCTCCCAACTCACCCACAGTCGACCCAAAGCGTGACAGAAACCCCCTAGGTCATGCCATCTGAAGCTCGAACTCTGGATTGTCACTACACCACCAAGAAGCCCTAACCAGAGTGAAGGATAGGGTGGGATATGGAAGCTATGATGTGGTTTTCCAAGATTAATAGACTCACATGACTCTTCCAATGGAAGTGGAAAATTCAATGAACGCGCCAAGAAAAAGCACCTAGGAGATCCGCAGTCGAACCGTGATGGAGTAGAGCATGGCGGTGTAGGGGAAAACCTATCGTCGTAAGGCCCCTTACTGGATCATTTCATTTTACTCTCAATTTTAGGGATTTTGGGATTCACATCACACACATAATTATAGTGATACGGGTCTATATTTTAATTTCATGTTGTCTGTGATTTTTACTGTCTTGTGGTTCATGTTATCGAGTGTCTTTTTCCACATTATATCAGTCTGATTAATGTTTTCCTGTTATCTCTATTTTATTGGTAATAATGTGTTTTCTATTTAAAATTTCTAAAATATTGTATATAGTGTTCTCTATATAGGAATATGGTGGTGTTTTACTTGACAAAGTCTTGGGTTGATTTTTTGATACCTAGATAGATATAAACGGATTGATGATGGAATTAATGAAATAAGGTATTGTCATTAAGAATATTATAAGGTGTTTCACTCATAATATATGAATAAAACCCTATTTAATCAATTCACAGAAATAAATAAATTAGTACATATTGGATTTGAAATAATGTTAAACTTATGAGTTTGAGAAATTAAAAATGTGGGCTTTAATAAGCGGTGGGTTAAAAAAATTAAAATTGAAAATTTTAAACGTGTTAGTTTTTTTAAAAATGAAATCTAAATTTAGTGAAAAGTGTATTTTATGGTTTTTTTAATGGGTAATCCCTTTATAAATTATTTTATCCCATGATTATGGTGTATGAAACTCTTTTATACATGGATTAACCTTGAGTATGGATTATTGGAGGGTTTTGGATTTCTTGAGTTTTAATATTTTATTATGTGAGTTGGGGTAGAAACTTTTGGAGGTGATGGACCCCAGGTGTATAATGTTGAACATGTTAAGGGAGGCCTAATTATATAGTGATAGCCTATTTTATGGAACCTTTCCTAGTGTGTGGTTCATTATATATCGAATTGTTTGCCTCTTTCATTTTCATTTTGGCCTATGAACTTTCTTTTTGTGATGAGTGATAAAGAGTTGTGGTGGACTGATGAGACTATGTTTTATGTGTGAATTAAGAGTGGGTAGGATGTTTTGGATTTATACTTGTGTATAGGGATCAAGGATGGTGTTTTGGAATTTCATATCCCATATAAATATGGGATGGGTGTGATTTTCCCCTTGTGAGTGGTTCTATATATGAAACCTTTGTTCATATGATGGGTGGTATGACCTAGTAACCCTCGAGGGTGACTCGGGTTGATTGAGTTAGTGCCTTATGAACATAAATGGGTACCTATGAGAGTTTTGTCCTATTATTATGAGATTATATTTAGTATTCAAATATTATGTAGATTCCTTGTCTTATATAATCATTGTATGTTTGGTGCTTCCTAGTGTTGATGCAGTTATAGTTGAGAACTCAGAGTGCTAGTTACTTATATCTAGGCTAGTTTGATGGGTAGGATCATTTGGATTCCTAAACCATTCAATTATTTTTTTCCTTTGGTACATGGTTGTGAAATGTGTTAATTCCTTGTCATTATAGAAATGTTTCATGGGGTCATTGTTGGTTATATGTTTAGTTGTGACACATTCAGGGTGGTTGGCCTGTTGTGAGGGAGCATCTAGAATTCCCCTAGTTAGTATAAGATACATTTTGGGAGTGAGGTATGTTATTAGGTTAGGTTTTAGGGCCTATGGATGGTGATTCCCAACTCACAGGATACAAATAAGGTATTGTAAACAGTCACTTTGGAACATGCGACCCTTGGATTTTGATAAGATCAAATTGTGCAAGAGTGAGTACTCTTTTTCATAATGAAAATGAGGTGATGTTTAGGGCTTGGATTAGTACATTTGAAGTTAAATTTTGGTGTATTCTATTTTTGTGGTGAGGCCTTGAATGACTTTGAAACAGAAATCACTTAGGATATCAATGCTTTGTATTAGAGTTGGAGGTTTTGGTAAGATCAGTTGAGTGTCAAACCCAATAAATTTTGGAGTGTGCTTCCAGTAGCTTGGAAAGAGTGGGTTTGGACTCTTTTTATTTTTTAATTATGACATTTGATATGAAGTTTTTTTATTGACCTTGTCATAAGTGAATTTTCATTCTATTGAGGAGTATTGGGGTTACTCCTTGTTTAGTAAGGTTGACATGTATGTGAGCATAGGTGGTGTTTTAGGCATGTGAACCTAGTTTGGATGTGATGTTACTCATATAAATGTGAGATGGGGTATGAGATCGAGTTTTGTGGTAGGGTAATCTATTTTTTTATGGAGAAAGGTAGTGTAAGATGGTAACTTTTGTACCTATCAAGATTTGGGTTGGTAAGGGGTTGTGTGTGAGTCAAGGGACAATGACCTTAAAGAGGTTTTTTGGTAGAGATAACCAAGGTTTGGTTGGAAAATGAAAATAAACTCGATTGATAAGGTCGTTGTTGGTCAGGATCAAGGTTCTGTGATGTGGTCAATCCAGTAGATCATTCTCGTCACATAGTGATGGGATGATGAGAATGGATTGGGAGAAATGACTCATGTGGGTTAAAGACATAACACAATAGGGTTAATTTAGGTGGAGTAATGTAAGGAAGTCTATATGTTGGGTATCCCACCATGCACTATAAATGGTGTTTCCCTTACTATTGATGGAGTTTTGATGAATACGATCATGGTGTTTCATTAGATGAAAGTGGGTTTTGTTTGATAGTTGGATCAATTCTTGATTGTGAATAAGTTTGGCCACATCCTACCATTATGTTTGATGATGGATAGGGTATCAATTTTTTAGATTATAGTGGTGTCCTAACAGAAGGGTGATAAGGAAACTCCTATAATGGGGAGAAATGTGAAAATATTGGGTGTGTCACCCTCATTCTAGGAAGGCTATTGATGTGATACATTGGTCCTTTGATGGTAGTGAAGACATTGGATGTTGGTGAGCATGTTCTATTGATGTATTTTGATAACTTGGAAAATTACAAAGGATAATATCTATGAATTATTGGGTGATTCCGAGTAGTTGGTTTGAGCTCAGGAAAGAGTGTCTTGATCCAAACTTGGTTCAAAAAGGTGGAATGCTAGTTCTTAGAAGAGAACATAGATACCAGTGTGGGTTACCGATGCTTTGACATGGAATCACATTGGATGTGAAGTTGGACCTCAGTGTGTTGGGACAAGCATGGGATGATCCTTATGAGGAAATCACCATACTACGGTAAAATAAATATGTTTCAGTGGTTAAATTTAGGTGTTTTTAAGGTAGGTTGGTCAGAGGAGGTATGACTAGTTATTTTATATGGGATTTGATGTGGAGGGCCCAAAACCGCATCGTGTACATCCTTGGTGATGTAACGGACCTTGTGTCACGACCCACCCTCGGGGTCCGTGCCGTGACTACCCCAAGCCCGCCTTCCATAGGCCAGGGGCTGGCGACTAGCACCAATGCGTAAATCCCAGTAAAAAGGGAAGGCATTGCCTTTTTAAAGTAAACAAACACCACACAGTAAGCAAACGGAAAGTAAACACTAAACAAAAGCAGAGTAGAACTGAAAGTGTGGAAAAGTAAATGGGACAGTATACAAACCCAAACTGAAAGTAAAGTACAACTCGAAAGGGAAAACAACAACTGAAAAGTAAAAGCCGCTACATCGAGCTGTCCACTGGAAATCCCACCTGAAGGGTGGGTACAGATAGCTCCACTACTCCACGGGTCCCGCCGTCCACTCCGAGCATGTCCCGCCCAGTGTTCCACCTCTGGGTACCGTCCCGCTCTGCAAGCCTCAGCCAAGATCAACGCTGTCCGTCGTCTGCAACCAACACAACGTAGTGCGGGTAAAGCCCGTGCAGGGGTGAGTATAAGCTACTCAGTAGGGACTCCGAGACCCCTGAAGGTCTCTCAAAATCCACAAAGGATAAACCACAAAGAAAGGTACAATCACGAAGTAACAACCGACACTGCTTAGGTATATTCCCATACATATACCTAAGTCATCAATTCAAATACGCTCCAACCTCCGAGCCCAAGTATAACTCAGTCCACACAGGAAAGTAAACGTATTCCACACAGGATAGCACAACACAATCCACACAGGAAAGTAACAGGATTCAGCTCACACAGGATTTTCATTATCAAAAACGTAACTACTGAAGAGCCTCATCTATGAAGTGTACAGTGTCCTGTCACGACTCTGAGATACTGCTCACTAACCTAAGACTGCTGAGGTACTCCTCCTGTCGAGTACCGCGGGTCTGCCGCCAACTACCGGGCGCTCCGTCCGCTGAGGGTCTGCTGCCAAATACCGGGCGCTCACCCAAATAGCCTACAGAGGTACTCCTCCAGTCGAGTACCGCGGGTCTGTTGCCAACTACCAGGCGCTCTGTCCGCCGTGGGTCTGCCGCCAAATACCGGGCGCTCCGTCCACTGGGCTAGTCGACTCACTCCAAGTCGAGTCGGTCGAGCAGTCTTCAGGTCTCAGCCGGCTACACGGTCTCCGTACTCCGTACGCTCGTCTCCAGTATCGTGGGTCTGCCGCTACAACCAAGCGCACCACCTCTATCGAGTAAAACAGAAGATTCATCTCACACAGGTATACTTCTTCGGATGACGATAAGGATGATCATTGAACCATCTAAGTCGTCGGACCCACGAAGGATCGATAGGTACTAACCCCCGTAGTGACCTACACAGGATCGGACCCACACAGGATCGGGCCCACGCAGGACCTGTAGCACTAATCCACGTAGGATCGCTGAGTGCAGTAGTCGTCGCAGTCCACTGCGGATCTTTGCACAGTCGTCGCCACAGTCCACTGAGGATCTCTGCATGGTCGTCGTCGGAGTCCACAGAGGATCTATGCACAATCGTCGCTGTCGGAGAAGCAGTCACAGCCAGCACTAGGGTTCCCGCACACAGCAAGCTCGTTCGGAGGGTCCGCTCCACGAGCCGAGAGGCTGATACATCAACTGTCACAAAGTCCAGAGTTGATGTATCCAAAAGTTCCGTATCGTCAACAGGAACTCAACGCAACAGACGGCGCGTCGATCGGACGCCCGGTCTGAGAGTTATTGGCATTTTCGTCCCCGGGGCCCGGTTGGTTTTTAAGGCAAAACCAACCCGACCGTACTCCACCTGCGTCCAAACCTCGGTCGGAGCATGAAAAAATAACCGTCTCACTAAGAGGAACACAACAAAACTGATGGCACGTCAATCGGACGTCCGTAGCTCAAGATATGAGTGTTTCCGCTCCGAAGGCCCGGTTGGTTTCCTGAACAAACCAACCCGGCCGAACTCAAAGTGTTCCGAAACTTTGAGTGCGATATACTGAAACGACCGTCTCGATCCAAGGATCGCGTTGCCGCAGACGGTTCGTCATTCGGAGGTCCGTGGCTCAAGTTATGGACAAAAGACCGAAACTGATTCGAAACGGGGGGTCCGGGTCGACCCGACCCGGCCCGGCCGCTCAGCTCGGCCGGTTGGCCGAGCGCAGGTCGAGGGAATGGGGGGCGCAGCCCCCCCCCCCCCCCCCCGTGCTATGCAAATCAACGGCCCCCCCTCCACGTGGGGGGCCCGCTCAACTTCCATCCGGGGAATTAATCCCCCGGAAATCCAGGAAACGGCCGGCCGTTTGGCCGGCCGAAATGTGAAACGCGGGACCCTAAAGGGTCCCGCCCTTTGTCCATCGCGGCCGGCTTTGTCGGCCGCCTGCTGACCACCGCGGCTTAGCCGCGGTGGGTTACTCCGGCGGCGCGCCTCCCCCGCGGGTCGCCGGCGCCGCCGCGCCGGAGCGGCGCACGGCCGCCATCTTCCGCGGACCACCGGACGCGCGTCGGTGGTCTGTTCCACTTGCGGTCCTCGCCGGCGATTTTCTCGGATCGAGATCTTCGGAACGGATACCTCATTTTCCCATTTCGAATTGGATTCTTCTTCACTGTCAAATCCACGCACCAAAAACAAAAATTACAGAGGGTTGTCGGGCCGTGTTCGTTCGGCCCGCGCCCTCCGCATTAGATGCTAACAATCGGGAATAACCAACACCCAAATGGCACAATTTTAATTAATTAAAATTGAACCTTGTTTCAAACAATTCACTCGTAAATTAAATAAAATTCCCTACAATCCTCATCAAACACTTTTCCCAATTCCACAATAGATTTAGAAGGGATAAACATGGAAAGTGATATTCAAATTGTAGTAAACCCCTACCTCGATAGTCACACGTTGACGTAGTCATGGGAAGCGGTCGTCGTTTCGTTGACGTTGGTTAGAAGATGAAGAAGTCAAGGAGGAAACAATCGGAGAAGACGAGTCAAGATGTCTTCGTCGGTGTTCTTCGTGGGCGGCGGACGTTCTTCGCGTTCTTCCACGAAGGAGATGAAGATGGTGGAGGATTTCTTCAGCTTCTCTCCAAAGTTCTTCCACACTTCACCCAACAATCTAAATAAAATAAGGTCCCTCCTTATTTTATTTACTAAGCCAAGCTTTTCAAAAACATAAATTTCAAAAACAAAACACTTAATTAATTATACATGAGTTGTGTAATTAATTAAGTGTCAAGTTAAGTTATCAAGTTTTAAAGAGGGAGAGAGGGGAGTTAGGGGATTTGAAAAGGTGGGGTTCGGGTGGGCCCCTCCTCACCTTAATCCTCTCTTAGGTGGTTATACCACCCAACTTCCAACAAAAGGGTATAACCACTAAAAGATATAAAATAAATATTGTATAACAAATTTATTTTACTCTTCATTTCATCCAGAAAATTAAACATCTCCTCCTAGGCAAACGCAACTTCGGAAAAGGTCTCCTTAAGTGAATATCGGCGCTGCGAGTTCATCGGTGCCCTCGGATTTCAATTCCGAGCACCGGATCAAAAGTTAGGAAAACCCTCTCGTTCGTTCACTGAACGTACCCGAGCCAAACTTCGGAAATTGATTCCAGGCACACCGGGCCTCGGAATCAGGTGCCGTCAGAAACCGCGCTCTTGTAAAATTCCAAAGAAAATTAAGAAATAATTTCCCTTGAATTTTACGGGTCTTTACATTACTCCCACCTCAGGGCTTTACGTCCCCGTAAAGATACATCAAAAACTAGGGAAACAAATGAGGGTACTGAGCACGCATCTGAGCCTTCCGCTCCCATGTGCTCTCCTAGAGATTCTCATGCTACCATCTGATGCGCACAAGAGGAATCGATCGCCCATGCAGTACCCTCTCCTGTCAATCCTCTATCTCCACCGGGACCTCCGTAAAAGTCGCCCCATCGTCAACGTCAAGCTCCCCATGGTCAATGATGTGCGTCGGGTCGTGCACGTATCTCCTCAGCTGAGACACGTGGAAGACGTCGTGCTGCCGGTGGATCTGAGGTGGTAGAGCCAGGCGATAAGCCACCTCACCAATCCTGCTGAGGACCTGGAAGGGTCCGATGAAGCGCGGAGATAACTTGTCGCCTTGTCCAAATCTCTGAATACCACGTCGAGGTGAGACCCGCAAGAAGACGTGGTCGCCATCCTCGAACTCTAGTGGCCTTCGCCTCCTGTCAGCGTATGACTTCTTCCGGCTCTGTGCTGTCCTCATCCGCTCCTGGATGACTTGGACCTTCTCTGTTGTGGCCTGGACCATCTCTGGTCCCACCAGAGCTGCAAGATTTCTTCTTTGCCAATAAGAGAAATCTGGTCCCATCCCCTGGATGAACCACATTCATTGCCTAATACAGTCAATCCTAACATGGATGATACTAATCCATACCAAGGATGACATCGTAAGGCCTCGACGCTACTACTAATCGATTCAACTGTTACTCTCGCCTCCAAGGGTTGAGTCACACTGTCAGCATCAGTGTGTGGTAACTGGGTCTCCTCCAGTAGATGTCTCACAAGTGAGGGTCAAGTCAACAGTCAAAACTGGAACCTCTTAGTAACATCACGAAAGAGGACAGGAACGAAAATATCACAAAGGTATGCGTTTTTTTATTGAAGCTCATAATACAAGACGCTACACAAAAGCAACAAGGAACCAGAAGTACAAAGGACGTATCCAATAGTTCTGCTCCTGTCCATCGGCTCCCAGAGCTCCATGATCAAAGGTCTCGGCTGCCTGAAGCTGAGCTCTCGCATGTTCACCTACTCCCTTTGGTCGGGGTGGACCTCCTGGTGGTGGTGGTGGCAGAGCCTCAAAGCGTCTCCCACCACCGGCTGCTCGTCCAGCTCCTCTGCCTCGTCCGCCTCCTCCCTGCGGACCGCCACGGTTGAACCTCTGCCTCTGCCTGGGAGGTTCTTCACTTAACTGCTGATCATCAGCATGGCGGGTCGGACAGTCACGAGCCATGTGACCAATCCCGCCACAGGAGTAACACTGCCCACTCTCGGCACGCCTGGCTCTGACTCCACCCCAGCTTCCCCGCACAACTGAGCCTGAGTCGTGCAGTCGGCCACTGGTAGGTCTGGTCTGCCTGGAACCCTGAGTCATCTGTCGGCTACCTGTTGCCGAAGACTCCGCTATCTTCCGCCCTGCGGTAGGTCTCGCTGTGGACTCAGCCAGAAAACTCTCGATCAGGAGGGCTCGCTCTAGCACTCCTTCCTGGGTCGGGATGCTGAGGGAGATCAGTGATGCCCTGATCTCGTGTCTCAATCCCTGCTCGATGGTCCGGGCCCGGAAGAAGGGGTCCCGTATTATGTCTGTCGAGTAGCGCGAGAGATCGGTAAATCTCGCCGAGTACTGAGCGACTGTCATGTTGCCCTGCCGCAGCTGAAGAAGCTCCTAGATGCGCACCGCACGAAGGGTGGCTGGGACGAACTCCGAGCGGAAGAGGCTCTCAAAGTCCATCCATAGTAGAGATGCCTCATCGTGCACCTGGAGCATCAGGCTCCACCATCGTCCTGCTGTTGCGTGTACTAGGCTCGCAGCGAGGATCACCATGAGGTCTGCTGGTGTCCTCACTAGCCTAAACACTCGTACCACTGCCTCCAGCCAGTCCTCTGCTGCCTGGGGATCCGTCTCCCTGCGAAACATGGGCGGTCGCTGGCGCTGAAACTCATGCAGTGCGCTGAGGCGACGTGCATCGTCAGCGGCTGGTGCTGGAAGCATCAGGGGCTCGGCGGGTAGAGCTACCGCCGGTGCCACTGCTGACAAAGGGCCCTGTACCGAGGCCTCGTTGCTCGGTGGGCTATCGTCACGCTCGACTCTCGGAACCCTAGTTGGCTGTCGTCGTGGGGCCATCCTGAAAAGGAAACAGGTGCGCTACGGTCAGAACAGTATACCTGGTGAGCTGATATAAGTAATCACAAAGAAAACTTTGAAACACACACGCAATCAATGTTTTCGTGCATTAAGTCGGAAATCAGAAGTCAGGGTCCTGGTGTACGGATACGTCGGCCGCCGCACCAACACTGGACTCCCTGGACTGATAACCACACTCAATACGCTAAACATTATTGCTTCACAAAGAAAAGATCAGAGTTCGCGGTAGAACCGAATTCCTTTGATACCAATTTGTCACGACCCACCCTCGGGGTCCGTGCCGTGACTACCCCAAGCCCGCCTTCCATAGGCCAGGGGCTGGCGACTAGCACCAAGGCGTAAATCCCGGTAAAAAGGGAAGGCATTGCCTTTATAAAGTAAACAAACACCACAGAGTAAGCAAGCGGAAAGTAAACACTAAACAAAAGCAGAGTACAACTGAAAGTGAGGAAAAGTAAATGGGCCAGTATACAAACCCAAACTGAAAGTAAAGTACAACTCGAAATGGAAAATAGCAACTGAAAAGTAAAATCCGATACACCGAGCTGTCCACTGGAAATCCCACCTGAAGGGTGGGTACAGATAGCTCCACTGCTCCACGGGTCCCGCCGTCCACTCCGAGCACGTCCCACCCAGTGGTCCACCTCCGGGTACCGTCCCGCTCTGCAAGCCTCAGCCAAGATCAACGCTGTTCGTCGTCTGCAACCAACACAATGTAGTGCGGGCAAAGCCCGTGCAGGGGTGAGTATAAGCTACTCAGTAGGGACCCCGAGACCCCTGAAGGTCTCTCAAAATCCACAAAGGATAAATCACAAAGAAAGGTACAATCACGAAGTAACAACCGACACTGCTTAGGTATATGCCCATACATATTCCTAAGTCATCAATTCAAATACGCTCCAACCTCCGAGCCCAAGTATAACTCAGTCCACACAGGAAAGTAAACATATTCCACACAGGAAATCAAAACGTAATCCACACAGGATAGCACAACACAATCCACACAGGAAAGTAACAGGATTCATCTCACACAGGATTTTAATTATCAAAAACGTAACTTTTGAAGATCCCCATCTCTGAAGTGTACAGTGTCCTGTCACGACTCTGAGATACTGCTCACTAACCTAGGACTGCTGAGGTACTCCTCCTTTCGAGTACCGCGGGTCTGCCACCAACTACCGGGCGCTCCGTCCGCTGAGGGTCTGCTGCCAAATACCAGGCACTCACCCAAATAGCCTACAGAAGTACTCCTCCAGTCGAGTACCGTGGGTCTGCTGCCAACTACCAGGCGCTCCGTCCGCCGTGGGTCTGCCGCCAAATATCGGGCGCTCCGTCCACTGGGCTAGTCGACTCACTCCAAGTCGATTCGGTCGAGCAGTCTTCAGGTCTCAGCCGGCTACACGGTCTCCGTACTCCGTACGCTCGTCTCCAGTATCGCGGGTCTGCCGCTACAACCAAGCGCACCACATCTATCGAGTAAAACAGAAGATTCAGCTCACACAGGTATACTTCTTCGGATGACGATAAGGATGATCACTGAACCATCTAAGTAGTCGGACCCACGAAGGATCGATAGGTACTAACCCCCGCAGTGACCTACACAGGATCGGACCCACACAGGATTGGGCCCACGCAGGACCTGTAGCACTGATCCACGTAGGATCGCTGAGTGCAGTAGTCGTCGCAGTCCAATGCGGATCTCTGCACAGTCGTCGCCGCAGTCCACTGAGGATCTCTGCATGGTCGTCATCGGAGTCCACGGAGGATCTCTGCACAATCGTTGCAGTCGGAGAAGCAGTCGCAGCCAGCACTAGGGTTCCCGCACACAGCAAGCTCGTTCGGAGGGTCCGCTCCACGAGCCGAGAGGCTGATACATAAACTGTCACAAAGTCCAGAGTTGATGTATCCAAAAGTTCTGTATCGTCAACAGGAACTCAATGCAACAGACGGCGCGTCGATCGGACGCCCGGTCGGAGAGTTATTGACATTTTCGTCCCCAGGGCCCGGTTGGTTTTTAAGGAAAAACCAACCCGACCGTACTCCACCTGCGTCCAAACCTCAGGCGTACCATTCCAAAAGAACCGTCTCACTAAGAGGAACACAACAAAACTGACGGCACGTCAATCGGACGTCCGTAGCTCAAGATATGAGCATTTCCGCTCCGAAGGCCCGGTTGGTTTCGTGAACGAACCAACCCGGCCGAACTCAAAGTGTTCCGAAACTTTGAGTGTGATATACTGAAACGACCGTCTCGATCCAAGGATCGCGTTGCCGCAGACGGTTCGTCATTCGGAGGTCCGTGGCTCAAGTTATGGCCAAAAGACCAAAACTGATTCGAAACGGGGGGTCCGGGTCCGGGCCGACCCGGCCCGGCCGCTCAGCTCGGCCGGTTGGCCGAGCGCAGGTCGAGGGAACGGGGGGCGCAGCCACCCCCCCCCCCCCCCCCCCCGTGCTTTGCAAATCAACGGCCCCCCCTCCACGTGGGGGGCCCGCTCAACTTCCATCCGGGGAATTAATCCCCCGGAAATCCAGGAAACGGCCGGCCGTTTGGCCGGCCGAAATGTGAAACGCGGGACCCTAAAGGGTCCCGCCCTTTGTCCGTCGCGGCCGGCTTTGCCGGCCGCCTGCTGACCACCGCGGCTTAGCCGCGGTGGGTTACTCCGGCGGCACGCCTCCGCCGCGGGTCGCCGGTGCCGCCGCGCCGGAGCGGCGCGCGGCCGCCATCTTCCGCGGACCACCGGACGCGCTCCGGTGGTCCGTTCCACTTACGGTCCTCGCCGGCGATTTTCTCGGATCGAGATCTTCGGAACGGATACCTCATTTTCCCATTTCGAATTCGATTCTTCTTCACTGTCAAATCCACGCACCAAAAACAAAAATTACAGAGGGTTGTCGGGCCGTGTTCGTTCGGCCCGCGCCCTCTGCATTAGATGCTAACAATCGGGAATAACCAACACCCAAATGGCACAATTTTAATTAATTAAAATTGAACCTTGTTTCAAACGATTCACTCGTAAATTAAATAAAATTCCCTACAATCCTCATCAAACACTTTTCCCAATTCCACAATAGATTTAGAAGGGATAAACATGGAAAGTGATATTCAAATTGTAGTAAACCCCTACCTCGATAGTCACACGTTGACGTAGTCGTGGGAAGCGGTCGTCGTTTCGTTGACGTCGGTTAAAAGACGAAGAAGTCGAGGAGGAAACAATCGGAGAAGACGAGTCAAGATGTCTTCGTCGGTGTTCTTCGTGGGCGGCGGATGTTCTTCACGTTCTTCCACGAAGGAGATGAAGATGGTGGAGGATTTCTTCAGCTTCTCTCCAAAGTTCTTCCACACTTCACCCAACAATCTAAATAAAATAAGGTCCCTCCTTATTTTATTTACTAATCCAAGCTTTTCAAAAACTTAAATTTCAAAAACAAAACACTTAATTAATTATACATGTGTTGTGTAATTAATTAAGTGTCAAGTTAAGTTATCAAGTTTTAAAGAGGGAGAGAGGGGAGTTAGGGGATTTGAAAAGGTGGGGTTCGGGTGGGCCCCTCCTCACCTTAATCCTCTCTTAGGTGGTTATACCACCCAACTTCTAACAAAAGGTTATAACCACTAAAAGATATAAAATAAATATTGTATAACAAATTTATTTTACTCTTCATTTCATCCAGAAAATTAAACATCTCCTCCTAGGAAAACGCAACTTCGGAAAAGGTCTCCTTAAGCGAATATTGGCGCTGCGAGTTCATCGGTGCCCTCAGATTTCAATTCCGAGCACTGGATCAAAAGTTAGGAAAACCCGCTCGTTCGTTCACTGAACGTACCCGAGCCAAACTTCGGAAATTGATTCCGGGCACACCGGGCCTCGGAATCAGGTGCCGTCAGAAACCGCGCTCTTGTAAAATTCCAAAGAAAATTAAGAAAAAATTTCCCTTGAATTTTATGGGTCTTTACACCTTGTTTAAGATTTGCTCATAGATTTTCAAGGATGATATAATGAATTAGGTTAATGTTTGGATATTAGAGGCATGTTTATTTTAATTTTAAAGATGGAAATGAGAGTTAGTATTGGTTTTCATCGGTACACTCATGCATGTTGAGTTACAATGCACTGAAAACCATGATGATCAGGTTGGTGGACCCCTGATAACTATCATTGATTGGAAAATGTTATCAGGAATCAAGAATCAAAATAGTCCTAGTGGGATATGTTCTATATTAGGGTGCACCATAAGAAATATTTTTAACTAAATAATGGCACATAGGTATCTCGAGATGAATGGATTTGATGGGGTTTTATCTCGACGTTTTAATGATTGTACGAGGATTGGATTGGGCTCATACGACCTTGCGTATTAAATTGGGAGAACCATTTTAATTTTTTTTGAATTTTAGGTTTTGGTCATGTCTATTTGGAAACAAATTGAAAACCGATGAAGTTTGAGTGATATAGTATGATGACCACTATGACTTCCTAATCATTAGAAGTGTTATGGAGGGAATTTTTTAAAGACATATATATATATGCGAACGTGAATTCCTATGGAGAATTTCAAATTTTCAATTTATGGATGGCTCATTTTAAGAATTGAGCATTGGAATAGAATTTCATGAGCCATAACATCTAAAAGGGGTGTTTTGGGTGTGTTTTGAGGCATGATAGGTGTGTTAGGTTCTAGGATAATTCTTGGGAGCTCAAAGGTTTAAAATCTTAGTTTTCGGGGAAACATACCAAGGTTCATGGTTAGTGAATAGTTAGTGATAACCATGCACCCAAACCACATTTCCTATTTTTAATATTCATACGGTTTGTTTAAAATATTAATGGGGGCTCTGAGAGGCCATGTGCCCACTATAGAAAACTGAATATCCATTCACATGGTTTTCACATGATTTGTCAGACCATGTGAACTAACCATGTAAAGGGATATGCCTCAAATAGTGAGTTCTACACTATTAGTGCACAATTTAGAAAACCTTGTGTCCAAATCATTTACTTCGTAAAAAGTGTAAAAATTACAAAACTTCCCCCTTTGACTCTTATATGTTTTAACCACTTTTTCCCTTCCCTTTGGCCAGTAGCCACTTCTACACACCTATCCATTCCCATTCTCTTATCTTGTTAGTTTATCCCTTAATTTTTATCTCATATGAATGTTTCCACTTTCATTGGAAATATCTTGGTGATTATATAACTCTTCTTACCTAATTTTTGGTCATCTCTCATTCTTGAGTTGAGTTCTACTTAGTTTAGCTAATATTGCCTATTTTTAGAGAGTTTGTCTAGTTTTATATTTTTTTCATTTTTAGGATGAATTAGCGGCTGATAATCAGTGAGTGTTATTACCTAAGCATGTGGAGGTGGTCCATTAATTTAACCCATAGTCTTTCTTAGTTTTGGGGGTTTCTATAGTATGATCTCATTGTTTTTTGATATGATTCCATTTTATTTTTAAATAGATATTTCAATTGAATGCTTCCATGGATATTAAGCCCTTATTTTTCATATTTGGACTTCTTTACTTATATTTTTATAAATGGTTGAGAAATAATAATGTTTTTTCATCTGGAATCATGTTTGGAAACCAATGATTATTAATTAAACTTTCAAAATCATCGATTAAATGTAAAATAGATTTAATCCTTGGAATTAGGGCCTTTTAAAATGGTAGTGTATTGTAAAATGGTAGTTTTGTTTACCCATTTACCTTTTGAAAATGGAATCATGTTTTCAAACTTTCAAATTTATTTTAAAGTTACAAAAAAAATTGGAATTGAAAATTTCATACTTTTAAATGGAATCCATGTGTCTTGTATGATAAAGAATGATGTTTTGTGTGTTTTTAGATGTATATGGTAATGGAGAAACCCCTTGGGGTTTGTAATTTTATTTACCAAAGTAAATGTGAAAGGACCTTATTATTTGTGACTCTTTATTTATGGTTTAACATTGCTATATTCATGATCTATTTAATTTTGATAGAAATAAGGGTTAACCCAAAGTAAGCATGGCCCATAGTGGATATATTGTAATTATGTATAATCTAGGGTGAACATGACCCCTGAGGGTCATATGTGGTGGATTATCATAGGGTGAACACAACCCTTGGGTGTAAAATGGAGCTTTGAGGATGGTTATATGACTCTCTAATTCTATTTTGGAACAACAATTTGTATATTACCCCTAGTTGGGAGTGTAATGGTTAAAATATCAATCATGACATGCTAAGAGACACCTTTAAACTGATCGAAATAGGTATTGTACCATTCCTATGGAGAAATTGAACCCCAGGTTCAGGGTTTTTTATGCTTCTTATTTTAAATGTTTAAAATTTTACAATTGAAATTTTTTGGACTAAACATTATCACATGTACTATTATTGTATAATGGTTATTTTAGGGAAACCATTGGTGGTGGAATTTTGAGTTGTAATCACACCATGTTCAGTATAAAATGGAACTTGGGTACCCAAAAAGGGGCTATCTGGTTAATGTATATAGTTCTAGGTAAAGGGATGTTTCATTATGATATATTTGACATGTTAGATTGGAGCATGAGATATTATTTCAGGACAAACACTGAATCAGTTTAGGATGAGTTGTAGTTTAGTTTACTTTTATTTTATTATTTTTCATTTTATATGATCCACCAATGGGTATCTCTTTATAAATTTATTTTATTCCACTTTTTATTTCATGTGATGTATTTTTTTATTCCTTGGAACATTTCCTTTTATGATGGTTACCTAGTTTTTGTATTTTTTTATAATTATTTATTTTCTTTTTGTTTCTCTATCTGAAGAGTATAGTATCTCCATGGATCCTTATAGACCCTCTCTACTAGTAGGTAGAATCTGGAATATGGGGAAGAATTCAATAATTCATGTTGTGAAGTGTTCTAGTTACTATTCTAAGAGTGAGTTAGGCTGGGACATTACATTTTCCATGAGGTTAACATATCATAGAAATTTCTTTTCTAATTGAATTAGTTCTAGAGGTAAGGAATATTTTTTCAATAAAATTTATTTCAAATTTATTCTAATCACTAATCAGTGTTGAGTGTGAATAAAAGAACCACTCCTTAGCTACTCCCTCTAAAGAAAAGGAAAAAATCTAAGTTTCATCTGGTCTATATTAACTCTATAGGGTTTCATATTGACACATAGATAAATAAATTCTTAAAGGTGATTCTTTGATTATTCTCCTAAAATTACATTGAATTTTGGTAGTTTTAGTCAGAATATATACTTTATTTCAGAATCTACAGGTGAATCAACATATTTAGTGGGATTTTGATGGTCTTTATACGATACAGATAATTCCTTAAGTGTTTTTTTATCCACAGTTAATTCATGTTCAAATAGGTCTCCCTATAAGTGTTAATATAAGTAGTTAAAGTTTAAATTTTATATCCTATGAACTCTTAATTAATATGGTTGAAATAGGTGGACTTAATTTTAGTGATTTTATAATCCATAACTCTAGAATGATATGTGTGGTAAATTTCAGGATCAAAGGTGATAAAATGGGTTAGAACTTATTTCTATGTAAAAATAAATAAATTAAACTTATAAACCCTCCAAAAAATTGGAACAATTTTGATGATGGTATTTTTCATCATTCTTACTTAAACATATTATCATCCCCTATGTAATATAGAAAAGAATCACCCAGCGTTATTGCTTGGGAATGTTTCAAATTATGTTTACAAATTATCACATTTTAATAAAAAAAATTGAAAGGAGATAATTTAATTAGATATTTTATTCTTCAAAAAATGATAGTAAATAAACCAAAAATAAGTAATGAAATCAATGAAAATTGGAATCCATGATCAATTGAAAAGAGATTTGCAAATTGGTATTAAAAACCATAAACCATATTCAAGTTTCAACCCTTTGGATACCCTATTATTCCTTGTATTTTAATATTTTCTAATTAAATTCTTGAATGATCAGCTCAATTTGGACACCAAATATTGTCTAGACATTATATCAAGACCTAAGTATAATTTTAAATCCTTTTAAGAAAGTGATCTAACTACCCAAATACCTCTTAGTACTAAAACATGGATGAACTCCCTATTATTGAAGGTAATACCTTTCCTAAGAAGTTGAAATAGTTTTAAATCCAATTTACATTCATAGGTTTTAATAACCATCCCAGAAAAATTAGATGATAATAAATTCAAATTTGAAAAATAACTTCTTCACTAATTAAAATAAACTCTATAATAATTCAAAAATATTAAAACTAAAAAGATATTAGAAATAAGTTTTACTCGGATCTCCACTAGCCATATTTTCTAAGGTGTTTAGCCTCAAATTTCTAGATTAAATCCCATGGATTTTCTCCCTCTCCACTTTCTATAATCAGTGCAATTGCATGAGTGTGAGACAACCCTAGAAAAAAAACTCCCACAATTAGACTCCTCCCTCATTTAAATAATCTTATATCCACATTAAAAATAAATTATTTCTTTCCTCCAATTTTGGCTAAACAACTGATATCCTCACAGTTGTTTGATTGTGAATATCCCTCTGATCATTACAGTCTTCAAGTCTCCACCAAATTTTCTTCATCATTACATCTTTTGATCAAATGGTTCTCCACATGGTTTGGATCATTTAATTTGATATATTCCACATCACCAACCCAAATATAGTGCACTGACCCTGATTTTGAACATCAGGGATTCAGATCAAAGTGCATGGGATTCCTTATTCACTATTGAAAAGGACTCCAATAGTGTTGGAATTTCCACATACATAGCTTCCAAACCCATATATGGGTTAAAATATAGATACTTTTTGAATATGTGAATCCTCATTAGTGGATGAAAATATAAAAAAATTACTAATCATAGTTGTATTTGAATTCATAAAATTCACATACATGGTTTATTCACATACATGGATGGTCACATGACTTAATTCCCATATATTTCCCTATAAAATTTACAGACTTCCTCATTTAGCTTTAAACTTATTTTATCTTTCAAAAATGCACTCAAGATACCTAGGAAAATTTTCAATACATTAAAAAATAAGTGTAGGATTTATTTTAATAATTCTAAAATGGATAAAACATCTAAAGATCATGAATTAATCAATTTTTAAAATTAAATCCAAAATATTTTTATTATTCTAAAAATGATGCAGTTCCTTTAAAAATGTCAAAATGGTGGGGATTTATTCACTAAAATTAAAGGTAAAAATAAGGAATATTAAATCTATATAATTATAATTCATTGGTGATATGTGCTAATGATGCCATCTATTTTATTTATCTGGGTGGCTTATTATTATATGATGATGAAATCATTATGAAACTGGTTTCTTTTATTTGGGATATGATATGATGAAATGAGTAATGTATCCATGATATTATGGAGCACTTGTTTATATTTTTCAATATGTGGCATTTAGGTAAAAAATTATATAGCTCTCTAATGCATTGGGTAAATATTTTTGTCTCATGAGATAATATAAACTGTAATGAGAAGTTAACCCATAGTAGTAAGGTAATTTATTTACTATGATAGTATTGGTAGTAATCCTTCACTAAAGATACAGTGGGAATGGGTAGTGAAGACAATTCCCTGTGGGACTATCTTAACTATGATAGAATTTTTAGTGATACTTGACTAAAGAAATTATTTTCTATGCTTATGTGTATTCCATAAACTTATGTCTTATGTTTATGATATGAATTCGTGGATCATGATTAATTATTTATGATTCTTCCCTCTTATCAATCATATATTTTGATATGAAAAATCCAAATGTCATTTATCATGATTTATGGTTTCTGGATTTTTAGGTATTTTTTCATAAGTAATGGTCATTTCCTCACACCATTGTGCTTATATTATTCTCATTTATGATAATTGATTGATATCTCCCATGTTTACCCTTAATAAAATTATAATCTCACCCTTTCTTATGTTTCCTTTTTCCCAAGTTATGAAAAAAGGTATTAAGTAAGGTAAGTCTAAGGAAGGTACAATATGAGAAGAAATTCCAAGGAAATGTTAAAGTTACTTCATGAAATAAGTTGATTATATATCTAGTATTCAAATGAACTAAAAAATTATGGTTCTAGGGAATGTAATGTTGTGATATGTAAAAAAAAATTCTAAAATGATGTAATATTTATGTATATATTTATTGGGACTCCAAGGTTGGTATCATAGTAGGGTTTAGCTTTTTTAGATATTAGTTTATAAGGAAAATGATGATGGAACCAAAGATAACGTATAATGAATTGAATGTAGCATAGGATAAACCTAAAGTTCCATAGTTTTATAATAATGATTCATGATTTAGGACATATTTGGGATGATTTTTATGATTATATGATTTTTCACTCTAATTAATTATGCTTTATGCTCGCACTATGATTTTGGGTTTTAGAAATAGATTGAAGATAGAGTAATAAAGTTGAGGTGGTGATCGGTATACTCAAACATTGAACTATCTTATTTTAACATAGACATATGAATTCCTATATATAATTAAAAATATCTAGGAATGTTAATTCATATACTCAATGGTTATATGTTTAATTATTAGTAAAAATTAATAATGGAAAGATGATCATATATCAAGTCTACAGTACCTCTATGATAGAAGTTTGTGGGGATATACTTCTTAAAACCATATTATTCTCTATCTATTTAAATTTTATGTGATATTGAGCATGGATTGGATCTCTTTATATAGATCCCAAATCAATTTTCAAGGAAGAAAAATCACAATTGATATTTAAAATCAAACTATGACTGTTTATAGGTTTGAGGATAAACATGAACTTCCTATGGAATTTGATTCCATTATATGGGTCTTAACACATATTCATGATGGTTAATTATCTCAAATTTTTGGGGTGAAACTCAAAATTATATATATTTCTATTATTTGGGAATATATTGATTTATAACCTAAATAGTTTCAAAGTCTTCCCCTGAATCCTAATGCCGCATTTTCAATAGAACTCATTCCTAGTGCTATACCATTTTCAAATACTCCTTATAGAATATCCCTAATTTAAATATAGGAATTAAAAAATAAACTCTATAAGAATCTAGAAAATGCACTCATATGCCTGATTTCATCACCATGTATTGAACCTATTATTTTTGTTAAGAATAATGATGGGTCAATGTCTCTTTTCCTGGATTATAGAGAACTTAACAAGATAACTATAAACAATGAGTATCCTCTACCCCATATTGATTACTTGTTTGATCAAATTTACAAATAACAATACATTTTAAGGATTTAACTTCACTATGGATTTCATAAAATGAGGTTCAAGAAGGATAATATACCCAAGACTGCCTCCCGTAAGAGATATGTTCATTATGAATTTATAATGATGCCATTTGGAATTACAAATTTCCCTTCTATCTTCAAGGATAAAATAAATAGATTCTTAAGATATTACCTTGATTATTTTTTAGTGGTAATTATATATGATATTATTATATATTCAAAGATCAAGGATGAGAAAGAAGATCATTTTAGGATTGAATTGAAGAACCCAAGGAATGATATATTGTATTAAAATTTTAGTAAGTGTGAATTGTATAAATAGAATGTATCATTATTGGATCATGTGATAATAAGAGAAGGTATATTAATAGATCATTATGAGAGAAAGGTTATTAAACAATGACATAGAATAAATATAGTGAATAATATTCATAATTTTCTTAGGTTTGATGGTTTCTAAAAATTATTTGTAAGAAATTACTTGTGGTTATCAAATCTAACATCTAATTTGATGTATAAAGGAATCAGGTTCTTTTGGGAAGAGGGATTTGAATAAATTTTCATGGAGCTAAAGATAAGTTTGGTCAGTTCACTTGTTTTTAAACTACCCTACAGTAGAGAATGGTTTGTGATATATATTAATGTATAAAATAAGGGACTATGACATGTTCTTATATAGAATGATATGGTATTATCATATTCCTGACAATAATTAAAGGTTAATAAAAAATATTATACAACTCTTGAGTTAGAGATGGTAGTGGTAATTGTTTTTCATTGATAATATAGAGTCATTATATATAGAGAGAAAGGTGTGATATATATATTGATCATAAAATCATGATGTATATATATTAATACAAAAGGAGTTGAATATGATCCAAATATGATGGTTGGAGTTGATTAAATATTATGAATGTATAATACATTACCACCCCGAGAAGGAGAACAAGGTGGATGATGCACTTAGTTGAATGTACCGTGATAGTTTTTTCATGATAAGGAATGAAAGAGATCTAATAATTAAGGATTTATTGAGGATACACCATAAAATAATAAGGAAAGGGGAAAGATACTATATTTAATAGATTATTCCTTAACTATTTATCCATATGAATATTAATAAGGTGCAAGAGGAAGATATAGAGCTACAAAAGAAGGAAAGTATTGTTCTGAAGTTTAACCACAACTATAATTGAATGATCAAATTTAGAAATAGGAATTGTGTAGTGTAAAGATAAAAACTAAAAAATGATTTGTTGGATAAAAGACAAATCTCATCATTCTCTATCCATCATGGGAGGAAAATGATATATAGAGATATCAAATGATGTTTCTTGTATGATAACAAGAAAAAGGATATTATGGAGCGTGAATCTTGACACCAAGTATGTTAGCAAGTTAATAATAAATATCAGAGGTCTTAGGTGATTCTAAATTTATTACCTATACCAGAATGGAAATGGGAAAACATCACTAGGGATTTTTTTTATATGACTCGCCAAGAAATATAAAGGTCATAACACCATTTGGGTTGAAGTTTATCTCATTATGAAGTCATCATATTTTATTGATACCATGGAATATTTCTCTCATTGTATTAATATATATACTTCATGATTTTATGATCAATATATATATCACACCTTTCTCTCTATATATAATGACTCTATATTCTCAATGAAAAAAATTAACACTGCCATCTCTAAGTCAAGATTTGTATAATATTTCTTATGAACCTTTAATTATTGTCAGGAATATGATAACTATTGAATCCTGATAAGATATTCTGATAGATTTTACTATAGTTTTAAATAGTGTTTAATATCTTAATCTTAATTTAGTTTAATTTTCTTACAATAATAGCTTTTACTCAATAATTCAAATGTCTCATTATGAATCCCTCTATAGAATAAAGCTTAGGAATCCAACATGATTAGATTAAGTTGGAGAAAAAATGAAATTCAGACATGAGTTATCAAAAGAAAATATAGATAATGTCAGCATAATTTAGTATAAAATCTAGGAAGCTTAGTATTGATAGAATAGTTATACTCACAATCATCAGTGAGATATATAGTTTGAAGTTGGTGATAAGGTATTCCTTTGAATATCTCCTTGGAAGGAGGTTCTGTGATTTTGTAATAAATGAATGTTGATCCCTACATATATTAGTCCCTTTGAGATCATTGACTGTATTAGGGAGGTATTTTATTACTCGGTGCTTCTATAGAGCATCTACCAAGTTCACAATGAGTATCATTTATCCCTTTTGAGGAAGTGAATACCTTATACTTTGTAACACCGTGATATTTCAATTGTATTTCTATTTTAAATTAATTTTTTGAATGATAGATTATGACACAAGAAACATAAAACTAAAATAAACTATAATGATTTTATTGAGATAAAATATTATAATAAAATATAAACACTAAAATTTTATCATGTTGAAATATCAAATAATGTGAATAAATGTAAAATTGTAGTAAATGTACATATATCTAATAATACCACAATCATAAAATCTTTATCTTCATGGTTCTCTATAGCGATTGTGACATCAACTAAAACTATTAAAACAAAGAAAAAAATTATGAATATAATATTTATGATGAGAGAGAGGTAAATGATTAAATTTTAGTGAAGCATGTAAGGCTATATATAGGAATATAATACAATAATTATATATATAGTCACTAGACACATAGTAATTATATATATTACTATTGAATATATTTAATTCTAATTGGTATATAATTTTATGATAACAAATTAAATATAATATAATTCACAACACTCATATATTTATTAATTTATATGATATAGTTTAAGAGGAATTAAAGTTCTAAAAGGTCATTTTTCTATCAAATTAGTTTTACCATATATTTTAGAAATTTATAAATTGATAAATTTCATAAATTTAATTTGATAAAAAAGATTTATATCAAAATTTTCTTAGGGTGTATTTTTGTAATTTTTTTAAATTTTGATTTTTGAGTGAATGGTGAAAATGCCAATTTTTGAAAAACTCTCATTTATTTTATTTAAATAGAGTAATTTAAATTACCAATATGTTTTGGATTTGGTATAAAAGTAAAATATCATTCCCTTAATTATAAATAATCTAATTAATCACATAATATTCAAAATTATATTTTATTTTTTATAAACTCATGTTTTGGCTTAAAAACATATTTTTTCAAAAAAAAACTATCTTTTCATTGTGTTTGGTGCATTTATATTAAAATTAATTTATTAATCTTTTATAAATTGAATATTTAAAAATTTATTCCTCATTTTTAATTAATATGTTAAATTTTAGTAAGTAATTTATTTTTATTTTTTTTCATATTGAATAGTAACCCTAGTAAAAAAATTCATCATAGTAAGGGTAAAATAGGCAGAATATGGTTAAAACAGTGAAATAAGGCTTCAAAATTATAAATATATATGTATATGTTTATTTTTATGAGTTTAATTATAAAAAACATTTAAAATATTCTAAAATATTTAACTTTGGTGCCATTTTTCTTGGATAAATACCATGATATTATTTTAAGTAGAGGAAAATTCCAAAATTTCCCTTTCTTTTTTAATATTTATCATATTTTTTTATAGAGAAAAAATTTATGACTGGTTATAAAATTTTATTTTGAATATGAATAAATTTTTTATTTATTAATTTCATTTTAAATTTTTACTGAATAAATAATTAACTTAAATATTGATGTAACACAGACACAGTTCTTGTGCAGGGAGTAGAAAAATCAAGTAAATGATTTTTAAACATCAAAAGTAATTTGTTTTGGGTGATTAATATTGTTAGACTAATTTTTTAGGAATAATTATTATATTATTTATAAGCTAAAATTTTATATTAAAACTACAATAATATATTTCTATTTTTTGAGAAAATTATTTAAATAGTCCTAAAAATCACTTTTATTTTATTTTATGTTAAATAATATTTTATTAAATGATTTAAAATGCTCAAAAATATTATTTTTTTCAATTTAATTGTATATGTTATATAATATCAACCATTTCCAATTATGGTTTCCTTTTCATTTTATAGTATCATTCTTGACCCCTAATGTGAAAAAATATTGTTATTAGGGTAGTCATTAAATAGGGTTAAAAGGGGTTAAAACAAAGATATATGGGGTAAACCATAACCTAAACTCGTCTAAATTTAATAGTATGAGATTATTTAGACTTATATTCAACCTATATTATAAATATATCAATTTTTTCACTTAAAAATTTAAATTATATTATATTAATTTAATACTTTAATTAATTATAAGGGTGCCCCTCCACTCACTTATAAATAGACACTACATCTCCTACCTTAATCAAACTTTGTGATCCACTTATCTCAAAAAAAAATTGAAAAAACCTCTTATTAACAACCCAATAAATATTTTATAGGTTTTTTATTCTTACAATATCATACCTAGGATCCTTAAGAAGAGATCCAATGGAGTTTCTTCAAAAGGGAGGTAATTATCTTAATTGAGATTTTTCAATTTACTTTATCTTCTACCTCCTTAAAATATTCTCTAAACATTCTCATATAAAAACATAATTAGATAAAATATACTAAAATTTTATTATTCTATATTAATATACATTATTCATCTTTGTTCCATGCTATGGAAAATGAAAATATTACTCATGCGTACATACATCCCACTATCTCCATGTTGTGGTTTAATTTATTTTTCATCACTAACTCACAAGGATGGTTATCAATAAAGATTTAATTAATATATTTTATATTATGAAATATTAATTATTCCAAAATGTTAATATATTACTTACATTCAAACTCACCCATCTATTAGAAAATGATAATGTCGTTTGTGCGTACATGTGGACTACCACCTCAAAGAAGAGATGTGATTCATTTATCATATCCACTATTCATGAATGATTCTAAATTTTTATTTGATGTATAAAAATGATAATTATGTCATTATTAATATTATTTATTTTATTAAATAATTCCCAATATTCAAGGGCTGGAACTACTGAACATCAACATGTATGAAAAAAGGAACTATTAACACCTAGGATGGTGATGTGAATAATAAATTGTTAATAAATGGATGGTATAATGTTATAAGTGAATAATATATGGTATGATTACTATGAAGATTGTTATTTTATATATTTATAATAAATATAATTTTATTATATTTTTTTCAAAAAATAATATATGAAGCAATGTTAATGAGAGGTCAGGGTTTATCGTCACAAATTATTTTCTTTGGGACATATGTTATATTATGCATATATCTTCTGTTATGAGGTTCATATGCTATAAATTTTACAAGTAATATAATTAATCATTCTTAAATAATTATATTAAGTTACAATTAAATTTATTTTATCCATTGGTTATGATTTAAAAGTTTCCAAAGCGGTAAGTGATTTATGTTACAATCCTAATTTATTTATAGATTGTTTATATTCTGATTTCCATTGGTAAAATAATAAGATCCTAATATTTAAAACCCAATATATTTCCTTTTCCTATGGTTATATTTTTTTACATGTTTATATTCCATTTATTCTTTTTTGGATCAAGAATCAATAAGTAAGTAACATGTAAGGGACTTTTAAAAATCTTGTTTTGAAGTTTTCTTTCCTACTATTTTTCATCCCTATCCATATTTTATTTAAAATGTTTTAAAAATGTTTTTAATATTCTAAAAATATTTATGAAATTAAATTTTAGTTAATTTATTTTCTATAAAAAATTAAAAGAAATATTCTTGTTCTTTTCTGAAATAGTTAATTATTACCTAAGGTGTGGACAGAATCTTAGTTTTAGGGTACACTGCACAAATATATTTGCCTACCGTCGTGACTATTCTATGGTTTTAAGATTCATATATAGTTTATAATGTTTATTTTCAAATAAAATATTTTTCTCAATTTTTTTAAATTTTTTTAAAAAAAATAATATCAGAATGAAACTTTATTATTTTCTTAAAGAAATGAAAATAATTTTAAAGTTTGATTTATAACTCTATTTTTAAATGAAGTTACAAGGATATTATTTTTAATTTACCACTCCAGTTGTATTTTATAAAGTCTTTTTTTACTAAAAAATCATCATTTCTTATAAATCTATTACCTTCTATCATCCTTTATTAATAATGGATTATACCATATTTTTGAGATCATTCACTTTATTATGATCTAGTTCCCTATCATTATATATTATTCATTAGAAATTATTTTTCAATTTATGTACATATTATTTTTAATATCACATATGAATTCATAATAATGTATATTACTATAATGATGTTTTAAACACATATCATTTCTATACATGTAATCATTTTAAGGAATCTTATTAAGTATGTTATTTAATTTATTAGGGAATAATTTATGTTCTATATTATCATTTCAATATGGATAATTATATATTTATAAGGAATTTTGAGAATTAATTATGTTGATCATTCAAAAAAGGAGTAATTAGTAGGATTTTCAAGTTATGGGTGGATCCCTATTATAGATATCGCCTCAACGCATTGATACGTCTCATGAGAAAAAAATAGCAGGATTTCTATATTATATGGTAATATAGTTTACACCTTCCCATTTATTAAGAATGATGTATCGGTTGAGAGGCCTTAATGGTAAGATTCATGATATCTTAGCCTAGAGGCCCTGATCATGAATTTATGAAACTATGACTTTCATTTATTATGAATTAATTTATTATGAATTCAGTTTCCATTATCCATATGACTTTTATATTGATATTAACCATGAATGTTCATTGATCTCATGTTTTTTGTTGAATGAATTTTTTTTTATTATCCACTCCACCATACTGATTATGTTGTATTTATCGGATCCCACTATACATAACCATTACTGAGAATTTGATATCACACTTTATTTTTTTCATTCCTTGGGATACAAAGTAGGATCTTATGAATGATTTCATAGAAGCTATAATTTTTATTACACTATGTATTTTTTATTTCCATTGTAATATGGGAATCATGTATGTAACAAATTTTCTAATACTACTTAATTGATCAATCATGTGTGGTGTGATCCCTTATATCTTATACCAATGTAATAAGGTAAATATATCCTCTAAGTTACTAGAGTTGATGTGTTAAATTCATCACATGTAATTAACTCATAGTTTATAACACTAGAGAATAGTCTTTCTTTTAAGGTGTAACTGATGGAGGTTATTGATCAAAGAGATAAAGTTCTATGAAACAACACCACTAACCTAGTTAAATTTATAAGTTGAATTTATAAATCTATGTGGAAATAAGATGATATTATGAGTCATAAGTATCCTCATTTTTTTGTATCACATTAGTGCAATTTGGGGGGTATAATTGGGTAGGAAGTAACTCTCCAAGATTTTAGAATATATATATATATATATATATCTTAATTAAATTTGAAGTGTTTAATAGATTGATTTAGATGAAAAAACAATCATAGGAGAATCACAATATACTATTGAAATATTATTATTAAATTTTATTGTTGTTGAATATTAATTTGATTGGGGGGTTTAAATTGGACGAACTTAATTATGAAAACAAACTATTAAATTTTTTCTTAATGAAAATTTATTGATTAATTCATAGAAAAAGTAAAGACCCTAACTATGGTAGCCTAGAACTACTAGTTACTTTATTACATTGGTAATAATACAATAAATTTCATCCCAAAGGAAATAATAGTTTTGTAGACCAGGTAAACTAGATACATACTTGAATCCAACATTAAATTTGTAACATAAAATACAATATAGTAGTTTGTTTAGGGTCTTGCTTATTAAATCTATTATGTCCCTTTGTATCAATCATAAATAATTTCCTAGAATCTTAGTGAAAGAAAACATAATACATTTCTGAGATCAGGTGCTCAGTAAGGTAATGAATACAAGAAAATCTAAATAATTTATTAATAATATGGGAAGAATAAATGGTAATCAAATAATTCCATACAAATAAACAAATGAGATAGAAACATATCCATTCATATCAAAACTATTAAAATAATCACATGGTCACTAATACCTAATTTTATAAAGGTGTAATTCATAATTACATAAATATTAAACTTAACATCAAGTCCTCGTGACAAGACATTTATAAATAATGTCAAGTCCTAGTTCTAAGACATCTATATAAATGGATAAGGCCTTGCACAAATACCCAATCTATTTATCTCATGATACTTAGAAATTCAATAAGGTGATATGTAATTTTGGGCACTACCCATAAATTATTAATTCTAATAAATTCATCATATTAATAAATAGAATAACTTAATCGACATTCCTTAAAAATCAATAATTTTTCATATTAGAAGAACTTTCATACGAAATATCAATACATTACTTTGTCAAAAGGAACATAAACCATCCAGAGAAATATGGTGGATGGTATCATTAGATTATATCCTCAGTTTAATATTCAAAAAAGGATTTTGACATGTATGAAAATACTTTAAAAACATAAATGGGAAAATATTGGTTAAAATACCATTATTAATTTGAAATTAGTTATTTAAAGATTAAAATATTTCCCTTGTATTAAGGAAAACATTTTCATTGAAAGTAAACTTGTAAACATGAAAAGTAATATACAGTGTAATGATTTTTCATGATGTTAATATATTATTTTTATGTCGTATAATTTATAAAAATATTTCTTTCACACTTTTATAAAACGAAAAAAAAATACATCTTTCATAAAAAGACAAGAAAATTCATTTTTAACCATTTTTTAAAAAGTAAAAAAATTTGTAAAAATGTATTTAATATATTATTTTATAATTTTAAAAACATAATTTTATACATTTTAAGTAAAAAATGGATATTTAATAGAAATATTCCCGAATGTGTAGAAAAACAAGGTTGGCTTTCCATAAAAACATTATTTTAGTATTTTGAGTACTTAAATAGAGGAAAATGAAAGTAAAAATTTTTAATTTATCTAAATAACTAGAGAATAAGAAAATATATTGGTTTAAATATATAAAAATTAAATATTTATCCTATATGGTACTTAAATATAAACAATTCTCAATAATGATGAAATTGTGAAATAAACTCTTACCTAAAGTTTTATTTCATTCATATGTGTCTAAAACTCAATTATATTAAATATATATTTAATATAAATATATTAAATAACCATAATTATATATATCATACCATATATAATTTACTTATAATCTTTTATCACCCATTTATTAACAATTTGTTGTTAAAATCAACGTTTTGGGTAATAAATTCTTCATTTTTCATGTATATTTTGGTTTGGTAGTTTTGTTCCTTTTACAATTATCATGATTACATAATATAAATAATTTTAATAATTATATAAATATCATATATTCATTAATTATCTATTATATTCATCCATAAAATATAGATATATAAAAAGGAATTATATCGTTCATAGAGATGATAGGTCGTATGTACGCATTAACGGTGCTTTCACTTTTCAACTGAGGGAATGAAAGAAAGGTATATAATAATTCACCTTTAAAGAACCATTATTATAACATATAAATCATAAATATTCCTTAAATATATCCTTATTACCATATATATATAATATAAATGAAAAATAGATCACATTGCTTCGTGGAAGCGGTAGTCCACACGTACGCCCGAGCGACCTTATCATTTTCTAAAGGATCAGAATGTAAGAATGTTGATATGATATTAAAATTAAATAAGAATAATTATGTCATAAATATATTATATAACAATTAAATCAATCATAATACTCATCCATAAAATATGATGATGAAAAATTAATTGTATCACTACATGGAGACAACAAGTCGTACATAAACACAAGAGATAATTTCACTACCAATTTTATGAAAAATATGGTTTATAATGGTGGTTTCATAAAAATAAAACGATAAGTGTATTAATTATACTTAATTTATTATTTTCTGATAAATTCAACATATTTATAGTAGGTGGAAAAATAAATAAATTAATATATTTCGGGTAAGACAGTTACATCTGTAAGAGAGACCTCCTTTAGATCCTTTCCTAAGGAACATAGGGTTAGTCTTTTTGAGAATACCATAACCTATAGAAAGTGTATACGGTTTTTTAGAAGATAATTTTATAGTTTTTTTATCTATAAGGCTCAAATTGGTGTAAATAATAGAGGAAAGGGTTGTCTTTTTATAAGTGGGGGAGGGGTATTCTTGTAATTTCAGAAAGAATTAAATTAATATAAATTTTTTTCATGCAAAAATGTCTCTAAATGGATATAACTCAAATATAAGATGATTATTAGACAAAATACTATAATAAAATTTAATATGAACAATTTTTTGTTATTTTTTCACCCTTTTCATTTAGTATTAACCCTTCGTTAACCCTTTTGATAATTACCGCAATATTAAAATTCCCTACCCTTTAAGGGTTAATAATGTTACCATAAAAATAAAAAAGACCCATAAATGTATAATGGTTTATTTTCAAACCATATCACTTTTATTTGGCTTAATTTGATATTTTTATGCTTTTTAAATCATTTATTAAAATATTATTTATTATAAAATATTATTAAGGTCTTTTTTGATAATATTCATTTAATATGAATTTAAATAAATCAATAAAAATGGTAAATTGAATATAATACTTTAAAAATTTCTTAAAATACCATATATATCTAAATATTTCATGTATATGATTAATTAATTCAAATTATATCTTTTTTTATATTTTTAAAATCCTTCATTTTATTTTTCAATTAATTGAATAAATATTATGTCGATGTTGCATAGGTATTTAGGGTAATTATTTCATCACTATAAATTATAAATAAATTAAAATGATAGGAAAATTATTTATATTTATAATAACTCTTTATAACTGAACACATCCAATGTTTATCCTTATGTCAAAAATGTAAAGATAATAAAACAAAGAGAATGACATTTTTCACTTTTCTTTAAATAAAATAATATAATGGTAAAAATCATAGCCAAATAGAAAAATATATATATCATATATTCAAATATTTTATGGTTATGGATGAAATTATTTTTTACAAAGAAATTAATAAAAGTTTTAGTGTCATTTTCTAGTCCTTATCATATTATTTTTAACCTTCATTAACTGATTTACCCTTACCATGGTGACAGTTATTTACTATGGTTAATGCTCATATTGGAAAAAAAATAAAAGGGGACAATTTTCAAAATTTGGAACTCCTAATTCAAAATTTATAATCAATTTTTCAATATTCTATTTCTATATTTTTTAATAATTAATTTAAAATCAAAATGAAAAACCCAACGAAAAAACTATTTTTTAAGAAAAAATGATTTCATATACAAATGTTTCAATACGAAATTCAATCATGAAATTGATTCCAATAAAATTAATTGAATTATTAATAATATAAGAAAACTAGTTTTATATTAAATAATTTAAAAAAATGGATCATTGTAAATTCTTAAACCAAAAATATAATTTTCAATAAAAATCTGTATGTTCTCTATTAATTGGAAAATTGATCTTTTCAAAAAAATTCCAAAAACTTCACCCAAAGATAATTTGGATATTATAAATTCAAAATATATATTTTTATAAAATAAAATTTATAAAATTTATATAAATCATCGATAAAAATCATTTTTGAATAAATTGTATTTCTGAAGCATAAAATGACTTTATTGAAAATTGAGTACTTATTTTATATGAAATAATCAATTCATTTATATTGAGTAGTTAATTTATATATATATCATAATTGATTTAATACTATTCAGATGTTCTAAATCAATGTCAATGTAATAATAGTTACATTAAATAATAATATTTTAATAGTGTGTCATCGTTCAATTACACTAGATGTTTCATATTCGATACACTATAGAGCATATTATTATTTTGAAATCATAGGATATTAAATTATAACCCACTTAAATAAATTAATCCCTTTAAATTTTATCTTGTTTATAAAAGGTTTAATTTTTTTTTGAAAATCCATGTCATGTAGATTGATAACAAACCTTCTTTTAAAAAGGAAAAGTGAGATACATAAAGTTTACCCGAAATATCACATATTTAGGTTTCTATATAGAGAGAAAATAGGAGAAATGTTAAAATATTGAAATATAACATAATAATAACATACAAAGACTAATAGATAATAATGTAGAATATGTTTAGGAGAAATTTATTGTCCACAAAACCCTAAATCATTAAGGGTTGAAGTGACCATCAATTCTTCAGAAATGAAGTTAAATGGATAATATTTTTATTTAAATATTCATTTCCCAAGTTTGGGGGATTATTTTACTATCATGATAATATAATCTATAAAATTTAATTACCTGATTTATATCTAGTTATAAGTGCAATTACATCCTTTGGGTGTGCTTCAATCAATTTCCAATTCATCTCTTACTCTAAGAATTGAATATTCAAGATGAATTTTTTTATAAAGTACTAAAATTAACTTTTAGTGAATAATAATATCCATAAAATAATTAAAAGTCTTTCCTCGTGTATCTATATATTTTCCAACACAAAAATGGGTAGCATAAGATATCCAATATTTCATTAATATCTAAAACCTCAACAGTAACACTAAAAGTTTAGCTTAATCCATTTTATAAATGGTTAACCTTAAGACCTTTCCAATAAATATATAACTAAATTAAAAATCCATAAAATAAGAAAGGGTATCAATAAATCAGATTAAAATTAATCCTACAAATAAAATAAATTTCACTTAATTATCACAAACTAAATATGAGAATACCTTGGTCACATATTCTCCTAAAACATGGTAGTAACTATAATTTCCATAAAACCTCAATGAAAACATACATGCTTCCAAAAAATTACTCTTTCCTAATTCCTTAAATAAAATCATATATTATCAAATATGTTCCATAAATCTAAATTTTTTTAACTCCATCAAATATAATAAAAACCACCTTATCATCAAATCACTAACCATTTTCAATGTCACCAATACTATCCCATTTACTTCTTTAATTTCAATATTATTTCTTTCCTAACTAAAAAATATTAAATCAACATATAGAATATATTAAGGCATATCTTTATCTTCTTCAAGTATTCTCCAAAAATATCACTTGACCTCTAAATAAATTTTCCAGGTTATTAGTACTATTAAACACATTCTTTCAAATACTTAAAGTAAAACTACTAAATTACCACCCTTATAAATTTCATGATTCTTACTACTATAATATAATTGATAAAATAATTCTGTAACATAATTATTGAATCCAAATACACCAGAAATTTAATCATTCCAATTTGGTTGTAGCTATAACATAATATTGACATTGAGCATTTAACTTATTCTGTGGTATATTCCATTGACTTAGGGAGAATTCATTTATATAATTCCTTATATGCTTAAAATTAAAAACATTAAACATTAACTTTTTCCTTCTTACACTTGAAATTATACTCTTGATGGAATTTCGATCCACACTTTAATAAAATTATAATTCCCTTAAAGAAATTACCATGGTGTTTCTTTTAATAATTATAATGTGTGGAAAAAATCATTCTTTCTTTTCTTCCCCTTTTCCATTTTTTTCTCTTTTATCCAATTCTTATCTTGCTTTCCCACAAATCCATAAGACTTAGATAATTATTTAATTATATTGTTTTAACATGATAATAACTCCTCATATGATGTGTATTTTTTGTATACTAGTTCCCTTAAAAGGATTTACTTAATCCCATTAAAGAAATGATCAGTCATTCTCTTTGGATTGCATACATAGCCTACAACATTCCTTGCTAACTTTGTAAATTTAGCCTCGTACTTAGAAAAAATTTCCTCTTACTTTTTTTCTTAGAATCATGAATTGTCCCTCTATATCCACTTATTATTCAAGAGAAAAATATTTTTCCCATTAAAGTTTTTTAAAATTATTTCATTATATGGTCGTTATTTTCTCCTCATCCTTAGTGTTTTTATTCAATGACCACCATTGATCTACATCCCCTAAGAGATGATAAAACACCATGAAAACCTACTTTCATACATTACTTTCTAAAGTGAGAATATATTTTCTAGATAACTTATCCATTTCTCAACTACAAATTGATTTTTAGTCCTATTTAATGATGAAGGTTGATATGTCATAAAGCGATCTAACATTGTTGCAATACAATATAGATTAGAGGGATACTCAATACAGGAAAAGTTATTTTTTATAACATGATTCAACCACCCCATTATATTTATAATTTGTTTATATCTACCTGTATCTCCAACTATAGCTTTATTATACTTCCTAATATGGAGATCCATACATAGACTGCATGCATTGATAAAGTTTGCATTCTTTATTCTAGATTCCATTTCTAAAAAATGGCACACATTATATTACATTATGACATTATGAATCATAATTTTTAATATTAAAACTAGGAAAACACTTAACATAAATTAAAAATTTATGTATCACTAATCTCAAAATCAAAATCTTGGTTTCTTTAGGAATATTCTCAAGCTTTTTCATAGGGTTCAGTTCCCTAATAAAAGTTTTCCTAAATTCAGTTCGCAATATTTCTAATAAACTTCTGATGATACCAATAATAAAGACCCATACCCTAGTATCCCATATCCAATGGTTAATTTATTATATTGGTGTTCAATGTAATAAATTTTATCCCAAAGGTCTGAATAGTTTAATAGTGTTGGTAAAGTGGATACATAATTGCATCACACATTACATTTTCAACATAAAATAAAATATAGTATTTTCTTTGGGATCATATTTATTCCCTCCAAAATATCCTTAAATATCAATCATAAAACATTTCCTAGCATCCTAGGTAAAGAAAAAATAATAATTGGATGATCTCGGAAGCTCTCTAAGGGAATGCATACAATAGATTCTAAATAAAGAATGAATAATATGGAAAGAATAAGTTATAATCAAATAATGTCATAAAAAATATCAAATTATTTTGAAACTTATACATGGATATCATAACTATTAATATAATAACATGGTCACTAATATTTATATCATAATTATTTAATTCATAATGACAAACATCTAAAACATACTACTAAGGCCTTGTCCCAGGATATAAATATAAATGGGTAATGCCACATCCAAAAAACAATCTATTTTGTCTCATAAGACCTACTGTTTCATTTAGGGTTATGTAATTTCAGTCCCCACTGACCACATAATAAGTTAAATAAATCCATCATAGTAATAACCAATACAACTTAATCAACATTCCTTAAAAATCAATAACTATCCATATTAGAAGAAATAGAATAAAGAATATCAATACTTTCCCCAGTCAAAATGAACACACACCATCCATATAAATATGGTGGATGGTATCATTAAAGTATATCATTTTTATAATATTCAAAAAAAATATGTTTCCATAGATAAATAAACTTCAAAAATATCATTGGAAGACCTATTGAGGAAAATACCCTTTTCACATTGAAATCACTTGTTTATAGTTTAAAATATTTCCCGAGTATTAAAGAAAAAAATTATTGGAAATTAACCTTGTAATATTTTAAATTAATATTCAAATAAATGAGTGGTCATGATGTTAGTAAATTCCATTCATTTCATATAATTTAAAATGAAATTCATTTCACACTTTTATAAAAAAGGCCAAAAAGTGCCTCATTCAAAAAAAGAAAAGTATTTTTTAACCATTTTGTAAAAAGTAAAACATGGTTAAAAATTTACTTAATAAATCATTAAATAATTTTAAAAATTACATTTCTTATAATTTAAGGAAAATACGAACATGGAATATAAATATTCTCGACTGAGTAGAATGAAAAGGTTGGTTTTCCTTAAAAACATTATTTCAGTATCTTGAGTACTTAAAGAGAATAAAATTAAAGGAAAAATTTCATTTATATAAATAATAATAGTATAGTAAAATATATATATTTTTTATGATATAAATATAAAATAATTCTCCTAGAATAGATTTAAACATAAACAATCCGGAATAATGATGAGATTGTAAAATAAACCCTTACCTTAGGTTTGACTTCCTTCAAATGAGTACCAAAATTATATATGATACATATAAATTTATTTTAAATATATTAAATTACCATAATATTATATATAATAACATATATTATTTAATTATAATCTTTTATCACTGATTTATTAATAATATTTTGTTAAAATCATTATTCTGGATAATAACTGCTTCATTTTTCATGTATGTTTTGGTCTGGTAGTTTGGGTCCATTTACTTAAATCATGTTTTAATTATATATATAATTTTAAACAATATATATATATCATATATATTTGTTATATATTTATTTAAAGTAATCCATAAAATTTATAGACTAAAAATTGAATTGCAACATTCATAGAGATGGTAGGTCATACGTACTCATGAATTTTGTTTCCACTTTTTGACAGCTGAAACAAAATAATGGTAAATAATAATTCAACTTTATAGAATCATAATTATAAATTATACATCATATATATTAATTAAATATATTCTTATTACCATCTATTTAAAACAAAAATGAAAAAATTATTACATCGCCTCAAGGAGGTGGTAGTCTACATGTACACACGAGCAACGTTATCATTTTCCAATGGATTTGAATGTAAGAATGTATATGTGATATTAAAGTTAAAAAAGAATAATTATTTCATAAATATAATACATAAACATTAAAACCATCATAATATACATCCATAAAAGTCTGTAATGAAAATGAATTGTATCGCTACATGGAGACTGTATGTCGTACGTATGCTTGAGTGAAACTTTCACTTCCCTTTTGATGAAAAATAGGGTGTATAATACTAGTTTGATAGTAATAAATAAATTGTGTATATTAATGATACTTATGTTATTATTTTAATATAAATACCATATATTTATATTTGGTATAAAAATAAATAAATTGAAAGAGGTTGGGTAAAATGATTACCTCTTCTTCGGGAGTCCTCCTTTAGATCATTTATTATGGAACTTAGGGTTAGACTATTGAGAAAAAAACCTATATAATGTGTCCAGGGAGGTTTATAGGATAATTGTTTAGGTTTATTTCAATATATAAGGCTCAATGTGGTTTAAATAATACATATGAAGAGTGTCCTTTTATAAGTGAGTGGAACGGTATTCTTGGAATTTCTTAAAGTACTAAATTAATATAATTTATTTTTCATGTAAGAATGGATAAAAATTTATATAATTAGGATATAAAATTATTATGGGTTTAAATCATCTCATAAAATAAATTTTTAAAAAAATTTGTTATGGTTTCACTCTTATTTATAGTTTTAACCCTTTGTTAACTCATTTGATATTTACTGCAATATTAAAATTCTTTTCCATTTAAGGGTTAAGAATGTTACCATAAAAGGAAAAACAACCAATAAATGGACCATGGTAAAAAAAATATTAACCATATCCAATTAATTTCATATTTTTATGAATTTTAAATAATTTAATAAAATATTATATATTATAAAATATTATTAATGTGATTTTTGACACTATTCCTTTAATATGACTTTAAATACATAAATAAAAAGGGTAAATTCAAATATAATATCTTAAAAAAATTATAACCTATCATATTGATCTATAAAATTATAGATAAACATTAATTCATCCAAATTTTATCATTTATAATATTTTTGAAATCATTTATTTTATTTTTCTATTAGTTGAATAAATATTGTTTCAGTGTTATGTAATCATTTAGTGTAAATATTTCATCACTAAAAATTATACGTAAATTACCATGATAAAAAAAATATTTTTCTATAAAATAACTATTTATAACTGAAGATGTCCTCTATTTATTCTTATGTAAAAAATTAAAGATAATAAAACAAAGTGAATGACATTTTAGAATTTTTATTAAATAAAATAATATAAACGAAAAAATCACTGTCAAATGGGAAAAAAAGTTCATATATTCTAATAATAGATTAGTGCGGATAAAATAGGTTCATAAAATCAAATTAAGTCAATTTTTAGTGTCATTTTGAGGTCCTTGTTATATTATTTTTTACCTTAATTACCTGATTTACCCTTATCATGGTAACAATTATATACTATGTTTACCATTCATAATGAACAAAAAATGGGCCTATTTTCCAAATCTATACATTCTAATTCCAAATATGGAATCCATTTTTAGAGATTTAATTTTTATAAGTTTCAAAAAATTAATTAAAAAACAAAATGAAAAAAATAAGAAAAAATGCCTTCTAATGTATAAAAATTGTTTTATTCTGAATTATGTAATGAAATTAATTCCAATGAACTTAATTTAATTATTCATAATATAATATGACTAATTTTATTTTTAAATCATTTTAAAAAACGTAACATTGTAAATGCTTGAAACAAAAATACATTTTTCAATAAAAAATGAGTTTTTCACTATTCACTAGAAAATCAATCTTTTCTAAAAAAATTGAAAATTTAAACCACAAATAATTTTTATATACTGATTTTAAAAATAATTTTTTTATAAAATACAACTTATATAAGTTCCATAAATTAGAAATAAAAATCATTTTTTTAATTAAATATATTTATGAACCACATAATAAATTTACTAAAAAATGAGTACATATTTCTTGATCACTAATCAATGATTTTTTATTGAGTGGGTCCTTTATATATATATATATATATTTCATAATTAGGTTAATACTATTCATACCCATCAATTAAATTTCTAGGAGATAATTATTACATTAAATGATAATATTTTAATAGTATATCATAGTTTACTTAAACTCGATGTTGTGTATCTTATATGTGATCATACATAGTCTTATTTTAAAATATAAATATATTACAAGAAATTAGTACACAAATTTTAATGATAATAATTAAATTATATTAGACCAAATTTTTTAAGAATTTTATTTTCTATATATTGTCTATTTTTATCTAAATAAAATCTATTTATCAATATTGATAAATGATTAAATATATTTATAATTTTTATAACCAATGTAATAATTATTTATACATTTTTTATTCATTTTTTAAGATTAAGATAGAATCATTTTAATGTAAAAAAGAGTTATTTTTTATAAAACTATTTTTATTGTGCAGAGTGTTTTTCATATTAACATATTGAAATAATCACAATTTATGAATAATTTTGATGAAATGTGTAGATAATATATTAAATAAAATATATTATCATTAATCTAATTATTATCACTAGAAAAGGATTAATAATAAAATAATTTTCATGCTTAAAAATACATTTTATTTAAAAATGGTTTTTACAAGTTTTTTGTACAGATATTAGAATTAATTTATACTATATCAATGATTTTATTCTGGTTAAATGGATTGTATATTTTTAATCATAATAATTAATATTATTTAATAAGTATAACTTAATTTCTATCCCAAATGAATATTTTCCATAGAAAAAATTGTGTTTGCACTATAAGGGTTATAAGGGTTTAAGGTGGGTTAACCAAATAGATAAGAATTAAAATAACAAAAAACCAGATTAAATAAAAATATTTAAGTGTTTTTAAACCACCTTATACTTATATTTTAAAAATTTTATTTTTGTATCCACTTTCCCATGAGAGTGACTTTATTTATATTTTAAAGTTTTTAATATTTACATGGGTGTCACTCCACTCTCTTATAAAAGGGAACCTCATATTCTCACTTCTCTACCCCATTTGAGATCTCTTGTTCATCAAATTACTTTACAAAACACTTCCCAACCTTCCTACCTATATTATATTGGTTTCGGTTTCAATAAAATATAATCTCAAGACTGATTAAGGTGTAATCTAAAGTAAGATACTCAAACAAGTGGTAATTGGCGTTACCGATCTATTTTGAGTGTATTTCTTCCTAAACCCCATCAAAAATATTATATAAAAATCTTAACATGATTAAATTAGTATATTTTATATATATAAATATTTTTATGTCAATGGTATATCTATTTTTATCAAATTTATTTCTAATGGAAAATAAAAATATCACACATGCATACATACAGACTATCATCTCCATAAAGCAATGTATTTAATTTTTCATCATCATCTCTTAATTATTGTTATATATATGTATTAAATGGATATATTTATATGATTCTTATAAAATTATTATTATTCTTTAAAGATTTAATATTATCCACCTTCTTACCCTCCCATCCACTAGAAAAATATAATGTCCCTTGTTTGTACATATAGATTAACAATTACATGAAGTGATGTGATTCATTTTTTATTTCTTCTTTACATGGATAGTAATAAGGATATATTTAATGAATATGTTTTATATTTAAGATATTATTATGATTCTATAAATAAATATTATCATTTACCTTTCTTTCTATTCATTATTTAGAAAATGAAAACATCACTCGTGTGTATTTATGGATTATTGTCTCCACAAATTGATGTAATTCATTTTTCATCAAAGATTTATATGAATGGTTTTAAAAGATTATATAATAAATAAATATGATACCTATTTCATGATTAATATTCTCTACATTATGAATCCATGACCAAGTTGCATGGAATGGAACTTTCAAACTAAAACATGCATGGGAAATGGAATAATTAACACCCAAATGTTGATTTTAATGAAAAAATTTAATAAATGGGTAATTATAAAATATAATAGAATTATATACTATAAGAATGTATAAATTTTTTACTTGTATATATTTATAATAAATATAAATTTTTTTTATATTATTTTAAGAGTGAATACAAATAAAGTCAGGAACTTAGGTGAGGGTTTATGTTACAATCTTATTACTTCTCAGGATTTTCTATGCTAAAGATATAATGAGGGAAATTATATTATTATTACCGATTAAATCCCATATGTTTTTCTTATACTGGTGTTATTTATTTTGTTTTTATGTTTTCCTTTCATTCTCATCTCTTTTGGTACTTAAATGATTGAGAAAACAATTTTAATAAAAGCTGGCAATATTTCTTCTTTTCGATCAAAAATGTTTCTCTTATATATCCATGTTCTTCATATTATTTAATGGAATTTAGTAATTATACTTATATTTTTTTTAAAATTCATTCTCACTACCTTTTAATTTAATTAAAAATGATTCAATGTAATATTTTCAATGGTCTTTCATGTGACTCACTTTTTACTTTTTACAAAAGTGTGAAAAGAATCTTATCATTTAACATATATGGTTTGAATAGGTTTTTCCTACCATCATGTATTTCCTTCATTGTAAATATTAATTTACATGTTTCAAATGATTTACAAAGAAAATATTATTCCTATTATTCTATAAATTTTAGTTTTTAAAATATACCTGAATAAAAGGGATGTTTTTTCTTGATTTTTAAATCATATTTTAAATAATTTATTAATAGATATTTTCATATATATTAATATACTTTAATGATTTTTAAGATTCACTAGTGATATTTTCTAATTATACCATCCATTTTATTTCCTATGTTGTCTTATAATTTTGTGATGATCAAATATTTTAGAAATAGATATCTTTTCTATGGGTTATACTATGATGAGATGATGAATTTTTTTATGATCTTGAGGCATAATTAGGTATGGTTTTCATTATGTGATGGTTGAGCCTGCAATAATATATCCCTTGAATTTATTGGATAAATATTTATGTATTATGAGATAATATGACCTGTAATGAGGAGTGAACCCAGTATAGTAAGGTACTCTATCAACTATGATAGTATTGGAAGTGATCATTGACTAAGTAAATGAATATAATAGGGTGTGAACCCAATCCACTATAAGACTCTATCCATTATAATGGTATTAACAATTAACCTTGACTGAGGAAATTATTTTCTATCATTATGTGTATTAAAAAATACTTCTTATTCTTATTATATTCTCTCATGGATCATGGTTGATTATTTATGATTCTACACTCTTATGAATCATATATTTTGTTGTGACAAATATATATGCCATGAATCATGATTTATGGTCTATGACTTATTAGGTATGTTGTCAAAAGCTATGATCATGTTCTCATTCCCTTATTCTAATATTATTATCATTTAAGATCATCAATTGATATCTCCCTTGTGTACCCCTATAAAGAATCTATAAAACCTTTTCTTATTTTTCGTTTCCCACAGTTTATGAAGAAAGGTATTAAGTAGGGTATGTTTATTAAGGATACAATATGAGAAACAATTTATAGGATTTGTTAAATTTTTTCATGAAATAAGTTGATTATGTATCTTTTCATCAGAGACACTAATCCTTTATGGGTTTGGGGATTATATTATTTTTAGATTTATTAAATATTCATCTAAAAATATGTAATATTTATAAATATAATGCTTGGTTAACCTTAGATAGGTAGGTATTACCCAAAATTGGAGTAGATAATTGATTCCCAATTAGTGGAGCAGATATTTGATCCCCCACCTATTAATAAAAGACTCTAACCACCCAAATAATAGATGGTAGTCCCTATAGAGCATGATGATACTAATCATAGGTTTAGTGTACTCCATGAGTTTTAGATTCAAATACACTATAGGTTTCAAGGAGATACAAATCATAAAGTAGTAAAGGATTGGAAAGAGTTGGTTTCTCATGTTTTTTATTTGGTTTGGATACCCACTAATCAGATGATAGTTCTTCCTATAAACCTTCTCTATGATTCATGTCACATCCAAACTTGTTCACTCTATAAATAGTAATAGAACTAGTTGGTGACAAGGGCTCAAGGATGGTTCCCCATAGTCCAGAGGCTATCAACTAGTAGTGCGGGTCTGAAGGTGGTATAGTGGGGAGACCGTACCCTCTAGATAAGTACTAAATATAGTGGAAGCATAAATAAATTAAAGGAAGATGAAGATAATAATTACTAAAAAATAATGGTAAATAGCCAAACTGGAGAGCCAAATAAACCATCCATATATGAACATGTTGAGTCATAATAAAATTATTCAATAAAGTATGGAATGTAATAAAATACATGTCACACATAAATAAACAAATATAAATATCTAAACTCCACTAGAATCATGATAGATAGCTTGGTCTTCTACTCCCATAATTTATCCTAGTATAGAAGATCTATCATAAATAGTTGGGCACTTTCCCTGATCTGAACTTGTAAACAATTATTCTGTTTGGGTACTAAGCGGTGGCCTATATAGGTTGTGATTAAAACTTTGTAAGGAACCACCAACAATGTATAATGAAAATATAGTCTGTAAATATAAAATGTAGTAGTGTATGGGTATAATAAATGTAATATAGTAGTAAAGAAATGATATACAAATAACTGTGTCGAGTTTAGGTTCCCCATGGGACACATGGATGACTATAACTACTTTAGACCAAGCTGGAATGTCTTTAAACATGTTCCATCATATATATGTGTGTATGTGTGTGTTAATGTAATGAGAAAAGGATTAAGACTAAGGCATCCATACATATTGTCATAAGGGCTTATATTTTATTAGGGGGCATCATCCTAAGAATATAACTAGGGATATAGAATTCCATGTCAGATAAATCCTAGTCAAAGATATGGAGCATCATGTCCAAATCTAGTAAACAATAGCCCCAGGCCTGAAGGAATTAAATTTTTTATTTTATTTTTTCCCTTTTTAAATAGGTTGATGGGTAACCTTACATGGACCAAAATCGTAGAGAAAATTTGTCTTAGTATGTGACTATTGAATCCCTAATGACATGTAGAGAAGACCCAACCCTAGAAGATACAATTGATGCACCAAATAATCCATCCTGTAAGGATACTCAACCAAAAATTCCCCATGCAGAACCACATGGTGCCTAGTACTGATGGAGAAATTTATACCCCCTCCTTCTTCCAATATGAAATCTTTTTTTATAGATGCTCCCCCTCTTAACCTCATTTGGGTCTCACCTATGTTTTTTCCTATTATAGATGTCACTGTTTATCCCTGACATCATATCCTTCCATCGCCACCATTGTGTCTTGACACTAATATCATTCATCATTATTATAGAAAGCCTATCTACCGTAACTCATTTCCACCTTTCAAGACACCCCACATCCACTGATAGTCTGAAAAAAAAACAACATTCATCCCCTATTGTGGATGAGCCTTTCCACTGATAAAACCAAAGATGCACCAACTGCACAACATGTCAACTCCTCACTACATTCCAATGTCGACTCCTCACTTCTCCATGCTACATTAACCACTGATCTAGCCTACTTAGACACATGTCAGTCCCCAAACCTACTGAGACTTCCCACCTCCACTGCATGATTAATATAACCAACCACACAAAATATTGGGTTCTTCTAGGATTTTATCCTATGATTTGAGGAAGGATTACAGGGAAAAAATCGACTAGGATGAACCCCAACTACTTGTAGTAAAAAATAAGGAGCATCTATAAGAGATGAAAATAGTTCTTGTGCTAAAATAAACTGAGTAAAACAAATAGTCTCAACCAACACTAGATTTATCAAGTCTCGGACCTATATGGGATAGTGAAAAAGGCCATTGACCATAGAATCCTCCTCAAGTATAAGAACTCATCATGATGAAGACCTACAAGGAGAAAGAACCTAGGGCCCATAGATGAGGCATCCTTATTGATTACAAAGTATATGTCCAAGCTAAACTAAGTAAAGACTTGGGTAGAGAGAAATGATTTCATCTGATGCAGTCCAATCAAGATAGACATGAAAATATAATCTAAGGAATTCTAATTTATGGAATATATTGAAGGATATTTAGAGACATATAATGAAAACCCACATTATTTTCATACAACATCATCCATCATCAGTGGAAAACCGAATTATCCACCATTAGTGTCATACTACATTATCCATCATCAACATATTATAAAAGAACATGGGAGAATGTTAATTTCTAGGAAATTTATCATTTTGATATTTTGATTTTAATTCATTAATCATATCACTCCTAAGTGATAAAATGGGCTATGTTAGTTTCCATTCCAAAATACAAACCATTTATATAGATAATCATAAAACAAGTGATTACACAACTCATTTCATAATTTCCATTTATTTCATTTCATAAACCTTTCATTTATAAATTAAAAGGGTCTAAAAATAGGTATTTAACCATTTAAAAACAAATTTAATTTTTATATATATTTCAGTAATAAGTTTCAATCTCAATGCACCAAAAGGGGAGGCATAGTCATAAGATTTTAACCAAACCTACCTCAAGGGGGTGGTTCGGGTTGAGGTCATCAACCTCTAACCAAATAATAAGGTCTAAGGAACATCATATACATAGTATAAACATTTAATTCAAGGTATTTCTTATTTTTGAAGCAACACAAAGAAATTCATGTGTTCGACATAATAGTGATAATTTATAAACCTCAAAACTTTAAGGGAAGAGGTACATACCACCCACCTTATACCAAGGAACCTCCACCAATCCATTATAAGTATTTTTTTTGGGTAATGTCTTAGTAAAATATCAAGACACGATTTATTAATAAAAAAGAGAGGGGGAATCTACAAAAGTCTGAAAGATGGGATTTTATTACAATCTCTTTCAAAAAGAGGCAGAAGGTCAACCGGCAGATTATAAAACCACATAATGCCCCGGTTTATACCTTTATTAGCAAGAGAATTCACCACCATATTTGATTCCTGATAGGCATGAGTGGAAATATATCTGATATTTCGAAGAGAGTCTATACAGCTCATCCAACGAGAGGTAAGAGACCAGGAAAGATGGATCACACCGTTCCAGATTGCTTGGAAAATGGAATTAGAGTCGCTTTCAATACAAATGTTCTCCCAGCCCTTCCTTTGAACAAAATCAATAGCCTGAATCACCTCCATCATCTCAGCTTCTAAGGAAGTGGTGCTGGCACAACCTCCATAGAAACACCCATGATAGTGACCTAGATAATCCCTGCAGACCGCTCCAAAACCAGCTGGACCCGGGTTTCCTTTCGAGGCTCCATCAATGTTTATTTTGATCTACCCCGGAATGGGAGCTTTCCAGAAGACCTCAATAAATTGATGCGGTTTTTTGTAAATCCCAACAACCCTGAGACGTCTGGTAATCACAAAGTCCTCAACAGAATTGTTGCAAGAGGCGGTATGAATCAAAGCAGCATCTCTGATAGCAGTGAGAATTCTTGAGTGACCTACATTGAGATTAAGTGAGTGCCTATTATGAATAATATCATTATGACCCTACCAGATAATGTGGAGGATCTCAGCAACTGCCTCCAGAAAAAGGTACTTGATTTTCCTCGATGTGATGATCTCCACACAGCGTTTAAGATGAGTAAGAATTGAGTCGGAACAAATCCATCTACAATCAAACATGTCAGTAATAAAGTTTCAGAGAGCATCAGAAGTGGCACGAGATAGGAAGAGGTGATTGGTATCCTCCCTATGTTGATGACACATATAACATTTGGATAAAAGTTGTATTCCAAAGGATTGGAGGCATACTTCAGTAGGAAGATGATTATGAGAAATCCTCCAGATAAGATTAAGTCTAGAAGGCTTGATCCAATGATTATCGAAATGTTTGAGCCACCCAAAAGAATTATCAGAAGAAGAAAACTTATTGTTATAGAAATATTTAGAGTCCAAGATACCATTATGAGAAGGTTTCCAGACCAGGAAATCATCCGTATTAATGAAGGTATGACTATCAACCACATGCATAATAGATTCTGAGAGATTGGGCAGGTGGTCATTCATCATTTCCGGAATAGAGAGATTAATGGTGTCCAGAGGAGAGTGTGGAGGAAACATGGAGATCATTATCAGTATTTGATTATTTATGAAATTTAAAAAAAAAGTTATAAGATACTAAAAATAGGGTATATGATCTTTAATATAAATACAATCCAATACGGAAAAATAAATTAAGAAAAGAATTAATAGGAAATGTTGTCCTACCAAGGGAGATCCAATAAAATGATATATGCTCAATTCTGAGTCTAAATAAGGGAGATCCATAAAAGCCTAAGAGAAAGGAAGGAGAGAACCCATTGGACCCTAGCTATGAAAAATGGTATAAGAATAAATTTGGTTTAGGATTTAACAGGAGGGAGGGATAAATCATAAAATCACCCTTTTTAAAGGGTCACACGGTTTGGCTGCAAGGTTTTCTAAATTTTGTGCCAACCATGTAGCTCTCACTATCGAATACCCATATCCCCACATTATTTATGTGAATGATTAAGTAAACCACAAACCAACCATTTTTTGGAACTATCTCACCTCCACACCCTTCCCGGGCTAGGTGTATAGTTAAACAGACTGTGTGAAATCCATACGGTTCACCTCTATATTTCCTATATAATTTGTTTTCTCAACTCTGGGGCCTCAAGTGAATTTTTTGATAAACTATGTGACACCCCTATGGGACCACATGGTTTGGGGGCATAGTTTGAACTTACCATGTACTAACCATGCACCTCCCTTTGTCTTTACAAAAACAAAGATTTCAAATTATAATTATATTCAAACTCATCTGGACTCCCGAGACACCACTCAAGACTTAAACCCCATAAAAAATACACATTTAAGTTCTCTAACCCTTATAATTACCTTCAAAATCTCATTTTGAAATTTGGAATGTCCACCAAATAAAAATTAAAATCCTTTGGAATTTAAAACTAAGTCTAAAACATAGGATCTGAAAACCTCTCCACCCAAGAACATCTCACCCCTGAGAATCCTTTCTGGTTATCAAAATAAAATACATGTCCTAATTAGTTTATTAATTATCATTTAATGTCCATGTTTTATTTCTAATTTCCCAATGCTCCTCTAAGTTCTACATTAAACATATTATACTTTATCCATTAAAACATGATCCAATGCTTGTAACAATATAAAAAAAATCAAGACAACACATTCCCAAGCTCATATAACCTGATAAGTGATCTTGCAATAATCACTTTCATTAACCTTCCTATGGTGATTCCCACTATAGGTTCTATCTTTAAAAGAAAAATTACAATCCATAGTACACCCGCTGTTATAATTACCTATAGAAGAACATCCTTAGAGTCCAACTAAAACTCTTAGAATGATTCATAACTCAATAAAAATAGTTTATTTATAAATGACCAAATTTACCTCGATCTCATCGGTTATTCCTTGAAAAAGTCACATCTATCCTTTACACTACACATGTCTCACTACATGATATTTGTGATTTGATTCCTCACCAACTGCACTCAACAAAATAATATAACACGATTCAACCAAGAAATATCCAACTCTTTTTTAAAATGATCATATTTAATTTCTAATACATCTGAAACCCGATCATGAAGCCTTTAATCTATGGAACATTGTGATTTCATTAAGCATACTCATGGAAGTTCGTAATGACTTCTCATGTGTCTCTAGTTAAACTATTCATTTCTGTCACCAACCCATAATATGAATGCTAAGGATTTCTCGATCTAGATACCTTGGATAATTATAAGATACCTTGGGCATAACAACAACACTTGAAATCCTGTAATGACTTCTCATGATGTCTCTAGTAAAACTATTAATTTCTGTCACCAACCCATAGTATGAACCCCAAGGATTTAAAAATCCAAAACCCTTGTATTGTTATTAGATACCCCGAGCATAACACCTACACTTGGACTTCCCCTAGTATATATTCAAACATGTACCTAGAATTAACTAAGGAATATATTAGCATATGGTTCCATTTATCTCATGGAATGTGATAGACAACATGACTATCACACAACCAGTCTCAAAGTACCATTACCCTTCTAACATAAGGGTCGCCTACCAACGACTGATTTCCTCCTCCCCACCTTAGTAGAATCCCCAATGATATATCAATGAAATATTTTCCAAAACATCAAAAACCATTCCCCATCCATCCCTGGATATGACAACTAGCATGGATAATGTAACGACCCTGACTCCAGTAACCCGAAGTCAGTGTCTACATTGTTACATTGTCATAAGATACAAGGAATCACATCCAAAAAGGCTGAATTGTTTAGTAGTCTTGGTAAACTATATACATATATTATTCCCATATTACATTTGAATATAAAAATTATAACATAGTTGTTTTCAAAAACATCATCATTACTTTTAGAATATCCTTACATATCATTCTCAGTACACTTCTTGGATTATTGGGAAAGGAAACAAAATAAGGGTGAGCTTAGATGCTCAATAATATTTACATAAAGCATAAAATATCATGAATAATTTAATCATAATCAATAAAAAATAGACAATATTGAAAGTTGAATATCTAAACACACAATCTATTTAATCAATTACTTGACTATCATGATTAGATAATGCATAATCAATATGGAAAGTTAAATCACTAAACATGCATTCTATTTAGTAAATAACTTGAATATCATGATAAAATAATGCATAATTAGTATGTAAAGGTAAAAAAATGAACATAGATTAAATTTTATCATTAAATTGACAATTATGAATAAATAAGGAATAATCAATTTGGAAAGGTAAATAACTAAAAACAATTTCACTTAATTGATAAACTAAGAATGAAAAAGAATCCATAGATAATATCCTTGAGAAAATTTCATTCATAACAATAAATTAATTATTAATGAATTAAAGGATTAATTATTAGATTTCATGGTCTCAAGCATCAGGATACCTCTACTGTTAAGACCTTTCATAAGACAGTTTAATTATAATGGGTAGGTGTACACTAGAAAGTCATTTAACTAAGGCTACCCAATTGATTTGTCTCATGAGACTATAGATTCATTGATGGGATATCTATAACTAGGACACACACATATATTAATGTCCAAATCATTCCTCATATATTGAATAATATATTTAATTAATGAACAAATGCCTTATCAATAAATTTGTGTATCAAGTAATGAATATGGATTACCAATAATTTCCACAATAAATTGTATAACTTTCAAATTAAAATACCATATGTGTAAATGATATATGTATTGACTAATAATTATATACATTATAAATAATATGTATATTTAGGGTAAATATAAATTCCAATGATCATAGTAAAGTGAATATTTGAAGAAAAAGTTAAGGACTACAAAAATGAATCAAGAAATTTCATTTAAATACTTTCCATTGATAAAGTGGTCATAAAAGTATATAGAAAGTATATGGATGTTATAAATATTACATATCCATGGTGTAGTATATGTAAGATAATTTTTTGTTGTCTTTGACAAACAAAAATACCATTAAAATATCTTTAAAAACATTTTCAAGGAAAATACCATTTCATTTTGAAAAGCACCTTTTAAAATTAAAAGTTCACAAAAAAAATTTAAAAAAAATAATTGAAAATAAAATTTTTAAAATGGTGAAATAATATTTAAAACATTGAGTGGTCATGGTGGATGTAAATTCCATAAATTCTAAAAAAGTTTAAAAAAATATTATTTTCACATTTTCGATAAAAACCAAATGGGCCCTGTTTGGAGAATGACATAAAGAATCATATCAAAAAAAACTAAAAATTGAGACATTGGTAAAAATTATTTAATATCTAATTCGGAGAATGTAAATAAAAATTTTAAAACTTTTTTGGAAAACATTGTTTTGGAAGAAAATTGATTTTCGACCAAAGAGAAAAATGATGCTTTATTTTATTAAAAATATGTTCTCAATCATTTTAAGTAACAAAAAGAGTAATATGGTACTATTACAGAAAAATATCATGAATAGACATAGGAGAATGAAATTAAATTTTTTTATTAGACAATGATCAACTAATTTCATTCAATTTAAATTTAAGTATAATTAATTCTGATTAAAATGCTATTGTGAAATAAACTATTACAAAGATCATAACATTGAAGTGAGAATTAATCAATGAATAAATTATGTTTATAGAATATAAATACACATAAAAATGGAGGAATTAAAACATAACATAGTAAAAAAAATTACACCTATATTCTAAGAATGTTAATGAAAATTAAGATGTAATATAACCCAATGAAAAGAAATTGAGTTATGAAATTCTTTAACACTTGGTAATTTTCAATTCTAATAATGTTAGATGTAATAATTCAAATTAAAACTTAAAATACCCTTAATTATAAATTATTAATTATTTTAAATGAAAAATGTTTATTATATACACTATATAAAATAAATTAGGTGCATAACATTATAATATAACTCAATATAGAGAAATTGAGATGAAGTCCCATATCTCACACTTCATTTTGGTTGAATGTGTTTTAATATCATGTATAATGGTTTTAAAAATGTTATTAAATTATACCAAAACCATATTAATATTTATAATATCATGTATTACCCTATTATAACATTTTACACCCCCCATATTTTAATAGTATTTTATTATTTTCATTGTTTTGGGTGTTAATTTCCTTGTTTTCTCTTTCATGTTTTTTCATGAATGTTCTAATTATTTGGTATAAGATATATATCTATAATATAAAAAATTATATTAATGTTATAAATAACATATTGTATCATTATATAAATTTTCATAATCATTATTGAATATTGGACAAGGAAAATGAATTGCAACACTTCATGGAGACAATAGGTCGCACGTACACATTAGTGACAATATCATTTTGTTGACATGTGAAAGGGTAAGGAAGTGGGGGATATATTAATTTTAAAAAAAAATTATAATTTAATATATATTAAATGTATTAATTAACATTACACTTATTACTTTCAATGTAAATAATAATTGAAAAATAAACCATATCACTTCCTGAGGTAGTATTCTACCGTACACATGAGAAACATTATGATATATTAAATGGCATGGAAAATAAGAATGCATATGTAATATTATAATAATAAATTTATAATAATATCATAAATATTATATATATATATATATATATTAAATCCATTATTATACATAATCATGAGATGTGTTTATGGAAAATGAGTTACATCGGTTCATGACGTAGTCGTCCACCATACACACGATCAATGATTTCGTCTCCCATTTGATGAAGGAGGAGATGGGTAAATATTATTCCATAAAAATAATAACATATAAATATATGTTAAATACTGATTTTATTATATTGAATCTATAAATACAATAAGTCTCGTATAACTTTTCCATTCCTTTTGTTTTGAAAATCACACACTTTTTCCTTAAAGATTATATTCTTACTATAAGGAAATTTACATGTTTAACCATTATCTTTATTTTACATGATTTTATTAAAGTTCCTAATCCTAGATTAATCAAATTTCCTTAAGACCGAATTCCCTTAAGAAGAATTGGATTCTTATCTAAAATCATGGAATTATACTATTTTTAAATACGGATTCCATCTGTTTTAAGAATCTGAGTCTCACTATTTTTAGACTCCGATTCTATATGATTTTAGACCCCATTTCATCATAAATTTTGAATCTGAGTTTCAATGAAATTAGATTCTGATTTCCCATAAAATCAAACTTTGAGTTCTCATATTTTCTGATTCCGATTTCTTAAAAAATCATACTCTGACTTCTTAGATTTTCTGACTTCGAGTTCTCAGATTTTCTGACTCTGAATTCTCAAAATTTGAACTTATTTTTCTCTAAAATCTGAAGTATTTTTCATCATAAATTCAGACTCCAGTTGTATACATATTTTGACTCTATTTCCCATTATAATTAGAATCTGTTTATTCGTATTTGTTATTGTTATATCCCTTTATTAAGATATTGTTCCAACTTTATTAGATCCTAGTATACTTAAGTTTCTCAAACATAACATTATTTTTCTTACATATTATTATTTCTTGAACATGATAATATTTCCCATGTTTTCTTATAAGAAACTATGTCATAAAATTTGTTATAGATTAATCATTTCTTGGGTGCCACGTATACAAGTCCCTCTGAGATTTAAGGAAAAATATGACTGTTGGAGGAGTAAACCGACCGTTGGAACCTTTGCCTATAAATACCCCATCCATTTGAAGAGTTAAAAACATGTTGATATGTGTTGTATTTGTTGATACTCTATGATAGAATTGCTCAAACCTACCTTGTGTGAATTTTATGAACACCATGTTCAAGATGACAACATCTTGTTCAACCTACCTAGTGTGAATCTGATTATTGTTGTTAACAATCGTGGGCTTCTGGGGATAGGAAGACAGAGGTTCCAATTACCTAAGAGATTGAGGGATTGAGTGGTAGGCAAGATAGATTCCAATATTCTTATCTAGGGCTTACTATTGTGTGCGTAATACAGACTTTCTTGAAAGTATAAATCAAGGGAACTTTATCCAAGGTTGTTTGATACCCTTCTCTTTGGGTTAAAATATTCATTGTTACTTGTTCCTTTTACAAGTTTATTATATTACCATTATTTTAAGTTACAGTAAGAAAGTATAACTTTATTATACTTTATTATACTTGTACTTACTCTTATATATTTTATTCTATACACTTTAAGGTAGAATATTTTTTTAATATAAACTTTTTTAAGTTTAGGTTCTTTATAATTGGACCTAGGCCCTTCTAATTATCCCTTTGTTTAAGAAACAAATAGGGTTTATGAATTCACCATGTTTAAATTTGATAAACATAGATTTTCTTAAGGATAAAAATGAAATATTTTAAACTTAAAATTCACCCCTCCCTCTTATAATTAAGCATCTGTATCTACATTTCGATCCTACAATTGGTAGCAGAGCAGGTCTCTAAAATACTTATAATTATATATAAATGTTCTTGCTAAAATTTTCTAACTAAACTTTTCTTGTTCAAGTTTTTCTTAAATATTTTCTTTGTTTATAAACATTAACTACTAATCCTCTTTTTGGAAAATATTTTATTTATTTTCTTATAAGATGTTAGGAGGAACATTCATTCAATATACAATATAAATCCTATTAGACCACCAATATTTGATCACAATGAATATGAATATTAGAGAGACTAAATGAATACCTTTTTTATTAATACTAGAGTAGACAACTTTTTAATGCACGCTAGAGATTACAAAATACCAAAAAAGGATGTTATAACCTTCAAAAATCAAGAGAAATTGGAATATCAACTTAATTACAAGTTGTGCCATATTTTATTATGTTTTATGACCAAGAATATCTATAGTCATATTTCTTCATGCGAAGCTACCAATAGAAACTAGAAGAAATTAGAAGTTTCACATTTTGGAGAATCCAAGGTTATTGAAACAAGAAGAGCTATGCTTAGAGCTGAGTATCATGGTTTTATGTTTCCCAATGGAGAACCTATATGAAAAGTTTAACAAAGATTTATGACTATCATAAACAGTCTTCAATCTATGGGTGACAAAGGAATTGATCATGAAATGATTGGGGATAAGATAAAAGATATTATTCCCAACGAGTGGGAATATAAAATAACATCTATTGATGAGAAGAGAAAAGTTCCAAACATCACTCTTGATGAGTTATTTGGGACTCCTCTTCATCATGAAACTAGAATGTAGTGAGATGCTGAGATCTATAAGAAAAATAATGGTAATGGAAGTGTTTCTTTCACTACTGTATAAAATCATATGAAATCCAAGACTCCTGAAAGAGTTACTAGATCAAAAGATAAGAATGCCACTGTTATATATAAATCAAGTGATAGTGATCATTTTGAGAGTGAACTTTCCAATATTTCTCAAAGAATGAACAAGATTGTGGGAAAGAAAGATTTCCAATATAGATACCAGAAGAAAGACAAAAATGTTATGAAAGATTCAGAAGTAACTTGTTATAAATGCAAGAGGTTAGTTCATATCATATCAGACTATCCTATGCTCAAAAGGAAAGAAATAAAGAATATGAATTCATAAAGAAACAATAATAAGTTCTACAAATCAAATTCTAAGAAATTACTAAAAGAAGATGACACATAGAGTTCTAGTGGTGGTGATTCTTTTAATGAATATTTGGATATATAGTGAATCTTCTAGATAGAAGAATATTGATCTTATAACTATAATTCCTAATGAAAATCAATCTCTTATAGCTCAGGTACACACATCAGAATATTTTACCAATATTTATTTTAATTAAAATTTCCCTAATGAAAATTATTATGAATTTTTCTATGAATAATCTTCCTCAGAAGAAGATAATGATTTACCTTATTTTTAATAAGTATCTAGGTTTTTCAAGTAGCTTGAGAATAAAAATAGTAAGATAAATAAGAAACTTGATAAGTCAAATTCTAGAACATCTATTTTTACAAATGAAGTATCAGGTCATTCAAAAGATCTCTATCAGAAAATAATTGATTTTGAAAATGTTTCCAAAAACCTTAAGGAAGTAAATTCTGAGAAGGATAAACTTTCTAAGGATCTTGAAAATGTTATTTCCAAGAGAAATGTTTTAGAGACTAACTCAAATTTTAAGACAAATGACTATGAGAATATAAATTTAGTTATTAGACTTAAATCTGAAATATTTTCCTTAAAGAAACTTTTATCAAATTTTACATCATGAAGAAAAGAATTTGATAAAATAAATTAATTTTTTTCCTCTAATGAATAATTATGGTTTTGGTTAGTCTTGTTTAAATCCAGTTTTTAGTCATAACTATTGTGTTCCCCAAAGTTCTACTTTTTACATTAATTGTCAAAGTGGTAGACATTGGGAGAAAAATTATTCTTTAAACAAAACCCAATCCTTAGGTTTTCATAAATCTTATTTTTCTAAACAAACGTGGATACCTAATATTTTACTTTATAACACATATGGATCCAAGAAATTTTGGACTAAGAAAGTCTAACTATTTTATTTTTAGGAAAAAAAAGGAACTTCCAACAAAAATAATTGGTACATGGATAGTAGATGTTCCTGGAACAAGACTGGTATCAAAAAATTCTTTGAAAATATTAATAATCTGAAAGGTGGAAAAGTAAATTTCGGAGACAATGCTCAAAGAGAAATTGTTGGTATAGGTAAAATTGTTCTTCTCAAAAAAGATTTAGTTTCAAATGTTTTATTTTTTAATGGTCTTAATTACAACCTTATAAGCATAATACAATTATGTGATAAATCTTACCTTGTGAATTTTAGGAATCATAAATTCCTAGTACACAATTACAATGAAGTGTTTATTCTCTCTTCACTTAGGCATGATAATGTTTATAAACATAACATATAAGACCTTAGGATCCAAGACCTACCTTCCCTTAGTGCAATGGAAGATCAATCTTGGTTATAGTATATAATTCTAGAACATTATAACCTTAGTAACCTATTAAAACTCTCAAATAAAATACTTTTTAAGGATTTACCATAGCTTAGATTTGATTCTTCAAAAGTATGTGATCCTTTTAAATATGGAAAGCAACATAATTCAAGATTTATAAAAATTAATTAAGTATCAAATTTTGATGCATTATAGCTATTGCATATGTATCTTTTCGGCCCAACACAAATAGGAAGTATTTGAGGAAAATACTATGTATTTTTTTAGTTGATGATTATACTAGATTTATATGGGTATATTTTCTAAAAAATAAATATGAATACTTTTCTTATTTTAAATATTTTTTATCCAAATTTAAAATTGAGAAAAACCTTCCATGATAACTATTCATAGCGATCACGCGGGAGAATTTTGAAATTCATATTTTGAAACTTTTTGTAGTAAGAAAAGAATTACTCATAATTTCTCAGATCCATGAACTCCTCAACAAAATGGTGTTATTGAAAGAAGAAACTGAATTCTTCAAGAGATAACTAGAACCATGTTGAGTGAATATTATATTTCTAAACATTTTTTTGGATGAATCTGTTAGTAATTCTTACTATACTATAAAATGTTTTTTAATCAGACCTTTTCTTAATAAAACACCTTATGAGTAATATAATGGTCGAAAACTTAATGTTTCTTACTTCAAGGTAATTGGATGAAAAATATCCATCTTGAATACTAAAGACAACTTACATAAATTTTCACCCAAATATGATGAAGGAATTTTCTTAGGATACTCCACATCTTCTAATGCATATAGAGTTTTAACAAAAATTCTTGTACTATTGAATAAACAATTCATGTAGAATTTGATAAAACGAATCTTTTTATTTTTAAACAACATCATCCTAGAAGTGCATTCAAAAAATTATTATCAACCTTTGATGGAATATTCTTCTAATAAGGAAAATACTCAAGATGATGTTTCTAAAGTATTTACCCCATAATATTTTTTAACTTATGTTGATGAACAGGTTTTACAGAACCCATACCAATTTTTTCTTAAGAATCGTCCTAGTTATAGTATCATCGGTGATGAAAATAAACTTATAAGGACTAGAAGTTCTCTAAGAAATGAAGTATAACATCTAGAATTTCTTTCCAAATTATAACCTAAAATCATTAATGATGCTTTAGGTGATGATGATTGGAATAAATCTACGCAAGATGAACTAAATGAATTTGAAAGGAATAAAGTCTGGACCTTGGTTGAAAGGCCTAAAGAAACTTCTGTAATTAGAGTAAAGTGGGTCTTTAAAAGTAAATGTGATGAAAATGGAATCATTTTAATAAATAAAGAAATATTAGTTGCTAAAGGCTATAATCAAAAAGAAGGAATAGACTATGAAGAAACCTATACTCTTGTAGCTAGACTTGAATCAATTCATATTCTCTTAGCCATTGCAGCATTCTTTAATTTCAAACTTTTCAAATGCATGTGAAGTGTGCTTTTCTTAATGGATATTTTCAAGAGGAATTTTATGTTGAAAACCCTCATAGTTTTGAAGACAAAAAACATCCTTAACATGTCTACAAAATTACCAAAGATTTATATGGACTAGAACACCCCTAGAGCCTGGTACGATAGAATAACAGAATTTTTAATTAATTGATGTATCATATCAATAAATCTCAAAAGTTAGAAAAAATACATTTTATTGCTTTAATGGTATTATTTATGTAAGATAACACAATAAATTTTAAAAAAACACCATATAAGTGGATTATAACACTTTAAATAACAATCCCAACATATCATCAGCATTCCCCCAAGGGGTTAAGTACCAAAGCATATAAAGATAAAGGTAACCTATGAGGGTCTTGTCAACCCAACCTGGGCTTAGTTATATGGGAAACCATTCAGAATTTATGGAGTCAATACTCTATAAATTATAATTGGAATCCCATTTAAGTGAAACCCATTAATATTCATTTTATCATTATTTTAACACAACTCCGTATTCTTATACCATACTCATACGATGCTAAAACTCACATACAAGGGTTGAGACGAGCTTATAATAGGATTCAGTTATATGGGTGTTCATTCCAAAGTTATAAAGTTACTATCTTTTATAAGTTATAAATGAAACACCATTTAACTAAAATCCATAAGAAATTACTTGAATTGATTAACCAATTTCATTCTATTTTTAATATTCAATTTCAAAACCATTTCATTTCTTTAATCTGTTTTAGTTTAGTTAGATAGAATTCCATTATCAAGATCTATGTGAAAACACTTTTTAAGTTAATATAGAAACTTTATTTAACCAAACTTATATCATAATTTTAATAATTAAATCTATCACATCAGTATAAATACATATATATAATGTAATAAATCATAGAATCATAGTATATAGGTAAGCATTCTAAATAATCACACAAGCATGGAATACTGATAAGCATTCTAATGACATGTGAATCCTATATTCTTGAAATAATGTATGAACACGCCAATTATAATATAATACTATAATAAGAGATAAATCCCATAAATAATTAACTATAGGACATATGTTAATCACTCAAGGTGAAATAATAATCAACAGTCACAATAAACTATATGAACAATACTCAAATCCCTACAACATGATATTTCTCTCATGTGTAAGTTGGTCACTCCCAAACATGATCTATTTAAAATATTCCTATATATTCCCACTCTCCTATTTACTAGCCCAAAATAGTAATATAACAAAAAGGAAGACCCTTTGATACCGCTTTATCACATCCTAACTAGTTCACTCTATAAATAGTAACCAATCTAGTTAGTGATAAGGCCTCAATCATGCCTCCCCATACACTAGAGTCTTCCGATTAGAAGTGAGGGTTTGGAGGTGGTACAGTGGGGAGAATATACCCTCTATATTGCTGCTAAATATAGAGGAAGCGTAAATAAATGAAATTAATTGGAAGATAATAATAACTAATAAGTAATGATAGATATCCAACCTGGAATGTCAAATAAATAATCCATATAAGAATATCATGAGTCATAATAAAATACATCAATATAGTAGGTAATACAATAAAATACATTCTATGCATAAATAATCAAAGATAAGACACTAAAGTCTACTATCATTATAAGTTATAGCTCAGTCCTATGCTTCCATACTCAATCCTCGTACGTAAGATCTATTAACCCTTATTGGGTTTTTGACCTAATATCAGCCTATATAAAAGAATTATTTATGGGTACCAAGCGGTGACCTGAACAAGGTGTGAGTAAAACTCATTAGGCCACCACCAGAAGTGTATAATGAAAATCTAGTCTGTGAATATAAAATTTAGTATTGTGTAGGCATAATAAATGTAATGAATCAATAAAGTAATGATATATAAATAACCATGTCGAACTCAGGTTCCTCATGAGACACCAGACTCAATATACCTACTTTGGACTAAGAAAACATGTCTCCAAACATATTCCATCATATATATATATATATATATATATATATATATATATATGACTTAATCTAAGGACCTGAGGCTTAGAATCAAGGCATCCATACATAATATCATAAGGAATCATATTTTATTAGGGGCATCAGCCCAATGATCTAAACTGGGGAAAAGAAATCCCATTTCTGATAAATCCTATTCAAATATGTGGTGTGTCATGTCAAACATCCTAGTAAATAATAAATAGCATCTATAATAGATTAAAATATTTGTGTGATGAGATAAACTAATTAAACCAACTAATATCAGCCTATGTCAGATATATCAAGTATCATACCTACATAGTCCAGATCTCAAGGTAATTAACCTTGGAATATTCTTTGAGTTTGATAACTTTGTATAATGTAGATCTATAAGGGCTAGAAATCTAAGGCATTTGTATGAGGCTTCATAATAAATTCCAAGGTACATGTCTAAGTTAAATTCGATAAATAATTGAGTATATCCAAATAATCTAACCTGAGGTGGTACGATCAATCCATACCCAAGGAGATAATTAAAGGAATCCAAGTTTTTATAATATGTAGGAGGATTTTCATTGTTATAATCAAAAAATCCTCATCGGTTCCATACCAAATTATCCACCATCAATTCCATATCATGTTATACATCATTGGTTATATACCACATTATTCGTAATCAACATATTATAAGGGATTACGGGGCCATGCAAGTTTTTTCAAAATTTCTTATTTCAATTTTTCAAGTTCAATCCCTTAATTAAGTCTCTCCCAAGTGATAAAATGGGCCATGTTAGTGTCTATTCCAAAATAAAGTCCATTTATGTAGATAAGAAAAAGCCAAGTTATTACCCCTCTCATTTATAATTATTATTTAGTTCATCTCATTGAATTTTATTTTATAAATGGAAAGGGTCCAAAAAGAGGTATTCAACCATTTAATAATATATTTAATTCATATACAACTTCCACTAACAAGTGGAAATATCAACACCCCCAAAGGGGTGGGTTAGTCATAGGCTTTTAAAAGAACCCACCTCAAGGGGTGGTTTGGGTTGAGATCATCAACCTATAACCATAAAATGAGGGATAAGGAACATAATTTATATAGTCTAAACATTTAATGAAAGGTTTTACTTATTTTTGAAGTAACGTGTAGAAAGTTTACTGTGCATAATAATGGAAACAATTTATAAACATCACAAATTTTAGGGGAAATGTATAGACAACCTATCTTATATCAAATAAGATTCAACCATACAGTATCAGTATTTGATTTAGGATAGAACAAGATAAATTATAATACTATACAAAATCCATAAAAATATGTCATATTATCTCACGTGGAAATAGTATCCAAATGAAGAAAATAAGAAAAGAAAAGTATTCCTGTTGAGTGGAATCTAATGTAATGATCTGCGGTAGATTCATTGTTCGAATGAGGGAGATATATCAAATCCTAATATAAAGTAATGATATCTCCTATAGTTTATCCATAATTAAAAATAATATAAAAATAAAAGGGGTTTAAGAGAAAGGAGGAAAAAATCAAAAAATCACCCTTTTTAAAGGGTTTTACAGTCTGACTGCATGGTTTTCGAAACCTTACACCAACCCTGTGGATCCCACTATTCAAGAGACACACCCCTAAATAGTTCATATTCATGGTTAAGTAGAACATATTCTAACTATTCCTTTTCTACTACCTCACTGGCACACCCCACATGGTTTAGGAACATGGTTATAAAAACTGTGTAAAAGCCATGTGATTCACCTCTACAATCCCCAGTTGTTTTTCACATTTAGGTGTGTCCACAGGTGTATGGTTAGAAAAACCATGTGACACTCCTAAAATGATATATGGTTCGGTTTAATGGTTAGCACAAACCATCTTCTAACCACGTGCCTCCCCTTATCTTTCCAAAATTTTGGCTTTTAAAGTCTGACACTCCCAAAACTTATCTAGACTCCTGATAAACCTCTTGGGACTTAAAACTCAACCAAAAACAACATGTTTAACTGTTAAAACTCTCAAAATTAACTTTCAAAGATTTTTATTACATTTTTCCAATCCAAAAAATAATATTTAATAAACCATTGGAATTTACAACTCAATTCAAAATATGATCTCTTACAACGTAGTTAGATACTGGTGGAAATTGTTAACATGGAATCTTGATAAGGACACCTTAACTTGGATGGAGTTTGAACACTTGTTCCAAGAGGATTAATATATGGATACTCTGAGGATACTATGAGTTCGAGGGATATTAGATATTCATAAGGGTATCATTTCCATAACTAAGTAAAATTTAAGGTTTATAGACCTCATGAAGTACTTCATGTATATGATACAAGATATATGACTTCGAGAATGAAAATTGGATCATGGTATTTGGTTTTAGATTCCTGATGGGATTATTACCCTATGAATTCCAACCTTTTCAAAAAAAATTAAGTGAACCTTGGTGATTGAGTATTTTTTTCGTAGACATGTCCATGGACCAGGGTAGGTTTTGCACTTCCTAATGTGAGTCACTTGTAGAAATTAATCAATGTCTCTTATTAGGATCTTATTGATTAGGGAATTTACATTCACAAATCCAAACTAGAGGATTATAAATTAATGGATCCTATAGGGTTTAAACCAGAAAATATGTTGTCTTTGATACACTTATATTGAACATGGGCACATTGAAAGAGATTATCTAACCAGATGAGTGGTAAATGAATGCTAGAATAGAATAGTGCAAGGACCTCCCTAATAGAGTATGCATAGATATGAGATACCTTGATAAGGTGGGAAGGGGTTATCTATTTAATGTGTAATTATAGTGTATCGAGTGTTACATGATCATATAGGGGTGTATGATTATTTAGACCACTCCCACCATCACCACCTCAAGGAAAACCATTAAAAGAACATGGTGAAGGAGGTAAAAAATAAAAATATATGTGATGAAGGGCTTTAAGCATGAGGTTCCTTATTGAACCCATTTGAGGATTATATCTTATTTTTTTCAATACATATAGATTAGTTTTTTTACATTTGAGTTTTCTTAAAGTATGTGGAGATTCTTTTAGAAGGGCTGAATATATTTTAAGTTGAGGTGAATATTTTATAGAATTATGAGGTATATTTGTAGGTTAAACAAAGTCATATATATGATATTAGAGAGATATAATTAGTAAAGGAAAAATAATTTGATAAGATATATATTATATTTTGGATGATACATAATATATTTTGGGTGATAAGTAAGATATTAAAAGTGATGTTTAATATTCTTATTGATACATAATGTCTTTCAAAATTCTTTGATATGTCAAACAAAACACTTTCACTGGGATATGTAATATATTTTAGCTGATATGTAAGATATTAAAAGTGATAGAAAATTATTTTTCAAATAATATATAAGTTAAATTTTAGATTTCATAGAGGATATATAATATTTATTTTAGTATATAAAATATACTTTTGAGGATCCATAAGAAAAATTTAAAACACACTGAGGTAATATGTAAGGTTTTGTATTTTTTATATAAAATCAATATATGGTAAAATATTAGAATTTAGAATATTTAAATATAAAAAATATATGTTTTTTATAAAATCTTAAATGCCATAAAGATAATGGAAACTTATATGTGATTCAAGGTTAAAATTATAGAGAATTAAAAGTGAAAGAATGTGAGTATCTTCACTCACTATTTTTGGATATTTGAGTTTGAATATTTGAAGAACATTTATGAATACAAAAAGTAATAGGTTTTATCAATAATTTTATTGACCAATTTAAATGATAATATCATGGGTAATTATAGAAAATTAAATTAGAATCATTGAAGGTAGACCCACGATATTGGTTGAGAGTTCTTTATGGATTAAGGTTTGTTGGTAGAAAAATAATGTGGTTTTGTTGATGAATGAAAAATTTCATAATCATGCTTATCACACAGTAATTGGGTCTTCCATAATTTATTTATGGAAATTATTTTTGATTATATGATGATGATATAAAGGTGATAAGAAAATGAATAATATTATTAAAAATATATAATGGAATAATTCAAAGGAAAATTTTTGATAAGTGAATATACTGTTGGGATTTATCAATAATGAGTAGAGGAATAAGATCAATATACTATATCCTATTGGTGGATAATGATTTCAATGCTGATATTTCTTCAAATAATTTTTTTATTATTTATTTAGGAAGAAATTTTATTATTGTTTTTGGATTTTACAGTTTCAATGATTTTATTTTGTTCAAGGATATACCTTTTCCTCTGGAATCATTGTAATTATAAATGGTAATTTATGTGGGTGTGGGAAATATATAGAAACCAATAGAGTCTAGATATATATTAATATATATTAGAGGTAACCCTCATTAAAAATATGATGTGTCATCTGTTATTTTCTAAACCATTATGTGTTAGAAAGATTGTAACTAAATAATAATAATTGAATTTGGGTTTTAAAAAAAGGGTATAGACATTGATTTACCCCCCCCCCCCACACACACACACACACAAACACAGACACACACACCTCTCAGTATTGATCACATTGTTATGTGATCCTAATAATTGATCATATTTCCCTAATATGCTCTAAATATCACTCTTTAAATTTATATATATTAACACAACTCAAACAATAATAAAGGAGTTCAAACTTTTTATAGAAATGGGTTTTATATTTTGATGGAATTTATGGAACCCTTTCTTATCTACTTGGACTTTATGTCCTTAATTTATTTTTACAAGGTTTTACTATATCAAGTGAGACTAATATGAGATATCTTTCTAATAAGAATAATTTTGAGAGTAATGTAAAAGAAAGAAAATAATTTTTTCCACTTTATCTTAGATGAAACATACAAAATTTATGGTTTGAAAAACTACTAAGTAAATTGAGGAAAATCTTCACATTATCTATGAATGATACAAAATAGTAAAGGAAGCAAACTTAAAACTATAGTTTTTAGATGTGGTAATGAATGATTTTTTTATGAGTTCTTTACAAGAGTTAATATGACTTTAAATGCTATCAGAGGATATAGATAAAATATTGAATATTTTATAGTAGTGTAGAAACTCATGAGAATCCTTGTAGGAAAATTTGAAGCAAAAATATCATCTCTTAAAGAAACAAATTTTATAAATTAATAATTGATCAATTACAAAGAACATTAATCAAATATGAGATGAGAATTATACCTAATATTTAATTTAATTCTAGGAAGTAGAAATAAATATATCTTAAATCCTTAATGAATATGAATATTAAATATGATCATAATTCCTATGATGATAAAAAAATATGTAATGTTTTGATGAGATTCTATCCATAATGTTAAGAAACATCAAAATGGGGGAGGTATGTGTCAAGGTAAACTACCCTTTAAATAACTTAATTTTTTTAAAATTATTCACTTCTCTAAAAAAGTCCCTCAATGATTATAAATGAAAGTGAAGGTGGATAGGATACTAAGAGAAACTTCAAGAAAATAGATTCCTTCAAGAAAAATAGGTCCTAATAAAAATGCAAGCAGAATATGCCATCAAATCCATTTTGAAGGAATTTTTTAACCTTGGGAGATGGTACATGTAATATTGAAGAAAGATTTTATGAATTGGTAAAATAGAAATAAGCTTCACATAAATTACTTGTGGATTAATAATCTATAAAGTGTTCGTCTTCAAAGGATGACAGAAAAAATTATGGTTAGTTTTTTTATTGGAAATACAGAATAAATAAAGGAATAAACCATGATAATTGATTTCAATATTTTCCTAATAGATATTTGGAGGGTAATAGATATAATTAACATCATAATAAAGACCATTATGAGACTAAATACATTCATATAGAAAAAGAAAGTCCGGTAAAAAAGGACATAATTTATAACTTGATAATGTTTAAAAAATAAAGATCATTGGTTATATAACTTCCATTATCATAATTTGGGATAAATGGTTTTAATATCTGAATATGAAAATTATTAAATTTGAGAATCAAATGGAATATCTCAAGAATGATTAAAATAGATAAATCATGTGAGTTTGTAAAATATCCAACAAATTTAAGAAGATGTTTCAAGCTAATGAGAAGATAAATAAGTGTCCAAAACAAAAAAAAAGATATATTTCTAAAATATATTGGATATAAATAATTAAGGTCCAAAAATATAACTCCCAAAAAGAATATAATGGTTTCTAGAAAATCCAATGAAAATAGTAGTCTTGATTAACTGAGAACTCCAAAGAAAAGGTTAAACATGCGCATATCTAGAAAGATAGAAAATTTGGAAATTGATCTCACCGACTTAAAATTTCCCAAGAATATATTTTCAAAATGGTTGGGTGGAATTATATCATTGTATGTATAAAAATAAGGATGGGAATTAACCCATACAGATGTCAAATGTTTATCAAAGAAGGATATTTGAAGGCTATATTGGGTTTTATGTGTCTTTGGTCATAAAGATTATAGTTTATAGTATAACATGAATCTTATAGGATAAATAAGGGATTATATAATAAGTTAGATACAATATAAATATAGAACAAATCATAAGTTATAATAGTTTTAAAAGAAAATTTAAGTGAAAAACATTTTTAAGAACTTGAAAGAAGTTAGTGAAAGGTGTGATCAAGAAGTAAAAATCTCCAATGAGTGTCTTATAGACCAATAAGATCAATAAAATCCATTTTTTCTGAACTGATAATGTTTATGAAAAAAATGAAACATTTCAAAACAATAGGAAAGTTTCACATAATCTTCATTCAAATCTTGAAAATTTTATATCCCATGGATTATGAATATTGGGTTTTCTTCCCACATGATAGGTGATTTCAATAAATAAAAATAATCAAATATATAAAAAATAATCTCTTATATTTAAAAATTATTATTCATTAAAAATAAAAGGTGTTGGAATGGAAAAAAATTAAATAAATCAAATCAATCCCAGTAATCTTCTATTTTTTGATGGATTGAAGTAAATTTTTTTGAGTGTATCAAAACTTTGTGATAATGGAAACAATGTGATTTTTAGAAAGAATTGTTTTGTTTTGAAGAGAATAAAAGACAATTTGTGTTAATAATAGGGTTTATGACCAAAAATAGATTTTTTTTTGTTAGATAATCCTAAATAGATTACTATATGGGTATTAAAGATGAGAAAAAAAAATTAGGCATGTAATACATGACCATCTTGGGAAAAACATCATGAGGAATTTTATTAGAGAAAACTTTTTGATCAATATTATATTTTTGAAATAAAAAAAATATAATTAATTTCAAGTCATGTTAAAAGGGTGATATTCTATGTAAAAAGTCATAAGGAAGTTGAGATCCAAACTAGATAAACATTATAGTTATTTCTCTCTGTTGTTTTAGTACCTATGTCCAATAAGTCAACATGTAGATATAATTATTTCATCACATTCATTGATGACTTTACTTGGATAATATGTATTATATGTATGTCTCAAAAATCTCAATATTTAAACATGTTTAAAGGTTTCAGGAGACTAACTAAAAAAAACTAATTTTTCTTGGCAGAGGATGAGATCAGACAATGTAAGTGAGTATTTCGTTAAAAAACAGCATATATTGAAAAAATGATATAAGAAATGAGTTTAGAAAACCTTATAATCTATAAAAAATGAGATACTAAAAGAAAAAAATAGGAATGTTATTTATATGAACATAGTTTTGCTAACTGTGCATGAAACTTTAAGATATTTCTGTTTGTATGTTATCACTACAACTGGAATCATTCAGAAAAGTTTTTTATTGATGCCAAATTTAGATATGAATATTTTAATGACCTGAACCACTAGGGTCCAACCCATAACTACCCCAATCCCATCTCCAATAGGTCAGGGGTTGGTGGTAAGCACTAAGTAGGCATATCCCACAAATGCATGGCATTATCCTAATGTACTTATACAAATGGACACATCTTTAAGCCCAGAGAATGATGAAGTCTAAAACAACTAAAAAAATATATGCATACATCTATAATCCCATAAGCATAGTAAGACAGTAAAGTACTAAAATCAGAGAAAGGGGATAAATAAAATCCCAAACAAAAACTATAAAGACTCCAACCTACTCCAAAGGAGAGGACTAAGGTCAAAAGAAAGTTCTAGGAGAAAACTTGGTATGAAAAGATTAAGTTATGCTCAACCAACTCGGTGACCCCCAACGACACCATTTTTTTTAAAGGTTAGGGCCGAAGCCTCAATTTATTATTAAAGAAAAGGCCTCTTTAGACTGGGTAGAGGGTGACCCATTACATAGCCCGAAGGCCCAAGGCCAAGTGGCCTGCATACAGGGCTTGAAAGCCCATTTTTTGGCCCAAAGGACCCCATGGTGAACAGTAATGCTATAGTACCCGCACTGCTACAATGCCACAAAAGCTACAGTACCAGTTACAGTCCCTCCGCCGCTACAGTGATGTCGCTACTACAGTACTGCTATAGTACTCTCCCTTACCCGGATTTGATCCTGGGTATTTTGGATGCCAAGCAGGAGCCTGAACCACTAGGGTACAGGCTCGTTGGCACCCCCAATGACACCATCAATATGGTTTTCATCTATATAAGACACCCCATGTGTGGGTAGATCCCATGTAGGGGTGAGTATAAAAATACCCAATAGGATTCCCCAAAACACTAAACAGAAATAACAAATTATAGTTTGTTCAATACAAGGATAGAACAATCAATGTATAAAAGAAACACCTAGATATATTTATGAAACACACCACACCACCTGGCAGTCATAATAAACCACCATTCAAAGGATTCTACTCAAGGATATACTCATTTCAGGATAATTCACTCCATAATCCATGATATCACCATATACACTCGTCGAAAAGGTATATATCATTGGACCCAGCCAATGAAATCCCAATGGTCTAAGAAGACCCTAATACTTAGATAGAGGTCACACCTAGGACCACTGGGTGACACCACAAATCCAATCTGTATCAAATCGCTACATAGGGGATTTTATTCCAACAATACCACATTCCCCACTACTATGGCCTAATACATGTAGGATTAATTCATAATCAATAAGTTCATGCCAATTCCCCAAACCCCACCTAGGGTGTAATGATAATGAATGATCACACTCTAGTCTCATGGAGGTACACCACAAACTCTGTCTGAGACTCAGCCTCTAGTGGGGATCACAATCCTATGATTTGGATGTAATGTCACATTTTACCCTTAATGGAAATGGACAAAGGGAACACACTCAACTAATAATGGTCTATAATAAAGAAAAAAAGATCTTAAACCCCTCTTTAATGTGGTACACGACATGTACTAGGGGTACACGGCATGTCCAGCTATCCCCAAACCTATCTGTATGGTAACACCTCACATGGAATATAAATATTTAAATAAATAGTGTGTGGGAAAGTGACAAAATATGTATAGATCACCCAGCACCTTCATGTGTGTTGTTTTTTATGTCTATATACCAAGGGATGTGTCGATATACTGGCCCATGTACACCTAGCTATGTTCGTGTCTAGGTACACAGTGTTCCTCTTGCTGTGAACTCTTAGTTGTGTTAGTGTATGATTTGAGGTACAGACTGAGCTATATGGGGAGGGTTTTGACATTTTTTTCCATCACAGAGTCTAAAAAATGACAAAGGTAAATAGCTTATAAAAAATAGGATAAAACACATGAATAAAATCAATATTTTCAAAGGCTTGAAAATTTAATTTCCTTAGTCTATCCAAAACACTATCGGCATGAATTGTACTTGTGTGCCACAATTTGGCATGCAGTCCACTTGTGTGCCCAATCTCCTTTCACCCAAGGTCCTATTATTTCCTATAAATAGACCCTTGAGGCCTTCATTTAGAGAGACAGATTTCCCTAAATCCTAATTTCTACTCTGGTCTCCCTAGTACTTCACTAAATTCTTATAAAACATTCAAGGTAGTTTTTTAACACCTATAGTGGAGTATTTGAAGGAGGATCATTGGAATTAAGTCCTTTTAGTGTTTTAAATCCATAACACTTGCATGCCTAAGGCGCCCAACCTCCTTAAATTAGAAACACTTACCACTTATTCCTCTCACAGGGACTTGATTGTCCCACTTCTGAAAATACCTATTAATACTCTTGAAGGATTGAGTCCAATCTATCCCAAGTATTAACATCCATGTTGTTCGTCAGTTAAGTGAACATCAAGCCTCTCAAGGTTACATGCACTCCCATACCTACATGCCAATACTTACATGAGAACCCTTCTTTGATTCACCTATGATCTTCAGTCTACAATCCATTAAGCCCTCTTCAAATCCATTCATGGTAAGGATTCTTCTTCATTCGATCCCTTGTATTAAAGGGATTCTATTGAGACCTCCACCAAAACCTCCCAACTTATCAAACCTTTGGTAAAGGAATATCCGTGTGTCTCCTACTTGGGTTTGTATATCCATAGTCATAGGTTTCCTACATTTGTTTCACAATGGGTTAGGGTTCATAGAGTGTATGTGGGTTTTTATATCCAAGGTCACGTGTATCTTTTTCCCAGGAACAGTGTTGGGGAGTTATTGGTTTGGAGGATTAGGGTTTAGGTTCTGACCTCCCATTCTCATCTATAAAACACAGAACCTCAAGTCTCTAGTGGGGAAGGTATGGTTCACACTTTCTTTTCCATATAGGCAAATGAGAAGTCTCTCTTCCCTAATAAGATCCACTAGGGCATCCATCCTGGTGTAATCCCTTAACCTTTGAAGTATAAGGTCTCATTCTTGCTCCTCTCTACTTCCCTCACCTTTACTCCTTCTTTACATTAGACCCTTTTCTAATGTAAAGATAATAGAGGGAATTCTCATCACCTTTCCCACTTCCCCGATTTCCTCACCCTTTTCCACCCTCATCCACCCTCTCTGTCATAGGTATGTATTCTTCCACCAACAGAGGAGGAAAAGTGTGGGTGCCTTTTTTGAATCTTTGACATCCTCTTGTTTATCACACTAATCATGAATCACATGGGCTTAGAGATTTTTCATGATCACAAAATTTTAACAAACTAGGAATGAACTACAAGAACTCTGATTACCACCATAATTAGGATACATTGGAAGTATTATCAGGGCCCAAGCTCACTAGATATCCTATTCAGGAATCCAATCATAATTCCCTTACTCTGGGCATCCTTCTTAGGAGAAAGCCCCAAGTTAAACCCCTAAACCACCAAGGAATCCTATTTAGGAAGTAATCCCAAACTCATTTCTCTCAAAGAACTATACTCCCCTATGAGAATTATTGAACTATGTGGGATTTGATTCCCATCCAAATGGGATACGTAGGAATCCTCATTGAGGTTCAAACCCGACACTTTAAATTAACCCTCTTCTCCTTGGTCTATATTCCTAGCATGGTCTAATCTAAATTGAAAACCCATATTCATTCCAAGTTCCTTGGGATGCTTAGGCATAATTCCCACACCGAACCATGACTAATCACCTTTTCTTTAGATTTCCTTACCACATGACATTAAACTGTATGGCTAGGTCCTTATCACATGACCTTAAGATTTATGATGTGTTCCATTAAGCGGCATCGAACTCTGAGGGTTCTTATTCCTTTCACAAGGATACAGAGGTAGCCCATTTTATTGGTATTATCCCAACATCGAAACAAAATTTCATCTTTCTAGATGACAATAAATTCCATAGTGCACCACGGAGTGGTTTAAAAACCAATATCATCATAACTATGATTAAAATAATATCTAAATATTATATAAGAGGATACCATTAGTGAAGAACCTCAAATACATACGAATGATTCTAAGATTCACACATGCTAATAATTGATTGAAAAATCCAAGGGAAACCTATGTTATACTTGGTGAATTAATAAGGATTCATGAAAATATCTCAAATATATAAAGAGAGACCCGGAGTAGACAATAATTCCCCCCATAAGGGTGTGATGAGTTCAACCTCCCATCTTCTCAACCAATGCATGTTCTTAAGTATTGTAAGTTAAAAATTAATGAATGACTACCTTTAGAAAGTATGTCTCTTTTGGATAATGAACTGTTGGATGTTTCCAGTTCCATAAATAAATCCAATGGAAACTACCTAGAAATACTGGTTCTTAAACTAGAATAAACATTACAAGGAACTACAAAACAAAAATGGTGAACACAATGTAAATCCTTAACCAAGTTAATAGTGTTAACCACATTTCAGGATTCTATAAATTGATAAAGAAAGGCCAGAAAAAGGAATCAATCACATATGTATCCATCTAATAGATTTTTCTTTCATGTAGTTTATTATTATTTTTCAAGTTTTTTCTCAAAACTCCCTTCACTCAAAATGGATTCCTTCAAGTTTTCACCCGTGAATGCCCTATTTGCTGCTCAAGCTGGATCCTCATCCACTAGAAGGACGTCATCACCAAATCAGAATCTTCAACGTTGGGTTTCCAATGTAATGGTAAGGTAATACTATCAGCATGGTACTATCACAACCTTGTAGGCTTCCCGACAGGCTCTCTAGGTTAATAACAACCCTCGATTGTCTGGTCAGCGACGACTGATGGTTAAGAAGCTGACGGTTCCAGCCACCGTCTTCAACTGTTTCATATACTTATCCCAAGAATGCAATAACCAGTCCCACCCATACTATAGGGAGGTGGATCAAGAGGTCACTTATGCCCTCAACTCAAAGATGCATAGGTCCTTCCTGAGGACCCCCACCAACAATCACTGTCAGTAGAATCGCGCAGTAGTGAACCCCCAACATGATGGGAGTGTTGCCTTTGGTTGTTTGGCCCAGGTACCTCAAACCCGGGCATGCAAGATGAACCACTGGGGACAACATCCATCCAATAGGTAGTAGGTTATTACCTTTACCCCCTCATTATAAGTCTTTCAACCTAACTTGATGGAAAACAATGAGCAGGAACATACACCTGTCTGTCTTAATTCCGCTACCTATCAGACTCGTGTGGCATCGACCCACCAATCCCACCAGGTAAATCTAGGGGAGTACCTTGAACAGGCACATACACCTATTTAAAAATTATCAATAAAACATTAGTCTCATATAACTACAATCAAATAATCCCACCAATCAAATATGGTGGCAACTAGTAAATAGGAACATACCCCTACTTACACTCACCAATTCTTCCAGCAGTCTTGTCTGCCGGTATTGAAAGAATTATATCAACCATACTTGATGGAAAAGAACTAGTAGGCACATACACCTTCTATAATTCATCAAGCTTTCCAACTATCTTACTTGGCAGCACCGAAATAAGTCAGTCGGAAAGTTATGACGACAAACCTGGGGCAGACTCAACTCTCTTCCCCCATACATAAGTATTGTCAGTATCCATTGATGGGAAAAGGAGGACAAGAGCAGGCACATACACCTACTCTAGGTTTGGAATGGATGTATATTCCCATTCCGTCTACTGAAGTCACCAAACACATCTTATAAATGGTGAAAGGAAAGACACAAATTCTTGTCCATATTATGGAAGCATGCCAGAATATCATAACAAAAACTTCAGTAGTACTAGAGGAATAGATACATAACTCTGTCCCCACACCAGGGATAACACATCGGCATGCCATCCCAGAATAGATACATACCTTTGTTCTAGTCTAGGAAGGTTATGGGTAATACTCCCCCATATCATATGGACAACCGGATTGGAAACATACACCCTTTCCAATTGGAGGTAATCGGACCATTCTAATGACCACTATAAGGCAGGCACATACACCTTCCCATGATAACCACTTCTCCTAGAAAGTTACCCCAACTAAGTGTAAGAGAGAATCCAAGAATAATTCTCTCCAAATATAGTTGGAAAAGAAAGATCCAATCTGTGATCTGGCTCCTCTTAATGCTGGAGTTCTTGAATCACTCAAACATTTATCTGTTACAACTCAAGATCCTACCCTATCATTACCAAATTATGGGATTAGTAGTAGTAATTCTGAATTTCCTCATTAGATACTTCATCATGAAGGCTTTCTTCCTGAAAATTCAGTCAATCTAGAGAGAATATCTTTGGATGAGAGCCACGACAACCCTCTATTTGGCCAGAAGACCAAGGAGAAAGAGGATTTATCCCTTGTTATAATACACCATGGTGGTACTCTCCATGATGGCATTTGTTGTGAAAATTATCTCTATATTAGTTTTTCACATTCTCAATATAACTCTATGATTGACAATATAGTAATGAGAAATCCATCTTATCTTGAGGCACTTTCCAATACAAGGCTAGTCATGTCTGATGCCTTATCATTTGCGGGTGAAATGATTTCTCAATTAGAAGATGTCTTAAGGGAATGGTCATTCTATGAACCTCCCTTGGTTCATGTGTCTTCTAATATAGTAGAGTAAAAATCAAATGATTCCATTGGTTTTAATAAAAAAATTGGGAAGTTTCCACTTTGTTCAGACCAAATGGAGAAACCTTTAGTAAGAGATAATGAATATATATTGAACATGAGAAAGCAATTGGCTAAAGGATAAGTAACAGTCATGTTTTAGCCTTTGGAAAACTCTCAATACAACATTCTAGAATTGATGTAAGAAGATTGAATTCCTGATGTCCACCTCAACTTATGGAAGACTATTCGTCATTTGAAAACCAAAGTATTACCATATAATGAATATTATAATCATGTGAAGGTAATAGAACGGTTGAAACACCAAATTGACTTGGCATCTCTCTCAGTTTCTTGACATCCAAAGGTTGATAAGAAATAGAGAACCATTTAGCATGCATGCCTTGATGCATTAAAAAGGTTGTGACAGTTAATTTATGATACCCCATCTGGTGTTCATATCATAGGATGGGGTGCACACAGAGTATTGCATTTCATTGTGCTGTAGAATCAGAAAATTCCTCCAAAAGAGGTATCATGAAATGTTATTTCTCATAGCCTACTAAAATCAATATATTTTGTATTTAATCAGGTATATGATCAAGAACAAGGCACAAATATCTCTCATCAGTGTCAGGACCAAATAAATCAAGATGTTGAGATACTTTTGCATCAAGCATTTGAGAATCTAAAGAAGGCCTTCTTCTTAGAGGATGTCAACCATCAGATGGTGAAAATGTATAAAATAGCACAGAAATCTTCCAAAATATGTGATTTGAATGGTTGTTGGATAATGCACACAACCAATGTTTGAACTAAAATTCGTAAGATCAGAAGAGAAGCTGCACAAATCTTAGCTATATAGTATTTCAAGATCCACCCCAGCCTGTAGGGCTGGGGGATTTTTCACATCTACAATCCCATCCTCAACGAAAGTCAGTTTTCTCTTGATTAGGGAAGAAGTCACAAAGTGAATGCACAATATAACTATATAAGTATTCCCTTCAGGTAATTTTCTGTCAAATAGTTCTCTGGAATTCAGCATATAGAATAATAGAGTATCATAGAAGATACAAAAAGAGATGATCTTACAAATATACAGACAAAATGCCATCAATGCATTATGCGTCAGTAAATTTCATTAATACCATTACAGGAGATCCTCCAGAAAATGATTCCAGTTCAGGGGAATTAGAAGATTAAGTTTTTATCCATAATATGGTACACACAAAAGCAAATGAAGGAGGTGTGCGTACCCAAAATCAGAGGCTTACCCAGAATCTAGTTATTCTCTCTAGTAACCAACTCCCACCCCTCTGAAAGAAATCTAACAAGGGGAAAGGTAAAATTTAGATCACATCTCACTTTTCCACTGGAGAAGGTCAATCTTTTTCACTTGAAGAATGATTTTCATAGAAATAATAGGAGATTAAAGATTTAAAAAGACTCAATACAAAGTTACTTCGAAGCAGTATTTCTTCTAAACATTCTTTTAAGGAAGATCCTCAACTTGCACATCCTGTAGGGGCTGCTCAACAAAGAGTATTTGTTGTAACTATAAATGTGCATAATGAATTTCCTCTATTGGTTACACTGCTAGGGAGAGATCAAACACATCCTTATAGGCCTGTCCCCATGGGTTATCCAAGAAAAATACAAATAGCACCACCACCAGTGGTTTTTCCAGTGGTTGTGCCGGTTCAAGATCTAGTTGTTGTACCTATATAGGTCCCATCTCATCCAGATATTCCCCAAATTCTTATAAACACAATTGAGGCATTAAAAACTTGATTGGAAGATATGGAAGAACGGTGTGTTCTAGTATAGCTAGAAAAGAGAGCTTACCTTGAATGGTTGGATCTGATCCCCCCCAAAAAAAATTGTGAATACTACATTCCTAATCTTTAATGGTTCAGGAGATTCGGAACAACACTTAATGCATTTCGTTTATCATTGTGATCCCATGATGTTGACTCCTCGACAACAAGAAGCAGCAAAGATTAGATGCTTTGTGCATTCATGACAGGGACCATATTTTGTCTGGTATAAAAGTTTTCAATCTCGATCAATTACTGGATGGGAAGATCTCTGTCATAAATTCTTTCTTCAATTCAACTCAACACTTCCTAAGACAACAGTTTTTTATCTTAAAAATTTCAAACAAAGGGGAAATGAAAGAGTTTCAGATTTCACTACTCGATGTAAAGGATTAACATATTCCAAAATATGTCACTCCTTCAAGGAGAGTTTCTACAAATTTGTGTGGAAAATTTTGTGTGATGAGTTACGCACACCACTAATCTCGGTGAAGTACACAGGAGGGTTTCAAGACCTTGTTTCAATTTCCCAACAGGTGGAGGACTCCATTATGGAAAATAAAGCTAAATCTCATGTAATTCCATCAGCTCTGGGAAGGATAATAGGGAAAGAAGAGGTTGCTATAGTCACACTCAATCAAACACCTATACCTGCTCCCACTTCCAAACCTTCATCATATCAAAGAGCTCTGCCTCCCAAGCATCAACAGCAATGACCACCTCATCAAGATGATAAAAAAGATCAAAGGTAGAGGGAATTTGAGGAGTTAAAGAAAAAAGTTTATTCATTTTGGAATGAACAGGTTCCTAGTTACTTCATCACAACTCTGGAAAATAATTTGGTTTAGTTGCCAAGGCTGAAGAAACCAAACAAAGAAGAAGATTAAGATCTTCCGAATTATTGTCCCTTTCACCAATTGTTGGGGCATCCCATTTAGGATTTTTTGTTTTTAATGAACTCCTATAAAAAAATTTAGAATGTGTAAAAGTGAAACTAAAAAGTTCATTAGCCCAAGTAGCATGTGTTATTGCTACTAATACAAAGGAAGAAGGCGAATGGTAGGAAGTCAAAAGTAAAAATGCACAGAAATATGATGTTTGGATGATTAGGAAAATGATCAACCAGAATCATTCCATTTTATAAACACATTTGAAACAAAAAATTGTGTCTTCTTCCACTTATTCCATAGAAAAATCACCTTCATCAAAAGATCATCCCTCTAGAGGTCAATCCTCAAAGAAGATATGTGATCAAAAGGACAAATAGTAGTTAGAAGTGGACTAGATCGTATTAAGGAAAATGTTTTCCTTAATTCTGGTAGATTTTATGCCATATTTTTCAAAAGTACAGGCACCTCCCTGCCAAATGGAACAACCATAACCAACCTTTCAAGCAGAATCTTCATCATATAAAGAATTTATCTTTGGTTCTGTTAATGTTATCCACTTAACAGATCCCTATGAAAATGAAATTTTTAGTTATGATGAGCCTGAATTCCCTATAGCTAATTGGGGAATTAGATTAAGAATCCAAGGTTGAGGATATAGGGGAAGACAAGGGTATTCCAGAAGCCACTATTGTAATTCTACCCCTGCTCAAACCGTTTATGCGGCAGAAACTCATGGGAGAGCCCTTTAAAGGGATCAACAAGAACAATGAAGTTATCATACATATTATAGGATTTTTCCTGACATGATTATTTTGGAGGATCGATTAAATGTTACAATATCTTTATCTCAGCAAGTAGATAGACCTATTTATTCTAATCTACTAAAACCCAAAGTATTTATAGCTTCTTCTCTAACATAGGGTACATCTACATTAGAAGAATCAACTTCCAATACACCTGAAAAATCACATCTCTATGTTGGAAAATGCAGACCTCTGGACCAAAAATAAGATTTTTTTAAATAGTTAACCCAAGTACCGGCCATGTTTTCAATTTTAGATGCCTTGAATAATTTAAAAGATCTTTGAGAAGCACTTATTGAGGCTTTGTTATGTCCTTAAGAGTTTGAAACTGAATTTGTTGCTACTGAGATTTACCGTATAGAGAATGATCCTGCAGAATTTCATAAAGTGATATCTTTTATGGATGAAGATGAAGATTATATTTTACATGAATTCATTAATCCCTTTTATCTATCTGGCAGGGTAAATTAAATAGACATCTGACGAGCCTTCATTGATAATGGCTCAGGTGTCAACCTCATTTCTATTCGTAAACTTTGTCGATTGGGGCTCACTGAATCTAATTTATATTCTTCTACTTTAATGTTGCAAGCTTATGAAAAGAATGATCCAGAACCTCTGGGTGAGATTACACTCAAAACTCAGTTTGTAGATCTTGTGTCTAATTCAGATTTAATGGTTGTCTGTTAGGACACAGACTTTAACATTCTACTTGGAAGGTCTTGGCTACATCAAATTGTAGCCATTACTTCATCATACCATAAATGTCTCAAGTAATATTTCAATGGTCAAATTGGGAAATTTTATGGTGATAAGGCTCTGTTAAAAATGTGTGAATCTCAATATATTGAGGTGGAGTTTTATCACGCAAAGGGAACAAGGTCCATGCAAAAAGAGGTAACCATAATCAATGCTTTGAATGGCCTGAAAAAGATCCCAGAAAACCCATTCAAACATTTGAGTATAGATTATGTGTTACATATCAATCAAATTGAAGGGATAAACACAAATATTAACACTCATCCAATGACTTCCATAATGTAAATTACAAAAATTGAGCCTGACAGCATGGGAGAAATTGGTGATTTACCAAGCAGTAGTGAAAACTTAAATGGAGATGTCTTCATTTCATCCACTAAACTTTAGAGAATCTTCTTCTTCGCCAATCATACTAAAAGAAGCTGTCGCAATAATAGAGGAAGATAATTATGTTGATTCCCAACCCATAATATCTTCTTCAATACTCTAGGAAGACCTTTCATCATCTGTAGGGTCAGAAATGGTGCCCTCTTCTTTAGGATGTTCAAATACTGACTCCTCCCCTAGCTTTGAAAGTTTTTCTTCATAATATACTATGAAAGTATAAATAGAAGAAGTGACATGTAAGGAAGAAGAAGAATAAGATCTTAGGGATACTCCTCCAACATTTGAGGAAGGCATCTCAACCACTGTGGATAATCTTAGAGAAATAAATTTGGGTACAAAAGAATATCCACAACCTACTCTAATTAGTACAGCCATGACTTATAAAGAGCAAGAGATGTATACTTCATTTATAAAGCAACATCGAGATATATTTTCTTGTAACTATACAAAAAATCATATCCTTAATACCAATGTATCCATTCATCATTTGGGTTTACCAAAAGAATATTGAGGATTCAAGAAGTCTGTAAGAAGAACACACCCAACTCATGCCTCTAAAATTGAAGCTGAAGTTGAAAAGATTATAATGGATAACTTCTTTAGGGAGGTGGAATATCCCAAATGGATGACCAAAATTGTCCCAATGAATAAGAAGAATGGAAAATTTATAGTTTTCATTGATTTTAGAGATCTTAACTAAGATTGTAACAAATTTGACATTTTAGTTCTGATCATAGATATTTTAACTGATGTAACAGCTGACTATGAATCTCTTTCCTTCATGGATGGTTACTCTAGGTACAATAAAATATGCATGGCCCCATAGTATGGAGAGTATATAGCTTTAAAATCTCCTCAAGGTGTGTTTTTATATCAGGTAATGTTATTTGGCTTAAAGAATGGAGGTGTGACGTATTAGCGTACCATGCACCATATCTTCAAACCTTTCTTAGGAAATTTTGTTGAATGTTATGTGGATGATCTGGTATTTAAATCCAGACAATGTTCTGATCACCTGACTGATTTGGAGACCATATTCAATAAACTTTGTCAATATATATTTAAGATGAATCCCTTGAAATGTGCTTTTGGGGGAACCTCAAGAAAATTCCTCAGTTTTGTTTTATGTCATCATGGCATCGAAGTTAATCTTGAAAATACATAATCAATCCTAGGAATTTCACCACCTCAAAATTTTAAATAATTAAGAGGACTTCAAGGAAACTTGTCCTATATTCGGCACTTTATCACCAATTTTGTAGGAAAGTGCTTACCCTTCACCAGATTAATGAAGAAGGGAGTCACCTATCAATGGACTGAATACTTCCAAGAGTAATTTGATACCCTCAAGAAATATATCTTGAGTACACTGATATTAATTCTAACTATTGAAGGAAGGCCACTTATTCTCTATGTGATAGCTTTAGAGAGATCATTGGGTGCCTTGCTTACCCAAAAGAGTGATTCTGGGAATTAAAACAACCTTTTCTATCTCAGTCAAACTGTGATTGACACATATACATGATATTAAAGTATCGAGAAGTGCTAATTGGAATTAATCTTTTCATTTCAGAAATTGAGACACTACCTACAACATCACGAGGTCTAATTGGCGTCTCGCAATAACCTGCTCAAATTTATCATCTGTCGTCCTATGCTTACAGGGCATTTGGCATAGTGGGTAGTAATTTTTCAACAGTTTGATATACAGTTTGTGCCTCAGAAGGAAATAAAATTCCAAGCTTTGGCTGATTTTCATACTGAGTATCCATCTGCAGAAGATACATTATTGAATATTGAACTTCATAATAAATAAGTCTTCTCTATTCAAGATAATCCTTAAACATGGGAAATGTACTTTGAAGGTTCCTATAGAAGTCCAATAGGGAAGAGAATAGAAAACCCTAAACTCAAAAAAAATTGGGTTAGGAATTGTACTTATCTCTCCAGAAAAGGAAGTGTTTCCATATTCCTTCTTGTTTTCAGAAGGCGGAACTAACAACGAAGCATAATATCAAGCTCTCATCGCAGGCCAAGAATTGGCGCTCTAGGTACAAGTGAAACACCTGAAAGTGAAATGTGATTCAAATTTGGCAATAAAACAAATCAATGGGGATTATGCTATCAGAAAAGAAGCATTGATCCCTTTATGTGATTATGTTAGGGGGTTAATGGCTGAATTTCCATTAGAGACAACATTGTCTTATATTCTGCGATCACAAAATACCCAAATTAATGCACTAGCTAATGCATCCATAGCCCTAGAAAATCCAAATAGGGATGATACAATCATTAGTATTGCCCATCGTCGTGTGGTTTCATATTTCATTCGAACTAGAATAGAGGAAATCAATGAAATTATCCTTATTTCTGAGCCATATGCCCATACCACGGGATGGATGACACCCATCATGGAATAACTTCAAAATAGAGTACTTCCACTAGATATAGCTAAAAAAGAACAGGTCCAATGACAAGTAGAAAATTTTACTCTTTATGATAGTACATATCACCAAAAGATCCTCTTCAAATGAGGCTTTGATGGAATCCTCTTCAAGTGTATTTATGGAGAAGAAACTACAGCTATCATGAAAGAAGTACATGTAGGATCTTATGGTGCTCACCAATCTGGGCATAGGCTTTCTAATCAAATCTAAAGGATTAGATACTTTTGGCCTTCAATAATTTTTGATTGCACATATTTCACCAAGAAATTTCATCCCTTCCAAGTGCATGTAAACTTTATTCATCAACCCCCTAAGTTGTTACATATATATAAATACTCATGGACATTTTCCACATGGGGAATGGATGTAGTAGGACCTTATCCTCCAGCTATAGATAAGAAGTTAATGTATATTCTTACTACTACTGATTTCTTCTCCAAATGGGCTGAGGCAATACCTCTCAGAGAAGTCAGATCCAAAATCATTTTTAGTTTTGTTAAAACTAATATCATCATCAGATTTGGTGTCCCTCGTACTATATTGATAGACAAAGATGCCAATTTCTATTTTTTGAGGTAAAGAAGTTATATCAGGAACATTATATCAAATCCAACAATTCATCACACTATCATGCAGTGGAAAATGGATAGATAGAGGCTTTTAATAAGACCCTATTAAATATACTCCAGAAGAAGGTGGATAAAGATAAGAAATATGTGCTTGATAAATTTTTTCACACTTTATGGGATTATCGGAATACTACTCATAATTCCACTCATGAAACTCCATACTCATTGCTGTATGGAACAAAAGTAGTATTTCCATTTGAAATTAAATTTCCTTCACTCCAAGTTGAAATCTTTGATCAGTTGTCTACAGATGAAAAGTCTGAGAAATGATTTGATGAGCTGGAATGATTAGACAAAAAGAGATTTCATACTTTGCATCATTTTGAAGTCTATCAGAACAGAATAGTGCAAGCTTTTAACAAGAAAGTTTGTCTCTGTTCATTTCTTCAAGAAGAATTGGAATTGGTCCTTAGGACTTCAATGATACCAGGGAAGAAGACTCCAAATCTTGAGCCAAAGTGGGAAGGACCTTATTCCATACATAAGGCCTACTCAAATGGAGATTATTTCCTAATATCAATGGATGGAGAGCCTATTACAACTCCAACCAATGTGATATTATTGAAGAAATACTTTTCATAACTGCACACAATGTCTTTGTTGCATGACTCTAAACTATACTACACAAAGTCCTAGTTTCAAGACATTAAACTACATAACAACCATAATCATCCATGTTGCACGACGATAAAATGTATAGCATATTTATCCTCATCGCATGACGTTAAACTTCATGAAATCATTTTTCCTCGTTACATGACATTAAACTTTACGGTTAACATCTTATTTATTTTGATGTTAAGAGATTCTATATAAAATCATCATTGACATCATTACTAAACCTTAAGAAGTACATGAGTTCCATTTCTCCCTATGTTTGAATCAGATCTACATAGGGGAGTAATTTCAAGAACTTCATGTGACTTGATTCTCATTTTCAATGAGATACATATAGACACCTAGATCTCCAATCTTGGGCCCAACCACAACCACAAAAAAAATTATTTCTCTTTTCTACTTTTGTATATGAACCATATCTATATAGAGTGTGATTTTAAAATACATGGTTTTATCTTCAGATCATTTTATGTTTTAATTTTAAATCATTTTTCTAGAATGTGTTAAAAACCCCATCTCCCATGTCAAACTCTATTTGTGTGGGAAATGATTATTTCAAGAACTACGTTTAGCTTGATTTTCATTTTTAATGGGATACATAGAGATGCCTAGATCTCCAATCATGTTCCCATACACAATAAAAAAACCCCTTTATTCCATTTGTATGAATCAAACCTGCATAGGGAATATTCAAGAACTACATGTGGATTGATTCTCATTTTCAATGAGATATGTAGAGATGTCTGGATCTCCAATCTTGGGCCCTGCTGCAACCAAAAAAAAATTTCCCTTTTCTCCTCCTATATATGAACCATATCTATATAGAGTGTGATTTTAAAATACATGTTTTGATCTTCATACCATTTTGTGTTTTATGTTAAAACCATTCTTCCAGAATATGTTAAAAACCTCATCTCCCACGTCAAACTTGATTGGTGTGGGAAATGATTATTTTACGAACTATGTTTGGCTTGATTCTCATTTTTAATGTTATACATAGAGATGCCTAGATCCCCAATCTTGGGCCCAGCCTCAATAAAAAATCTCCTTTATTCCCTTTGTATGAATCAAACCTTCATAGGGAATGTTCAAGAACTACGTACAGATTAATTCTCATCCATGTGAGATAAGTAGTGACACCTGGATTTAATTCCCTTGTCCAGTTTCAATATTCCCTTTTTATGTCAAAATCATTATAAAGTCCTCACTGCATGACTCTAAACTACCCAGAACAAAGTCCTAGCTACACGATATTAAAATGAAAATCTATAAAATAACTAATTATGGATTGATTCTCATCCATATGAGTTGCGTAGTGAAATCTAGGCCAGAGTTGTTAGTCTTGGTCAGGGGATACTGTTTTTATCTCTTGGGTTCTCTCCTTAAAGATCCCACCAAGGAAACAAGAATGTCTCTATTTTACATATGAGTCGGATCTATGTAAGGGACTCTAAAATCATGGCCAATATTGATTAAAATATTTCTATTTTTCATTGATCATTACCCCCTTTTCATATTTAACACTCTTAATCTTGAATATTTTCATATATTCATAATCTTTCTTACGGTTTTTTGGTGGAAGAGTCTCTGATATCTGAGAACTCTTTTTATTGACTATGTAGTACAAGCCCTTAGGTGGCCTTGCATAAGTTGCCTACATAATGGGCATGTCACTCAAAAGATACAACTATTTGGCTATTCATCATATGCCCTATTTGGACCTGTATAATACATCCACTATAACGGGTTTTTCAAATAATGGTAATTTCATTCTTGGTTAAAGTGTTTTTCCCACTTCAAAATATGATAACAATATAAAATAATATGTATTTTAAAGTATTCATTCATGTATATTTTTCCCATTACCTTTCTCTCAATCTAAAAGTATTCAAGACCATGGTTAACACATTTCCCTCTCTATGTGTTCAAATAAATATGAAATAACCTTTGATCACTTGACCACATATCAAATATTGTTTCCATTTTTTTGGTCCTAGTTGTATGACCTAAAACTATAGACACCGTACTTCCTACATTTGGATTAGACCTTTATAGAAATTATATTCATCCAATCCTTTGGAAATCATGATTGGAAATACTCTCTTTGTATTCAAGTACCTTTATCCTAAAATCAAACTCTATGCTGTGTAAAATCTAAATCTCCATAAACATTTTTCCGCTTTTAGAAATAGAATGTCAGAATTTTTTGTACTATTTTTCTTAACTATGCAGTACGTGACCCTAAGTGTCCTTGCATAAGTTTACTACATAATGGGCCTAACAATCAAAAGATTCCACTATTTGGTTATACAACATATGCCCTAGTTGTCCCAACATAACATAACCCCCATAACAATTTCTTCAAATAATGGTAACTTTTTTCTTAGTAAATACTTCCTCTAATGCCTTTTATCTATTTTCCCATATCATTCTTCGGATCCAAAAATTCCCAAATGATAGTTTACAATTATTCCCTTCCATACTTGAACATGGTAGTATGTTTCTAAATAAATTACTAATAAATTAGGAGAGTCCCAAACCTTTGGTCAAAGATAAAGACCTTAAAATTAAAGCCACCCAATGTCCACACTACATGACTTAAAACTACACAGTACAATATCCTCACAGCATGACTTAAAACTGTGTAGCCTAATATCATAAATTCACCTTTTTGAAAAAATTTAACCATTCCTCAAACACCAAATTTGTGTCAATGTGGTTTTCTTATTCATGACATATGTCGACATAGATAACCCTTTATTATTAAAATCCCTTTCATTGGAAAAACCACCAACTGTTCTCTTGAATCACCCAAATATTATTTTCCCTTGTCTGTCAATAGTAAAATGTTAAATTCCTAAGAGCTCTTTTTTTCTTGACTATGCAGTAAGTTCCCCCCAGAGGCCTTGCAGAAAATTTTCCTACATAACAGGCTTGTTAGTCAAAATATGCCACTATTTGGTTATGCAGCATATGCCCTAGTCGGCCTGGCATAACACAACCCCCATAACGGGTTTTTCAAATAATGGTAACCTCATTCTTAGAAGAGACTTCCTTTATGTTTATACAAGTTTTATTTTTGGTTTCCATAAAAATAATGACTCAATATTCCCATTAGAAATATTTAAAGAATATTACAGCAATTCTTATCTACTGAGACTTGTTTGGGATCTAATTTCAAAATTTATGGTCAAAGTTGTTCAACATTAAACACTAACCCTTTATAGTCCAACATGCATGACTCTAAACTGCCAATAATAAGAGATGTGGTACTCACCATATTTGAAACCCACAAAGGTAACTACGGAAAAAATTCGAGTCCCAACTCACTAAACATACATTTTTGTATGTCTTAGGTAATATTGAGAAATAAAAAGTAAAAATATACAAAGTTTGTGGGGTTGTCTATATAACACTAGTAAAAAGAAAACTATGCTTACTAGGCCCATTGGCTTAGGTAAAAAAAGAGCTAGCATGAATGAAAACTAAGATGATTAAAGATGAAATACATTTCATTTGTGAGTAAAAAAAATTCAAATAGGAGAATCCACAAACTGGAGTCTCTCTTCTGTCATAAATTATAAGAGGTTTTCTACACAACTTTTCATTTGGTTAATGACCTCTTGAGCCCCATTAGCTTCATGTTGAAGTTTTTTTAGCCACCCAGTCTCATTCTCCTCAACGTGGATAAGTACTTCCTTAGCATCTGCAATGGATTTTGCACCATCCATCTAGACTTATCCTAATGAATCATGAAGCTGGTCAAGATCTCTTGTGATAATATCTAAATTGTGGAAGATGCAGCTGCTGAATAGTCTTTTATTTAATCTTCTTCTTCAGTTCTTTCAACTTTGCAGTATAATTGGCCTCAGCTTGGGATAGTGCTTCTTGGAATTTGTCAGTGTTGATCAATAGTTTAGTTTTTATCGTATCTTCCCAAAGCTTATGCTCTTGCTCCCTCTTTGGGATAATATCTTTCACTGTTGTATGAATTTCACGGTATTCAAAACTCCAAAATCCTATCATGATAAACAGAGATGAAAGTTGTGAAATTCTTGAAGGAAGTTCCTCAAGGGGAATTTTAGATATTATCTTTCATATAATTTTCCATTTCTTGTGAAGTGAAAGACAAAGGGACTTTTGTAGTTCTGAGTCTGATTCAGAATCACTATCATAAGGAGGGACATATTCTAGGATTAATGAACTTAAAGAAATTCCTTATTCTGCTCCTTCTTTGACAGTGGTTGCTTCACCTCCTAATACTATTTGAGATGATGTAAAGGCTTCACCTTAGGATATAGCTATTGAATTTGATAGAACTATATGGTGAATTAAAATTATGGTTATTTTTAGTTTCAAGAGATAATAAGACTAAGCAAAATAACAATATCTATATCTATTACCTAATAATAGGCCGGTAGCTTGAGAAGACTCATTCCCAATGTTCTTAGTTTCGATGGTTTTGGTTGATGTCTTTGGATGGGGAATTCTATCTTTAATTTTATAAGGATCCTATAAATGAATCTCAGGGAGATTTTCTGTCTCAAGATTCAATTGATCCAATGTCTCTGTAATGGTATGATTGACATTAATGTCAATTATTCCTTTAGGCATCTTTGTGGAAGTTGTTTCTTTATATGGAACTATATATTTCAACCAATTATGGTTAGAAATTTTATCATAAGAAGATTAGTAGTACGAGAAATGAAAACTCACGTCCAGTTGGTTCAATACAAGGAACTTCAAAATCTTCTAAATCATTTTGTATATTAACATGATCTAATACTTCTTCAAAAAAAAATCCAAGGTTCATCATAGCATCCAATGATATATCAGATCCCATGTCAGTCTCACCCATGGGAGCACTTGGCATGGTTGCTTCGCAACCTTCCTCCAACAACCTTTGACCCCGAATAGATTCCTCCGCAATAGTTGTGGGGTTAGAATCAGTTGTCACAGGTTGTTATGGGGAATGTGATGAACCTAAAGTATCATAGGATGGAAGTCAGTTTTTGTTACATTTAATATCTTATGAATCACTGTTGATTTACCAGAGGTCTCCTCTCTTCTGATAGTAGGAACAACAGAAGTAATGGGAACAGATGTTGGTTCCTTTGGCCTCAATTCCCCTTTAGGAACCACCGAGTTAGTAGGAATTTGTGCCTATTCATAAGCACCTTCCATAGTTCCTCAAATATTATCAGTAATTTCTTTAATAGAAGAAACATAAGAAGCTACTGCAATTCCAAGAATTTAAAACACTTTTTCATGAATAAGGCTAAAATTCATCTTCTCATGAAGTATTACCACTACTGACAAAACATTTAACCATGGTCTTATTTATTCGATGCTTTTGTTTCTTCACCTTTTTAGAAGGGCTTCCATCATCATCTCCAAAAAATATATATTGGATACTACAATACCCTTTCTATCTTATCCTCCATGGCCTGTGGGCTTGGAGATATTTCTCCTGATTCACTAGGTGATCTAGTAGCTCCAAGAGCAGTGCCACTAGGTATATGTCATGGCAATATAACTTTATTATATTTTCCTTTATTGATCTAAAAGTTAAAATGATATTTCCCCTAAGTAACAATACTTTGACTAAATTCAAATTTCAAAGAAGAATAGAATGTGAGAAAGAAATAAGGAAACTTGCATATTCAGGATCCACAAAATCATGCCATTATTCATCTAATGAAAGGTCAATCCCTTCATTATTACCACAATCTATTATTTCCTTTACCCACTTCATGGTGGGAATTGATTATTTGGTTTTGTATATGAGCATTTCCAGTTCAAGAATATAAGGTCTCACTTCATCAAGATTTTTCTTAAATATAATATCATAAGAGGCCCATAGATCCCCTATTCTTGGAATGTGCAACCCTTCACAAAAATCTATCAACATGGTTTCAGAATCACAATGAAATATTTTCCATGTTTGAACAGCCTATGGTCATATATATTCAGAATACATGCCATAGGTATGTGAATAGAATCCTGAAATTTTGGATTTATGTTTCTTCCCAATTCCTGCAGTTACATATGGGGGGTGAGAAAATGGGACTCGTAGTTCCTTGAAATGATGGCGACTAGACTACCTCAGTACCGCCTCAGTATTGATCGATGGGGTGTCTCTCTTAACTCAGATAAGTGGATTATATCTTGCTTGAGGTTGCTTTGGTGAATTTGGAGCCTCGTCGCCTCCACCCTCTAACTCCAATGAGTCGAACCCTGACGACGAAGAATTACCTTACAAACAAAAGGGTCCCTTATTACTACCTTTCTTTATCCCCACTTTAGGGACAACATGTTTTAATACCCCTCTAGGATAAGATATGACCCAGTTTACATCATACCATACAGTCAATCTACTTATAGTATCAACAGTAGGTAAATTAAATATTTCCCCAGTTTTCTCCACAGATATCAGCAACTATAGTTGTTGGGAAACCATCGGATGTTGCTCTAATATAACGTGCATAGGGGGGTATAGTAATTTGTTATGGACATTTTAATTGACACAAAAATCAATAAGGACCATAGGCCTCGCATATGATTTCCCCATAAATCTTGGTGGCCAATACGCCATCTATGAAAGCTAACATATATGCCCTTATCTCTAAGATGGTCATCCCATCATCAACGAATCACCCCATAGGTGGATTTCCATAAGGGAAAATATGAAATTTCTTATACATACTCAATATAGCCATGATATCATAAGAATTCAGAGACAAAGATGAAATACCAGAAAAAGCCTGAACAGATGGTCAAAAAGAACTTCCAATGACATGTACCCCACTTTACACAACCTAGGTTCTAAAATGAGTGGCGATCCACCCCCATAAAACTTAAAATGGTCCCTCTATTCTGAAAGGATAATTCCCTCTGTAAATATGAAGTAAGATCCTATGAATCTTTTCCAAAATAGGGGTGGCCAACACTACTATCCTCTTCTCAGCCAACTGGGCTATGATAACAAAAGTTCTTGGCTTTATGCCTCCCTTGGAATATCTAACTAGTAATAAATTCACGCTAATCCACATGTCCAAGAAACCTACAAGATGTGTATTCATAGGAATTTTGGGATTGACATCATACCCCCACTTATAAAATTATCCTATCTCTAATGTCAGCCAAAAAGTGCCGAGTGTACCTCTCTTCTTTTCCTTTGGATAGCTGGTTGGATGAGTGAAAGTGGGACCCTTCACCTTCTTATTTACTAGGAATATTTCCATCCACTCCTCTAGATGAATATTTCTTATTGTGTGGGACTTTTCGTGTTCTTATTCTTGATTGTATAAAATATTTTCATCAACTCACGAACCAAGGATGGTGTCTTTTCTGAGTCATTCCATGTCACCTTTAGAAAAATAAACCCATCGTACATATCTCCAATAATTGGATCTCCATAGATATTTTATAAATCCCACAAACCGATGCCTACTTCCCCATGTTTCAAATGGAAGGAGTTAGTTTCTTGACTACATTGGCTTAGTAACTCTAGCACAAAATTGTCATTTCTATATACATAGGTTTGCCTGACCCATACAGGCTCATAAATTCCAACACCTTTTAATTAATCCATAAACTCTAAACACATCATGTTCACCCAATACACCCACATCTATGTAGGTTTTACAACCCCTCCTAGGTGGAAATCCAAAAATTTCTTCCAACCTTTTGATAGATCTTTCTGAGAATCTCGAAATATGTACGAATAACGTGTTGCTACATCTCTGGTGTATGTGCTTTCAAATCTAGAGCAAACAGGCTATGATGCATGAAATGGTACTTATCTACTATCCCAAAGTTAACATATGATCCCCCCAATAGAAACATTAGTAGATGAGAAATTGGTATAGTATTGAAACCAAGAAATTGGAATATCGTTCTTCAGATCCGGAATGCTAACATCCTACAGATGGTTATAACTATAAAAATGAAAATAAGTGCTTCAGGGAAAATTTAAGTGGTATTTCTTTAGATATTTTTCCAAGTCTGGGAGTGTAGTGTCATAGACATAAAAGTAGTCATGACTGAAAACATTCATCATGTCATCAATTCTCTTATAGGCCAATTCATCAGTATTTCTCTTTATTTTGGCAGCCATTGAACCTACAAAAGGGATCAAAAATCATCTTTAAAGTAAATTCATTTTTGATGTTTTGACAAAGTAATTGAGAAAAATTAACAAAATCATTAAGGCACACAAGTCTGAACTTGGTGTTCAGGTATAAAACCAGCGTGTAAGTATGGTTCCCTAGTTTTGGCATGAAAATAAAAAACATACAGAAGAAGCATGACTAAACAGAAGTATCATAGCGAAAAGGACTTGCACGCTGATAGTTGGATTTCCAGAAGTTGTGAGAATTTTCATGAAAATGAATCTGATATATATAAGAGGTGTTAGTTACCTTGTGTTCCAGAATCATGTGCGTTTCCCATTGCGCACCCCATTTACCTTGCGCACTACTACTTACATGCCACAGTAACAACTCTTTTCTTGTTCATAACTTTACCTTAGTATGGGATACTCTTTTCATTTCGGAACCCAATCTGGGGGGGTCTTTGGTTGACACATTGTTTTATCATAGAGCCTAAAAATGAAAAAGGTAAATACCTTAGAAAAAAGAGGAGAAAACACATGACAAAAGTCAATATTTTCAAAGGCTTGAAAATTGGATCGCCTTAGTCTAACCAAAACACCGTCAGCATGCAAGTTACTTGTGTGCCACAATTTGGCATGCAAGCCACTTGCGCACCCAATATCCTTTCTCCCAAGGTCCTATTTTTTCCTATAAATATCCCCTTGGGGACTTCATTTGGAGAAACAAATTTCCCTGAAGCCTAATTGTTGCTCTAGTTACCCCAGTGCTTCACCCAAGTCTTCCAAAACTTTCAAGGTAGTTCTTTAACACCTATAGCAGAGGATTTGAAGGAGGATCATTGGAATAAATTTATTTTAGTGTTTTAAATCCATAACACTTTCACGCCTAAGGCACCCAACCTCCCTAAATTATAAGCACTTGTGTGCCACCTATTCCTCTCACAGGAACTTAAGTGCCCTACTTCTGAAAATACCTATGAATTCTCTTGAAGGCTTAAGTCTAATCTCTCCCAGGTATTAACATTCAGGTTGTTTTTCACTTAAGTGAACATCATGTCTCCAAAGGATACTTGGGAGCCCATACTTACGCGTCAATACTTACATGAGAACCCTTCTTTGATTCACCTACTCTCTTTAGTCTAGAAGCCATTAATCCCTCTTCAAGTCCATTCATATCATGGCTTATTCTTCATTGGCTCCCTTATCTAAAAGTGATTCTGTTTAGACCTCCACCAAAACCTCCTGACTTATCAAACCTTTGCAAAAGGCACATCAGCATGTCTCCTATTTGGGTTTCTATATCCATAGTCAGAGGTTTCCAAAATTTATTTTACAATGGGGTTAGGGTTCATGGAGTGTCTATGGGTTTGTATATCCATAGTCACATGGACCTTTTTCCCCGGAACAATGTTGGGGAGTTCTTAGTTTGGATGATTAGGGTTTAGGTTTTGACCTCCACTTCTCATCTCTAAAACCTAGAACCTCAGGCCTCTAGTAGCGAAGGTACGGTTCACACTTGCTTTTCCATACAAGAAAATGAGAAGTCTCCCTCCCCTACCAAGATCCACTAGGGTAGCCATCCTGGTGTAAGACCCTAACCTTTGAAGTAGAAGGTTTCAGTCTTGCTCATCTCTACTTCCCTCACCTTCACCCCATCCTAACATTGGACACTTGTCCAATGTAAAGAGAATAGAGGGAAGGCCCATCACCTTGCCCTCTTCCCTGATTACCACACCCTCTTTCTCAATCGCCTCTCCCTTGTCCACCCTCAACCACCCTCACTGCCATAGGCACATCTTCTTCCACCAGTCGAGGAGGAAAAGTGTGTGTGCCTTTATGGAATATTTAGCATCCTCTTATTTCTCACACCAATCATGACTCATGTGGTATTAGAGATTTGTCATGATCACAACATTTTCACAAAACATTAATGAACTATGAGAAATATGATTACCACTATAATTGGGATACATTGGAAGTCTTACTAGGGCCCGAGCTCACTGGATATCCTCTTCAAGAATCCAATACTAATTCCCTTAATCTAGGCATCCTCCTTAGAAGTAAGCCCCAAGTTAAACCCCTAAAGCAACAAGGCATCCTTTTTAGGAAGTAATCCCAAACTCGTTTCTCTCAAAGAACTATACTCCTCTATGAGACTTATCGAACTATGTGGTATTTGATTCCCATACAAATGGGATATGTAGGAATACTCCTTGAGGTTCAAACCCAATACTTCAAATCAACTATGTTCTCATGGGTCCATATTCCCAATAAGGTCTAATCTGACATGGAAACTCATATTCTTTCCAACTTCCTTGGGCTGCTTAGGCATAATTCTCACACCAAACCTTTACTAATAACCTTTCTCTTAGATGTCCTTACCACATGACATTAAATTGTATGGATAGTTCTTTATCACATGACCTTACAGGGTATGATGTGTCTCATTAAGCGGCACCAAACTACAAGGGTTCTGATTCCCTTCACAATGATACATAGGTATCCCATTTTATGGGTACAATCCCAATATCAAAACAAACTTTCATCACCATGGATGAAAATAAATTCTGGAGTGCCCCACTGAGTGGATTAAAAACCAGTATCATCATAATGATGACTAGAAGAATCTCTAAATTGTATAAGAGAGAATAACATTAGTAAAGAACCTTGAATACATATGAATGATTCTAAGATTCACACATGCTAACAATTTATTGAAAATTCCAAGGGAAACCTATGTTATACTTGGTGAATTAATAAGAATTCATGAAAATATCTCAATTCTATAAAGAGAGTCCTGGAGTAGACAATAATTCCCCTTAAAAGGGTGTGATGAGTATGACCTTCCATCCTCTCGACCAATTCATGTTATTAAGTATCATAAGTTCAAACTTAACAAAAACATGCCTTTGGAAAGTAGGTCCCTTTTGGATAAAGAACTGTTGGATGTTTCCACTTCCATAAATAAATCCAATGGAAACCGCCTGGAAGCAGTGATTCTTAAACTTGAATACATGTTCTAAGTAACTACGACACAAAGGTCCACACACCATTTGATAGGATTCAGACACTGTGTGATCCTTAACTTCATCCCAAAACCCTAGACACCTCTGAGAGGGGCCCACATGTCCTATAATCCTAAAGTATATTTTGTGTTAATCAGTATTTTCTAGATCCATCAAATCATCCTTCACATTATCCACCACATTTATAGAGCCACTGAACTTGCCAGAACCAATAGATCGGGTGTCAGATGAGGCTTTCTATCATCAGTGACCAAAATCTAGGGCCTCGATCTACTAAAAAATCATTCATTGATCCATTTGTATACTTGTAATAAAACTAAGAAGAAAAGGACCCACAAATTTGTCTAATCCACCTCTAATAATTTTCCACCTTTGTTACACCTCTACAACAACATAAAACATGAACTACAATTTTGATATTGATTTGTTGCGCCAAAGAACGGACATTCAATGATCGAGTATGGGGTATTCATCAAACCATGGGCCAAAGTAAATACCTACGATGAACATTTAAAGAACGGGGGAAGAAAATCATAAGCCATAATATGTGAGTAACAAAAATCTACATCTGTTTGTTTCGGCCTTGATTTTTTGTCTAAGAAAGGGGAAAAATAAATAGGGATAATCATAATGAAAAAATATATAATTCCATAAATTTAAATTTACAGATGATGAACATATCAATTCTATTCATGGAATTGATACAAGTTTATCTGGGATTAAAGATTGGAATAAAAAACACATGATCAAAAATTATACCAAGATTTTGGATCGATCATTGATGAATAATGTTATTGTTTTTCCATTTTTTATGAGATACATGAACTCTGTTGGAACAAAGATCCACGATCTAATCCATATCCATTATCATTTTCCAAGAATGCTCACCAAGGTTTGAGAGTCCAACCCTGAGGAAATACTATAACCATATACTTATAAATGAATTTGTTTGCTACATCAAAATAAATAAGAAAAATTAATTTATTTATTTATTTTATTCATTTACCCCCATGGTGACTTTTTCACAAATTTCCTGCACTGAAAAATATTATGTTATACTAAGGGTAAAACTTATTTTATGAGATCAATAATTCTCTCATATTTTTGATTTGGAACCATGTTCAGTAGTTATTACACTTTTTTAGGAAAACTATGCATGCGTGAATTTTAATATATTTAATATATTTCAAACATTTATTCTGAGGACAACAAGCCTTGGAATCACATGTAGTCCCAGTTCTAGGTCTGGAAAATAATATATATAATATCTAAAAATAGTACATGGAAAATATGAGTCATTACATTCTACCCACCTTGTAGATTTTCATCCCAAAAGAAGAAAAACCTACTCAAAAAGCTGAGGTTATTGAGCAGCATATGGGTATCACACTCCTAGGTGCTCTCTTGAAGATTATCATGCTTCCACCAAACACACACTAGGTCAATTGGTCTCCCATGAAGTATCATATCTTTTCGATCCTCGATCTCTATCAGGTACTTTGCAAAGGTGGTTCTATCATCGATTCTCATCTCTCCCCATTCGATAACATATGACGGGTCATGAACATACCTCCTCAGCTGTAATGTGTGTGAAACATAGTGTACCTATTCCAACTATGGTGATAGAGCTAAGTGTTATCCCACCTTGACAACTCTACATAGTATTTGGAAGGGACTAACCAATCCTGGTGATAACTTGTCACCCCGGAAAAATCTTTGTAATCCATCTCAAAGTGAACCCATCAGGAACACATGGTCTCCATCCATGAACTCTATAGGTCTTTGTCATTAGACTGTATAAGACTTATGGTAGCTCTGTTTAGTCCCCATCTACTCTCAGATGATCTTCACCTTCTTTGTAGTATATATCACCAACTCCAGGCCTATCATTTTTTACTCTCCTAGATCAATCCAACAAATTGGTGACCTATAGTGTCGCCTATACAAAGCCTCAAATAGTGCAATAAAAATTATTGAATGGTATCTTTTTTTGTATCAAAATTACACCAAGGGTATATGATACTCCCAACTATAGAAAAAGTCTAACATGAAAACCCGCAGTATGTCTTCCAAGACCCGGATAGTATGCTCTATCTGGTCGTCAGTCTGGGGATGAAATGTTTTTCTCAAGAATAACTGAGTCCCAAAGGCCTTTTGTGATCCTTTAATAATTGTGAAATGAATCTAAAATCATAATATGAAATAGTAATCGAGGTAACTCCATGGATTCATATTATCTTCTGTATATAGAGGTGTCCAAAGCTCTCTACTAAACATAGCTCTCAAATAGCTATGAAGTGGACCAGCATGGTGAGTCGGTCTATGATCATCTAGATGGAATCATGTTTCCTAAATGTACGTGGTAACCCTATCATGATTTCCAGTGATATCCCATCCTAATTTCACTCGGTCACCTCATGGGGTTGAGCTAAACCCACTATAACGTGGTTCTCAGCATTCACATATTGACAATTAAGGCATTCATAGACAAACTCTGCAATTACCTTCTTCATTCCTAGCCACCAAAAACCGATGTCATATATCATTGTACATCATTTAGACATAAGAATATTTTACAAGGGGTTGTATGAAATCCTACATCTCCTCATCCTACAATATTAAAGGTACCATCATTCATCATCTGGAAAGGATATCATTCTCCCCACTTTTAGAATATACATATAGAGCATGTTTGGTCGATATCTGAGTACATGTAGTCTCATAGTTAGTATCTTCATGCTGATAATACCTAACACATTGTAGAATTGGTGGGGTAATAACCATTTTCTAAATATATAAATCTCCATCATGTTCCACCTAGGACAACTGAAATGAGGCTAACTACTCTGACACCTCGTTCAATAACTGAGAATAAAATCTTCTACTGAGAGTGTCTTCCACTACATTCCCCTTCCCAAGAGTATAAAAAATCTATAAGTTATAGTCCAGAAGGAACTTTATCCATCACCTATATCTCAAGTAAATATCCTTATGAGAGAAGATATACTTGTGATTCTTGTGGTCAGAGTAAGCGATAAACTGTTCTCTCATCAGGTTGTGTCGCCACACCTTCATTGTGAATACTACTACTGCTAAATCAAGATCATGGGTCATATAGTTCTTCACATGTGGTGTCAACTATCATGAACCATAAGAAATCTCCACCTTCCTCAACATAATAGTACAAACCAATCTAGTCCCTGATGAATCATATAATACTACATACTTGACACCCACATCTAACAATATCAAGATGGGATCACTTGTCAACCTCTACCTCATCTCCTGAAAGTATTGCCAACACATTTCCATCTACACAAAAGGATGTCCCTTTCAGGTCAAGGTTGTAAAGGGTTCTTCCACTTGAAAGAAATTGATACAAACCTATGAGAATAACCTTCCAACCCAAGGAAAATTTTCACCTCGGTAACACTCTTGGGTAGCTCCCAAGAAATAACTACCTCAACCTTTACTATATCCACTACCTCTAAGATGACATGTCCCAAAAAGTGGGCCTCATGAATCCATAACAGAAACTTTGAAAGATTCCCATAAATATGGTTCTCTTAAAGTGTTTCTTGGACCATCCTCAAGTATCTAACATTCTCCTACTCTAATGAAAAGTACACTGTGATTTCATCGATGAAAACTACCACAAACCACTCTAAAAAGGGATATAATATTTGGTTCATGATTTACATGAACACTGGTAGGGTGTTTGTCACACCAAATGGAATAACCAAGTACTAATTAGGACCATGGAGACATCTTAAGGTCATCTTTGGTATATCCTCATCTCGTACTCATAATTGGTGATATCCCGATCTGAGGTCAGCCATAAAGAACCATTATTCCTCTCTCAATGGATCAAAGAGATCATAGATCATTGGTAGTATATATTTATCCTTCAAGGTTGCATGGTTCAAGTTCCATTAATCCACACATAACCTCAAGCTCACAATCACCTTCTGAGAAAAAAACACTAGGGATGCCTAGGGGTAACACTGGGTCTCACAAATCTCTCCTCTTTCAAATCCTCCAAACTACACCCTCAATTCATAAATCCCTGTGGGGGAATATGATATGCTGGCATAGATATATGGGCCATTCTGAGATGTAAGTAAATGAAAAAATCTATCACTCGATAGAGAGGTAGACCTGGTACATCCTCAGGAAAGACATCCTCATACTGCACCACCACTAAAAGGAATTGAAATTATGTACCATCCACTACTTCAAGAGTTATTCTATATAATGGATGATTAATTAGATGTACTCTCCCATTCCTGAGAATATCCTTATCTACCAAGTTTTCATTTTCCTGAAAAAGGAAACCCTTTCCCATCACTATGGAAACGCAACATTTTCTACCAAAAATAGTCAATCTGATCATTAACTATAGATATCCAGTCCATACCTAAGATGACATCGTAAGGAATAATCGCTACTATAAAGAGATACCATACAAAACTCTCACCTCCAGGCATCATATCACACTATCTACACAAGTATGTAATCATTGTGTCACCACATATCGGAGTCTCCAACTGCAATGGTCAAGGAAATGGATCAATTGGAATCTCTAAGTATCTAACTAGAGAAGTGGAAAGGAATTAATGACTCAAACCTATGTCTATCAGTGTTTCAGTAAAAGTAGAAAAGACACAGATCATACCTTGCATCATCCCTTGAGAATCAGGGTCATAGGCCTCCATAGCTATAGCTGGACTCATCCCTGACCACCAGCTCCCTGAGCATGGCATGGACTACCTGGGGGTGGTGGTGGTAACAGGTCAAACCTTCGACCAACTCATACTACTATTCCAACCCCTCTTCCACATCTATTATCCTATGGACCACCAATTTTGTGCCTCTTTCTCTACCTTGGTAGTCCCTCAGCCATCTCACGACCAGCTATGTGATGGGTATAAAATTTTTCATCTATATGTACCTGACCATCATAATAGAAACACCACCTCTCCCTCAGCTAATTAAATCCATCCTAAGAGCCATGAACTACTAACCCTAGGTCCTAGGATCACATCCTAAATCATATGACACGCTTGGATCCCAATGACTATCATCAGCTACTTGTTCCCTGATCTCATCTCTTGGGTTACCACTACAAACACCCACTATCTACACCTACTTTCCCAGGAATCTCTCCACCACCAAGGATCTCTCAGGCACCCATAATAGGTGGGAATGCAATGTGGTACCACATAATCCCTAATATACTATAATTATCCCTAATAAAAGGTTTGTGCCTTGAAAAAAAGATCAGGCACCATATCCAAGGAGTAATGTGAGTGATCAGTGAACCTCACTGAGTACTCTACCACAGTCAAACTACCCAACTGCATATGCAGAAGATCCTAGATGCATACAAACCACAATGTGTCCATATATAACTCCTCCCTAAAGAGACACTCAAATTATGATCAGGAGAGTTTTTTCTCATCATGTGGTTAGTCACTCAGCTCCACCATCACCCAGTAGAGCCTTGAAGAAGACTCACCTTGAGGACCTCCATCTGATCTTTAGGAATCCTCATTAGGCATAAAATGTGAGTAACAACCTCTAGTCAGTTCTCATCCACCTGGGGGTCTTGATCACCCCAAAACCTTACCTTTGGAACTCATATAGTGCACTCAACCAGTGTACATCCTCATCTAGCACATCCAACACTAACTAATGATCAAAATTTGGTGGTATAGATAGTAAAAGACTAGGAGGTTCTATCTTTAGTACAAGCCCTTATAATAATGCTTCATCACTAGGTGGATCATCCTCATGATCACATAGTGGAATCAAATCTGGGTTGATGTGTGGAGGAATCCTGAAATAAAACAAGATGTACCATGATCAAAAGAGTATATCAGTGGAGCTAACTCAAGAAGGACATGGAAAACACAACCCATTCATGTATGAAACATGTAACAAAATTTTATATGGAACCAATGTCTCTATGTACTGAATCCAAAGGAAGGTGGTCAGAGTCCTGGTGAATTGACATGTCAACTATTGTACCAAAACTAGAGTTCCTAGCCTGAAATCCATCCTTCAAACACAAAACACTACTTCCCAAAACAATCTCATTGACTCTAATCCTAAAGGTAGAACTGAGTACTCTGATTCCACTCTTTCATGACCTGATCCACTGGGGTCTGACCCGTGACTACCAAAAGCCCACCTCTAATAACCCAGGGGATAGCAACAAACACCAAGTAATCATATCACAAAAATGAGAGGCATTAACCCAATGTACATATACACACACACACACATATCAAAGCCCACACAATTCTGAAATGTAAAACAACAAAACCAAATTCATGCATACATCAATAATCCCACAACCAAAGTGTGATAGTAAAGTACTGAAAGAGGAAAAAAGGGAGAAACACAATCCTGACCAAAAACTATAAAGATTACAACCTATTACAAGAGAAGAATAATTTCAAATGAAATATCCTATAAAAAACCTCAGTCAAACAAGATTAATCTATTATCTACTAGATCTATGTCCTCCAAGTACACCGTCAATTGGTTCATCATTTGTATAAGACATGCCACATGCGGGTAGATCCCATGCAGGGGTGAGAATAACAATACCCAGTAAGACATCTGAAAAACACTAAAAATAAAGCACTAAGTATAGTTATATAAATATAGGGATATAAAAATAAATGTAAAATATAAATTCTCAGATATACTCTAGAAAGACATCATGCCACCAGGCGGTCATTAACAACTTTCAGCCATAGGATATTTCTCAATGCAAAACTCATTTTGGGAGAATCCACTCCACAAGCCATGTTATCATTGGAGACACTCATAGAAGAGGTCTAGATTATTGGACTTAACCCAATAAATATCAATAGTCTAAGAATACCCTGATACTCAGATAGGGGGTCATGCCTAGGATGGTTAGGGGATACCATGAACCCAATATGGATCAACCCACTATGTAAGGGATCATATGCCAATGATACCATGAAACCTACCAATATGGATTGCTATATGGAGGATCAATTCCTTTCTCAAGGAGTTCATGTAGATTCCACAAAACCCACCTAGGATGTAAATATAATGGAGGATCACACTCTAGTCTCATGGAGGGACACTATAAATTTTATCTGAGACTCAGCCTCCAGAGGAGATCACAATCCTATGATTTTGAAAAAATGACGCACTATACCCTCTAGGGAAATGGACCAAGGGAATACACTCAACCATGAATGGTCTAAACTAATGAAACAAAGATCTTCAAACACTCTTCAAGGGGATGCACAGTGTTTACTAGGGGTACATGTCATGTCCATCTACCCACAAACCTACCCATGTGGTAACACCTCTCACGTCATGTAAATCTCAAAATACATGAAATGAAGGAATGATACATGGTATTTAGATATCACATATAACCTACCCATTTTCCATAGGTTGTGTCCATGTACCAGTGGCCATGTCCCTGTACTGGACCGTGTATACCTAGTCATGTCTGTTTACAAGTACACAACATTCCTCTGGCCGTGTACTCTTGTTTGTGTTCTTGTACCCTCTAAGGTACATGTCAAGCCATATATAAAGGTTCACATACTGTGTTAAAGGGTTCACATGTCATGTGACCCTTAACTTCATCTCAAAACCCTAGCAAACATTGAAAGGGACCCACATTTTGTTTAACCCTGAAGTACATGATGTGTTGATTGGGATTTTCTAGAATCTTTGGATCATGATCTATGTCATCCTTCACATCACGAGAGATGCCTCCCTCTCTAGAACTTATAGATTAGGTGGAAAAAGGATTTCCATCATCTCTGCCTAGAATACGAGGACTTTATATGCTTAGAAAATCATCCATCAAGTTTTTTATCCTAGTGCATTAAAACTGTTAAAAATATATCCTAAAATCCATCTAATCTACTTCTGATCATCAACTATTTTTGTTACACCTTGATAAAAACATTAAAAATGAACCAAACATGTGATATTGATCCATTGTTCTGAAGAAAAGTCACACAATGATAAAATATTTGGTATTTATAAAACCACGGGCCAAAGGAAATGCATGTGATGAATGTTTGAGGAACAGGGGAAGAAAACCATAAGCCATAAGATGTGAGGAAGGACCCTAAAACTTTGTTTATTTCATCCTATTTTCTTTTTCATAGAAAACGGAAAAACTATGAGGGATAATCATAATTAAAAAAATATAATTCGAAAAATTTAAATCTACTGATGTTGTGATTATAAATTCTGTTCGTGGAATTGATTTGTGTTCATCTGAGATTAAATAAAGGGATGAAAAACACAAAATCAAACATCCTACCTAGATTTTGGATAAATCATTGATGAATAATGGGGTTGTGTTTCCATTTTTGTTGATATCCAAAAAAACTTTTTATGCATAATGATCCATGATACAATCCAGGTTTGTTGTCATTTTCCAGGATTGCTCTCCAACAGTCATCTAGATCTCCAGGTTTTGAGCGGTCAACCCTAAGAAAAGCGTATAACTATATACTTATAAGAGAATTCATTCACTGATTCAAAATAAATAAAATAAATTTATTTATTTATTACTTTTATTCATTTATGCATGTGATTAATTTTTCACAAAAACCCCACACCAACAAATATTATGTCACACCAAGGTTAAAACCTACATTTTGAACTCAAAGGTACCCTCAAATTTTTGATTCAGTTTCCCATTAAGGATTTATTCTACATTTTAAGATAACTAAACATGCATGTTATTTAATATATTTAATATATTTAAAAAATTTATTCTAGAAACATCAAGCCTTGAAATACCATGTTGTCTTGGTTCCTAGCTTCAAAAATAATCCATATAATATCTAAAAATGATACATAGAAAATCAGATTCATTATAGATACTTATGAAATTTATTGCAAGGAGGAAAAAAAATTGAAACTCTTTTGAGTGTTTTTGAGTCTATTTTAATTAAGAAGAAGGGAAAATAGTGTAATGTTTAATGAGAAGGATGAAGAAGGAATATTCCTTGGTTATACACCAAAAAATATTATATATATTATATAATAACAAATAATAGAGGATAAATTACTATGATGATGTAGTGGTATTTTAAAATGAAGAACTTAAAAAACCATCAATGCATGATGATGAGGTTGATGTTTATATCTATAAATCTAATACAGATCTTGATGATAACACATAAATTCTTGATAATGATACATATTTAACTTACTCTAGTGATGAAGTTGTGAATACAAGAACCATAATGACCAATTCAGAGCTATAAAACCTGATAATACTAAAAATTTCATTAAATATTTTACTTAATGGGTGAAAATAATAATATATATTATAATTTATAGTCACACTATAATTTTCTAAAAATTTAATCCCTAAACTATTTAAAGTTTTCTTATTATAAAGAATTAATTCAATCTATGAATAAAGATATGAATCAAATTTTAAAGAATGAAACATGGGATGTTATGATTTTGAATAAGGAAAAAAACATCATTGAAACAAAATATATTTTCATGAATAATATAAATGAGAAATGTGAAGTTATAAGAAAAAAAAGAATGATTTATAAGTATGGGTACTCTTAAATTGAAGGAATTGATTTTGATGAAACATTTTCCCATATTTCTAGACTTGAGACTATCATATTTTTTTCAATTGTATCTCAAAGAAACCTTAATGTTTTCTAAATGGAATAAAAGTATTAATCCTTGAATTTTGATAAAAATGAAGAATTTTATATAGAAAACATGAGGGTTTTATTCCTAACTAATATATAAATAAGGTATATAGATTGAACAAGGATCTGTATAGGTATAATCAATCCCCAAAAACATGGTATTTCAAGATTGATTAGTACTAAAAAAACATGTAATTTACAAAAGGACAAGTGGATATCAACTTATATATAAAAAATACCAACACGGAATAAATCATCATTATTGTGTATGATGATGAAATTATCTTTTCTAATAATGAGGATAATTTGTGTGAAGGATTTTCCAGAAAAATGAAAAATATGTTTGAGTATTCTTTACTTGGGGGGGATGAAATTTTTCTTGGTTTTTCCAGTTACCCAAAATATTGGTCACATTTTTATTTTTAAAGAAATATATTCCAAGGAGTTATTGAGGAGGATTTTCATGGTAGAAACAAGAAGACTATTTAAACTAATCCCACTAACTTGAGTAATAATGATAATGGGAATAATGTAAATGAAAAATAATTAAGGAAATTAATTAGAATTGACTTATAATTGACTTCATCAAGGATAGATATTTTCTATTTTGTCAATATTTATGCAAGTTATCAATTAAATTATAATGATTCTCATATATTAGCAATAAATATAATTTTGTGAAACATTATAAGAACATTCAATTATTCTATACTGTATGAAAAAAAAAGGAAGAACTTGATTTATAGGGATTTATTGATATTGATTGGGATGGTAATATTGATGATATAATGTTCACATTAGGATAAGCATTCTTCATTGGTGAAATATGTGTGTTATGGAATTACAAGAGGAAAAAACTGTAAAATTAAGTATTATTGATCCTGGGTATATTGTTTCATCCTAGGAAGCAACTTGGATTCTTTCTTGATGACTCAATGTGAGGATATAATTTTTATAATTGTGTATCCATTGGTTATTGTCTATGATAACCAAATTGTTATAAATTTGTTAAATAATCTAGTGAAACATTTAGGATAAATGGTCATTAACATTAAATATCATTTTCTAAATTAAAATGTGGATAAAGGCATATTAATGTGATAATTATCTCCATCCAAGGATAAATTTTTTGAAATCCTTACAAAACCACTTCCAAATGATTATTTTATAAAGTTAAGTCAAAAAATGTGTGTTCATCCCAATTACCTAACAACACTAAGGTATGTAACTAAGTTTCTTCTACCCACTTTTGTGGTTTTTATTTTGTTCAAAGGGGATGATATAATATATCAGCGGAGAAACCATATTTTTCATAAATATTTTTAACTTTTTTATTGACCTGTGTACAGGAAAATACATCAAATGTTTCATAAAAAATATATTATTTGGATTCATTTGATGTTTTGATTTATGTATAACCTTGATGAGTGAATTAATATCTCTTATTTTCTAAACCAATATCACTCAATTAGACTTATTATTGATTCATGACTCGTTGATTTTAAGAGGATTATACCACATCTTTCAATAAAATATTATTATTTATTATTAATAAGGGATAGAAGAGAAGATTTCAGTACACATGACTGATTTGGTGTGCGTAATATTTCTAAATTCTCAGGGTTAATATGACTTGCTTAAATGCAAGGTATTAATAAAAAATACAAAGGGGGAGATTTTTAAACCCATTTGAGAATTATGTTTCATTAATTTCCAATACATTTGGATAAGGTTTGATATATTTTAGTTGCGATAAAATGGGTAGATATACAATAATAGGGGTTCAAAATTTTTTAAGCTGAGTTAAAGATGTTTTGGAATCTTGAGGAGGAGTTAGTATTTTAAAAAGTATTGTATGTCATATTGAAGATTCAAAATCTGTAAAGGAAAATATCTCACTAGGATCCGTAATATATTTTGGATGATATGTAATATATTTTTATTGATATGTAAGATAGTTCAAGTGATGTGTAATATTCTTAATGATACATTCTATAATTATGATATGTGGTAAATGAAATGCTTTCTCTAGTATATGTAAAGTTTTTTTGATGATACGTCAGATATTCCAAGTGATGAGTAACTTTTTTTTATCATACATTAAATAAATTTTTTATCTATTATTGTATATATAATATTCTCTTAATAATATATTGGATACTCATGAGGAAGCATAAAAAAATTTCAAACTCTCTAAGTTGATAAATAAGGATTTCTATTTCTTATGTAATTTCAATCTATCAAAAAATGTGATAATTCAGAAGAATTAAATTTTAAAATTATGAGTTTCTATTAAAATATTAAATAAAATAATTTCAATGGAGATTAATTAGTTATTTAAGAAAATAATAATTTATAATTAAAATTAGAAAAATGTGAGGATATTTTCTCACTATTTTGGATATTTGAGTCTAAATATTTGAAAATATTTGTGAAGATAAAAATATAAATTATTTCATATTAAAATGATTTAACATTTTAAATATTAATATCATAGATAATTATGGAAAATTAATTGAGTATTATGGTAGTAATTCCCATGATATAGGTTTCTATTTTTTTATAGATTGAGTATAATAATGATAAAACTCATGTGGTTCTATTGAGGGATAACAAATTTAATAATCTTGTTTTACATGCTATAATTGGGATTTATATAATTTAGTTATGGTAATTAATTTTGATTATTTTATAATGATATAAAATAAAGAAGAAGTAGAAAAGGATGTCTGAAAATAATGATAAAATGATTTTGATAGAAAACTTTTAGAAGAAAATAGCCTACTGGGATTTTTCAAAATGTAGAGGAGGAAGAATATCAAGATCATATAGACTTTTAGTGTATCAATCTATCATTGGTGCAATTTCTTCAAAGAAGGTTTTAGTTATTTCTTTAGGTAACAATTTGGTGTTTGTTTTTGGACTAGTTGATGCCAATTTTTTTCTAAGGTTGGGGCCGAAGCCTCATTTTTATTATTAAATCAAGCAAAGACCCCTTTTAACTGGGTAGAGGGAAACCCATTACATAGTCCGAAGGCCCAGTGGGCTTATAGCCCATTGCATAGCCCGTAGGCCCAAATTTTTGGCCCAATTCATATTCTATGAATAGTAACCCATCTGCTACAGTACCGTCGCTGCTACAGTGCCCTGCCGCCGCTACAGTACCCGCCGATGAACAGTGTCACTGCTGCTACAGTACCGCTACAGTAACCTGCACCCAATGGGTTTTGAACCCACATTTTTCATGTAGGATTACGGGGTGCTTACCACTAAGCCAAACCCCAACTACGGACTAGTTGATGCTAATAATTATAGAAATTTCAAGGATATATCCATGATTGTAGCTTTATTTTGATAATAAAAGGGAAGTTGTGTGGTGGGATAAAAACCACCATACAACAGATACGTAGTAATCCACATTGGAGGTAATCCTATTTAACAAATAAAATATTTAATTTTTTATTTTTTATTCCATATAACTAAGAGAGATCGTTATTGAAATAGTATGAGGAAATTGGTATTCAAAAAATTATATAAACACTGATTCACCCCCCCCCCAAATGTTGATCACATCACAATGTGATCCTAACATTCCTAACATGGTTAAAGTTATAATTTATGAATTTTATACCATGAAACCCATAACTATCAATGGTAGCATGTGCCCTTATTTTCCCATTTCATCCTTTATTCGAGATGAATATATTCTAGTAGATCCCATTGTTTAAACCCTTTGGATAGAGAATACTATTAATTTTGATCACCCTCTTACCCTCATTTTTCATTAGTGTGAGATTACTCTCAATAGAGACTTGTTTTCTTGGGATATCATCATGGAAGAGATGAGACCCCATTATGTTATTATCAGCATATACTAGTTATAAAAACTCTCAGATTGGGTATATTTATATCTTTGCAATGTTATATTTTATCAAGAAGATGGATTGAGAATCACCATTACAGGTTAGTGAGACCCTAAAATGGGATAATAGGTCCAACCATTAAGATATTACATTCAATTAACCATCATTTGGTGAGTTTATCTTTTTTCACCATATATGTTGTTTAAAAAAGTAACATAGAGTGATAGATGAGAATATGGACATTTTTTAAGAGTGATTACTAAAGTTTTATACTTCTTAAGAAGTATATTTTGGTATTTACTTTCACCCCAATACCACTTAGATTTCTTCAATAGCTTATTAGTTGGCCTCAATCAATCTCAATGAGATAAAGTCATTATTGTAGGAACTATAGAGACATTCTTTATTAGGACCAATATTCCTCCTAGTGTATCTCATGCTCTACTATAAAAGAAGATGGATAAGATCTTGGGGTTTTTCATTGACTATAGACACCATAATTAGGTGTTAGTAAAGAATAAATACCCACTTTTGAGTATTGATGATATCTTAAATCAGCTAAAAGGAGTGAATTGGTTCTTAAATATTGACCATAGATATATTTATAACTAGATTTAAGTATTTGATTAGGATATTTTTAAGTCGGTATTCAAGTGTCACTACTGTCACTGTGAGTTCTCGGTAATTTATTTCGACATGATCAACACCCCTATAGTGTTCGTAGAGATCGTCAACCAAATTTTTCAACCTTACCAAGAATAATTCATAGTGGTTCCCATGGATGAGATCCTCGTCCATTCGTGATTGTAATAGGAGAAATATAATCATATAAGGATCATCCTTAACTTACTTCGTGATCATTAGTAATATAGAAATCTTTTAAAGTGACTTTTCTGGATTTGAGAAGTTTATTTCCTAGGGAATATCATTTACAAGGGCATGGTTGTGGATGATCCCATGATGTTTGAGGCTCTGATGGATTAGGAGCCACCCCAGATGGTTTTTGAGATGCGTATTCCCCTTATATGGTGGGATGTTACAAAATATTAATTGTTTAATTCTCTTAGATTACATCACTTGTGATTACCTTTACATAAATGAGGAAACCTTTCTTCTGGTCTAATCATTGTCCGAAATCTTTCAAGGAACTAAATAATAAGATGACCAGTGCTCTGGTATTTTGGTTTGTTAAGGAAGGAGTTGAGGTGTATTTTGTGGAATTTGGGTCTAATAATGGGGTTTTTATGTAAATATTATTTTTAATGCCATGATATTTTATAATATTTTTCCCTTAAATAAATTTTAAGTGTTATATAACTTGTTTCACATGAAACACCGAACCAAGATAAATCATAATACAAGAATTATAAAATAAGTGATGAATTTTTAGTTATAAATAAAGGTAAATTCATTATAAAATATGTGTATAAAGAAAAATAAATATCAATTTTAATACTAATTAATTTATAAAATTAAATTAGTTAAACTAAATAATTAATAAGATCATAATTTTTTTTTTAAAAATGGATTTTTATGTGATGTTTATTTTTATTTCAAGAAAATAGATACATTATGGTTAAATGATGGTGAAATATATATTTTTATATTAATAATATATTAACACTAATTTAATTATTAATTAATGGTAAATAATAATAATAACATTTAATGTAAAAAATAATTTTTCTATAAAAACTATTTTTCTATATAAATTATATTTTAATTTAAAAGTTAAATTAATCATATTTTTAAATTTAATTGGATTAAATGGAAGAAAAATTTATAAAAGAAAATTCGTGGGTTTTAAATTCATACACACATATCTCACTAACCTTTTTCACCTAACTCTATAGAAATTCTATTCTTACACCTTATAAAACATTAACTTCAAAGTCAAAGTCCCTCTTTCTCACCTATAAAAGGAGATAACTTCATCCAACTTCAAGAAACACCTTTAATTTGAAATTATCATGAATATATACAACTTTTAAATCCACTAAAGTCATATTGCATTTTTTTTCATCCCCTTTTTCTAATAATAATCCCTAATTCCTCTATTTTAAAAGTATCCTTCAAGAGATGATTCAAACTCAGAACATGAGTATTACCCACTTTCTATCATTCTCTTTTCTATATTTATCATCTACCCTCCTCCAAAAATATTATAAATATACTAATTTAATTAAATAATACTCATTATTATACTGAAATTTTATTATATTAATGTAAAAACCATTATTAGTCTTCCTCCCAATAATTTGAAAATTGAAAATGCCACTCGTGTTGCATGAAGACTACCGCCTCCATGAGTGACGTGTTATATTTTTTAGAACTACCTTTCATGGTTGGTAAAATGGGGGTATTTAATTTATAAATATTATATTTAAAACATTAATAGTATTCCTAAAATACAAATCAATTTATATATTCTTTCTGTACTATGGAAAATACTTGGGTTCTTGAGGCCTATATAAATGTGGTTCAATCCTCATATGATAAAATTAAAACTTATTGGATATGGTCCTATGTTATAAATCCTCAATCCAAAGATCATTTTAGTTAATTTTATATATTAACTTTAAATAAGTTTCTATAAAACCATGGTAAGGAGGGAAATCCTTCCTGAGTGTTGGGAGATTCATGAAACTCATAGATACCCAAAGAGGAATGATCATATTGGTTTCTTCTTATTTATATATTTCAAATATTTATTTAACGCTCAAATTATATTTTGAAATGTATTTCATTATTTCATTATTTACTTATTCAATTCGATCCATATAGAAAGATCATGTGGTTTTTTGTTTTAGTTTTTGTTTCTACTACATTATGATAAGTGTTATCTCCTCTAAAACCCTTCAGCGGTGTAAAATCCACTTCCATCGTGATTAGGTTTATTTTAATGAGATGAATAAAATTGAAAAATAGATTTCCTAGAATAATGTAATAAACCAAATAAAAAATACCATTTTGATTTTTTCTTTTCTAGAACCATGGTATAATTTTTATACCAAAAAAATCATGATCCTATAAAGTTATAAGACCGTGATATGTTTTCATAAAAATATTCACAAGTAAATGATGTGAAAAATATATCATCATATTCAACAAAACCATGTCACAGTTATATGAGTGCAATGGTGTGGTGGAATCCACCATGATAATAGACCACAATGTGGTGAGTGTCCATAATTAATTCCCAAAATGGAATGATTTTGGTGTAATATGGTCATGGTTAGTATGTAATTTGATTTCATGAATTTTATACAGTAAATCTAGTACCACAATTCCATGATCTTTCTAAAATATATTGGCCCTTTCAAAAAAATAGTGGTGGTTCTCAAAGGAAAAAGTTATCTCTTAGGGAATCATCATGTTGTAGTCTATATCTAAAACAGTTATGCTAAAACCAAAATAGTTTTGGTCTTCCCTTGGAAAGAGTTTTCGTTTGAGGTAGTTCTTGGCACATCCAAAAAACATAAAAAGTGTGGTGTTTCCCATAAAAATAATAGTACTTGGGGAACACCATTCCCTGGTGAAAAGCTGTAGTGAGTGATATTTTAATGAAAGTTGGTTTTTTATCAAAATTTTCCAAAATTTAATTAGCATGGGTCTTCTAGGACAATAGAGAATATAAAGGTGGATTTGAATCATGAAAAAAATTGGTAGATATGATTTAGGTATAAATAAGACTTTATGGTAAATAATTTATAATGTTTTTTAAATTACAAAATAAGGAGAAACATAAAAGTATTTATATTTAATTAATATATTTTTCAAAAATAAGAATATAAAATGTTTATATTAGAAGGCCATATATAATTTTTTAAACCATATAAAAAGGATTTCTGGTTTATTTGATCAAATTTTAAAATAAAATAAAATAAATATGTTTATATTATGTTAAATGTTTACATAATAAACAAAATGTTTATATTTTTATAAAAAAATTCATAAAGTATCTCATGTTTTGGGAATAAAGGATCTCATATTAAAATATATGTAAATTAATACTATAAAAGAGTTAAAATTTTAATAAATGATAAATCTAAAAAGTATATGTTTATTTATTTTGTATAATGTTAATAAGGCATGTTAATTTTGAAAGTATTTATAATTTTCATTAATTTATAAAATTTTCATATGCTTTATTATCTCATGTATGAATTTATTAATTTTTCATTAATTTATTGTAATTTACTTCTTTATTCATAGATTTAGTTTTTTATATTATAAATAAATATGTGTGATTTATTTTAAATGTGTTTAAACTTCTTTGTTAAATTATCATACATGCATTTATGGTGTTACATTCTAGGTATGATAATCATTTTTTTTTCTTTTACCTTAACTTTGAATTTTTCATGGGTTATGAGCTGGAATCTAAAGTTTTATTATATTTCATACATATTAGGTGTTAGAATAATGATGGAATTGAGGTCTATATTGAGTAAGGAACCATGTATGGAGGGGTTTTAGGTCAGACTACTCACTTTATAGGGAGAATTCGCTATGTCTTTAAATGAGAGGGTTGACTACTTGTCACTCTAAGATTACTTTTGTAAGGATTATTTATTTAATATGATTCTAAGAATTTATATTATAGGGTTTCATATACCTTATACATGTGATGCATTTGGATTTGTGTAAATATAGTTGAATTTTAATTTTATTTAGTAACACAAGCTATGAGTTTCGTAAAGAGTTTCATATCAATATGGTTTGAACATATTGATTTGATGAAAGGAATATAGATTAAAAACTAAATCATTATAGGAATAAATAAATCTAAAGGTAATAAATGACAAGATATAGTGAGATAATGAAAATAAATTCAATTTCAATTTTATATAATCCATCCAAAAAACCACTTTTCAAGACCTCAATCATCCTACCGGGTAGTTTCATGGAAGATTTTGTGAACCAAGATTATCTTGTGTAAGGAAAGCAAGTTATGGGTGATTGCAATGCCCTGACCCCAGTTACCTAGAGTCGGTGCATTATTACATAACAATGACATGATCACAAGAGATCAAGTCCTGAAAGACCAATCATTTTAGTAGCCTTGGAAGTACTAGATACATACAAGATTTTTATATTACAATATGAAATGAAAAAAAAGAAACATTATGTCTCCTTTCAACACACTCATATCTCTTATCTTATCCCTACAGGTCAGTCATAATATACTTCTTCACATCCTGGGAAAAATAAAACATAAGAAAGGGGTGATCTCAGATGCTCGGTAAGGATAACAATATAGCGGGAACTGTTATAAATAAGAATCAACATTTAAGGAAATGTATAATACTAAAACACAAGACTTTTAATCATAAAATTCTACATAATATGGAAAAGATAAAAAAAGTAATATCATTTACTTATTCACATGGATATTCTACTAGTCAAATAATCACATGTAATATCAATAGTTAATCTCATAATGATGGAATTCATAATGCCAAACATCATATCCACATAGTCAAGGCATCATGACAAGACTAAAAATAAAAATATTATCAAGGCCTTGTACCAAGACACTAGTTTGTCTCATGTGACCTACTGATGCATCGAGGGTCTATAGCAGGGCTCGCCCATCTCTTACTACGTCCAATGCTTTCTGCATATGAAAAGGGCGAAACATTACATAAACATTCGTATTAAACTAACATATGAAAAGTTAATAATTTAACCATAAACCATGAATGACATAAAAATAGAACATCCAAAGTCAAACATATTGTCAAACTATCAATACAATGTGTAATATTGTATCATAATAAATCAACTTTAATTAAATATAAAATCCAACAATAGATGTTGACAAAGATGAAGTCAATCTAAAAACTATTTGAGAAAAATATTTCTTTCTACTTTAAAATCATTTAAAAGTCGCATAATTATAAAATAAAACATTTATTTTGAAAATACTCATATAAGATTTTAAGGGAAGCTTTGAAGGTGTTATAATGATGTAAAATAGCCACACCCACCGTATAAGTTAAAAAACATTCTTTCCTTAATTTGTTGAAAAGGTCATAAAGTACCTTATTTGGAAAACGACGGAAATATTCCTTTTAAAAAATTTTATAAAAATTAGACCAAGGGTATAAAATAATTTAACCAATATTATAGAAAATATAAAAAATGTTTTGAAATACATTTTTAGGAAACACGGATGTGGGTGATAAAGAATCCCCAATAGATACTTACGTATAAAAAACCTCAGATAATAAAGATATTGTAAAATTAACCCTTACCTTGTACTTTTCCTTAGTTAAGGGTATGTTAAAATATTGTATAATGGTTAAAAAATTGTTATTAAATTATAAAATAACCACATACATAAATATTATATCATATATGATCCTCTAATATTGTTTTGTTAATAATATTTTAATAGTATCATTGTTTCGGGTGTTAACTGATTCATTTTCCTTCATATGTTTCATTACTTAAGTAATGTTTGTTATGGGTATAATGTATTTGATTCATATCCAGAATTATATTAAGTTCTTGAACATTATTTTTAATCATAAAATGAAAATTATTCTTCAATTGTTATGATGGGGAATGAAATCTAAACGCATCGTGGAGATGGCAAGCCGTACATACGCAAGAGAGACAATATCATTCTATTGATGGTAAAATAATATTTAATTAGATGGTATATGATATATATAGAATAATTAAAATTTTATATTTATTATTTACATCAATTTTACTCATTATTATACCCATCCAAATAATTAAGTGTTGAATAACAAACTACACCACGTCGTGGAGACGGTAAGTCGTACGTACGCACGTATGGTGACTTTGTCATTCACAGGATGGATAGAATAATGAATATGGTTGTACCATATTTATAATAACATATAATTATGTAGAAATAACTAGGGTTACTATTTTTTTATGTAAACAATAAAGAAATAGGAAGTAGAAGAAGAAAAAAACTCTGAAAGAGTTGATTAAATAATTACCTCTTCTTCAGGTGCTTCCTTTTGATTTGAAAAAAGGGCTCCTTAGGAAGGATCTATGATCAAATTAAGGCATATATATTGAATTGAGGGTAGTTTGGAGGATATTTCAGTAGGTTTTGGATGATCCAAATGGATTTGGAGTTGTAAATTTAAGGTAAGGGGAAGTACCCTTTTATAAGAGAAGTGAGGGGCACTTTAGGAAAATCTTGAAATATTAATTTATTATAAAATTATTTTCGGTTTCTAATAAATCCAAAATTGATTTATGTCAAGTATAAGATGAGTATGGGTCTAAATCCGCTCAAAAAAATAGGTTTTAGACACATTTAGGTCGCCATATTAACCTTATATTTTAGATTTAACCCTTAGTTAAATAGTTTAACTTTTACCATGTCTTCTTGTAGTTTTATACTACATGGTTAATATAGTTACTATAAAATTATGAAAGAAAATCAATTGGTTCATTAATAACATATGTAACATTATCTAATTCATTTTTCTGAACATTATATTTTTAGGACTATTATATATTTTAATAAAATATTATTTCTTTTATAACTCATTTATGTCAATTTTGACACTATCTAGTAATTGATTTTTGTTAAATTCATAACAAGTTGATTATTTCTAAAAAAAATCATTGAATAAACTCATACATTTCATATTAACAGATAAAATTTATTTATGCCATCAAAAGTTTCAATTTACATTTAATTTAATATTTATAATATCATTTATTTTAATCTTTCATTAATAAGGTAACTACTACATCAACATTGTGTCATAAATAAATTTAATTATTTAATTTCTAAAAATTATAAATAAAATAACATGATGTAGGAAATATTTTTATATTTATAATGAATATTTATAGTCTAATTTATCTTATTTATAACCTTATATTAAAAATGGTTTATTTATTAAAATTTTAATTTTATACTTTTAACTCTTCTTTAAGTAAAAAATAATAAATGTACTAATCTAACCCAAATGGATCAAAAAGGATATTATTTTTATCCTAAGGTTTATTTTGGTATAAAAATAATTATCCAATATAATTAGGACATTTTTTTAGGTTATTTTATATTATTATAATATTATTTTTACCATTAATTACCCTATTTACTTTTAATCATGGTAAATAAAATTCAAAAGTTACTATTCATAGAAAAAATATTTTCATCCTATTGAACCACATTTTACATACTGATAACAACCATGTATGTTATATTTTTGAAATTTAATTCACAGAAGTGGTATAATTATATTTTATGCAGATTTGCAAATGTGCCTGGAAGGTGGGTAAAAGACGTTAAAAAGTTCAATAAAAGTTTATATATCTAATATTATTATAAAATTAATCCAATGAATTAAATTGGACTAAATTAAGTACTATTTATGTATTTTTAATTTAAAATAAATTTAAATTTAAAAATACTTATTTAAATAAAAAGTCGGTTTTAAACAATAATGCAGTGTTTTTCATCATTCATCAAAAATTGAAAGTTTTTAGAAAAATACCAAAAATTCATCCTAAGATAATTTTGATATTCCAAATCCAAAAAAAAAGTCTATTTTGAAAAATAAAATGTATAAAATTTCAAAAATTGGGTATTACTATTCATAACTACTTTTTAAATAGCTGGTTTGATTGGTTGTGGTGTGATAGAACTCAAAGCTACGTACAGTACAAGCTATTTTATTATTCAAAGAGAAGCGTATCGTAAAAGCTTGGAGTGTTACATTTTTCCCTCCTTAAAATAATTTAATCCTTGAAATTTCTAGTATATTATTGCATAAATAGATTCAGTTGGTTTTTCATCATAAGTTCCTCAGGTTCCCACATTGCCTCTTCCATTTTATGGTTTCTCCAAAGAACTTTTACTAGACGATTCATCTGGTTTCTCAACACTTGCTCTCTGGTATTAAGAATCTTTATAGGCTCTTCACAATATGAAATATCGGGTTCCAGATCTATTTCTTCATAGGTGAGAACATGTGTTGGGTATGGCATGTATTTTCTCAATAGTGATATGTGGAACACATCATGAACTTTGGAGAGACTTGGTGGAATTGCTAAACGGCAAGCCACAACTCCAATTTGTTCTAGAATTTCAAAAGGTCCAAGGTACCTGGGAATTAATTTACCCTTCTTAAGGAATCATATAACACCCTTCCATGAAAATACCTTCATGAAAACATTATCTTCTACATTAAATTCAAAATCCTTCCTTCGGTTATCAGCATAGCTCTTTTTTCTACTTTGAGCATCTTTGATGTGGGTTTGGATAATCTTCACCTTTTCCATTGCATCCTTAATAATTTTTGGGCCTACAAGTTTTCTTTCACCAACATCATCCCAAAAAAGTTGGTGTGCGACATCTCTTTCCATATAACGCTTCATATGGTGCCATCTGAATACTTAAATGAAATCTATTATTATAGGAAAATTATACCATAGGTAAATAATGATCCCACATAACTTGAAATTCAAGTGATCAAGATCTCAACATGTCTTCTAAGGTTTGAATAGTTTGTTTTGGTTGTCCATCAGTTTGAGTGTGGTAGGAAATGCTCAAACTAAGTTCAGTATCTAGGGATTTCTGAATACTTTTCCAGAATCATGATATAAAACGGGGATCACGATCAGAAATAATCGATAGGGGTGCACCATGAAGTCTTACAACTTCATTAATATATATTCTTGCTGAATTTTCAAGTGATAAATCTTCTCTTATAGAAAGAAAATGTGCTGACTTGGTAAGACGGTCAACAATGACCCATATTTCATCATTCCTTCTAGGAGTCTTTGGTATCCCCATGAAAAAGTTCATTGTAATATCATCCCATTTCCACTTAGTTATGGGAAGAGGTTACATTATTCCTCTAGGATGTTGTCTTCCAGCCTTCACCTATTGTAAACCCATACATCTTGACACATAATCAGCAATCTCCCTCTTCATGTTGTCCCACAAAAAATGTTCCTTCAAATATCTATACATCTTAGTGATACCAGGGTGTGTAGAGAAATTGGAGTTATGACCACCATACAATAATTCTCTTTTTAGATCAGGTGTATTGAGAACACAAATCCTCTTCCCAAATTTCAAAATTCCACCATCATATACGAAGTCAATCAATCTCCCATCATTAACAGCTATAATTTTATTTTTAAACTCCTCATCAGTGGTCTGAGAACTTTTTATCCTTTCTAGTAAAGATGGTTTGGAAACCATTTGAAAAAGTATTTATGTTTCACCTTCCATGATTATTCTCATATCCAAATTTACTATATCCATGAACATAGGATCCCCTTCAACTCTCATCTTGTTTAGAACTCCATGATCCTTTATTCTCAAAGCATATTCTACCTTATTTCACTACCTCAGGTGGTAGTGTATTGTGAAATCATAATCCTTGAGTAGTTTAATCCATCGCCTTTTCCTCATGTTGATTTATTTCTATGAGAAAATATACTTCAAAATCTTATGATCAGTATATATCTCACATTTTTTACCATAGAGATAGTGTCTCCATATATTCAGATCAAACATCATAGCTTCTAACTCAATATCATGAGTGGGATAGTTTTGTTCATGAATTTTTAGCTTTTGTGATGCATAACTAATAACTATATCATTTTTTATAAAGACACAACCAATTTCTTTCTTTAATGTGTCACTATAAATAACAAACCAATCATTTGTTGATGGTAGATTTAAGATTTGATCATTGACTAATATTATCTTCAATTCTTTAAAACATTCTTCACACTCTTTTTTTTCAAACAAATTTAACCCATTTATGTGCGATCTTGGTTAATGGGTTAGCCAATCAGGCAAAATTCTAGATGAAACGTCGATATTAACCTGCTAAACCAATAAAATTGCATACCTCATTTATACTTGTCAGTGCTGGCCATTCTTGGATTTCCCTTGTCTTTAAAGGATCAATAGAGATTCCATCCTTAGAGATAATATGGCCAAGAAAATAAATCTTCTGAAACCAGAATTCACACTTGCTAAACTTCCCATATAATTCATTTCTTCTAAGAGTATTTAGAATAGTGCGCGGTTGATTTTCATGGTTTTATTAGATTTTGGAGTATACTAAGATATCATCAATAAATACCACTACAAATTCATCAAGATATTTCTTGAAAATTCTATTCATTAGATCCATGAAAATAGAGGGTGCATTAGTCAATCCGAAAGGTATTACTGTAAAATCATAATGCCCATACCTGGTTCGAAATAATATCTTTGGAATGTCTTCCTTCCTCACACACAACTGATGATATCTAGATCGAAGGTCAATCTTTGATAAATATTGAGCTCCATGAAGTTGATCGAATAAATCATCAATGTGAGGTAGGGGATACTTGTTCTTTATTGTTATAGCATTAATCTCCCTATAGTTAATGCACAACCTCATAGATCCATCTTTCTTCTTAACAAAAATAACAGGGGATCCCCATGGAGAAACACTAGGGAAAATAAATCCTTTATTACTCAATTCCTCTAGTTGTTTATTCAGTTCCACTAATTCCATTGTGTCCATTCTATAAGGGGTCTTCGATATGGGCCCTGAACCAAGAACTAAGTCAATGGAAAAAACAATTTCCCATTTTGGAGGATGTCCAGGTAAATCCTATAGAAACACAACAATATATTCTTTCACAATAGGTACATCCTCTATTTGAACATTCTTTTCCTCATCCATATTTATTTTACTTCCTTCCTCCCCAAAGCATGAAATATTTTCTCTAAGTAACTTATCCATTACTTAGATACAAATGGATTTGTATTACAATTTAATGTTGGTGGTTGTTGCCTCATGAAGTAGTCTAACATTGATCCTCCGTGTGGTAAATCAGGGTGCTCCATACGGGTAAGGTTATTATTCATAACCTGAGTGAGTTGTCCTAGTATGGTAATAATAAATTCATAATTGGTCGCATCACTAGCTCCACTATAATTATCTTGACTAGGAGGGAAATCACTACATGGATTATGTGCATTGATATGGTTTCCATTCCTTTCACTAGAATCCATTTCTAAATAATGGCATACACTATATTAGTTTATGAATCACAATGCATAATTCCAAACTTGTAAAATACTTAACATAAATTGAATAGTTTATGCATATAATCCATAATCATAAAAAAAATGTTTTCTTTGGGGAAGTATTTACTCATAAATCCTTCTTGATGGTTTGTATAGAAATTTTAAATTATTCTAAGTATATCCCTTGGGTGTGTCAAACCAGGTGCGCAGTAAGGCTCGTTATCGTGTACCAGGATACCTCAGGTGAAGACCAAAACTCCTTGTAGGAGTTTTCACTCCTAGGTACATCTTTTCCAGAACCATGTCTACTTGTAGTATCCAAACATAGATATATTTCTTGGAAAACCCGCATAATATCTACATTACCAAAAAAAATTATGTTCTTCTATACTAATCCTCAAAGTCTGTCTTAGGATAATGTTCTCTAATCAGAGTTTTTAAAAATCTAGTTTCCAAGGTTTGTACTAAACTTCCTCTGATACCAACTATAATGCCCTGAACCTAGTTACCCAAAGTCGATTCATTATTACATAACATTGGCATGATCATAAGAGATCAAGTCCAGAAAGACCGATCAGTTTAGTAGCCTTGGAAGTACTAGATACATACATTAGTTTTATATTACATTAGGAAATAAAAAAATCAACATTGTGTCTCCTTTGAACACACTCATATCCCTTAGCCTATCCCTGTAGGTCATTCATAATATACTTCTTCACATCCTAGGAAAAATAAAACATAAGAAAGGGGTGAGCTCAGATGCTCCATAAGGATAACAATATAGCAGAAACTATCATAAAAAAGAATAAACATTTAAGGCAATGTATAAGACTAAAACACAAGCCTTTTAAACATAAACTTTAGAATAATATGGAAAAGATAAAACATATAATTCCATTTATATATTCACATGGATATTCTACTAGTCAAATAATTACATGTAATATCAATAGCTAATCTCATAACGATGGAATTCATAATTCCAGACATCATAGCCACATAGTCAAGGCCTCCTGCCAAGACTAAAAATAAAAATATTGTCAAGGCCTTGTGCCGAGACACTAGTTGGTCTCAGGATACCTACTAATGCATCGAGAGACTATAGTGTGCCCCACTCGTCACTTACAATGTCTAATGCATTCCTCATATGAAAAGGGTGAAACATAACATAAATAGTCATATTAAACTAACATAAAAAATATAAGGACCCGGCCTTATTACATTGCATAATATTGAATTTAGTCAAGAATTCCAATCCTCTTTATATTGAGGATCTTTTCAAGTTTATATCTTTAGATAATTAAGACAATACATTCATAACATTACACATTGTTACAGAGTGGATACCATAAAAACAGTTTCCATTTTTTTCAAATTATAAATCATTAAAACTTAAAACATGACTCCTTGACAATTATTCAACATTTAACATGGCTTTCTTCTTTGTCTTACACATCCATTAACCTTTGAAAATAATTTAAAACTTGGTATGAGCAGAAAAACTTAGTAAGGGATATAAAAATAAGGGAAGAACAAATTAGTTGTATGAAATCATTTCAAAAGGCATATTTATCGCCTGTATATATATATACACTTACTTTGTGAAACATGAGATTTTAACAATACATAAGAACATAAGTATAACCATAAAGTTATCTTTGGGAATTACTTACATAATCTTGTAAGCCTCTTGGCTACCTTATAATTTGTAACCCACACGGCTACCTTACAATTTGTGTAACCATCACAGTTACACTTGGAGTAACCATACGGCCGACCTCTAACTTACACATATCCAATGAATTTGAGGTAAATATAGGTCCCAACCTTCATCAAAAACAATTCCCAAGAACCAAAACATAACCATACAACACGAATAATAGCATAAATACATTACTTTTGAATTTTGTAAAACAGAATTTAAAAATAGGTTTTTAGAAAGGGAAGCCACTTATAAAATACATACAATTGAAGAGAGGCTTAATAGAGTGGATGGAGTATCTATATATATTGTAAATAAAAATAATAAAACATAATATAAATATAACCCATCACATAAAAAATTTAAATAGCACATAAATAATGAAGTAGAAGGTTAACCCAAATAATGGAAATCGGGTTAAGAATTCCCTTACCTCGGGTTTGTATTACTTCAAACCTATTTAAACTTTTTGTATAATGGTTAAAATATTTTTATTAGTATTTTAAAGAAATATTTTTCATGTTTATAAGATCTTATATGATCATTTCATCACATCATTTCACCCTTTAATTATTATTATTTTTCTCCTTGCACAGTTTTTGGGTGAGTTCTTTACATGATTTCCATGATTGGTTCATGATGGATGTTCTTGTCAATTGGAAGTGAAACTAAAAAAATTAGATTGGATTAGTATTTAAATATTTCCATTACCATAATTTATACCATTTATCATTTTTTAATACTTACATGAGGATGATTCATAAGTTAAAACAATAAAGATGTTTGTTTAGATCATTATAGTGGTTCTTTGATAATAACAACATCATTTTGTATTATAAATTAAAACCATGAGTACAAAATAATTCTAGAACCATGGATGAGAAATAAAACATATATTATAACCCGGTTCAACCATATAAATTGTTTTATGACCAGACTTGAAATAATTAATGGAAATTGAAATCACATCATCCACGATGTCGGTAATTCGACACATCACGGACAATGTTTTTATTCCTTGAATAAGTGGGAGAGGAGAAAAATAATGATGATTAATTTTCCATGAACATGAGAACATAAATAATATACATGATTTTTTTATATTTCATTCATCTTGGGTAAGAAGATATGAATAAAGAATAATAAAATAAAGGAACTCAAAATAAAAGAGCAATTGAGAAATCCCTTACAAAAAATCGGCAGCCTAACAGCTACACAACATAGTTTTAGAAAATATTAAAAAGAGAGAGGAAAACGTTAACCCATCCAGAAATTAATCATAATATATATTCTATCAATAATAATAAGGAAATAAGAATATTTTATGGAAACTTTGAAAGTTATACCACATAAAATAGAACTTGAATGGAAAAAAGAAAGAAATTGAGAATTTTCTTACCTTGTAGAGTAACTCCTAGAACATGAAGGTCGGGACCTTGGGGGCTTGAGGAAACCTTGGGAGAAATACTAGGAAGGTAAGGAGGCCTGAGATTCGTTTAGGAGGAATTGGGAATGAAGTTAGTGAAGTAATGGGTTGGTATTTATAAGAAAAGTAAGGGAATATTTTAATAATTTTTGAGGGACACCTCATGAGTGGTATTTGAAAAACCATGGGCCTGACCATGGTATTTTCTCATGGTATAAGCCACTTGGTACACCTCATATCTTATATAACTATAATCAAGTCTAACAGATTTATGACATCATTAATAGTGTCATTAAAACACCGAAACTAAAAACTGTATTTTTTACTATTCACTGAAAAATCAACTATTTTAGAAAAATTCCCAAAATTTACCCAAACCATTTATCGATGTGTAGAATTCAAAAATGAAGTACATTTTTTGAAAATAATTTTCTAAATATTTTTAATTTAATTTTTAAATAAAATCATACTTAATTCAAAAATTAATTATTTAAAAACTATAACTACTTTTATATCACGATGAAAAATTAACCAAGATGTTATTATCTTAATGCCTTTAGAAAAAAATGATCAAATTTAATATTCATTAGGGTCATATTACTATTAATATTACTATTCATAAGGGTATGTTACTATTCACCAAAAAAATGTTGGTTCTAATAGACTCTAAATAACATAATGAACACAATTGTAGATGACCATTTTTCAAAATTCAAAACATATAAGAAATAAAATTATGTTTAAAGGATACTTATAAATATCTACTTTAAAACAAAGGTCCATGAATTTGTATTTATTTTTAGAAAAACATGGGGTGTTACATTATCCCTACCTTCTAGAAATTGCTTCCTCATAATTTTATTTACTTATAAAAAAACTGAGGGTAATTTTCCCTCATAGCATTTTCAGACTCCCATGTTACTTCTTCAACCATATGGTTTCTCCACAAAACCTTTACCTGGTGGATTACCTTATTCCGCAATACATGTTCCCTTCGATCAAGAATCTTAACTGGTTTCTCTTCATAAGAAAGGTTCTCTTTCAGCTAAACTGCTTCTGGGCTCAGGACATGTGATGAATCTAGCACATACTTTCTCAACATCGAAACATGAAAAACATTGTATACCTGAGACAAACATGGAAGAAAAGATACGCGGTATTCCACTATTCTAACTTTCTCCAAGATTTGAAAAGGACCAAAGAACCATGGACATATCTTCCTTTTATTAATGAAATGCATCACACTTTTCCAATGAGAGATTTTAAGGAAAACATGGTCACCTACCTCGAAAGATAATTCTTTCCTTCTGTTATCTACATAACTGTTTTTCCTACTCTAAGTTGTCCTCATATGCTGCTGGATCATCCTCACTTTCTCAGCCACTTCTTCTACTAATTCTGGCCCCATTAACTTTCTTTCACCAACTTCATCCCAAAATGCTGGAGTCTGACACTGCTTCCCACACAAGGCCTCAAAAGGATCCATCTGAATACTGGAATGAAAAATGATATTATAAGAAAACTCAACTAAAGAAAGATATAGATCCCAACTTTCCTGATAGTTCATTAAACAAGCTCGAAGCATATCCTCCAAATTTTGAATTTTTCATTCTGACTGCCCATCTGATTGAGGATGAAAAGCTGTACTGAAATTTAACTATGTGCCCAACGACTTCTAAAGTCCCTTCCAAAAGTTAGAAGTGAACCTGGAATCTATATCAGATACAATAGAAAGAGGAAATCCATGTAACCTAAAAATATCTTTAAGGTACAGTCGAGAAAGTTGATTCAAATATATCGTATCTCGAATAGAAATAAAATGTTCAAACTTTGTTAGCTTATCAATAATAACCCAAATCACATTGTTACCTCGAGAAGTCTTTGGTAGTCCCACCAAAAAATCCATGGATACATTCTCCCATTTTCAATTTGGCACTAGAAAAGGTTGAATTATCCCCTTCAGTAATTGTCGCTCTGCTTTATCCTGTTGACATGTCAAACATTTCATGGTAAAATCAGAAATATCTCTTTTCATTCCATCCCAACAATAATACTCCTGAAGGTCTCTGTACATCTTAGTATTTCCAGGATGAACTAAAAATGGAGAACTATGATCTTCACACAACAATTATTTATTCAATTAGTAATCACAAGGTACACACAACCTTTTACCAAATCTTATAACACAATCTTTATCAAGATTAAATTCTAGAAACTTACCCATTTTAACCAATTCTACCTTTTTCTGTAGCTCATGGTCTTTTTTCTGTGCTTTCTTAATTTTGTATGACAACGAAGACTACATTGGAACCTAAAAAAAACATAGGTATTTCCTGTACCAACAACTTCTAATCCAAAATTCATCAAGTCATTAATCAAGGGATCGTGTTCCAAACATAGCATGGTTAATGATGCATGATGTTTTCAACTTAAGGAATCTGCCACTTTGTTTGCTTTTACAGGCTGGTAATTGATCATGCAGCCATAATCCTTTATCAGTTATAGCCATCTTATCTGCCTCATGTTTAATTCCTTCTGAGTTAATATATACTTCATACTTTTTTGGTCAGTATATATTTGACATTTGGTTTCGTATAAATGATGCCTCCAAATTTTCAAAGCAAAAACCACATCTGCCAGTTCCAAATCATGTGTGGGATAATTTAGCTCATGAGGTTTAAGTTATCTCTAAGCATAGGAAGTTACCTGATCATTCTGCATCAAAACACAACCAAGTCCCTTCAAAGAAGCATCATTGTAGATGGAAAACTCACCATTCCGGGAAGGTAAGGGCAAAACTAGATCATTCACCAATCTCTTCATCGGTTCCTGAAAATAAACATCACATTCCTCTGTCCAAAAAAATTTACCCCTTTCTATATTAACTTAGTTATCAATCTAGATAACCATGAAAAGTTCTTAAAAACTTTCGGTAATAACCTACTAATCCAAGAAAAATATGAATCTCTGTAACATTTCTGGGTCTTGGCCATTCATCAAATACTTTTTCTTGTAGGATCAACTGTTATTCGGTCCTTATTTACAATTTTCCCAAGAAAAGAAATCTGTTGCAACTAAAAAACACACTTTCTGAATTTTCCATACAGTTTCTTTTCTTTTAAAGTTTGTAAAAAAACCATTAGATATTTTTCATGATCCTCTTTATATTTAGAAAATACCAGAATTTCATCAATAAATACAACCACAAACTTATCCAAGAACTCATGAAATACTCTATTTATAAGATTCATGAATATAGTAGGTGCATTAGTTAACCCAAAGGGTATAACAAAAAATTCATAATGCCTATATCTAGTATGAAAGGTTGTTTTTGAGATTTCATCCTCTTTCACCTTCAGCTGATGGTATTCGGATCTCAAGTCAATCTTGGAAAAGTACTAAGCTCCTTAGAGCTGATCAAACAAGTCATCTATATGAGGCAAAGGATACTTGTTTTTAATAGTGATGTTATTCAAAGATCTATAATCAATGCAAAGTCTCATGGAACCATATTTCTTTTTAACAAACAAAACAGGATCATCCCATGGTGAAGTGCTAGGACAAATGAAGCCTTTATCAAGAAAATCATGCAATTGATTTTTCAATTCAAGAAGTTCTATTTGAGCCATAAGATAATGGGGTTTTGAAATTGGCTTAGCATCAGGAACTAAGTCAATTGTGAATTCAACTTCCCGGTCAGGTATGAAACTGGGTAACTCATCAGAAAAAACATCAAGGTATTCATTAACCACCAGCACATCATTCATCTAAATAGTTCCCTTGTTTTCAACAATCTGAGAAAGATAACTTTCATTTCCTTCTTTCAATAGTTTCTCATCTTCCTGATATGTTATCAATTTTATGGGTTCGTTCTTGTATACAAATAGAAACTCTTTCTAAAAAACAACTTCTTTAGATCTACAATCAATCTTTGCATGATAAATAGAAAGCCAATCCATTCCCATAATAACATCAAACTCGACTAAGGGTAAAATAACAAGGTTTTCAGGTAAATCCTTTCCACATAAAACAATATAAAGGTTCTTATAATTCCTCTTTACAATAATATTTTCCCCTGGTGTTTTAACAACAAGATTAGGTATCATTTGTTGAGGTGATATTTCTAATTTACCATAAAAGTTCTCAGAGATGAAGGAATGTGTAGACCCTGTATCAAACAAAACTTTAGGAAAATCTGAGTGAAAAAACAAAGTACCTGATACAACTTCATTGGATGGCTTGACATCTTTTGACATAGTCGAAAAGGATCTCACTACGCCTTTATGCTTGTATTTTGTCTTCATTGTATCATTCAGATCTCTCTTTGGGTAGGCATTTTCATAATGACTCATCTCACCACATTTAAAACACTTTACAGTCTGCTTATCAATATTATTTTGAGGATAATTTTCATTGCAATCATGGGCCATATGTCCAAACTTACCACATTTAAAACACTTCCCAATTTTTCTATGACATTCCCTATGGTGCTTCTTGTCACACTTTTCACAAACTGGAAATTGGATTTTCTAACCATCAGATTTATTTGGTTGATTCTTACCCATTTCTCGCCATCTGAACCTCTTCTTCAATTTGTTTCCAAAATACACGTGATCATCAGCAAAATCCATCTCTACCCTCTCAGTGCATCAGACAAGTTTCTCATAACTTTTGAATTCATAGGAGGCCAACACCCTCTGATACCTTGGCTCCAATGCAAAGTAAAATCAGTTGATTTTTCTATCAAGATCTAGAATAAGATTTGGATCATACCTTGTCAGTCAGGTGAAGTTTTCTTCCTACACAGCCACTGAATCTTCCTCCTTCTATTTCAATTCAAGGAATTGATTCTTCATTCTAAGTAACACCACCTTAGGAAAATATTTTTCAAGGAAAATACTTTTAAATTCATCCCACTCTAAGGCATCAAAATCCTATCTACCCCTAATATTCCTTACCATTGACCACCACTGATCATCTTCCCCTTCAAAATGATAAATGGAAAGACTTACCTTTTGATTGTCTGAACATCCCATAACATCAAATATCTTTTCAAAAGATTTGATCCATCCTTCAGCTACTACTGGGTCAAAATATCCATTGAATTCAGGAGGGTGTTGTCTCATAAAATGTTCCACTACTATCATGTTACGTTGTGGTACTTCTATTGGTTCTCTTTCATGGATTTCACCACCATTTATTGCCTTCATTAGTTGATCCATTACTGTCACAAACTACTCAGTTCCAATCCCTACCATTCCAGGCTGTAGATCCGGAATGATGTCATTATGTTGGTGCCTCTCCTCTTCAGCATCCCTATTCCTTCTACAAACAACCATTCTAAAAAAACATATCTTAGATGAATCAACATTTTAATCTTTATATGCTATAACATTTCAAATTAATCATAGAGTAAAATTCATTTAAGTTATTATTTTAACATAATCTTAACCCCTAATGTTATCTAAACCATCCTTTGATACCAACTATAAGGACCCAACCTTATTACATTGCATAATATTGAATTTAGTCAAGAATTAACTTCCTTTTTACATTGAGGATCTTTTCAAGTTTATATTTTTAGAGAATTAGGACAATACATTCATGACATTACACATTGTTACAGAGTGGAAATCATAAAAACAGTTTCCATTTTTTTCAAATTATAAAACATAAAAACTTAAAACATGACTCCTTGAAAATTATTCAACATTGAACATGGATTCCTTATTTTTCTTACACATCCATTAACCTGTGCAAATCATTTAAAACTTGGGATAATCACAAAAACTCAACAAGGGATATAAAAATAAGGTAAGAACACATTAGTCGTATGAAATAATTTCAAAAGGCATACTTATCACCTATAAATATATATACAAAATTTGTAAAACATGAGATTTTCACAATACATAAGAACATAAGTATAACCATAAAGTTATCTTGGGGAATTACTTACATAATCTTGTAACCCTCTCGGCTACCTTATAATTTGTAACCCTCACGGATACCATACAATTTGTGTAACCATCACAGTTACACTTGGAGTAACCATACGGTCGACCTCCAACTTACACATACCCAATGAATTGGAGGGAAATATAGGTACCAAACTTCATCATAAACAATTCCCAAGAACCAAAACATAACCATAAAACATGAATAATATCATAAATACATTACTCTTGAATTTTGTAAAACAGAATTTAAAAATAGGTTTTTAAAAAGAAAAGCCACTTATAAAATACATACAATTAAAGAGAGGCTTAATAGAGTGGATGGAGTATGTATATATACTATAAATAAACATAATAAAACATAATATAAACAGAACCCATTACACAAAAAATTTAAATAGCACATAAATAATGAAGTAGAAGGTTAACCCAAAGAATGGAAATCGGGTTAAGAATTCCCTTACCTCAGGTTTGTATTACTTAAAACTTGTTTAAACTTCCTATATAATGGTTCTAATAGTTTTATTAGTATTTTAAAGAAATATGTTCATGTTTATAAAATCTTATATGATCATTTCATCACATCATTTCACCCTTTAATTGTTATTATTTTTCTCCTTGCACTATTTTTTGGTGAGTTCTTTACATGATTTCCACGATTGGTTCATGATGGATGTTCTTGTCGATTGGAATTGAAACTCCAAAATTGGAATGGAGTAGTATTTAAATATTTACATTACCATAATTTATACCATTTATCATTTTTTAATTCTTACATGAGGATGATTCATATGTTAAAACATTAATGATGTTCGTTTAGATCATTTTAGTGGTTCTTTGATAATAACAACCTCATTTTGTCTTATAAATTAAAACCATGAGTACAAAAGAATTCCAGAACCATGTATGAGACATAAAACATATATTATAACCTGTTTAAACCATATAAATGGTTTCATTACCATACTTGAAAGAATTAATGGAAATTGAAATCACATCTTCCACGATGTCGGTAATTCGACACATCGCGGACAATGTTTTTATTCCTTGAATAAGTGGGAGAGGAGAAAAATAGTGATGATGAATTTTACATGAAAATGAGAAAATCAATAATATACATGATTTATGGAGATATCAATAATACACATGATTTATGGAGATTTAATTCCTCTTTGGTAATAATATATGAATAATGAATAAGAAAATAAAGGAACTCAAAATAAAAGAATAATTGAGAAATCCCTTACAAAACTTTGGTAGCCTAACAGCTCCACAACATGGTTTTAGAAAATATTAGAAAGAGAGGGGACAAGGGTCACCCATCCAAAAATGAATCATAATATATATTAGATCAATAATAAGAATGAAATAAGAACATGGTCTGAAAAATTTGAAAGTTATACCATATAAAAGAGATCTTGAATGGAAAAAAGAAAGAAAATAAGAATTTTCTTACCTTGTAGAGTAACTCCTAGAACATGAAGGTTGGGACCTTGAGGCTTGAGGAAACCTTGGGAGAACTAATAGGAAGGTAAGGATTCCAGATCTTTGTTGAGGATCAATTGGGAATGAAGTTAGTGAAGTAATGGGTTGGTATTTATAGGAAAAGTAAGGGAATATTTTAATAATTTCCAAGGGACACCTCATGAGTGGTATTTGCAAAACCATGGGCTTGACCATGGTATTTTCCCATGGTATAAGACACTTGGGACACCTCACATATTATTTTATTATAAACAAGTCGACCAGATTTATGACATCATTATTACATCATTAAGGATGTCATCAACACATCAAAACTAAAAACTGTATTTTTTACTATTCACCGAAAAATCAATTGTTTCAGAAAAATTAAAAAAAAATCACCCTAACCATTTATCAACGTGTAGAATTCAAAAATGAAGTCCATTTTTCGAAAATAATTTTCTAAATATTTTTAATTTAATTTTAAATAAAATCATACTTAATTCAAAAATTAATTATTTAAAAACTATAACTGCTTTTATATCACGATAAAAAATTAACCAAGATGTTATTATCTTAATCCCTTAATAAAATAAAATAATAATAAAATTTACTATTCATTAGGGTTATATTACTATTCATAAAGGTATGTTACTATTCGCCAAAAAAACAAGTTGGTTTCAACAGACTCTAAATAACATACTGAACATAATTGTAGATGACCATTTTTTGAAATTCAAAACATATAATTAAAAAATTATGTTTAAGGGATACTTATAAATATCAACTTTAAAACAAAGTTCCATGCATTTCTATTTATTTTTAGAAAAACATGGGGTACTATAGAAAATGTTAATACTTTAACCATAAATTGGGAATGACATAAAAATAGCACATCTACAATCAAACATATCATAAAACTATCAATACAATGTGTAATATTTTATCATAATAAATTAACTTCAATTAAACATAAAATTCAACAATAGATGTTGACATAGATGAAATCAATCCAAAAACTATTTGAGGGAAATATTTCTTTCTACTTTGAAATAATTTAAAAGTCACATAATTATAAAAGAAAACATTTATTTTGAAAATATTCATATAAGATTGTAATGGAAGCTTCGAAGGTGTTATAACATCAGAAAATAGCCTCACCCTCCATATAAGTTAAAAAACATTATTTCCTTAATTTGTCAAAAAGGTCATAAAGTACCTTGTTTGGAAAACGATGGAAAGATTCCTTTCAAAACATTTTATAAAAAGTAAAACAAGGGTATAAATAAATTTAACCCATATTCTAAGAAATAATAAAAATGTTTTGAAATACATTTTTAGGAAACACAGATGTGGATGATAAAGAATTCCTAGTATATACTTACGTATAAACAACCTTAGATAATAAAGAGATTATAAAATTACCCCTTAACTTGTACTTTTCCTTAGTTGAGGGTATGTTAAATTCATGTATAATGGTTAAATAATTATTATTAAATTATAAAATAACCACATACATAAATATGATATCATATATGATCCTATAATATTGTTTTGTTAATAAGTATCATTGTTTCGGGTGTTAACTGATTCATTTTCCTTTATATGTTTTGTTACGTAAGTCATGTTTTTTATCGATAGGATGTATTTGATTCATATATAGAATGATATTAAGTTCTTAAACATTATTTTTAATCATAAAATTAAAATTATTCTTGAATGGTTATGATGGGGAACAAAATCTCATCACGTTGTGGAGACAGTAAGTCGTACGTACGCACGAGAAAAAATATCCTTATATTGATTTTGAAATCATATTTAATTGGATGTTATATTATATATAAATAATCATTAACATGTTATATTCATTATTTAAATAAATTATACTCATTATTATACCCATCCAAATAATGATGAGTTGAATAACAAACTACACCATGACGTGGAGACGGTAAGTCGTACGTACGCACGTATAGTGACTTTGTCCTTCATAGGATGGATAAAAAAATGAATATGGTTGTACCATATTTATAATAACATCTCATTGTGTAAAAGGTACTGTATTTATTATTTTATTATGGAAAAAGAAAATAAAGAGGAAGTATAAGAAGAAAAGAACTTTGAAAGAGGTGATTAAATAATTACCTCTTCTTTGGGTGCTTCCTTTTGATTTGAACAAAAGGGATACTTAGGTTTTCTTTATGACCAAATTAAGGCCTCTATGTTTAAGTGAGGATATTTCGGAGAATATCTGAGATGGTGTTGGCCGATCCAAATGGATTTGGAGGTGTGAATTTAAGATAAGGGGAAGTACCTTTTTATAAGAGAAGTGAGGGGCACTTTAGGAAAAGCTTGAAATATTAATTTATTAAAAATTTATTTTCAGTTTCTAATAGCTCTAGATTAATTTATTTCGAGTATAAGAAAATTATGGGTCAAAATAATCTCAAAAAATAGGTTTTATACATATTTATTTCACCATATTAACCTTATCTTTTATATTTAACCCTTAGTTAAATAGTTTAACTTTTACCATGTCTTCTTGTATTTTTATACTACATGGTTAATATAGTTACAATAAAATGACAAGAGAACCTCAAGTGGTTTGTAAATGAAATATGTAACATTATATAATTCATTTGGCTGAACCTTATATTTTTAAAACTATTATATAATTTAATAAAATAGTATTTGTTTTTAAAACTCATTTATGTTAATTTTGACACTATTTAGTAATTGATTTTTGTTAAAGTCATAAAAACTTTATTAATTTGAAAAAAACATTGAATCAACCTTGACATGTCATATTCACATATAAAATTTTTGGATGGTATAAAAAGTTTCAATTTACATTTATTTTAATATTTATAATATCATTTATTTTAATCTTTCAATAATAAGGTAATTACTACTTCATCATTGTGTCGTAAATAAATTTAATTATTTAATGTTTAACAACTACAAATAAAATACCATGATGTAGTAAATATTTTTATATTTCTAATTAATATTTAGAGTTTAATTTATCTTATTTTTAACCCTATATTACAAAATATTTAGTTATTAAAATTTGAATTTAACACTTTTAACTCTTCTTTAAATTAAATATAATAAATGTCCTAATCTAACACAAATTGATCAAAAAGGATATTATATTTTTCCTAAGGTTTATTTTGGTCGAAAAATCCTTATCCAATATAATTAGAACATGTTTTTGGGAAATTTTATATTATTATAATATTATTTTTACCTTTAATTACCCTATTTACTTTTAATTGTGGTAAATAAAATCCAAAAGTTACTATTCACAAAAAATTATTTTCATCCTATTGAACCACATTTTACTTACTTATGACAATCTTTTCTATCAGATTTTTTAAATCCAACTCAGAGAAGTGGTAAAATTATGTTTTATGCAGATTTACAAATGTGCGCCAAGAAGGTGGGTAAAAGACGTTAAAAAGTTCAATAAAAATTTATGTATCTAATATTATTATAAAATGAATCCAATGAATTACATTGTACTAATATAAATATTATATATCTATTTTTACTTTAAAATAAATTTAAATTTAAAACTAATTATTTAAATAAAAATTCGATTTTAAACAATAATGTAGTGTTTTCACCATTCATAAAAAACTGAAAGTTTTCAGAAAAATACAAAAAATTCACCCTAAACTAATTTTGATATTACGAATCCAAAAACGAAGTCCATTTTGAAAAATAGAATTTATAAAATTTCATAAACTGGGTATTACTATTCATAACTACTTTTTAAATGGCTAGTTTGATTGGTCGTGGTGTGATGGAACTCGGAGCTGCTACAGCGCAAGCTATTGTATTATTCAAAAAGAAGCATACCATGGAATCCTGGGGTGTTACAGAGACCATAGTAGCTAAGTACCTATATTTGTTTTACTTTTTGGGTCACACATTCCTGTAAAACCCTAAGTGTTAGGATACTAGATAAATTGAGTTTTGTTTATCCATATAATGGATTGGGAAAGGAGTTGTTCACTCAACTATCCAAGAATTGTAAATGATATAATTGACGCGATGATCTACCAAAATAGCTAATTTGTGAGATGAATTAAAAATTTGACACATTAATTAGATAAATATTTATCTTTAGCTACTAGTGGATATGATATAAATTTAAAAGTTTCATCTTTTTAATGGGAGTACATTTAATAAAATCCCTTATTTAATGAAAGTAAAACCTGATATTTATCTATAAAAGATTATTTATTAGATAAAATGGAATAATCGTGATAAAAAATAAATTTAATATGTATAAAATGGAATAAATATATTTATAGAAGAATATTTATTGAATGGTATAGGAACTTGATATTTTTACTCAAGATAAAAAGAAAATTATATGTATTGGAAATAAAACTTCCAGAGAAAGATGTTATAGATAAAGATAGTGGAGAATAGAATGATGCATATTAAAAGAATATAAAGGATTATTTTAATGTCCTGATATTTATTTTTTCTCAATGGATCCCATGATACTAATTAAACATTATAATATATTATGGAAAACAAATATAAAAGGCTTTATCAAGAACAAGGTATACACGAGAGATGCAATTTTTCAAAAGATTTAATTTTGGTTTAAGTTGTTTAAGGGTACATATATCTATTTACATGTTCTCAAAATGATTGGATACATAAAATACTTAGATAATTTGGGGTTATATAATAAGCTTGATCTATCCTTGGACTTCATTCTATAATGACTACCATAACAGTTTGGGTAGTTTATTGTGAACTATAACATGAATGATTTTGAAAAAAGATTACCTTGTATACTAAATATATTGAGGATTTATAAGAAGAATGTGAGAGATAATAGATAAAGTTACATGATGATGGTATATAAAGGAAAGGGTAATTGTTTTCAATAGATGAAAAATTGATAGGTTATGGAGATTCCACATCAAAGAAAGGGGATTCAAAGGAAAGGTTGTGTTTTCATTGTGGGATATCTATAAATTAAAAATATAAATTCCTAGAATACCTGAAGGGGTGAAAGGAACTTAGTGGGGGACTATGTTAAGTATTACTTCTATAGAATTAAATTATTCTATTTTACATTTTATACGAACTAAACTGTACATTATATAACTTTTTTAAATGTGTACATGAGTTCAAAACCAAAAAAGGATTCGTGGTTGGAGCTTAAAGTATGCATTCATATAATGGAGCACAGGGTTGATACATCAAATAGTTGGATACATTATAGTTTTTTAAATCATTGTTGGATTTTAATAATGATTATGTGATTCATATTGGTTTCCTCTTATATGATAAAAGTTATTATTGAAAACAAATAATACTTTATCAATAAATGTGATCATGTTTTTGATATTCATAGATGTAATTGATCTAGTTCTATAACATATTTGAAAATAATAAAAGAATAAAATAATGTATATCTGGGAAAAAATAATTAATCCAAGTTATTTATTAAAATATTAGAGAAATATTTCACACCGCCAAAGAGTAACATATTGTAAATAATAAAATATGTTTTTAGAATATTAATCCAAACAAAGAGAATACCATATATGATATAAATACAATAGTTTATTTTTAGAATATTTTTAGTAAAATAAATATTTTTTATTCCCTAAAAGAAAATTATTATGTGTTTATTAGCATGATATTTTAGAAAAAATATAATTTTTAAGAGGCTTGTGGGAATATATTTCAACTTAGATAAGTTTAACTACAAATAATAAAATATTATTCCAGTTAAATTTTAAATCAAATTTCACTTAATATTACAAAATAGTATATGATATGTTAGTGGAAAGAAATTTAAAGAGTTAAATTTATATCCTAAAAGAGTTTACTATATACTGGTAAATAAAGATAAACATGTGAATAGTAACATAAATTTAGTAATGAAATGTTTTAGGATGATGATAATGATGATCATAGAAATAGTATTAAGTACACAACCTATGTAATTAACATCATAAAATTTCATGTTATGAAGTGAAGAAAATTGGATATTGTGTTCAAGAATTTGAATATTCAAAATATGATTATTGATTCCATTATTAAAAAATATTCATAAATGTTACTTACTAAAGAAGTCATGTCAGATGTTATATTATATGTTTAAAAAGATATGTGGCATAAATTTCATAGATATGTAATGTGTTTAAAAAAAATTCAAAGTATTGTAAACATAAGGCCACTCCAATGGTCTATCATATGGGATATGATTATATGGGTTTTTTTTGTATTCTTAATGAATTTTGAGAATATAAAATGCATCAAGATATAAAAAATTCAATATCTACTTTATCATTATTTCACTTGGATTGAATATATTTTTTGAAGTAAAATAATAATTAACCACACAAAGCGTAACTTTGATTTATCCTTAAATTATATTTTTCATATAGTATTATAGTTTGTGGTTAAATTTTAAGGTCAATATTAGTAGGATTTAATATAGAGATTTGTAATATTCTCATGAGATAAAAAAGGAGTTGTTTGATTTGTATGACCCACCCAGTAAACCACATAGAATTTCATACACTATATCTTTGGCATAGTAATAATGAATCATTAATATTGAATCAGGGTAACTAGGTTTAGAAAGATACTTATCATGAAAACATTCATACCTTTTTACCATTATTATGAAATTCTTGAGGCTTGGATAATTAGTGGGTGGTTAGGTATATTATTGATCATGTTGTCAATTGATTCTTAACCATTATGGGGTTTTCCTTTTTTGTATTGAGTATGGCATATAGATCCTTGATTGAGATAGATTGAAGAGATTTTTTAGATACTTAGATAAGGTAAAATATTATGTACTTATCTATCTGGATATGGGTCATTTCATGTTTTCATCTACTTAAATGAATTTAATGTGAAATATTTATCATCCTAGTCATTTTATACTCATAGAATCAAGAATGTATTATTAGGCTTTACAAGATTTACATATGTGTCACATTTTCACTCAACCTCTTTAAAAAATGGATTTTATGATTATGCATACCTATATATGATACAGTGGGGGGACATAGGTATGAAGATACATCTGTTTCATAATTACTATGGTAGATCACTTTGTATCTTGAGTATCACTAACGATTTTCTATAGGTATATATTTTATTATATCTATAGATTGGATAATTTATAATGGTTCTCAACACTACACATTCTCATGGGGTCACACTTTGTGGTTTTGTGAATGAAAATTAGGTTTTGTTGAAAAAATTTTAAGTTATGTATTGATTTCCATTTGTAGTTACATATTTTGTAACATGTAATGAAAATTGAAGAATAGATTTTCTAAAAGGTTTTTTTGAAATATCCAAAAGTATTTTTTGATATTTCTTCATAATTTATTACAAATAATCTGACATAACTAGTAGAAAAATTAGTTTACTCATTGGGGATTTAGCACTGGTTATTTATAAGTGATATTAAATCCCAGACACATGACTTTTTTCCTTCGTTTGGTAGTAAAAATGAAGTGAAAACCTCACCAGTTGAGGTTTTACTATCATTTTCTAGTATAATTAACATTAAAACATGAGAAATATGGTGTTTTATGTTGGTTTTATTACCAACCAAAATGAAAATGCTTTAACATCAAATGTAATTAAAATAAAGTTAAAAAATCGAAAAAATTAAAAAACACATGACTTTTGAACCTCAAAAAATCATTCTATTGAAATTCAAACTTTCAAACCCTTACTTTCTCAAGTCGTAAACTCCCTCCCTCCACTTAATTTATCCATATTCATCCTTTTTCTATGTTTTATCCCCTAATTATTTATCTTTTCACATGTTTGGTTCTCACATCATTGGTCATTGATTCATTTTTAGATCTTGAAGTTATTTCACAGGTTTCATTGGAGTTATTAAATCATTATCGATGATCTTATTTTAAAATTATTATTATACATAAATCCGTTCAATAAATGTTTTGTTTAATACTGTTTTATCCCTTTCCATAACTAATATATTGCATGCATCTAAATTTTTTTTGATTAAATTCTAATTTTCATTGTTTAAAGTTTCATTAGTATAAAAAACTGTTTATCCACTCTCTTTCATATTTCATCCTCATTTATTATTGTTCCATGACCATGTAATTTTCCACACATAGTAGTTGTATTCAACTAATCTTCCTTGATTTCCATCATAATTGAATTGAACTATTTATTTTCATACGAACATCTACTTTAATTATTGAAATTTGAAGTTTTTCAATCAGTATTTTGGATCTCTTTGTTGGGGATCTTCTATAAGAATCTCCATATTTTATATGTTCGATTTTATTTTGTATTTTAAAAAGATGTATTAATTCATTTTAAATTTTAAATTATATCCATTCATTTATTTTTTTATACTGATATCTTTGATAATTATAAATTTTATGGTTATAAGGAATTTTTAGTTAACATTTATTTACTACTATAAATTAGTTATCTTTAAAAATTATCGTAATTGTTTTTTGTTTTAATTTTTTGTATTTATAATTTTTTATTTTTTTAAATTGTTTATATTTTTAGTTATAATTTTTTTTGTTTTATTTTTTTGTGTTGGATTATATCAAGTTTATATATTTTTATTTTTTATTTTCTTATTTTCCTATATATATTTTCAAACTCTATGTTTTAAATTTATGAATGTATATATATTTATATTCTTATATGTTTTAAATTTATCTATTTATATATTTGTTTATTTGTTTATTTATTTTAATGTTTTCATCTATCATATTGAAACTTTAGGTATGAAGATTCATGTGTTTTATATATATGTAACATCCTCCCCCCCACCCTCATTGGATTGAGTTGAGGTGGAATTGTTACTTGGCCTAAAGCGACATCCCTAAGATTCCAAAGGCGTGCAACAAATGCTAATGGCTTCATAAAAAGTTGGTGGATGATTTTTCCTTTTGAAAATAAAGTATCTATAACCAAAACCACTATATGATACATGATAAAAAAGTAAGATGACTCAATGTTTAACAAATCAAACCAATTATATCATATTACCAACTGAAAAACAAGATCAACATCAACTACAAAGTATAAGACTAAACCAAAAAAACTTAAAGACTCCAAATACATACTCCACAGATCCCAACATGATCTTTTCTTCAAATCCACAATATAGCCCAAGAATCAGGAAGTAACACTAAATTATTATAATACTTTCCCTTTACTTATGTCCCAATAAACAATATCTAGAAAATCACCAAAGTTCAAAAGAAAGGGTGAGTAATGAAACTCAAAGGTTTTCCCCAAAAGACTTCCCTACTCACACCACTACGATAGAACATGTTAGCACATTTATATAACACAATTTATATAAAAAAATTTAAAACATTTCAATAGTTTATATCAATATATAAAGTAATTTCCAAACCAAAACAGTTTCCAAGGGAAACTACCAAACAACTCTTTAAACCATTTCACATTCCTTTTTGGCATAACCAATCTATGATTCACACACACACACACATTCATGCTTTAGTGATAGATCCATAATCATGATTGGCTTCTCATACATACACTAAATAGTCACAAAGTGTCCAATATCCTTGTCCCCCAATGAAACATGCCCCTTATCCAGGGTCATGTCCCTTTGTACCCCAATGGTAAAAACCCCTTATTCAAGGACACGTCAAAATCATGAACTCACACCAACCTGTTTATGCTAGAACCATTTAAAACCAATTATTTCAATAAAACCATTATTTTATTGAAAAACTTCATTCAAACCATTTTCATATAATCCAATAAATCCTTATTTTAAAAGCAACATTTTAAAACCAACAAACCTAAACACTTTTCACAACAAGTTCCCATTATTCCAAAAAAATAAAAAAAACATCACTAAAGAGGGTTTTTACCATGATTTTCAAAAAAATAAAAATAAATTTCATTAAATACAATCAATTTGAAACTAAAACTTCACGTTTTAAAAAGCAAAGTTAATAGTTAATCAACCTACCTCAAGAACTATGGTGAAAATGAAGAACAATATGAATTCTTCAACAAAACCATGTTAAAACTCCAAAAAACTACCTTAGATCTCAGTACCTAACATAAACACAACCATATATCAACATAATTATCATCAACTATCATAGATCTATCTAAAAAATATTGGATCTATGAATCCAAGATAGGAAAGAGAACTGGACCCAAGGAAAACCCACCTAAAACGAAGACTTGTCAAGGGAATCAGACTTTAATGCACCAAAATTTTCCATTAGATCACTTTTAGATCAAGGGGAGATCCTACAAAGCCTCTAGGAAAAATAAAATCAAAGTTAGGGTTGAAATAGTGAAATTATAATAGTTTTATATTTAATCCTAATCCAGATCCATTTTTTTAGGATCTAAAATTTAAACATGCGCAGTTGGGTCGCGTGGTTTGGAAAACCATGTGCCAACCATACGCCAGCCTCTACCTCTAAACACCCCCCCCCCCCACATGGTTGGATCACATGGTTATAAAAACCATGTCAAACCATGTTTTTCCTTCTATTTAACTTTGAACAGTTACTCCTAGGTGGTTGCACGGTTTGTAAAAACTATGCTCCTAATAGTACAACTATCCAGAAGCCCCTATCTCACTTTGCATAGCTTTTTGTAGGATTTACATGGTTTATAATAACCATGATCAAACCATTCAATGTTACAATATCCCAAAAAACAATCCAAAATTTCTCCAAACCCTCCCAAACATCACTAAAACACTTTACATACTTAGAAATAATAAAGAAAGGGTTACTTACTTAAAACCGGGGGTTCTACATTCTCCCCAACATTGTCCAGTGTATCTTCAAAATGTATAAAAACATTATTGTCACAAAAGTATTTAGAATATTTCTTGACCATTTCTTTCTCCCATTCCTAAGTTTTTCCATGGATTTGATCATGATTCCACAAAAATCACACTAGAATGATGATTTTCACTTCCAAGACTTTATCTTGCATATCCATATTCTACACTGGCATATGAACCAATAAAGAATATGGATCTAGTTCAATGTGATCTATTAAATCACATGTTTAGGATCAAGATAATACTTTTTTCAAAAGAGATACATGAAATACATTATTCAATTCACTGAACTGTGGTGGAAATTCCAACCAATATACCACCTCACCAAAAAATTCATGTATCTCAATAGGGATTATGTATCAAGGAGATAACTTTCCCTACTTCCCAAAATGATGATGCCCAAGCCTTAGAGATATCCTTAAGAACACATGATCACTCACCTTGAATGAAAACACCCATCAATGATGATCCACATATGATTTCTAATGACTCTAATCTATCTCCATTCTCTTCTCGATCAAATCAATCTTCTCCTTTGTCTCTTGGATAGGGTTCACCCCAACTAGTGAAGTCTCACATGTTTCCACCCAAAAAAGTGGAGTAAAATAAGGATGTCCGTACAATCCTCCAAAATGATCCATATATATATCAAGGCCTCAAAAGTGTTGTTATAATAAAACTCCAATAATGGTACATGCTCTACCCAAGAGCCACCAAAATCCATTACACAAACCCACAACATGTATTATAGTATCTTTCTTTTGGATTTCCCATTTGTATGATGATGATACACCATGGTCATAGTCAACTGAGTCCCAAGGGATTGATGTAAGGATTTTCAGAAATGATATTTAAACCCCAAATCTCTTTACGATACTTTCTAAATCAGTATTCCATTCTTCTTTACTAATTCTCATATATATTTATTAGAATATTCCTCCACCATATAATATTCACAAATAGGGATTAAAAGGGCCTAATTTTTGAGTCGATCCACTATCATCCATATAGAATCATATTTCCAAACTATTCTTGGGAGCCTTGTTACAAAATGAAAGTCTATATACTGCCATATACAAATAGAAATAGGTAAAGACTAAAACATACATGTTTTTTGCTGATTCTCTTCCTTAACTTGCTGACAAGTTCATGAAGTTGAAACAAACTCAACTACCTTTCTTTTCAAATCAACCCACCAAAACATTTCTTTTAGTGCCTTATACAACTTCTTTATTCTAGTATGAACAACTCGTCTCAAATGGTTGTAAGCATGAAGAATTTATTCTTGATAATACAAAGGTAAAACCATCTGATTTTGAAACCACAAAACTAAAATTCCATCCAGCTTCTATCCCTAAATGTTCTCACCAACACTAAGTTCTTTCTCATAGCAATGAATTATGAATCGGACACCTGTGACTCCTTAACTATCTTCACCAAATCAAGAATGAACCAAATTGGAAATAAAATCACAACTTCACCTCAGTCATCACATTCCAAGTGCATGTCAGCTATCACCGACATCAACTATCATTAATATGAAGCCTATTTTGCTAATAGACCATGAAACTTTTTACTTAATACATATTCCATTGAATTTCCTTTTCCAAGTGTATAAATAAATTCAAAGTCAAACATCTAGAGATTCTCCATCCATATTCTTTGTCTCGAATTCAAATACCTTTGTGAGAAAATACGTTCTAAGATCTTATGATTCGTAAAAACTATTAATTTCTCACTAAAGAGGTAGTGACACCAAGTATTCAAATCATGGACTATGGAAGCTTACTCCAAATCATGTGTTGGGTAGTTCTTCTAATAAAACTGTAACTGCCGTGATCCATACGAAATGACATGATCTCTCTATAAGAGAACACATCCCAACCCAGATCTTGATGCATCACAATACAACACAAACCCTTGTTGTGATTCTGACAAAATAAATATTAGTTCTAATATAAGGTGTAAATTTATCTCTTGAAAAGACTAATGAAATTTATTATTCCATTGAAAAGTAACATTTTAACTTATCAAAACTATCATTGGTGAATCTAGTTGTGATAAATATTGAACAAAACATTGGTGATAACCCGCTAAACCAAAGAAAATTACATATCTCAACTACATTATTTTGAATTTTCCAAGATATTACATTCCTTATCTTTTCTAGATCCACAGAAACACCTCTTTTACAGATTACATGTCCAAGGAAATTTATCTCTAATATCCAAAAGACACACTTTGAAAGTTTGGTATACAACTGATGATCCCGCAATATTTCCAACACTATCGCCAAGTGTTTCTCATGCACATCCCTTGTCCTTGAATATACCAATATGTCATCCATGAACACCACCATAACAAAAACCAGATATATCTAAAATATTTGATTCATTAATTCCATAAAAGTCGCTGGTGAATTTATAAGACATAAATGAATAACCATATACTCTTAATGTCCATATCACTCATGAGATCTATTTTTGGAATATCAACCTTATAGACCTACAATTGGTGATATCCTGATTGAAATTCAATTTTAGAGAACTGTTGGGATCCCCTCAATTGATTTAATATATCATCAATTTATGGAAGTGGAAACTAGTTATTTATTATAAATTGTTTAAGCTTATGATAATCCATACACAACCGAAAATTTCCTTCCACCTTCTTGACAAACAAGACTGGTGCCGCCCATAGATATGTGTTAGGCCAAATGAACTATTTACATTCTAGGTCTTCAAAATTCACATTCGAGTATCTTAACTCTATGGTTTCTATTCAATAAGATAGAAGTTAGATAGGAATGGTCCCTAGAAGAAGATTAATTATAAACTCCACTTCTCTTATGGGTGGAAACCTTAAGAAATTATCAGAAAATACATCCTAAAACTGATCAACAACCACTAGAAAATTGTTGTTCTCAATCTCTTCCACTAATTCCAAATTGAACACTGCCAACTGGTATGAAATAGTTCCAACTTCTAGTGCCAACAAGCCTATTGCGCCTTCTTTTTCTTTCTTGTATCCTCTAAAGAGATACTCGATGACATCATCAATTGTAAAACTAACTCATTGTGTATAATAGTAGATGTGATCCTTTAACATTTTCAGCCAATCCATACCCATGATTATATCATCAACATCCATCTCAATCACAGAGAAATACCATATCAACTCAACTCCATCAATAGTTATCAAACATTCTCTACACATAAATTCTTGATATTATCTTTAACCAAAAAGATTTTTAAGTTTAAAAATAGAAGGCATCATCTCAACATGAAAACCCAATAAATCAATATCATGATAAAAAAAGAATGGTATAAACCCATATCTAAAAAATTCTTAAATAAGGATATAATTCAAAAGAATCATACACCGCACTATTGATGGTCCAGATTGATCATCCACAATAACTTTATCAGCTCTATATAATTTCTTACTCACTAAACTCTGTTATTTATTAACTTATTGAGATTACACTGCTTAATGAGTCATTTTATTCCTAGAATCGCAATATCTAGCTCAGTTCTGTTGATGATAGTTATTCTTCTGCCCTCATCCCATTGAATAATACGATATTTGTGACACATGAGAAGTTTCATGAACACCCAACTTTGAAGAACTATGAAAATATTTCTAAAGATGATCCATCTAAATGCAATTGTGGCATTCTCTTAGTGGTGTTGTATATTCTTTCTTCATATGGTTTAATGATCCACATTGAAAACATATAGAATTTATCTTAGGCCTTGGAGAAAGATTCACCAATCTAGATATATGATTTTGAGTCATCCCACTACCTTTGAAATTGGTATCCCTCTTCTACTTGTTCCCAATATTAGAGTTCCAACCATTTCCTATAGGTATCAACATGCTCCCTCCACTTGTAGCTCCTGATATGTCTTGTTCTTCCATTATCTCTCTATTGACCATATCTATATAATTTTTTCTACAAAGCATGGAAATATTTGAGTGATTATCCTACCTTAATCCTAATTCAAAAATAAATTCCTTTAACGATGCACTTTCAACAACTTCAGGTCCAAAGTGGACTAAATTCATAAATTTAGTTGCATACTCTTTCACTGAGAGGATCTCTTACTTCAAGCTGTAAAAGTATGTCATTCTTGAAATCATAAACATATGAGGATAGAATTTTTTATTAAAAACTATTCAATATACTCCCATGTGAGGACCTTGTATAATTTATCTAGAACTACTAAATCCCACCATTATCGTGAAATATCCTCCAATATATATGTCACCAACGTGACTTTAAACTCTACTAGTGTGGTAAGTAAATCAAAGGTTTGATTTATCCTATTTGGTCACACCTATTCTTTCTTTGGTTCTAAATCACCCCTGAAGATGGGTGGGTTCTACTTTAATAATTTGATGGAATGATCCACCTTCCTTGATTCATCCCTCCAGTTCCCTCTACCTGTAGTCTGAAAATCTTAGACTATATTTTGAACCAGTTGTTGGTCCACCTATGGCTCAGGTGAAACCACATTCTTAGTAGCTTCTTCTGGTTGGTTTCTTATACACCTACCAGGTTACATTTTCTATAAACACAACAAACTCCATAATTCTTGCTCTTTAAAATCTGAATGATTAACAATTTCAAATTCATCCACATCACAATTATCACAATAGTGCTTTCTTAAAAATCAACTCTTTACTTTTTCAACCCATTTTTGAAAATAATACCATGCTTTTGAAAACCAAACCATTTTAAAAATACCAATATCATGTTGTTTTCAATATATCAGATTAAAAAACATTTTCCAATAATTTTCAAAAATCAACCTTTTTACACCAAATGCTAAATCATTACTCAAAATGAAATATGCACTCCTAATGGGAAGTCATTTCTATAATGAATGTAATTCTCTTATAATTGGATAAGACCATGAAAATGAGAGTACAACTCCTATAAGTATCTCCAAAACACTTATCTAACCAAATCCCTAGTAACATGAAGTTCATCATAAATAGGTTAGCTATGTCTTTAAATGATCTAAATTTCAAGTTTTTATAATCCTACTCCTTTCTACCTTCCCAACTCAAGGACTAACCAGGATGAATTTCAAATTCAATACCAATAATGAATACCATTTTTTCCAAAAGGTTTGGACTGACAAAGACTTATTCCACTTACAAGTCAAGGACCAAACAAGCTGATACCATTTTTAACATCCCTACCCAGCTCATTTTCTTGATTCAAGGAAGAATTGTTACTTTTCCTAAAGCGATATCCCTAAGACACCAAAGGCTAGAAATAAATTTCAAGGGATTCATAAATAGATGGGGGATGATTTTTCATTTTTAAAATAAAGAAACCATGACCAAACATAGCATAATCAAATCCACTATATGATGTATGAAAAAATGTAAGAAAACTCAATGTGTAATAAATCAAACCAACTATATCATAGTAAAAAGCTGAAACCAAGATCAAAATCAACTACATAGCAGAATACTAAACCAAAAAACTCAAAGTCTCAAAAGACATACTCTATATGTCCCAATATGCTCCATGATTCAACTCCACGATATAGCCCAATAATCATGAAGTACCACTAAAGAATTGTGATATTTTACATTTCCTTTATCCCAGTAAACAATATCTTTAATGGAACCAATGTTCCAAAACATGGGTGAGAAATGAAACTTATTAGGTTTTCTCCAAAATACTTCCCTACTCACACCACTAGGATAGAACAAGTTATCACATTTATATAAAAAAAATTATATAAAACACTTTAGAAAATTTCAACATTTTATATAAAAATATAAATCAATTTTAAAACTAAAATAGTTTCCATGGAAAACAACCAAACAACTCTTTAAACCATTTCACATTATTTTTTAACATAACCAATTTGTGATTCACACATACACCCACACGTGCATTCTTTAGTGACAGATCCATACTCATGATAGGTTTCTCTTCCATCCACCAAATCATCTCAAAGTTTCCAATCTCCTTGTTCCCTAATGAAAAACTCCCATTATCCAAGGTCACATCCATTTGCAACCCAATGGTACACACCCCTTATTAAAGGTTGCGTAGAAAGAATGAACCCACACCAACCCTTGTATGATAAAAACATTTCAAACCAACCATTTCAATAAAATGATTATTTTATTGAAAAGTTTTCATTAAAACCTTTTTCCATGAATCTAAAAAATCCATATTTTAAAATAAACATTTTAAAATAGATAAACCCAAGCACTTTTCAAAAAAGTTCCTATAATTCCACAAAACCACAAACCATCACTAAAGAGGGTTTATACCATGATTTTTACAAAAAAATCACTAGAAATTTCTTTCAATTCAACAAATTTAAAATTAATCCTTAAATTTATAATAAGGGGATTTTAGATTGAAGCCACCTATCTTGGGAATTATGGAAAAAATGCATAATGACATGAATTATTCAATAAAACTGGGTTGAGAATCCAAAAACCATCCTTAGATCTCAGTCCCTAATATCAATCTAGCCATATATCAACATAATTGGCATCAACTAACATATATATATCCACAAAGGAATAGATATATGAATCCAATATAGGGAAGATAACTAGATCTAAGAAAAAACCACCTAAAGAGAAGACTTACCAAAGGAATTGGGCTTCAATGCACCAAGATTTTCCACCAGATCACTTTTGGATCAAGGGGAAGAGTCTCCTCATCCTTTGGGAGGAATAAAATATAAGTTAAGATTGAAAATAGTGAAAAAAAGATAGTTTTAGAGTTAATCTCAATCCATGTCCATTTTTTTAGGATCTAAAATTTAAATGTGAAAGGTTAGATCACATGGTTAGGAAAACCATGTGTCCACTATGCATCATCCTCTATAATTAACACCCCCTACATGGTTGGCTCACGAGGTTAGAAAAACTGTGTTCCAACCATTTTTTCCCTTTATTTCACTTTCCATTGTTACTCCTAGGTGGCCTCACAGTTTGGAAAAACTATGCACCTAACTGTATGCCTTCCCAAAAGCCCATGTCTCATGTTGCATGGTTTTCTATAAGAGTTTCACAATTTTTGTTAACCATGCTGAATCATGAACCATTATAAAATCCCAAAAAACATTACTAAATTTCTTCAAAACCTCCATAAATTCACCCAAACACATTACATAATTAAAAATCATAAAGAAAGGGTTACTTACTTAAAATTCACGGTGTTACAAAATATATTAGATTCAGGTATCTATTTTTTGGTTGAAAAAATTTTCCTTCATCATTTTCTTGTGACTATTTTCTTTATGTTATTCATTTTTAGGTATACTCTTTCAATCAACAAAATATTTATAATTTTAATTCCCATTATGAACAATCACATTTTTTAATTATAACATTTTTTTATTTCTAATTGAATATTGGTACAGAAAATTACACATTTTTAAATGTTAATCATTTCTGTCATTTTTAATTTATTTTGTATATTCATTAATTTTAGCTATAATTTTTTTTATTGAAAATTATAACATTCAATGTTTTTCATACCATTATGAACAAAAAAATTATTTATTATAATTGTTTAATTTTGATAAAACACATGTAAACACAATTTTTTTCAAGTATTATATGTATTTATAAACGATGAAGATAGAGGTTAAGGAACTAAGGTATGTGTGTTTCTTATTAAAAATATAACTATAATAATTAAATTATTTAATGAAGTTAAAATTATATTTCATGAAGTTACGTGTGACACTTCTTCTCTGGTGAGGACAGTACCTAAAGTCTGTAGTCATGGGATAATACATTTACCAAAAAAATTAATTGTATAGGGACAGAAAATGTGGATTATTTATTTTTTTGGTAGCAACCACATGCCAAACATTTTATAATTTACTTGTTTATAAAGAATCATTATAGGGTAATTATTGTATTCCCTAATTGGAGGAGCATCTATCAGTTTGTGAAAGATCGGTTATGGGAGTCTATAATGGTTAAATTTATGAAATTATTTTTTTCCAATGGTTTATATATTATATATTTCAATATGACTATAATTTAATCTATTAAATTAAAATTTAAATTTCAATTTAAAGAGGAAAAAGAAATTATGAAAAGGTTTATATCCTCTTTGGAAACTATATGGATATATTTTAAGAAAAATCTTACTTCATAGTATATTTTTGGTAGTAAACTAAATCATGATCCATGTATTAAGTATTGGTTTAAAGATACAGATACATGGGAGATATTTGTTTCCAATATGTGGAAGGAAGCCTTTATGTTATGTAATTATTTTTTATAAAATTTATTTATTAAATTAATTTTAATTACTTTAAAACTTATTCATTTGTTCTTATGTAACGGGACACTAAGGGAGCTCACAAAGGGATACAATACTAGAATTAATATTCGCATACAATTTCATATGAAGGGTATCATTTATTATAAGATAAAATTTTAATTGAAATTTTAAATGAATTAAGATCCAAGTCAATTTTTAGCTATGAAGAGGTTCAATGTGGCCCTACATCTCCTACTAATCATATTTAAAAATGAAAAAGGGTGAGGATGAAAAAAAAATGGAAATTTATTGTTGATATAAAGAAATGTATCAAAAATATTACAAGTAATTAATTGTTATATTTCTTCAATACCACTATTTTGTAAATTCATCCCACTACTGTAAAATTTGAAAATATTATTTTAGGATTCTTTTAAGGAGAAAGTGACACAGAGAACCTTTATCCCTAAGGGTATGATTGATAATCTCACAAATTCTTTATGGAGGTATTCTATAGAGAGGTCGGAACACTCAAGACACATCAAAGTATATGAGGAGAGTATCAATAATATAAAATGTTTTTGCGTCCCTAGTATGACATCATGGTAGGCAGAATACATGGGTGAATTAGCTTCCTTGATGATTGAGAAATGAAATTTTAATGAGTCGATAGATTGTATAATTAATAAAATTGTACAATATATGTTTTTGTAAATTATGATACAGATGTATCCTTCACAACCTACCTTCTCAGATCCTCCACCTCCTCATTCAGACCTAACCATGTATTTTGTTTTTCATATTAGGGATCCCCATGTACATATTATAGAATAAGGAATTTTACATCTTCTTAGGGAATATGTATATTATAATATTTTTAATTTGAATTAGGTAAGAGTAGAAATAAATGATATAATTGATCCAACTACTCTAGTGTCACTACCTAATGATATGGTGAGTATAGTTGGATAGAGTATTGGTTATTTTTTACTTTTTCCAGATGGTCTTTGACTTCAATTGAAAAATGAGGTGGATGTTTTTTTACTGTTAAAATAAAATTACTTATAATTTTTTCTTACACTTACATTATATTTGAGTATCTGAAATCGAAGGAATAATTGAAAAATAATGGAAAATTTCATAATCCATCACCTTCATATACTCTTAAATATCTTAAAGGGATAACAAAATTAACACAAATTTATTCTATATTAGAGAATTATTAAAATTTTATAATGATTGATGATATTTGTAGAAGAGAAAATACATTAAATATATTTTAAAAGGACATCATTGATGTTGTAATGGATAAGGATGTCACTCTATATGTGTTGTAATTTTTTCCATGTAAATAAATTTCAAATATAAATTTCATTTCTTTAAGTAAAAATATATAAAATTGAATTAATTTATTACTTTTATAATAAAGTATCCCCACACTATTTTCATGTAATATTATTTTAGTTTTGTTGATAGTTTTATGGATCTATAATATTTTTCAATATATTTTAAATACCTTACATAACATGCTAGAATTCAATATAAATCTAAAAGATTAAAAAACATATGGATTATGTGTTGGCTTTTTCCATTACTTAATAGGTAAGAACACGTATATAATTATGAACTACTATTAATTATGATATTAAATATGTTGGAATTTTTTTAGTGTACATTGAATGTTATGTATCTTTATCCCAAATGAATGCAAAGAATATTAATTATGTCCTTTATTGGGTAGTTTTTGAAGAAGTTTTAAAAGGTTGTTAAAGTAGTAAGTATTATTCTATTATTTTAGTTTTTTAATCTTAATATTTTCATTTTACAAATGTTTTTCTAATTAATATTTAAAATTAAAATAGATAAAGGATTGATTTGAACAAGGATTACTTTTCAACAATGGATCCAAAAAAGTGAATATGTGAAATTTCAATTAGATACCTTTTATATTAGTGAATAATTATTTTTTTCTTATATAACTGATACTTATATTTTAAAAATATTGAGTTATAAGCATAGTTTTTTCATAAAAAAGGGGGTTTTGAATGTGGGTATTATGTTTTCAATTCATTATAGAGATAATCATGACTAGAACAATAATAAATTTTGAAATGGTTAGTTTCATTACAACCATTATAATTTAATCAATTATATTGTATTTTTAAATTCATAACACCTTATGTTGTTGTAGATTTTTTATGATGTTTCTCCATATATTCTAAATAACATTAAACACTATCAAAATTTATTTGATTATTATTTTATAATAATCAATTAATTATAGATATAGTTTCATTTATGGGTTTATTATTTGTAAAATATGTTGTAAAAGTTTACAATGTGTTCTAACACTTACATTTATTATTGTTCTATTTTTTGTTGTGTTCTACTGAGATACATGTTTGTAATAATTTATTTTTTAAGAAAATATTAACATTAAACGTTGGTTTTTATCAAAACGGATGCCAAAAGTGATTTTCCACATCAGTGTTCTATAAAACCAATGTGGAAAAAGGATTTCAACATCAATTTTAGGAAAAACTAATTTTGAAAGTCTAGTGATATTTCATTTTGGTGGTTCATTAAATGTTGATTTTTTTAAAACCTATATTGAAAGCATCTTTCCTATTTGTTTTTATAGAAAATCAATGTGAAAAATCATGTATGAGGTCTTTCATCAATAGATTTATTAAAAAATGATGTTGAAATCCTTCTAGTATTTTATTTTTAGAAGAGAATTCAACATCAGTTTTAGAAAAAATGATGTGAAAATTAAACCATACACATCATTTACATTTACATCACTTTTAATTGTTGCTGAAATTTTATTTTCCAATAGTGTATAATGTGAAAGTCGATTAATTATATGAGTATTTTAGTTCATATGTATGATTAATGGATATATACACTAAGATATAGACCATGAAATAGTGGTTTAGACCATGTTCTAGTTTGTTCTAGGATACCCCATGTCATGGTGAGTGTTACTACATCATGGTGATGAGAATGGCCACACATATTATTCAATAATGTGTCAATTACTTCGATCTTCAATTTTTATGGATATCATAATTGATTTTTTATCATTTGAATGAAATTTTTAGAATAAATATTAAATGAATTTATAAATATTAAACCAAAATGATAGAATGACTTGAAACATATATAACATTTATGAAATGTCTAAACTTATATTATCTAAACATTTGAGTTCTTAAAGGACTGTATAAACATGGTTTAATCATTATATGATGTAAATGGATAACATTTTATGTGATCATGTTTTATAACTCTACGAGATGAAGCTCATTTTAGCTATTATTTTTAGAAAACTATAGTAAAGAGGGATATCCCTTCTGAGAAATTGTAAATTTATAAAACACATAGTACACAAGGAGGAAAGAACTAGTTTGTTTCTTATTAATGATTTACATTAGACACTTTTTTGAATCTTGGATCAACTGGTGAAAGGTATATTATTCTTCATTTTTTTACTTATTCATTCAAATTCATATGAAAAAATCTTATGGTTTTTATGTTTTGGTTTTTGTTTCTTTTTTCTTTTAATAACTATTATTACCTCAAAAAACATTTAGTATACTTATTTTAAGTTCTGAATCACACTCATTTTTTCTGTGTATAATCACTCATGTATATTGATTATTGTATTGGTGGTTTCTCTAAATTATAGGATTAGAGACGGACTTATACCTAAAATTATTGTTTAGATTTTCATTATTCCTATATTTGATATTTTTTCAATTATGAGTTGATTGATGGGAAAAAACTTTTAGTTTTAAATATTCTATTATTGGTAGTAAATTTATTTTAGAAATTATTATTTCACATAAATTATCTAATTGAGTCTTGATTAGTACTTTCATAAATATTTAGAAAATGTTAATTCATTTTTATACATTTTTTATTGGTTGATGTGTATTTGAACTCTAGATATTTTAAATTCATTTTATATTATAAATTTCACATTTTTATTGAAAAAATCAATTCACTCCCTTCTTCAATTACCCTCTAAGAAAATAATTAATTAATTAATAATCATACTAAAAAATTAAAAAAAATTACATTACAAGTTATTTTCCCCAACCCCATCAATAATTTAGAAAGTATAACTAATATTTTATAAATAAAAAATAAGAGAGAATGAGTCTTAGATATTGGTTTCAATTCATTGATATATCCCCTTATATTATGGAATGAATCCTCCCTAACTTTATAGAGTGTATATTGATTTCACCTCAAAATACATCCTTCATTTGAATCTATTTGGGGTTGAAGAACACAAATTGAATTTGGGCATCGATTATACCATATATTTTTTTGGTCTGTTTAAGTGTTAATTATGGCCTTTCATGTTTATTTTAAATGATAAAAACACATACAATATGAGTATGGAATTATGGGTGGTCTTTATATCTCTATTGATGCATCTTTTAGAAATTAAATGGGTGCATAAAACTTTTAGTTCTTATCTATTTTTTCACTAAATCATCAAACGTTGTGATACAAACTATAGTATTATGTGCACAACCCATTTCAACCTCATTAAATATTCATTTATCATATTTTAACTTAATCTAATGTTTATTTTTAATTATAAATTCTTATTGAATATTAAAACTGTGAAATAACCAATATTGAACCATAAAAACTCAAATTATAGTGTTTTGTGGATAAATTACATATTTAAAATCTATGGTAAAAAATGAATTAAATAGAGTTATAAATACTAACATGAAGGATTTAAACAATTATAAATAAATATTTTATATATTTAATTAGTTTTAAAACCCTTTTTTGCTTCATTAAACCATGGTACCCCTTCCAAGAATTCTTTTGATCATATAAAATTTATCAAATATTTTGTTAACTGGGATAGATCTTATAATCATAGAATATCCAATTAAATTCATTTGTGGAGCATTTCGAAATATATCATATACACTAAATCATATCATGGGTGTTGTTATGATTATAATGTAATATGTGATATAGTGTGGAAAGTGGTATGGGATATTATGGGGATTGTTAAATGCATATTGTTGTCGACAATATGTTTATGATTTATATTATCACATACTCTCCTCTTGATTATACCACATTAAAATCTATAAATAATTTGATTAATATTATGTAATGATATTTATAGTATTCTAAACATGCCACAATGAATATTTAAATGTTAAATATTCATGGTTGATATGCATAATTAATGTTATAAAAGTTAAAAAAAAATTAGGAAGTTTATGAAAAACTTTGATTATAATACCCCAACCTGAACCACTATGTTTGATCTAGATTACCACAAGACCTCATGCATGCATATCTACATGCAATAGGTTATTAATGAGCAGTGAGGGTCTGAAATCCTTCATTGGAGATTTTATAACCTTAGTATTATATCCTTGAACTATTAAAATAAAAAAAATAAAAAAATCAAAATAATTAAGTAAAAGAATATAAATTTTGATGTCACACATATCATACAATAAATAAACAGGTTCCCAATGTGGAAATCCAAGACATAATAAATGTGAAAGAAGATAAATAAATAAATCTCTATGTAAATCCTTCAGAATCTATTCTGGTCCCACCACCAACTCCATGCTACATGACTTAGTGGTCTACCATAGGTCAATTTTCATTTCTTGGATCCTTATACATGAAGTGTGTATGCGCATCAAGATTTCTGTGTAGGGTGTGAGTAGTAAAACCAAATAGGGCACCACCAATGTGTCTTTAACAAGTGTTCACATGTATAATAGGTATATTCCATGATATTAATAAATGTGAAAGTAAGAATAAGCAATCATATACTAAGAACCTATGTGCTAACCAAGCCACTATGAGCCTTGCATGTACCAGTTTATTCTCTATATTAGAAGGATGATGTAAGATTTTAGAAGTGAACAAGAACTATCTGTAAGGATGTAGATATGTCACTAATAATCCTCAAGTCATCGAGTGAACATGATACTCTGTAACCATGAGGCATCACATTTTATCATGTTACTCATTATCCTTAAGGAATTGAGTTTTAGACTAAGCCATAATGTTGTAATTCTCCTACTCCATGCATGAGTCAACCTCATCATCATCACATGTCATGTGTGCTCCACCTCTAAGGGGTAATCATACCATGATGGCACACCTATCATGAATACTAAGAAAAAACTCCAATAGCATGGTAACACACATAACATGGTAATGCATAATTAAAGCATAGAACATTATCATGAGAACATAGTAGGATTATATAACAACATGTGATCAAAATTAAGAGTTGTAATAAGCTACTCTCCCAATACTCATGGAATAAAGGATCATATATGGGTATCACAACTACACACACACCCAAAATAAATCACCATTGATTAAGAACAATAAACCATAAAAACACATCCCAAATCAAGGAAAAAAGAGTATAAATGGGACTCAAAATTTAAGGAATTTCCTACCTCAATTTTTTTGTGAAGTAGTCCAAAACTCATCAAAGGATCGCAGTCTAACCACGTCGCATACCAATAGAGATCTTGCTCATATGTCAAGGATTCTTATATCAAGTTACAATTCATCAAATAAAGAGGTTTAGAAGAATTTTCAGGAATATTAAATGTCAATAAGGTTATTCTAGAATTATATACCTCATAGATTCTGTTAATGGAACTGGTTCTAAGATATATCAAAGGAGAGGTTGTCAATTCACCAGATCTATTATCAGTTCAAAAACATATCATGAATTCATCACCAATAATAGAAGACAACCTTGGTTCTTTCCAACAAACATCAATCAACTAACAATATTTAAATGTAAAAGGGATCTAAGATGAGATTCAAGAAGAATAATATCTCAAGATGATCAATCTAAAGAAACTTACCTGGAAACATCCACCATTCATGAATAATCAAGCTCTAATTAAAGGGATTTCATTAGCATGTTGGATCCACCACCAATTATACTGAAGGATAACCAATGTATTATAGTTCTATAATTGATCTCCCATCAAGAGTATGACTAAGAATATGATTCATAAACATAGACCTATAAATATCGATAATTAGTGGTGTATCTCAATATGCTCAAGATGTATCATCAAAACACTATATTCATCATTGATCTCTAAATAAAAGAAGAATTAATCATTGGATCACCATATAAACCACATATCCATCATAGATCCATGATAATTTCTCAATAAGGCAGAGTAATTTGGCATAGATCAAAAAATCACTATTCTAGCATCACCAAATCGGTCCAAGATTGAAGAAACAAGGGATGATGAATGGGAGAGATATAATAAACAGATAGTAGATACCTACTTTTAAATAGGTAATAGTGATTGGAATTGGCTTAAAAATATTGTCAAAACCAAGTGGGAATTAAAATACATGGGGTGTATTTAATTCACCACTAGAATGGGTAAACTAGCTAGTCAGTGGGCCTCACTAATGGGATAGTGCACTTGGAAGAACCACCTATGTTATGTTAGCACCAATGGATAGCTGGTGGGGTATATGGAATTCTAAAAACCTACTAGAAGCTGACAGCACACCTATTAATGGGTGTGGAAAGAGAAAATTTCTAAACTTTTTCTTAGTGTAGTATAGTTGCTAACAAGGGTCATCTCAATTAATGAGTTTCTCAGTTTGTTTACCTACTTATTATAATTAACCTAAACTAATTATTTTTTTCTATGAAAGCAATGTAATGTGGGAAGATAAATGAAATTTTAAAAAATAAACTAACATACAATGACAGAATTTGATTAGTAAAGAATGAACTTGGCCATTGTGGTTTGGTTTATTGGTTCCATCATTCTCCTTGTTGGTGTTCAAATTTAGTTTGATATTTTAATCATGAAATCTCACTCTTAAAATAATATTATTTTATTTAGTGCTGTGAAATATTGAATGTATTTTTCAATCTAAATTCCACCTCCTCTTTTAATCAAGGTTTATAGCACACCACAATCTATAGTGTGACATCATTCAGGACCCAACTTTATCATATGTCATTTCATCCACTAAATGGATCAACTTCATCACATGAAGATCTTATGTTTAGTGTAAGTGAGGGAAAATATTTAAACAAAGAATATAAATGAGTTTCAGTTTAGTGTCATGGGGGAAAATTTTTACACCCATGCACTTCACTCTTGATCATAAAAAACAAAATAAAACATAAGAATTAAAGTGCATAATGAAATGTAAGTTCTAATTACCTCCCTGAAGCCAAGAATTATTTTAGACCCTCATTTTTTAGGGTAATAGGTCATTATGGGAAGATGAGGATAAGAGAATAAAATAAATAATAGAAAAATAATATAAGATAGAGAGAGAGATAAGGGAAATAAAAATTAAAAAAAATATAATGAATAGGATGAGAAAATTAAAAAGATAAAATGATAAAAATAGAAGAAGAAGAAGAAAATAAAATAAAATAAAATAATGGTAAGAATAAGGAGAATAAATTAGAGGAATAAAAGAATAAGAAGAAAAAGAAAATGTGGATCATGAAACACATTAAATAAAAATCAATATGCATGAATTATATTTATTAAAACTAAATTAATATAACATTAAAATAAAACTAAATCAAAAAGAATAAAAAAACAAAGAAGAGAAGAGGAACTTTGGATGGGGCATTGGAATCCTCTCCTCATGGGTGTCAAACTTTTCTATATTAGTGGGAAAGCCCTATTTTTATAGACATGGATGAGCAATTTTGGCCTTATAATGATCTTCAAATGATATCCAAAGACCTGAGTGGTATTTAAATTACACTTAGGATCTTAGGTGTATCTTTTTGGGGCATCGAATAAATCCATTAAGGGAATAGCATGGACTGAATCCTTAGAGGTAGCAGCTTCTCACATGGTATGCAAGGATGTATGGTGGCTTGGGTGAAATGGAAAGAGGTAGTGACTTGTTGGAGCTCCTCAATGCCTCCAACTTTCAAAGTGGCTAGATGGAGCTTCAAAAAAATGCTTCATGGAGTTCGGTCGAGGAATCGAAAGTGATTCATGGTGGTGGAAGGCCTCTAAAGTGGCTGATGGATGGAACTTGAGATTCCATGGGGAGCGGCAAGGGTTTTTCTTGGTGTTTGTAGTTGTAGTCAGTGAGGAAGAAGTTGGTGGCAGTGGTGGATCTTGGTCAAGGATTCTTTTTGATCACATGTGAGAAGATTTATTGAAGTATGAACAGTAACTAGGTAAAAAATGTGTCCCATATTAAAATTCTAGAGATATGGGTGAGTGATTATAAATTAAAGCATGACATCTAGTGGCTAGAAGACCACACCAGGGTGGACTCTTGGAAACACATGCACACACCTATATGGGTTAAATCGCACCACTCATACCGTACATTCCTTCGATCATACTATAATTGTGGTCATCCATAGGCTTACATGCTCACGTCGGCTCATGTGGGATCTTTCTACTCCATTCTTGGCTAGCTGAGACTTTCTAGGTCTATCTATGAGGCTTTCTGTCTAGGTTGAGGGCTTTCATGTCTTGGCACCAATTTTTTTATGAAACACATGAAAATAAAGTTCAAATAATAAAGTAAGATTCAACATTATGAAAAATTAAATTACAAATTTTCAAAATGAATCATTTTAATTTATTTAAAAAAAATTACCACCATATTCATATTTTCAAAAATTTAAGTAAAATAATGTATTATATGGTAATATTTATTGAAATCCCTTATAAAAATAAATCAAAATTGATTAAAAATATTCATGGAATTTGTGTATTTTAGAAGTCAATAGGTTATTTGGTGGATTCCATTAGCTAGTTAGTGGGATCCACTAGCTAGATAGTGGTAGCCTTCCATTCACCACACAACCCATTCCATTTCTCACACTACAACCTTTAACTCTCATGCCCCTTTACATAAAAAACTTACCTTGTTAATACCCATATCATATAAAAAACAAAATCGGAATATTAATTTTATAAAATTAATGTCGTGTACATTGAATTAAAGTGAGGATCTTACATGGATATTTACTCAACCCCTTATAGTATCCAAGTAAAGACAAGGAAGGTTAATCTAGTGGTGATATCCATTTAAGTATGAGACATATCATAGTTAAAGATCCCTCTATTTCATTTCTCTTCCTTAATAAGGGTTCTTCCAGATTTTTAAGATTGATAAGAATCATTCTTAGAAGTGTTCTAAGTGGTTCACCTTCTGGTGTATATACTAAGAAGAGTGATATTTTTGGTTTCCCCTTATATATCTTCCAAAATCATGTGTGAATGAAATTCTTAGCTTCATCAAAAAAAATGTGCATATAATTCATATTGTATATATTCAATTCAAAGGTGTGATAATTGTATCTCATGAAAATGGTTTCATATGTTGTTTACATTACATTTGGATAGTTGAATTACCCTTCAAAACCTTACACATCAATCATGAGATCTTTCATAGTTTAATAGTCATAGTGCATTCATATAGTACCTTTTAGTACATCAATGGATATTTAATCTCAATAAACTAATAAATCATGGATACACATTTAGTGAAAATAATTTATAGACTCAACAAAAATGATATTCTTTGATAAGTAATTCATCATATCTAATCTCATACCACTTTATTCAATAAGATCTATTTTTATCAAAGAACATTTCTTTCATTCATATAGAAATATGTTTCACAAAATTAGTTAGTCATGAATCTAGTTAGTTGTAAAGGAAGTGTTACCGAGTTAGTTCATCATTGCACTTATAGTAGTGTTACTTTTAGTGTGATTCTTATGTCATGTTACTAACATATTAGTTAAAATTAAAATATAGAAAAATGGGATATTTATGAACCATAGGTTAATTTATCTATCATATTTTCACATAGTAAGATAATTTTTCAAGATCATTGTGTTTGTATCCTTTTTATAATAGTAGTAGAAATTATGCGAAAATGTTCAATCTTATCACAAAATAGACATAGCTTTATCATTGAAAGTGAATTTTTATAGTATCACTCTTCATATTTTATATAGTTTCATTGTTTAAGCTATTGTATTTGGGGAATTAGAGCCAAGTAACTTTGTATTTTAAATTACTTATATATTCAATGACCTAAATATTAATAAATATCTTATTACATGATGAGTTTTATTTTATATAACATTAAGTTAATAATGTCCTTATATTATTTTTTGTATAAAAAGTTTATAGTAGTTCCATTTTATACTAATAATCTTGAAGTGCTATATGAATATTATTAAATATGTTCTGTGGTTAGATGAAACATATATTAAGATAAATAGATGATTTTTGGACATTAGGTGATGGAGTCACATAATACATTAAGACTTATTCTCATGAATTATACACACCACATTGGTGGATGTGTGTATTGGTCCTTAGACTTGAGATTATTATTAATGAATATCATGAATCACACATTATAATGTATTATAAAGAACTATAATGATATACGCTTGTAGTGAAGTAGGATATGTTGGTTTCATCATAAGTGATATGAAATTAATAGATAACTTAAGAAATGATTTTTCCCATCCCAAAATATAATATGATATCTCAATCCCTTTGATTGGAATAGAAATGACTGATTAATTCCATAGATATGGTGGTTAAATGATGATTTCATTTTTGAGAGTCAAAGAAATATATTCTATCATATATGTTTATATCACGACTATGGAACATACTTACATAGTGAGTGTTTCTATAAGGTCTTTGTCATTGAAACTTTAATGTCTTTCTTTATAAGTGCATTGACACATTGATAGATGTTAATCTATTAATTTAGTCTAGATAACCTACTTCCATTGAGAAAGAGTCCTAAAAGATCACATAGTATGTGTATCTAGAATCTAAGTATAATTTAATATATAATAAATATTATTCTCAAAACCAATGAATAATAATTATTCAGGTTATATCAATCATATCAAATCAATCACCAGTTATTTCAATTTTAAATATATGTGAGTTTAATATTAAAAACAATTATTTACTAGTTAGTGAATATATTATTTATTGGTTTTTTTAATGAATAATATATCGATATTTATTTATTTAAATAAATATTTATTATTAAAGGTTCAAAAAAATTTGATAAGGATTGTCAAGTTAAGTTAAGGGCCCAAATAAAAGTGATATATTTTATATAATACAATTTAAATAAATATTAATTTATTTATTTAAGAAAAATTATATTTAAGTCATCTGCAAGTTAGTGCATTCCATGAAAATAATAATAATAATTTTATTATGATTTGGTGTGGGGTTTACTTAGAATATAGTTATTAATTAATTTCTAATATTCATTAACTAATTTTTTAAACCTATGTATATAATCAATCTTGTATCATTTCTAGGTAATGTGAATTATTGAACACAACATTTTATCTCTAGATAATTCTCTCAAGACTAAAGTGAATTCCCTAAAGAATGATCTCAAGAAAGAGAAACTTCAATCCTACTCCTCCCTCTCAAGAATAAGATAACAAGGAATAATCCTTTAATATTGAGGTTATCATTGTTGGAATTTATGATAAATGATGTAATACAATTAGTACCTTCATGATAGCACCTATAATTTCATCATTTTTGTTCAAAGATTCATGAAGCATGTGTGGATACCACTAGAGGAGTTCTGTTTTAGCCTCATCATAACAAAAATGTATGACAAGAAGGTCTACTAGATTCATCTATGAAGAATTAATTATCAAGTGAGGTAATTGTTCTTCATAAATTAATTATAAATTATATGTGAAAAAATCATCTCTTTAAATATTTAGGGGTTGTTATCATCTAGTTCTAATGATTTATTTGAATAAATCATTGGAAGCAATTATTAGGTACAAGTACATCTACTTCCATTATAACCCAAAACCATCATGTGGTGTAAAAGTGATCATATATTAATTTATAATTATTTATTAATAATTGATAAAATATGTGTTTGATTGATAGTTCATCATTTCTAGTTTTTTTATTTTATCATAACATTGAGATATCATGATCACTCAATTTCATATAACCAAGAGAAGGCTAAGAAAAAATGAATAACACTCAAAGATCACATCTAGGGATGATAAGGATTCTAAATGAATCACATGAATATGTGATGTGTAATGGAAATTTAAAATTATTGTACCTATGGTAAACCACACAAGAATGAGTCATGAAAATCACAAATAATTGGGTTGGGGTTTGATATGAAACGTCATTACACACCATGTATTGAACACCTATTTTCATGTGGTTTAACTAGGGTACAAGGTGCATAGTTGGAGTACACATTGTGTAACCCAACATGGTTTTTCCCTACAGTAATTTTGGAAACTTTTTTGTCAAAGTAAATGAAATGTAATTAACACATGCCATGTAATGACTCCTAGATGAGCAACACAGCAATACGCATAGTATTTGGCATGTAGCGGGTTTTACATAATGTGTAATGATAATAACCCACATGGAAAAAACACCAAGTACCTAGGAATATAGTTTGGATCAATATGCATGTGAAATAATTAAAAGAAACCAAGCTACATGATGTATAACTGGATGTGCACATCATGTGACAAGGTTTTACCACACAACCTACAAATTGAGTATTTCGATGGGTCATGTGTGGTATTAAAATGGTAATTTTAATATTTGCATGTAATTATATAGATAAAAAACGTTTTTGATCTCCATACAAGCTTTTTACTTCATGGTAATTTCCTTTGGTACATATCACATATATTCAAGATGTGTCAAGTAGTCATAAATAATGCATAGACTATGCAACTTGACTCATAGAATAACATTATATGTATATTAAAATATTCTATATAGGGATACATTCCATGTAATTACACTTTACATGAAAATTTCCCCAAAAAGAATTATTCACATGTTATTTCATGTGATGGAACACATCATGTAATAGTTAAAACTCTAGAAATGGGTTTTAGGAAAAGGCATAAGGGTACACGTTATGCCACCTTCAGTACATGTCATGTAATTAATTAATTTTCATTAAAATTAGTTTTTATAATTTATTTATAATTACATTGGATATGAATATCAAGGAATATTTTGAAATTTAATTAAGATAAAAGAATTAGTTAATTAATAAACTAATTAATTTATTAATTTAGGGAATTTATCTAAATAAAGAACTGATTAAGATGTATTCTAGCTAGATTATTTTTAATGCATAGTCATTTCATGGGTGGATGATCATGATCTTAAATGACCTATGTATATTGGGTTTCTATTTTATTTAATTATTTATTAAATGGATTTTTGTAATAAATTTATTATTAAATTAAATATGATGATCTATGTATCATTCCTTCCTCCTTATTATGTATAGGCCTGTGTTTCCACTATTTCTTTTATGTAACCCCACACCCCTATTCCCCCTCACCTATAATTGAGGAAGCATATTTAAAGGAATGATATTTTATGAGCATGGATATGGTTTCATACTTAGCCAACGTGAAACCAACCAAGGAGATACATGGGTCAAGAGGTTTAATGCTACATCTCAAGCCCTACTTGACTTAAGAAGTTACACCCCTAGGGTCAATAAGTTATTTTATTATCCATTTAATAAACCAAACTATAGTTAAAGATCATAGTCATTCCACATGTTTTTTTTATTTATCTAGTTCAAGAATATTTATTTTATGTGATTCACATTTATTTTATTTTTAAATGTGATCACATAAAGTAAATAAAAAAATCATGCCAAGATACAATAAAATAAATTGATTTTCCATAAATTAGTTTATCTAGGAATGGTTAATTAATTATGTAGAATTCACATAACATTAATAAGAATGTAAAATGAAAAAAATTATATAAGATAAATAAATTCTCTCAATGTAATATTAAGTTATAAAACCTTATATTTCTTTATTTTGAAGACAATAATAGATCAAAGTGTTCACCTAGGGTCTCGAACTCAACAAAAAGAGAGGCCAAATTGAGAGGGGATAGGGTTGGAAGAATAGAGACTAAGTACAACACTGAGAATTAAGATCAAGATCAATTGAATTTGAGGTCTTAAATTTGTTTTGGTCGAGCATGGAAGAGGTAGAATCGAGTCTGGTGATTAACTTTGGGAGTCTGAACTCTGATCAAGGCAAGATGAGAAGTTTAAATGAAATATCTAAAATGAAAAAAGATTCAAGTGATGTGTTCTTCTATAATTCCCTTCTTAATATTTTTCTCTTTGCTAATAGGTATGTGTTTTTAATTTTAATGTTAGGTGTCCTAATCAAATTGAATATTTTTTATCATATTTTGGATTTTTTTCACTTCAATAATTTTCAACCTAGTGGAATGTTTAGTTTTCCTTTGATTTATTCTTCCATTCCTCATTAGTAGTCCTTATGTGGACTTTCCTTCAACTTGTGATATGTGTTTGGCATAATTTATATTTTTTATTTTCATGAAATTGATAGGAAAAAATAGATCAAAGTGTTTACCTGACCATTTTCAGAAAACTTTCATTTATTAGAGAGTTCTAATGAAATTTTTTGTATTGACTTAACCAAGTTATCATCAAGAGTATTTTACCTTATAATACTTTTTGTAACTTGGAGGAAAGTTTTAATGACCAATACTTTTACATAAGGAATTTTTCTTCTTATTAAATATTTTTCATATGTAGTAATATATTATAGTATAAAACACATGATCCACATAATAAAAACAACACTTCAATATATTAATTTAGAACACTAAATTTAGAGAATAAAAATATATAAAATATAAATCATTATATAATTAAATATAATTTTAAAATATGATAAAATAAATTTTTGATAAAAATAAATCATGCATGTATTTTTACTAAAACATATATGTTTTATTTTTATTAAAATATATTTTTTTGATAAATTTAGAAATTTTAAATAAAAGTTATTTTCATAAAATGGTTTTACAAAACCATATTTATTTATTATATAAATGAGCATGTAATTTTATGAAATTGTAAGTAATTTTTCTAAGGTTAAAATTTGATTATGTCATAAAAAATAATATTTTTTATTAAATAAATATTTTATTTAAAAATTAAACAAATTATATTTAGAAATTTATTTTTATAAAATGAATGTAATTTTTTTAATTATCATGTTTAATTTATCTTAATGTTAATTTTTTGGATTTTTCTAAAAAACTGATTTTTTTATGAATAATAACGGTAACGACCCGAATTCGGGGCCACTCAACTGGCGCCCCATACCTAGTTCGCCACATAACCTCAAGAACATTTTAGAAAATTCCAGAGGCTTTCGACTAGTAGACCCCTCAAGCCAAGTAATCATAACAAGGCACAGACACTCTAGGAATCTCTCACCGTCAATTCCCCTACGGTCTGATAACGATAGCTATAGACTCTCTGAGGAAGCACTTATGTCAAATTCCCCTGTAGTCTCGATACATAACTAAGGAAACTCTAAGGAAGCACAAATTAAAATTCCCATAGGTCCTGTGAACAATAATAATTTATAACAGACTCTCTAGGGAATCTATTAATCGTTAATTCCCTCTTTAGTCTACCACACCAGGTTCACACAGACCTGAGTAGTCTAGTCATGTGTAATTGATTGTTAGCAGCCCTAAGTAAGTTCAAAAACTACTTTTCTAATAGATAAAAAGCATCCAAAAACATATAAACAGTAGGAAATACATGAAATCAATTATATCAAGGCAGGAAATCAATGAAACAAGGTTTTCCTCATAGGAAACCTAATCTAAACAGCGATAAACATCCAAAACAAGGGAAACACCAATGGGGTGATCCTCAAACATGATAACAAGAAATGATTATTCATCTAATAGCCTCAATCACACAATCAATCTACGGCAGATAATAATACAGGATCAAAACCCTAACCTGAGATACCCAAAACATGGGAATCTGGCACTTTTGCACAAAAGCTCAAAGACATTCAACGTAAGGAAACAAACCACCTACCTTGATCCTAGGAGATCGATATACTTGAACCTCAGCCCTTGAATCGGCCTAGAACGGAGTAGATCTGTAAAAACGTCTAAAATTTTCAACCTCAAATAACTCTTATAAGAGAAAGAATCGGGAAACATGGACAAAGGAGAACCAAGAACTCACTGTTGCGATTCTATTGCAACCAACAGCATTCGATTCAGATAACCGGTGACGGATCGACAGCTCGGAGAAGATCCGCAGTCGTACCCTCGCCCTCGGTCAAAGAAGATGGAGAAGAAGATGTTTTGGGGTTAAGACGCGTCCCCAGTCCGTTTAATGAAAAGAAATAAAGTACACGGCGTGTACTAGGCTTTTCCGTACTCCGCATTAAGAGGCCTCCACTTCACCCCTACATGGCCATGTGTGGCCATGACATGGCTAGCACAAGGCCTCGAGCGGCATCAAAGTACACAGTGTGTATGACATGTACTTAGAAAGTACACGGTGTGTACTTAGAAAATTTCCAAATTCTCCTCTTTTTCCCAAAAACAACCAGAAAAGAAAAAATATACCTGAAAAGAAGGTCTGGGTTCTTAAAAACTTCCCCCCTTAAATAAATTTGTCCCCGAATTTTCCTAGCGCGGTGCAGTAGAAGAAACCCCGAACAACTCTGGCCACTGTGATCTCATATCGGCCTCCCTCTCCCAAGTCTCGTCCTGTACACAGCCATGATGCCATTTCCCCCGTACCAAAGGAACAGACCAGCCACGGAATAACTTTTCACTAAAATCAATAATCCTAATAGGATGGTCCTCAAATGATGCATCCTTCTCCAGCTCAACCTCCTTGGGTTGAAAAACATGAGAAGGGTCTGAGAAATAACGTCAAAGCTGAGAAACATGGAAGACGCCGTGCATATCCTAGTACCTATGAGGTAACTGCAACCTATAAGTAACCATCCCAACTCTCTCTGGAACCTCAAATGGCCCGACGTATCTCGGTGAAAGCTTTCCTTATCTCCTGATCCTCTTGTGTCCCAACCTTGGGGTAACACATAGGAAAACATGATCTCCAACCTTGAACTCCAAAGGTCATCTCCGCTGATCAGCATAAGATTTATGCCATGATTGTGTAGTAGACATCCTTTTCTGAATCAACTCCACCTGTTCTATGGTCTCCTGAACATGACGAGGTCCCAGCATAACTGTCTCTCCTGCCTCCAGCCAACACAAGGGTGATCGGAACGGTCTACCAAACAAAGCCTCGTAAGGTGCCATCTAAATAGTTGCTTGAAAACTATTATTATCGGAAAACTCCACTAGAGGTATATGTCTCTCCCAAGAACCTCCAAAATCAAGGACACATTCTCGTAGCATGTTCTCAAGCACCGAAATTGTGTGCTCTGACTGGAAATCTATCTAGGGATGGTAATCTGTACTCATAAGTACCTGTGTACCCAAATCCCTCTGTAACCCTTTCCATAAATGTGACGTAAATAGGACATCCCTATTTGAAATGATAGTACTCAGAACCCCATGCAAGCATACAATCTCACGGATGTACAACCATCCAAGCTCATCAACACCGAAGGTCTCCTTAATCAGCAAGAAGTGAGAAACCTTCATGAGCCTGTTAATGAAAACCCACACCACGTCATTCCCTCAAGGCGATATCGGTAACCCTGTCACAAAGTCCATCGCGAAATCATTCCACTTCCACTCGAGAACAAGTAGCTGGTGAAAAATCCCTGCTGGTCGCTGGTCCTCCGCCTTCACCTGCTGACAGGTGGAAAACCTCATGAAAAAACCAGCAACATCTCTCTTCATACCTGGCCACCAATACTGGCGGTGTAGATCACGATACATATTGGTGATGCCAGGATGAACTGACCAAACTGAGGAATGAAAGTCTTGCATCAGCTCCTCGCGTATATCTATCGGCACCCATATGCATCCTTGTAAATGCAAAATCTCACCCTCTCCTATGGTCCATCCAGGAAGAGGGTCCTCTCCTGACATGTTTTCCTGTAAGACTAGGCCTTTGGAATCTGATAGCTGCCTCCTTCAAACTTGGTCAAGAAGGGTAGAGGTAACAGCTATAGAAGAAAGAAATTTCTGACCCTATCTGTCGTGCACCTCCAAATGCATCTTAGAGAACAGAGCCATATTCTACCACTCGTTGTTGGCCTCCTGAACTGCTTGTATCTGTGTCCTCCTGCTCAGTTCGTCTGCCATAGTGTTGCCTTTCCTAGGTGTATAATCAAGCTCGAAATCGAAATATTGTAGGTACTCAACCCACCTCTGTTGTCTTAGATTCAAGTCACGTTGCGTGAAGATATACTTGAGGCTATTGTGGTCAGTATATACCACAAAATTCTCTCCTAAAATATAATGTCTCCAACAACACAAAGCATGAACAACTGCATCCAACTCCAGGTCATGCGTAGGATAGTTCCTCTCATGTGGCCTCAACTACCGAGATCCATATGCAACAACATGGTCCTCCTGCATAAGCACTGCTCTAAGCCCGGTGCCAGATGCATCACAGAAAACTATATAACTCTTGCCTGACTCTGACAAAACTAGAATCAGTGTTGAAGTCAATCTTCCCTTCAGCTTCTAAAAAGATGAATCTTAGGCTTCTGACCAAACATACTTCACCCCATTCTTAGTCAATCCCATCAACGGTGCTGCTAAGCATGAGAAGTCTTGTATAAACCACCTGTAGTAATCAGCCATCCCTAAGAAACTTCACACCTTGAAGAAATTCTTCAGCTTCTCCCAGGTAACTACTGCTCTCACCTTCTATGGGTCTACTGATACTCCTATCTCTGAGATTACATGACCTAGGAAGTGAATCTCGTCCATCCAAAAGTGGAACTTTGAGAGCTTAGAATATAATTGATGCTCCCTCAGTGTACTCAAAATGATCTCAAGATGGGTAGCATGGTCGTGTCGAGTGTGAGAGTACACAAAAATATCGTCCATGAAAACCACCACGAAGGAATCCAAATAGGGATGGAAAACTCTATTCATCAGTGCCATGAAAACTGCTGGCACATTCATGAGACCGAACAGAATAACCAAATACTCATACAGACCATACCTGCTCTAGAAGGCTGTAAGAGGTATATTAGATGGTCTGACATGCAACTGATGATAGGCAGATCTCAAGTCGATCTTCGAGAATACTCTAGATCCTCGACGATGATCAAAGAGATCATCTATCCATGGAAATAGATATTGGTTCTTGACTATCAATTGGTTCAGCTTTCGATAATCCACACAAAGCCTAAGGGTGTCATCTGCCTTCTTCGCAAACAGGATAAGTGAACCCCAAGGATAAGTACTGGGTCAGATAAAACCCTTTTCCTATAGATCCTCCAACTACTTCTTGATCTCCTTCAACTTAGGTGTATCCATCCTATAAGGAGGAATTGAAACTGGTGTCGCTCCTGCCACAAGCTCAAAAGAGAAGTCTACCTCTCGCTCTGGAGGCAAACCTGAAAAGTCTTCTGGAAAGATATCTGGAAAGCGATCAAACACTGGAGGAAAAACTAACCGTGAAGTCCCTTGGTCATCCAGATATAAGTTATCAATCTGGGCCGTAATACCACCCAACCCATGATTCTCTGGTCCAGCTCTGATCGTCTGTACATCCCATTCGCCCTTGTGAAGAAAAGATCTGCCCTCTGGTGATGTGAAACTCACCCTACGGCGATAGAAATCGACAAAGGCCTGGAAGGGAACTAACCAGTCCATACCAAGAATGACATAATAGCCTGTCATCTCCAAAACATAGAGAATCCATGAAAAATGACACCCACCAACCTCAAGGGGGCAGTCTAAGCACTGACGCACGCTAGCAGTTCTAATTCCCAAGGGAGTGTCTAGAGTCATCATATCCTCAGAAGTATAAATAGTAAGTCTAAGGATTTCTACAGTATGTACAAAAATAAAGCTATGAGAATATCCTATATCAAAAAGTTTAGAGGATAAAATTGAGGCTACTAGAATCGTACCTCGAACTGTATAAGGTCCAGGATCTTGCTCCGGATGAATCTGCTCTATCGCAAAAGTCTGGCCTGCGCCGAGGCCCTGTGTAGCAGCCTGAGATCCCTGAGCTGACCCTCCCTAAGCCTGACCACTACGTCCATGGCCTCTACCCTGGCCTTAATGACATGAAAAACTCTAGACCCCAATCTTCTGCAGAACTGGTGATCCTACTTCTATACGTAGAGTCGAAACTAATCCTCCTTCACTAGCTGCTGGAAGGAGAACCTTGGAGAAACGCTGCAGATGACCCACCTTGCTATAAGATCGACACTCCACTAGGTCTATCGGGAACTGAGGCTTATTATGATTACTTTTTCCACACTGATAGCACACCACTTGGTTTCCACAAGGAATATCTTGTATACCAGAAGGAATACCTCGCTTCCTCGGGTCACCTCGTGTAGACTCTCAGTGGTGCTTCCGACTGTCTACCTGAAATGAATCAGCCTTGGATCCTGAACCACCCTGGTCCACAACTCCAGTATCCCTCAGTTTTCTCTTTGTGATAAGCACCTAGTTGACTATCAGAGTAATAGAAGTCAATTGGAAGACATTCACCTGCAATTTGATGTCCGGTCTGAAGCCTTCCTCAAACTTCCTTTCTAAAAACAGCTCGTCATTCCCCAGAACAGGAGTGAAATGTTGTAACGCTGTGAAGGAAGAGGAATACTCCATAACTGTGAGAGTAACCTGATGTAGGTTCATTAACTCTCTGTCTCTATCAGCCCTCAGCGTTTCTAGGTAGAAGTAGTTGTAAAACGTGCGATGGAACTCATCCCAAGCCATAGCCTATTGGCGCCTAGCCTGCGAAACCACATCCCACCATCTCTTAGTAGAATCTCACTGAATATAAGTCGTGAGATTCACTATCCTCTTCGGAGGAATATCTAGGTGCTCGAAGATGGATAACATGGCCTCTATCCATGACTCTGCAGCCTGAGGTCCTCCATCCCCTATGAACGTGGGAGGATGCTACTGCTGAAAACCCCACATTAGCTCTACCATAGATGGGGTAGGATTCTGAGATCCCTGGAAGGTCTTCATGAATCTCATGAAACCCTCTCTAAACTGAGTGTCGGTACCAGTGTTTGGAATCACTGCAGGTGCCATGACCGTAACAATAGGCGGAAGTACCGGTAGTCCCTGATCTGTCGTATTAGGCGTACAGTCACTACTTGGTTCCTGACGTGCAACGGGAGGATGTCTTGGTGCCATAGCTCTGAAAGGTCAAAAGAACACCTCAGATTCAGGATTAACAAAGATATAAAAACTGAAGGCACAAGAAAGAACATGGAAAATAAGGCATTCAAGTTATGCAAAACATGATTACACGGCGTGTTCTTTCCCTACACAGCATGTTCCCTTAGGTCAATCACATGGCGTGTACTTCTACCTAAACTGGCTGTGTAACACCCCAAACACATGGTGTTTTTTCCTAACACATGGTTTGTACTTGAATCATCTTCCTTACTTGAGTCCTTCTATAATGTTAGGCCACACAGATCTTCTAAGACAAAACCACACTGTGTGTTCAAGGGATACACGACGTGTACTAGACAAGCCTTACCTAGCCTATTTTGTTAGCGACATAGCCTGACACACGGCTGTAAGAACCCGGATCTTCGTTCAGGTATGTTTTTCCTTTTTTCTGGAGTTTTTAAGAAAAATGATTTTTCTGGAAATTTTCAAAGTACATGCCGTGTACTTTCTGAGTATACACCGTGTACTCTGATCCGGCTTGAAGTCATGTGCTGGTCATGCCCAGGACACACACACGGTGTGTAAGGGTGATGTGGAGGCTGATTTTGGGGGAGTATGGAAGGGGCCCAGTACACGCCGTGTACTTTCTTTTTTTTCACTAAATGGACCGGGGTCGCGCCTAACCCCCAATTTCATCTTCTTCTCCAGATTTCATCCGCCCGAGAGTGACCGTATAGCTAGATCTTCGATGAGCTCCTGCCTCTTTGTCCATTCTTCGATTCAAGTGCGGTCAATTGCATTGGAATTGCAGCGGTGAGCCCTCCATTCTGCTTGAGTCTTGTTTCTTGATTCCTCCTGGTTTCCAAGTTATCATAGGTTGAGAGTTTTTTGCGTTTTCTCAGATCTACGTCATTCCAAGGGGAATCTGTCATCGTGGTTCACGTATATCAATCACCTAGGATCGAGGTAGGTGGATTGTGCCTTTCTGTAGAAAGTTGATGAATATTTTGTGAAAATTCCACCAATACCCTTGAATGGAGTATTGCATGTTCCTGTTTTTCCCTTATTGTATTGCCTGCTTTGCCTGATTTCTAGAGTAGATGTTTTTCCTGGGATTATGGTAGCTTTACTGTACCTTGAATTTTTTCTATGCTTGTTCTGCCTGTTTGGCATTTTTCCAGTTGTCATGCCTAGTTGTAGGATTGTGGACTGTTGCCTTGTTTTGCTGCTGACCCTTAGTTGATAGCCAAGTAGTTCTTGAGGTTTACTTAGACGATGTACATGCGCTATGATCATGTATTACCTTTCACTCAAGACTGTGAGAACCTAGAGTAGTAGACCAAAGGGAGAATTGACAGAAGGGCTTCTCCAGAGTGTCTTTTAATTACGATACGAGACCACAAGGGGAATTGACATTGAGTGCTTCCTCAGAGAGTTTGTAGTTCCTTGACATGGGCCACAGGGGGAATAGACATTGAGTGCTTCCCTAGAGAGCCTTTAGCATGATACGACACTATAGGGGGAATTGACTGTGAGTGATTCCCCATAGAGTCTATCTTTTTCAGAGCTGAACTAGAGAGGTGAGGTTGTGTGTGCCTCCTAGAGGGTTTCTGGTACTTATAGGTTGAACAATAGGGGTTTAGGCTGTGAGAGATACCCAAAGGGTTACCTGTTTTCTTCTTGTTGCTGGTTTCTTACTTGTGTACTTTATTTGTTAGAACTATGTATTGTAGCCGCTTGTGCTTTCATGTTTACTGCTTCTTATTTTATTACTTGCATTGTATTCATTGACTGTTAGGCACAAATATTTGAGTGATTACCTACTGGTATTGTATCTCACACCCTATTTGGGATATGATTTTGGGCCCAAGTAGACTATGTTGTTGTAGGTATAAAGGGAAAGCTCCCTTCTACTTCAGGAACTTGATTGCGCTAGAGCTAGGGTGCATGGGACCAAGCTGAGGCTCGTGATACTGAGGAGTTTATCTTGTTTTCCTTTTCACTTTTTATTTTAGTTGTACTTCTGCACATTGTTGTGTTTGCTGCTTTCCATAGATACTTGTACCTACTGCATCATTGTCATCATTGCTATATATATTCCTTGCTTCCACTGTTTGGTTTTTGTTGTTATGCATGTTGTTACTTCTTCCAATGTTGACTGTTGTTTTTATGTTGTATACCTTACCAAATGAGGGCATAGTTTCCCCACCGACTCACCAGGGCCCTCGCTACTAGTCGGAAGCCTCTGGCAATCGGGGTAACGCGCTTGAGGTCATGTGGCGAACCGGGTATGGGGCACCAGGGGAGGGGCTCCGGATTCGGGTCGTTACAAAGTGGTATTAGAGGAGTTATTTTCTCTTGCTTTACTGTTTGGAGACTTTATCCAGGGATAGAACGGATTTGGTACTTGGTATTAAGTTGTGCTTGGGAGTATATAACCCATGTACAGGGAAAGTCCATACTACCTTGTTAATTATAGTTTGCTGGTTTTGAGTTTTATGGTTGATATGTTTTCACCTAGAGTGATTCGCATGACTTGTGTGGTTATTGTTTTGATATTTTGGTTCTATTTCTGTCACAACCTGATGAGATGAGGGTATTACATCTCATGAATCATGTAGGCACTTCTATAAATCACATTCCATGCATTCTTTCCATGCCATCTAGGGTGCATTAGCGATTTCATGATGTTGTGATAGGACTTATGTAGATTATGCATGCTGTTGTGATAGATTCTTAATAGAATCTCTGTTGTTATGTTGGAGATCTGTTGTTTTTCTTTGTATGTGACTACAGGAGATGTCGAGCTTTGATTTGCGGGGAGTATGGGCCCTCGCGGATTGGAATTTGGCACCTCTTTCCCTTGTTTCTAGTGTTTCTGGGAGTCTAAGCAGTTTCTGAGCTACTTCCCAGAAAAACCCAGAATACACAGCGTGTACTTTTTGGATACATGTCGTGCAGTTTTCAGGCCATGTCACTGACCATTTGAGCATAACATGGAGTTGTGGGAGTAACTTCGGGAACACACTGTGTACGATTGATACATGTCGTGTAAGTTCGGAGTCGTGTACCCGGCCGTGTCACTAACAACATGGGTCAGGGAAGCTCGGGTTGAACACGTCCTGTCCTTAGTGAACATGCCGTGTAGTCCTGTCCAGGTACCCGGCTGTGTCACGAACAACATGGGCCGGAATTATCTTCTTTTCCTCATGATGTGTTTGTTCGGAACATGCCGTGTAGTCTTGTCCAGGTACCCGGTCGTGTCACGAACAACACGGGATGGGGTCACCTTTCCTATGCATGCCGTGTAAGGTTCAGCCATGTAGACGGTCGTGTGTTTCAAAAACACGGGCTGTCGAAGCCTTGTCTAGTATACACGTTGTGTGTTAAGTACATGCCATGTAGTCTCGGGTTAAGTCAGACCGTGTGGGTTAGCCGTGTAAGGAGACTCGGGCAGGGGAACAGTTTTCAAGTACACGCAGTGTGTGGGTGCAACACGCTGTGTAGTTTGAAGTGTACATGACTTGTGGGGCAGGATTACACGCCCATGTCAGTGGATTAAGAATACACGCTGTGTAGTTTTATACACGCTGTGTAGTCAGGCTTTGTAAACCTGTGTGTTTTCTTCCCCTGTTTATGTTTTGTACTCTTTTGTTCTCTGTCCTTGTTTTCCTAATATAAGGTGTGCTTTTGATCTTTCAGAGCTATGCCTCTGAGACTTCCTTCGGTCATACGTCTATCATTGGGCAGTGATCAGACACCAGATAGGGCTGATCAGGGACTTCCTACCGATCCTCCAGTTGGTCCATCCTTGGCACCGGCTGTTATACCAGTTGCAGGTGCAGATGCGTAGTTCAGGGAAAGTTTTTATGTGGATGGTACAAGCCTTACAGGGAGCGCCACCTCCTGCCATGTCTATGGCAGATTTGACGAGAGTTTTTCAGCAGCAGCATCCTCCCATGTTCTTGGGGGAAGGAGGACCTCAGACTGCAGAGTCATGGCTGGAAGCCATGCTGACTATCTTTGAGCATCTGGAGACGCCTCCAGAGAGGTGGGTCAAGCTCACCACCTACATGCTCCAAGACTCCACCAAGAGGTGGTGGGACGTGATCTCACAGGCGGGTCAGCAGAAGTCTATGGCTTGGGAGGAGTTCCAGTGCGTGTTCTATGACTACTTCTACCCGAAGACCCTGAGGGCCGACCGAGCCCGGGAGTTCATGAGCTTAGAGTAGGGTACTATTTTTGTCATGGAGTATTCCGCTCGTTTCACCGAGATTCAGCACTTCACGCCCCTCCGAGATGGGAGTGGGGTGTTCTTAGCAAGGAATTTCGAGAATGGTCTCAGGCAGGAGATCCACTCACAGGTGAACATCTTCCAGCTGACTTCCATTACTTCCATCATCAACCAGGCACTGATTGTAGAGAAAAATCTGAGAGACTCTGGATCTGCGAACCAGGATGGTTCTGCTTCTAGATCTATTCTTCCTCTAGATGACAGCAAGAAGCGATGTAGAGATCCTACATGTGGTGATTTGTGGAAGCGATATGCATCGTCAGGCAGCCAGGTGACATGCTACCAGTGTGGTCGGTCAGGGCACACGAGGCCGCAGTGCCAGAGGGACCCCGTGGAGTGCCGATCTTGCGGCAAGATGGGTCACCTTCAGTGTTTCTGCTAGGTCTTCTCACTAGCAACTGGTGACCGGGGTTCTTCCATGACTCCTCATTCAGGATCAGCACCAAAAGTTTCTCACCAGTCAGGGAACTGGAGTTCTTCTGGCCGTTCGGGCTGAGGTGGAGGTCGAGGTCGTGACGGTCATCCACCAGTTCCTTAGCACCAGCAAGGAGGTTCAGCTCAGAGTGGTCAGTCAGGGGCGCAGGGTCGCGGTGCAGGCCAGTCTTTCGTCGTGGATCAGATCTATCAGGAGAAGGATCTCGGCCCTTCTACAGTTCGAGGTACAATTTTAGTAGCCTCAGTTTTATCTTCATCCCTTTTCCATACTGGTGCTATGCATAGATTTATCTCTGTTGCTGTTGTGGAGAGCCTTGGACTCTGTATCTTTTCTTCTGCCTACTCGTTGACACTAGACACACCTTCGGGGATGAGGACATCTAGTGTATGCTAGTGTAGAGAGTTCCCTCTCGAGGTTGCAGGGTATCGCTTCTTATGGGATCTCTATATCCTAGAGATGACAGGCTATGATGTCATCCTTGGAATGGATTGGTTTATTCCCTTTTAGGCATTCGTCGACTTCTATCGCCGTAGAGTGAGTTTCGTTTCACCAGAGGGCGAGTATTTTCTTCATAAGGGTGAGTGGGGCGTTCGGGCGAGTCGGGCAGGACTCGAGCATCTTGGGCTTGGAGGGGTGATGGCCCAGATTTATAATATTTATCTGGATGATCAGGGGACTCCACAGTTGGATTTTCCTCCACTGGTGGATCGCTTTAGGGACGTCTTTCTAGAGGACTTTTTAGGTTTTCCTCCAGAGCGTGAGGTAGACTTCTCTATTGAGCTTGTTCCAGGAGCGGCACCAGTGTCCATTCCTCCCTATAGGATGGCCACACCTGAGTTGTAGGAGCTCAAGAAGCAGTTGGAGAAGCTACAGGATAAGGGTTTCATCCGACCTAGTACTTCTCCTTGGGGTTCGTCTGTCCTGTTTGCAAAGCAGGTAGACAGTACCCTTCAGCTTTGTGTGGATTATCAGAAGCTGAACTAGTTGACGGTCAAGAACCAATATCCTTTACCGAGAATTGATGAGCTTTTTGATCAGCTTCGAGGAGCCTGGGTGTTCTCGAAGATCGACTTGAGGTCCGGTTATCATCAGTTGCGCGTTAGACCATCATATATACCTCTGACAGCCTTCAGAAGTAGGTATGGTTTATACGAGTATACAGTCATGTCGTTCGGTCTCACGAACGCGCCTGCAGTTTTCATGGAACTGATGAACCGAGTGTTCCATCCTTACTTGGACTCCTTTTTCGTGGTCTTCGTGGACGATATCTTGGTGTACTCTCACACTCGACACGACCATGCCACACATCTTGAGATCATTCTGAGTACACTAAGTGAGCATCGGATTTATGTTGAACTCTCAAAGTGCCACTTCTGGATGGATCATATTCACTTCTTGGGTCACGTCATCTTAGAGACAGGATTATCAGTGGACCCAGAGAAAGTGAGAGTTGTAGTTTCCTAGGAGCATCTGAAGAACGTCTTTGAGTTACGGAGTTTCCTAGGGCTGGATGGATACTACAGACACTTCATTTAGGACTTTTCTCATCTAGCAGCACCTTTGACAGGTCTGGCTAAGAAGGGGGCGAAGTTATTATGGTCAGATTCTTGTGAGTCAGCCTTTCAGGAGATGAAAGGGAGGTTGACGTCAGCACCGATACTAGTCTTGTCGGATCTAGGCAAGAACTACACTGTTTACTGTGATGCTTCAGGTATCGGGCTGGGAGCTGTGCTTATGCAGGGGGATGGAGTTTTTGTGCATGGGTCTCAGCAGTTGAGGCCACATGAGAGGAACTACTCTATGTACGATCTGGAGTTGGCAGCTGTTGTTCATGCCTTACGTTGTTGGAGACACTATCTTCTGGGAGAACACTTTTTGGTCTTCAATAACCACAAGAGTCTCAAGTATATTTTCACTCAGTGGGATCTGAACCTGAGACAACGCAGGTGGGTCGAGTACCTTCAGTCTTTTGATTTCAATCTTGCCTATACGCCGGGTAAAGGCTACGCAGTGGTAGATGCGTTGAGAAAGAGAACTCGGATTCAGGCAGTTCAAGAGGACATCAGTGAGTGGCAGTTGATGGCTCTGTTCTCTGAGATGCATCTGGAGGTGCACGACAGACAGGGACAAACTCTCCTATCTTCTATTGCTGTTACCCCTAAACTTCTTGATCGGTTACAGATGAGGCAGCTATCAGACTCTGAAGGCTTAGTCCTGCGGGAGAGTGTGTCAGGAGAGGACCCTCTTCCCGGATGGGCAGTAGGTGAGGATGAGATCTTGCATTTCTAGGGACGTGTATGGGTGCCAGTAGACATACTCGAGGAGATGATGCAGGATTTTCACTCCTTAGTCTGGGCAGTTCATCCTGGCATCACCAAGATGTGTCGGGATCTTCATCGCCAGTACCGGTGGCTATGTATGAAGAAGGATGTTGCTGGTTTCGTCATGAGATGTTCTACTTGTCAGTGGGTGAAGGAAGAGCATCAACGACCAGCATGCCTTTTACAGCATTTACCCATTTCGGAGTGGAAGTGGAACGATGTCGCGATGGGCTTCGTGACTGGGTTGTCGAGGATGCCTCGAGGGAATGATGATGTTTGGGTTGTCATCGACAGGCTTACGAAGGTTGCGCACTTCTTACCAATTAAGAATACCTTCAGTGTTGATGATCTGGGACGAATTTACATCTGAGAGATCGTTCGTCTGCATGGAGTTCCACACTCCATTGTTTCAGATAGGGATGCGTGATTTACCTCTCGGTTCTAGCAGGGACTTCAGAAGGAATTGGGTACACAGGTACTTTTGAGTACTACATACCATCCCCAGACTGATGGCTAGTCCGAGTGCACGATCCAGGTGCTTGAGGATATGCTCCAAACTTGGATCCTAGACTTTGGAAATTCTTGGGAGAAGCATATCCCTCTGGTGGAGTTTGCCTGCAACAATAGTTTCCAGGCGACCATTCAGATGGCACCATACAAGGATTTGTACTGTAGGCCATGTTGATCACCCTTATGCTGGTTAGAGGCAGGAGTGGCAGCTTTGCTAGGACCTCGTCTCATTCAGGAGACCTCAGAATAGATAGTGCTGATTCGAAAGAGGATGGCTATGGCACAGTCTCGACAGAAGTCTTATGCTGATCAGCGGAGACGACCTCTAGAGTTTGAGGTTGGGGATCAGGTTTTCCTACGTTTCGCACCGAGGTTGGGACACAAGAGGATTCCGAGACAGGCTAAGCTTTCACCGCAGTACATCGGACCATTTGAGGTCGTGGAGAGAGTGGGATAGGTCGTTTATCGGTTGAAGCTACCTCAGAGGTATCGGGCCATGCACGATGTCTTCCACGTCTCTCAGCTCCGACGTTACTTTGTGACTCGTCTCACGCCTTTCAGCCTGAGGAAGTCGAGATTGAAGAGGATGCATCATTTGAGGAGAATCCTATCTAGATTCTCGATCGCAGTACGAAGGTTATCCGTGGGTGGTCTGTTCCTCTGGTACGAGTGTTATGGTAGCACGGGCGAGTACAGGACGAGACCTGGGAGAGGGAGGCCAATGTACGAACACAGTGGCTGGAACTGTTCGGGGATTCTTCTTTTACACCCCGTTAGGGAAATTTGGGGATGAATTTCATTAAGGGGGGAAGTTTGTAAAAACCTAGATCTTCATTCAGGAATGTTTTTCCTTTTTTCTAGAGTTTTTAAGAAAAATTATTTTTCTGGAAATTTTCAAAGTACACACCGTGTACTCTGATCCGGCTCGAAGCCATGTGTTGGTCGTGCCCGGGCCACACAAACGGTGTGTAGGGGTGACGTGGAGGCCGATTTTGGCGGAGTACGGAAGGGTCACAGTAAACGTCGTGTACTCTAAAAGTACACGTCGTTTACTTTCTTTTTTTCACTAAACGGACCGGGGTCGCGCCTAACCCCCAATTTCATCTTATTCTCAAGATTTCATCCGCTCGAGAGCGACCGTACGACCGGATCTTCGACGAGCTCCTGCCTCTTCCTCTATTCTCCGATTCGAGCGCGGTCAATTGCGTTGGAATCGCAGCGGTGAGCTCTCTCTTCTGCTTGATTCTTGTTTCTTTATTCCTACTGGTTTCCAAGTTATCATAGGTTGAGCGTTTTGTGAGTTTTCTAAGATCTATGTCATTCCAAGGGGAATCTGTCATCGTGGTTCACGTATATCAATCACCTAGGATTGAGGTAGGTGGTTTGTGCCTTTCTGTAGAAGGTTGATGAATATTTTGTGCAAATTCCACCAATACCCTTGAATGGGGTATTGCGTGTTCCTGTTTTTCCCTTGTTGTATTGCCTGCTTTGCCTGATTGCTAGAGTGGATGTTTTGCCTATGATTATGGTAGCTTTACTATACCTTGAATGTTTTCTATGATTGTTCTGCCTGTTTGGCATTTTTCCAATTGCCATGCCTAGTTGTAGGATTGTGGAATGTTGCCTTTTTTTGCTTCTGAGCCTTAGTTGATAGCCAAGTAGTTCTTGAGGTTTACTTGGATGATGTACACGCGCGTTGAGCATGTATTACCTTTCACTCAAGACTGTGAGAACCTAGAGTAGTAGACCAAAGGTAGAATTGATGGAAGGGATTCTCCAGAGTGTCTTTTAATTACGATATGAGACCATAGGGGGAATTGACGTTGAGTGCTTCCTCAGAGAGTCTGTAGTTCCTCGACGCGGGCCACAGGGGGAATAGACATTGAGTGCTTCCGCAGAGATCCTTTAGCACGATATGAGACTATCAGGGGGATTGACAGTGAGTTCTTCCCCAGAGAGTCTATCTTTTTCAGAGCTGAACTAGAGGGGTGAGACTGTGTGTGCCTCCTAGAGGGTTGCTGGTACTTATAGGTTGAGGCATAGGGGTTTAGGCTGTGAGAGCTACCCATAGGGTTACCTGTTTTTTTCTTGTTGATGGTTTCTTACTTGTGTACTTTATTTGTTAGAACTACGTATTGTAGCTTCTTGTGCTTTCTGGTTTACTGCTTCTTTTTTTATTACTTGCCTTGTATTCATTGACTGTTAGGCACAAATATTTGGGTGATTGCCTACTGGGATTGTATCTCACACCCTGTTAGGGCCATGATTTGGGCCCAAGCAGACTATGTTGTAGAAGGTATAGATAAGGGCAAGCGCCCTTCTACTTTAGGATCTTGATTGAGCTGGAGATGGGGAGCATGGGACCGAGCTGGCGCTCACGATGCTGAGGAGTTTATCTTGTTTTCCTTTGCACTTTGTTTTTCAGTTGTACTTCAGTACGTTGTTGTGTTTGCTGCTTTCCATAGATACTTGTACCTGCTGAATCATTGTCATCATTGCTATATATATTCCTTGATTCTGTTGTTTGGTTTTTGTTGTTATGCATGTTGTTACTGCTTCTTCTGTTGACTGTTGTTTTTTCGCTGTATACCTTACCAAATGAGGGCATAGTTTCCCCACTAACTCACCAAGGCCCTCGCTGCTAGTTGGCAGCCTCTGGCATTCGGGGTAACGCGCTTGAGGTCATGTGGCGAACCGGGTATGGGGCACTAGTGGAGGGGCTCCAGATTCGGGTCGTTACAATGGCCGACACTACACAGCGTGTTCCATACGGACACAATGTGTATGAGGAAGGGTAACACTGACCCGTGTTGTTCGCGACACGGTCGGGTACCTAGATCAAACTACACGGTGTGTAATATTAATACATGATGTGTATCTGAAAAGATAACACGACCCTTGTTGTTCGTGGCACAGTCAGGGTAACTATTTCATACTACACGGCATGCGAAACTAGTACACGGCATGTTCCTACAAGATTTTTCAGGACCCTGTGTTTCTACTCACACATCCAGTGACACGGTTTAAAAACTACACAGCGTGTATTAATAAAATACATGCCATGTATTCTAGGTTTTTCTAGACGGTAGCTTAGAAACTGCACTGAAGCCAAGAAAACACAGAAATCAAGAGTTAAGGTGCCAAATTCCAATCTGTAAGGGCCCATACTCCCTGCAAATAAAATCTTGGCATCTTATACAATGCATATAACCAGTAAACCATATAAAAAACTCATGATCCACCAATTTTCAATCCTCGAGGGCCCCTAACACCTCTAAGACCAAAGTTTGGCATCCATGATAAAGAAGCTCTAACCCAATGATACCCTATCAACATAGCATATATTCTATCACAGTATCTATCACAACAGCATGCATAGTCTATCACAAATTCTATCACAACTGCATGCAATTTCTAATGCAATTTAGATGGCATGGAGAAATGCATGACGTGTGATTTTCTAAAAAGTGCATATATGATGCATGAGATGGCATACCCTCATCTCATCAGGTTGCAAAAAAATAGAACCACAATCATATAAACAGTAACAGCACAACACAAGTGCACCACCCAATAGTGAAATCAAGTAAACTGTAACATTTTCAAAACTCAAAAATTGAAATATTCGAGGTGACCTAGATTTTTCCCTGTACACGGGTTCTAGAACTCCTTGGCATAGCTATTTACCATTTACCTATTCCATCCTATCCCTGTCTAATGTCGCTAAATAATAAGTTAATAGAAAGAAAAAGAACCTCCTATGATACCACTTTGTAACGACCCGAATCCAGAGCCACTCAACTGGCACCCCATACCCGGTTCACCTCATAACCTCAAGCACATTTCCCCAAATGCCAGAGGCTGCTGACTAGCAGCGATGACCTTGGTCAATCATTGGGGAAACTATGCCCTCATTTGGTAAGGTATACAAGGGAGAGGAAATAACAGACAATAGCGAAAGCAGTGAACAACATACAATAACTGAAACTAAACAGCGGAAGAAATGAACATATATTAATGATGATAATGATGCAGCAGGTACAAGTATCTAAGGAAAGTAGTAAACACAACAACGTGATGAAATACAATTGAAACCAAAATACTAAAAGTGAACAGTAAACTCCAGTAGCATCTCAAGCCTAAGCTCGATCTTATGCTCTCCATCTCCAACTAGTAATCATGTACCTGAAGTAGAAGGGGAACAATCCCTATCCACACCTACAACCATATAACCTGTTTGGGCCAAAAATTAGGACCCGAACAGGGTGTGAGACTAATCCCAGTAGGAAACCACCAAAAGATATGTGCCCTACTTTCAATGATCAATATAGAAAAAGTAATGGAAATAAATGCAGTAGAGAAACAGGAGTACACTGAAGTGAAAAATCCTACAAATATTAATTCACGTTCATTTATAAATTTAATTCAAACATTAAATTATCAACCAAGGAATCTATTAAACATCTCTATATTCCCAAGGCATAGCAAGTAACACAACAGGTATCTCAGCAGACTACCTAAAAAACAAGCAGTACAAAACCCAAGCTTGTTCTTTGGCTTGGTGGAATCGTCACAACCAACCAAATAATATTCACACTGACTCTCTGGGTGGCTCATACCAGCATACCCCTCTACACAAGTAATCATACAAAGGCACAAACACTCTGGGAATCTCTCACTGTCAATTCCCCTGTGGTCTGGTATTGATAGCTATAGACTCTCTGAGGAAGCACTTACGTCTAATTCCCCATGTAGTCTCAATAAGTAAAAAAGGACAGTATGAGGAAGCACAAATTCCAATTCCTATAGGTCCTGTGAAAAATACTAATTTATAACAGACTCTCTAGGGAATCCCTTAATCGTCAATTCCCTCTTTAGTCTACTGCACCAGGTTTACACAGTCCTGGGCAGTCTAGTCATGCGTAATCGACTATCAGCAGCCCTAAGTAAGTTCAAAAACTACTTGGATAATAGATAGAAAGAATCCAAAAACATATAAACAGTAGTAAATACATTCAATAAATTATATCAAGGTAGGTAATCAATGCAACAAGGTCTGCCTCATAGGCAAACTAAGCCAAACGGAGATAAACAGCCAAAACAAGGGAAACACCCATGGGGAGATCCTCAAACATGCTAACAAGAAATCATTATTCATCTAATAGCCTCAACACACAAGAAATCAAAGGAAGATAATAATACAGGATCAAAACCCTAACCCAAGATACCTGAAACATGGGAATCTGACACTTTTTCAAAAAATCTCAAAGACATTCAACGTAAGGCAACAAACCACCTACCTCGATCCTATGAGATCGATATACTTGAACCTCGGCCCGTTAATTGGCCTAGAATGGAGTAGATCTGCAAAAACGTATAAAAGGTTCAAACTCAGATAACTCTCATAAGAGAAAGAATCAAGAAATTTGGCCAAAGAATAACCAAGAACTCACCGCTAAGATTCTATTGCAACTGACGGCATTCGATTCAGATAACCGGTGACAGATTGGTGGCTCGGAGAAGATCCGTGGTTGTACCCTCGCCCTCGGTCGAAGAAGCTGGAGAAGAAGACTTTTTTGGGGTTAATACGTGACCCCAATCCATTTAATGAAAAAAAAATTACATGGCGTGTACTAGGCTTTTCTGTACTCCACATTAGGCGGCCTCCACTTCACCCCTGCATGGCGGTGTGTGGCCATGACACGGCCAGCACACAGTCTTGAGAGTCATCAAAGTACAGGGTGTGTACTTATAAAGTACACTGCATGTACTTAGAAAATTTTCAGATTCTCCTCGTTTTCCCAAAAACAACCAGAAAAGGAAAAACATACCTGAAAAGAAGGTTCGAGTTCTTACAATAACAATATAGTTTTAAAAATGTCGTAAGTTTTATGAAATCTCCAAATACAAGAATGACTAAAATATTTCTAAAACTTTTTTTGACTAAATATTTATTTAAGGAGTAAAATAATTCATTTAAAAATAATATTTTGAATTTAGAAACTGATGTTAGAACTTTTGGAACTTAAGTTATATTTTATTCTAATAAAAAACTAGTTTTGGATTATTTTCTTTAATTAAGTATTCATAAGATTCCATTCAGTTTTGGATTATTTTGAATGTAAAATAACCATCATATGTTTAATAATAACCCAATAAATTTCACATTGTTTATTTTATTTTTCCTGAATAATAAAATAATCGATATTTTATTCTAAAATATCCCTCACATCTCCTTATAAATACCACCCTTCACCACCTAACCTCTCCTCGAAACCTGAGCTTCTTATCTCAAACAAATTTTTCCAAAATCCCTCTCCAAAACACTTATCCATATCTTATAGTTTTTGGTACCATAAAAATACCATCTTTCAATGGAATAATCCAATTATCAAAGAACTTTTCCCAAGAATTAAGTTAAGAACTCCTAACTAGTTTATCATTCTATTCCTTCAAATTTTTTTCTTCTTCATCCTCAAAATATATTATACCCATATTAATATAATAACATTAGTATCATTATTATAATTAAATTTTATTTATTTAATGTAATAATCACTATCCTCATCCCTCTCATCCTTTCAAAAATGAAAATGTCACCCGAATTATAGGTCTTTTACTGCCTCCATAAATGATATATTACATTTTTCGTTACCGTATTACATGGATGATTTTAAAAAATGGATTTAATGAATAAAAATAATATTTATGACATGATTAATATTATTTAAATAAAAATTATTCATTATATTAATGATATTAATAGTAAATGATTGTAGTAATTTTAATCACCCAAAATGAGCATACCAAGTCATACTTCATAATTTGAATCTATTTAAATAATATATTGATCTTTATAACTTTTTTACTATTATAATGATAAAAAAATATATAACTCTACAATTATTTATATTATATAACTATTTTATGACACCTTTGACTATGTTTAACATTTCAAAGAAGTTATGGATAAATTGACTAAACAACCCCAAGTGGCCGATGTGAGCAAAAACTATGAAATAAATGAATGAAATGTGATAATAAATAGATCTTAAAAATAAAATATACATTAAAAAATTTACAGTAAATTATTTAATAAACTTAATTTTATTATTTAGGAGATTATATTCACATACCAAGTGATTCTAGACCTAAGGTAAGGGAAATTTTGAATCACCCTCTTTTACTTTTTATTATGAATTCTCTCTCTTTCTACCTCACTTTAATTCTCTATACTTCCCATGTGATTATTCTATATTCTTTATATATGTGTCTTAAATATATACCTAGTTTATTTTAATTTTATTTACTTGGTTTTATTTATTTTTTTCAAATTACCTTCTCAGTATTTTTGTAACAAAAACCTATTTGAAGGGGACTTTCCTATTCATTATTCATTTTCATGTGTCAATATTTTAAATTTTGTCCCTTCCATGATTTGAAAAAAAAATTACTATTTTATAGAAAATAATTCTATTTTATTATTGGTTTTATATAAAACACTGTGTTATTTTCTTCTTTAGAAAGAATTTATTTATTTATTAGAAAAAACATTTAAGAGTTTTAATTTTATACCTAATTCACTCATTTATTATAACTTTTATTAATTTTAAATTATTATTTATGACCTATGTCACTTAATTCAAATATAAATTCCCAAAAATATTTAATTCCTTCTTATCTTTTGAATCATAATGATGATCATTTGGTTATGTTTTTAGATAATATTATGTATCCGATTCCATTTTCATGGATTTTCTTTTTCTTATTCCTTATGTATAAATTATTTAATTCAATAAATATACATGTACATGTTATGATGTTATAGGTGGGATTCAAATTATAAAACCTATAATGCATTGGGTAAATTTTTTATCACATGAGATACCATGCATGGTGTACAGGTAGTAAGCCTACCACATTATGTTATATTGACTTAGAAATGAGAATTAAATTATACTTGTGATGCCATATTTATATAGTTTTCATATTCTAAGGATTCCATGATACTATGATATATACTCATTTATTCCATGATTCGACGTGATTATTCAATTTTATGATATCATTTTATATATATTGATAATTATGTTATATAATCATCTCATATTTATTCCTTTACTTGGATTTATAGGCCGCCCTTTTCTTTATGTATGTCCCCAAGGTAGGTAATAAAAGACAAAAAGGACATACGATCACTTTATGAATATTAAAATAAATTTTAAGTAGTTTATTTCTCTGTTGATATATTATGTATCTAATCTCCCAAAGACATTAGACCACTATATTTCTATAGTGGGGTACTATAGAGTATTATTATTCATCCTAAATAGTATTTCAAGATAAAATGGGCCTTCGATCCACTGGGACACTGACCAACTAGGCCTCCAGTATATCCATATATTAAAAAGGAATATGGAATATAGGACCTACATGTCATCATCAATGGGAAGTGAGTAACATGGAGAGATTGATAAATGGATCAACAAAATAGGTTGGAAGTGTAGCATGGTGGAACATAGAATTCATTGGGTGGGTGGCCTCAAAAGAGGTATGGTCACACTTGTGACAATCAATTATCCATCCATACCCATGGATTTTCAATGTGATATTGATGGTTTCCCTACAACATTACTATCAACTTAGTGGGACCAGTTAGATGGTGCGGTGTAATAGAAAATTGATGCCATGGGGTACCATGAAAGCATCATCAGGTGGGAATATTGAAAGACATATGGGTATGTTGGAACCAATCATCTAGACCTATTATCACATGTATCTATGATATAGGATGGATAAGTTTCCTACCACAGTGTTTCATAGTATGAAAAATGAAAAAATTATTTTCAGGGGGCTGATGAAGCTTTTAGACATATAACACAATGTTATGACTACTAAAAGGGGGGTGTTGAAAAATTATGCTTATGACATGGTATGATTTAGGATTCTCATTCAATGGAAAACCATGTATTTGAAATTTATTCTACTAGGACTTTTTTACCCATGTACTATGGCCTCTATTATTTTAGGACTTTAATCCATGTATTGTAATAATATAGGTCTAGTTAGTGCTTTTCATTCCTTATTGGGGATGGATAAGTATTGACCTACTGGGGTGCCTAGGTGTGTGTTTTTTTGGTTAATTTTAATCCTATATACCTTAAATAATAATAATAAATTGACCATTAATAACTAAGATTAAAACCTAAAAATTATTAATCTATGATACAAATAACCTTTATGAGTTTTTATTTTTTAAAATTTATTTTTTTCCTTTTTTTATGCTTATTAATTTTAGTATTCTCATCCCTAATTTTACTTTATTTTAATAAATTGCTAAAAATGAGGAATCATGCCAATAACCCATGTGATGGGAAATGTAATGATTTATAAAATTATATTTTGAATAGAATGGGAGTGGGAATTGAGAAACTTATGATGGTTCTTATATAACTCACTCAAGTTATGAATAATAACTTGAATCATATAGAACACCATCCTCATACCAATAGATAACAAGTTAGTCTTAAGTTTTTTAGGCAACAAATTCCTCCCAGTTTTAGTAGAACTTTTAATCCCGTAATAAAAGAATAATGAATTAATTTCATTGAGAAGATATTTTATTCCCTACAATTCTCTAAGAAAGAGAAAGTTATATTTGTTATTTATTATTTATAGGGATAATCTAATAAATGTTGGAAACTAACAAAGAATATGAAACCTAAAAAAGATGTTAAATCAATGGAGTGGTAAGAATTAAATAAAATACTTATCAAAAAATATTTTACTCTCACTCACCATCTTAAAATGTAGAGATGTTTTCTTAGACTCAAGAAAGGGTAGGATGAATCAATTGGTTATTATAAGTAAAACATCACAAGTCTTGCAAGGTATGTCATTGGCTTTATCATTAGCTCTGAAAGTAAGGATTGATTCTTCTTTAGTATACTAAAGCTGAGACTTTAAATATCCTTAGTAATTTGAAACTTTGATGGTTGTGAGGAAATAGTATGATGTGGCCTTAAATTTGAGATACATATTAGTGATTCTCAATTGTATTATGGGTTTAGAGATAAAAAGAAGGTAATAGAGTTTAATTCTTGAGTATAAATGGATAAATATCATGGAGGGATGAAAATAAAACTACCACATGTCATAAATATGGGAAGAAGCATCTAGGTTATTACCTTAATGGAATAATAAGATGATATAAGTGTAGAAAGGATAAGAATTAAGATAATTAATATCAAAGGGATTTAAAGAATAAAACTTATATGATAGAAAAAAGTAAGGATCCAATAAATACTCTACCTATGGCCTAATTATTAAACTATATAAAACATAGAAACTATACAATTATGTGTACTAAGACAAAGGTTGTTGACGATAACTAATGGAAACTAAATATAATGTGAAATGATAAAGTATGGGATTATGTTATTACTAATAATAAGTTGGATCATAAAAATAAATTTTTGATAGGAAAAATTTTTATCCATTAAATGATAGTTAATTTCTTATGTCATTCTAGTTCTACTCATTCTTTTATATCATCCAAGATTTCTAGAAATATTCAAAAACCACCTCAAGACATGGAGGTTATTTTATTATTGAAAACACCAAGTGATGTAATTATTTTATATAAAGTATATAACTCTTCTCTAATAAACATTTTCTAGATGAATCTCTTAGCAGGCCTTGTTATACTTCCTATAGTGCAATTCAATGATATATTGGGTATAGATTGGTTGGATTTATATAGATAAAATATCAACTTTTGGGAGAAGGAAATCACTTTACATATTACAAATTATCCTCTTATTATGTACAATTGTAAAAAGGATGATTCTTCTTCTTTGAAAAGTCCTCATCAAGCATGGATATTTTTACCTTATGAGAAATTATATTTAGATCAAATAATTGATAAAAATGAGAGGATCGGTATTGAAGATATACCCATTTTGAGGGGATATAAAAAATTCATTATTGAATACTTTTTTTACCTTTATCTGGATCAATAGATTAAGTTTTTAACTAAACTTATAACTATATCTCTACCCATATCCAATAATACTTATATAATTTCCATCCATTGAACAGGAATAACTGAAGAAAAAAACTATAAGAGATTTTTGATAAGGGTTTCATACACCAAAGTTTTCAACCATGGGGTGCACTGGTTCTCTTTTTTAAGAAGAAGAATGGGTTAATTCATATATGTATTAATTATCATAAACTCAAAAATATCATGATAAATAATAAGTATCCCCTATCATAAATTGATGACTTGTTCAATCATCAATGAGGGTCTTGGTAATTCTCTAACTTGTACCTTAGATTGGTATATAATCAATTGAGAGTGGAGAACGAGGATATTAATAATACTAAGTTCCATATAGTGTATGAACACTATTAGTTCATAGTGATGACATTCGGATGCACAAATTCCATGAAAATTTTGATAGACCTAATTAATTGAGTATTCAAATATTACCTCAAAATAGTTTTGGTGGCCTTTATAGATGATATTATCATATACTCAAAAATCAAGGAGGAACATGAACAGAACTTGACTATTATGATAAATACTTTTAGAAAGTATAATTTATAAGAAAAGTATAGTAAATGTGAGTTTTTTTATGGAAAAAGTAACATTATAGGGGAATGTTGTAAAATACCATTTTTTAGGTATTTCTTGACCCATTTTTGATCTAAATTTTGAGGATGTGTATTTATTTTAATTAATAGAGTCTATATATATATTTTTTAAAGGTTTTTTGTGGGATTTAATGTTGTTTTGGGGTTTTTTCTACAGGATCAAGGAAGAAGACTACATATTAATGTTATGAACTAGTTACATGATGTGAATCCTTTATAGGGAGGATACTGTGAGCCCATTTTAGAGTGTAAAAATTTATAATCCCTGAATCCGTTTCACAATGTGAAATGGTTAGGATTATGATTTTTAACTTGACCTGATGCCTTTTTCATCATATATAAAAATTGGTAGAATGAACACTATGAAAAGGTCTCACAACGTGAATTTTTCAAGTCTAGTAGTTTTTATTATGCATCATGCCTAAATCTTTTTCCATTTTATTTGCAATACTTCCTCTCAAGACCTAGATTTCTTTTATGATATATCTTCTTATGAATCACTCCCTTCGGCATTTGATCGCTATAGTGGTTTCATCACTTCTCCCTAGTAAACGACATTTATTTTTCTTCATTTCCATTGATTTCAAAAAATGTGTTGGCTGTGTTTATGGATTGGGTTGTGATTTTTTTCGGTTTTCTATCAATCCTTTATAGTTTTCCCTCATGCCTTATCTTTTCAAGGTTTATCCAATTGTTTTTAATCACTATTGTTGAAATTGATTGTTCTTTCTCTATTCTTGAGGTAGGTGTCCCTATACATGGGGTTAATTCTATAATTTCTATATGTACTTTTCAATTATTTTAATTTATTCAATGTAAATTCATTATTTGACATTGTAAAGGTTTAACTGGATGAGATTCATGTTTTTAAATAGGTTTTATTTAAAAGGGGATTTGTTCACACCAAGTGTTGGATTAAATACTTTTAATAGTGGTTTTTGTTTTGAAACTACTCTTCAAACCTAGAAGTGGAAATTCCTAAATGTGAATTTTTTTATTAAATGTGATAATTGTTTTTAAATGGTTTTGGAAAGCTTATAACATTGGGTAACCTTGGGTGCATCAGGAAATAGACTTTCCACTCTTTGTGTGTGTGATGCTACAAGAGGTTTTATGTTACTTTAGTGTGTGTAATTCCCCTATATTTTATATTGGTTTTATCCAAATTATACCTAAATTGGGGTTTTTATTTAATTTATAGAATGTATACCCATAGGTTAGATCCCAAATTGTGTGATTTTTCATTGATTATTAGTTTATCACATGATGGTTTATTTCATGTTTATTTGTGAACTTGCTTATCTTTTGGTGTATCTATGGTTGTTTACCTACTTTCTTGGCATATTCCTTGATTTTTTGAATATGGTAATTTTTAATAAAATCAAAGGAATTTTATAAAAATTGGTTTATTTTATGAAAATTATTTATAAACTATATTTTTTAAAAGATAGAAATGATGCATTCTTGATATTATAGCTTTTATAGATTCTTTGGTGGTATGCTACTGGGATTCATGATCAAACCCTATTTTTTCCTTTATATAATTGTAGATGTTTTTTTTCAAGAATCAGGTAAATATAATGGAATTATATAGCAAGGAAGTTTCTTTAGTAGTTGTTTTGTTCATAGTGGGATGGTTTGGGGGTGATGGATGGTCAGGAAAGGGCTTGTTTAGACTTGTCATGCTTTATCTTTCTAATTTTTCCTATTTAGATTGACTTTTTATGTATCAGGGATATGTTCTCTTGATTCTATGTTGTACCCTAGTGGATTTCGTTATTTAATTTTATTATGATACATGTTTCTTCTTTTTTTTCTTTTCATCACCATGTGTTGGACCTTCTTGGGTGACTTATCTAGCTAACCTGGGTTGGTTTGTTATAAATTGGTATTAGAGTCACTACCCATCATGAAGTATTGTGAACCTACATAGGTTTAGTTTAGTTTTTTGGTATATTGGAGTTAGGACCATCAAAATTCGGATAGTAAATGTGGTAAGGGTGCTGGCCAAATCATTTCTATGATTGAATTTGAGTTAGCATAGGTGGTTAGGGATTTTTTCCAAGTTTGAGACTTGGTGGTTCGGGGATATTTGAATGAACTGGATATGGGGTTTATTTAAATGGAATTTTTACTTTCATATGTTTATAAAATCCATAATTTCTTTAATTTTTTTTAAAAAATGTATATGGATACCTTAAGTTATTCCAGTGATTTGGGAATATTCTCATGAGTGATGGGGTTTTTGTCTTGTGTCTGTTAGATAATGCCTCTTATAAGTGATCTTCCAAATTTGAGAGACGAAATTGTGAGAAAAATTATGAAGGAAAATCCTTCAGTATACCCCTCTTTATTAGAAGTTGTAATCCTCACTGTTCATACTCTAGTTTAAGTAGGTGTTAGGAACTCGGTATGGGAAGTGGATCACATCTTAGAATTTACTAAGAAATATCCACCTATCATTCATGGTGAAAAAATGAACCAATGAATTAGAGGAGTGTCTTGAGTGGTTTTAGATGATCATTAACCTATAAAAAACTTATAAATAATCTAAGGTGGGTTTTTTCCAGCATATTTTCTCTAGGTATTGAAAAGAAGGTGGTCCAGATCTATTGTGTAAGCTAAGTTACATGATAATTTTACCTGGAATTATTTAAATAAAATATTCAACCATAAATTTTATCATAACATGTTATAAGGGTAAAAGACCTAGGATTTTCTAACCTTAGAGTAAGGGTAGTATATCATTCTATATTATTCCACTTGTTTTACTAAATTGGTTAATTTAGCATTAGATCTAGTCACCAATAACTACCTAAAGTCTTAGAGGTTTTAGTTGGGATTGAGGGATAATATTCATTCAATGTTGATTCTAATGTACCTTATAATCTTCTTAGAGGTATTAAATAAGGTAACTTTGTCAGATTCCAATATATTTGGATAAAATGGTTTGGTGGAGATTCATTTGTTGTTTTCATTAGCAAAGATGTATCATCTATCTAAGAAAGGGAGTGTAAAGGTAACCAATTTTCTTTAGGACCAGTTTTAGGGGCTTCATCAGGACAGTAGTAGGTTGTTCTCTATCAATGTGGAAGGCCTGCTCATACTAATCTTAATTGTATAGAGGCACCCAATACTTTTCATATTTGTTGAAAATATATCCATTTGAGGCATTTTTATGAAAGGATGTCTGGAAGAAGTAAGGTTGGATCCACTCTCATGAAGTGTTCATAGGTTTTTATCGATGCTTCCATGGGTGGTGTGTTCATATGGATAAGAAATATCAAGGAAGAGCTAAAACTATATGTCTTTATACAATGGAGAATTAACTAGAGGAATATGAAGTTGGTCCATCTACTATAATAGGTACGATGTTTATTTCATCTTTTATGGTGATAACTTTTCTTGATACATGTGATACTCCTGATTTTATATCATCAAAGTTAGTTGATGTGTTGGGATTTAATTTGGATCTTATTTCATTCTTATTGGATCTTTTCATTCCTTTTGGAAAAAGTTTTGAACAATGTTTCAAGTGTTCCACTTGTAAAGTAACAATATCCAACCTCGAGGTAGAGTGGTACTTCTTGGTGAATGATATTGATATCTTCAATCTGATTATTGACATGTATTGGATTATCAGTTTTATGTCCCATATTGATTGTTATCTTCATCAAGTTTAATTTTTATCTCTAAATGGTGTCACTCATGTCTTCTAGGGAGAGTGGGATTCTAGGTCTGGGAGAGCGAAGAATATTGTTTCATATATAGAGGTGATCTCATGTTAATTGTCAAATATGTTCCTTAATATTGTTGAACCCTATTTGATCAGTCCACATCCTGTGGTGGTGTGTGCATACCCTAATTTTTTTCTAGATGATTTTTCTATTTTACCACCATATAGAGAGGTCAACTTTACTAATGACTTATTACCTGGTATGATTCCAATTTCTATGACATATTATTTTATGGAACCTTCTGAGTTGTTGGAACTTAAGGTCCAACTTATAGATCTCGAGGATAAGGGGTTTATTCATCCTAACATATGATTGTGGGATTCCCATTTCATATTTTATAAGATGAAATTTTGGATCATTATACTTTTTGGGATTATGTTAAATTAGGTGACCAACAAGAAAAAATATCATTTTCTCAGGATTTCTGATCTATTTGATCAGATTATAGGAGGTCATTGGTTTTTAATGATGACCTTTAGTCTGGGAACCACTAGTTGAGAGTATGAGAAGAGGATATAACTAAGACATCATAAGATTCATCATGGTCATTTTGAGTTTCTGGTTATGTGATTTGATCTCACTAATACTCATGTGGTATTCATAGCATTAATGAAATGGATATTTTATCGATTCTTGGACTCTTTTGTTTTTATGTTCATGGATGATATTTTTTTTTACTATAAGTTATAGGATTAGCACATTGACCATATAGATATCATTCGAAAAACCTTAAGGATCGATTGTATGGTAATCTTTCCAAAATGTCAGTTTTAGATTCAAGGAGTAAATTTTTTGGGGCATCTTATATATAATAGGTGTGTATAAGTGGATCATAAAATTTATAGGAAGTTATTTCCTAGGAATATACCAAAAATGTGTTTGATATCCAAATCTTCTTGGTGGTGTATGGTTATTATAGGAAGTTCATTCAGGACTTCTACAAGCTTGCATCTCCGGTGACAAATTTAACCATTAAGGGTGTAAAGTTTGAGTTTAATGAAAAATTTAAGAGATATTTTGAGGAACTAAAGATGAGGCTGACTTCTGATATTTTTTTGATTCTTTTGAAACCATTTTTGGCTTATAATGTTTTCTATTATACTTCTAGTGTGGGTTTGGGGTGTGTCTTGATAAATGGTAAATATATGGTGACCTATAGTTCTCTATACTTATACCCCCATGAGAATAACTACCCTACCCAATATCTTGAGTTAGAAGTGGTTATGCATGTGCTCAAAACATAGAATCACTACCTCTTTGAGGAATGCTTTATAGTATATTTTTATCACAAAATCATGAAGTATATTTTCACTTAGAGGGATATAAACTTGAGATAAATATACTAGGTTAAGTATCTCCAAAAATTCTATTTTTATATTTCTTATACTACTAGGAAAGGTAATTTGGTCACTGATGTGCTATGTATTAAATTACTAACACAGCCCTTGAAATAATTAGTGGAAGACTGGTCTCTAAAGAGTCTATTTACCGAGAAGCTCCTGGGAGTGGAAGAAGTTGTAGGAAGGTGTGATTGGATTTGACAAAGTCTAACTCATAAATTAATGATAAGTTTTGTCACAAGAATTTACCTGACATTGAGTTCCATCACTTTAGTAAAATCTTAAATTATGGGGTGACCTTAGGTGAGTGGTCTTAATCTTTTAGTGGCACTTTGTGTTTTTAAATAAGTTTTTTTGTAACTTTTTCTCTGAGGTAGGAATTATTTGAAAATGGAAACCATTATTATTGGTCCAAAACCCTATGACTAAAAATATGTATCGTGACTTGATAAATCATTATTGGTGGTTGGTTATGAGATGGTTGATTTTATATTTTGTGAAAAAAGTGTCTTACATGTCAGAAAATTAAGGTGAAGCACCAGACACTGGCTAGTTTTTTGTAACTCTTAACCATTATATTATGGAAGTGGGATGAAATTTTTATGGACTTTTTCATTGGTTTACTGAATACTCCTAGTGGGAAGGATGTGATTTGGATGATCATTGATCAACTCAAAAATTCAGTTTATTTTCTCCCTATTAATGAGATAGTGAAAATGGAGTATCTCGAGGACTAGTATGTTTGAGAGTTTGTGAGACTTCATGTAGTTCCCTCTCTGATTGTTTTTTATAAGGACCCTAGTTTCACATCCAGGTTTTGGAAAGGTTTGTATGAGGTTATTTCTTCCTAGATAAAATTTAGCATGGATTATCATCCTCAAATGTATATATATATGTAGAGGGATATCAAAGTTCTTGAGTATATGCTCTTGTCATGTGTTCTTGATTTTGGTGGTTTTTGGGAAAATCATTTACCTCTAGTCGAGTTTTCCTATAAAAATAGTTATCATGCCTCGATTAAGATGGAAACCTTTGAGGATTTTTATGGTTGTCCATGTAGATCTCCCTTATGTTGGGTAGAGTTAGGAGAGAATTTCTTGGTTGGACCAAGTCTAGTTCAGTTAATGACAGAAAAGGGGTAGTTGATCCAAAGGAGATTAATCTCAATATAGAATCATTATAAATCATATTCATACCATTATCATCGACTGCTAGAGTTTGAGGTTGTTTATTAGGGTTTTCTTCGAGTTTCACCATGCCTGGTACACCTTCGGGTTGGTAGAAATGGTAAGTTTTCATCGAGGTTTTTTGGCCCCTTTGATATTGTGGAGTGCCTTGGAAAGGTGGAATATCGGTAGGAATTTACATCTTGTTTGGCTTCCATACATGGCATGTTTCATGTTTCCTAGTTGAGGAGGTATCAACCATATCCTTCCCATGTGATTTAGTGGGAGGATTTTGATCTTGAGACCAACACCATTGTGGTTGAGAAACCAGTTCATATTATGGATCGCCGACAGAAGGTGTTGTGTGGTAAAAAAATTCCCTTCACCCATGTATTGTGGTAGTGTAGATGGGATGGCCATAATATGTATGAGTGAGAGTTGTTTATGAGGAAGCAGTGGCCTTAACTTTTTGTGAGTTTAGGATTTTGAGGACTTTTTAAAGACATAAATCTTGTATAGTGGGGATAATTGTAACATTCCATTTTTTAGGTATTTGTTTACCTTTGTTTGATATAATTTTTGGGGATGTGTAATTTTTTGAATTAATGTATTCTAGGTATAAATGTTTCAAAGGTTTTAGAGGGATTTGGAGTTAGTTTGGGGTTTTTTCTATAGGATTTGGGCAGATAACTTCACATTCACCTCATGAACTAGTTATAAGATGTGAATCCTTTATAGGGATGATACCATGGTCCCAGTTCATAGAATGAAAATTTACAATCCATGATTCCTTTTAAAAAAATGAAATGGTTGGGATTGGGATTGGGATTTTTAACTCAAGGTGATTCATTTTTCAACATATATAAAAACTGATAGAATTCGAATTGTGAAATGGTTTTACGACATGAATTGTTCAAGTCCAATTGTTTTTATCATGTTGGATACCTGAATCTTTTTCAATTTGACATTAAATCCTTCCACTCAAACCCTAGGGAAATTTTGGGTGATGTTAGTTTATCACTCTTCTTATATATTTCTCTGTTCATCATTCAATCCTCATTGTGGTTATGGTGATTCTCCCTAATAAGAATTCTTTCTGCTTCTTTGTTTCCATTGATTGTGGCAGCAGCGTTGGATACATTTATGGATTGGGCTATGATCAGATTGTGTTTTATATGGATCCTTTATAGTTTTACCTCGTGTAATGTATTTTTGAGGCCAATATACTTGTTTAAAATATCCATTTCCAATGGTGATTATGTTTCCTACACTTTTAAGGTAGGTATGTCTATATAAGGGGTTAATTCTTGAATTGTTATATGTTCTTGTAAATTATTTTGATTTATTAAATGTAAGTGCATGATTTGATATTTTAATGGTTTTGTTGGATGAGATTCATTTTTTTAAAATATTTTCTTTAAAAATAGATTTATTTACACCAGGTGAGGGATTAAATGATTTAAATTTTGTTTTTGGTTTTGAAATGAGTCTTTAATCCTAGAAATAGAAATTTATAAATGTGAAAATGTTTTATTAAATGTGAGCATTGCTTTTAAATGGTTTTTGGAAAAATTAGCACATTGGTAAACCTTGGTTTTGTCATGAAATAGACCTGACTCTCTTTGTGTGTGTGATGACACAAGAGGTTTTATGTCACTTTAGTATGTGTAATGCAACTAGAGGTTATATTTTTTTGTTCAACCTTAGCACTTTATTGTGGATTTTCTTTCATGTATATCACATATACCCATAGGTTAGATACCAAATGGTGTTCTATTTCATTTATGATTGGTTTATCACATAATAATTTATTTAGTGTTTTTTTACTCACATTATTATCTTATGGTGTATCCACAGCTATTTACCTACTTTGTTGGCATTTTCCTAGATTTGGTGAATGTAGTAATTTGTATGAAACCCAAAGTAATTTTATAAAAAATGGTTTATTTTATGAAAAGAAAATAAACTAGATTTGTTTTAAAGCTATAATTGATGCATTCTTGATATTAGATATTGTATAGATTCTTTCGAGGTATCCTATTAGGCTTTGTGATCATGCACTAATTTTTCCATTAAGAGGTTATAGATATTGTTTTCCAAGACTCGGGTAAAGGGAAGGTAATTATGTATCATGTTGTTTTCTCTAATTGTTATTGTATTCATATAACGATGGTTTGGTGGTGATGGATGGTCACATAGGTACTTTTTTAGAATCATCATGCTTTATCTTTCTGTATTGGACTACTTGTAATAACGTTGTATGTCTCATGGATATTTTTTATTTCTTACACATTATACCCTAGTGGTTTTCCTTATATAGGTTTATTATGAGACATGTTTCTTCTTCTTTGTTTTACTTTACCATGTGTCAAACCTTATTGGGTGACTTTTCTAGATGAGATGGGTTAGTTTGTTGCATATGTTATCATACCCAAAGGGGTATGCGTGGATCCTTAAAAAAGGATGTTGACGAATATCCCAAACCAACATTTATAATATAGATTCATATTTTTCTTAGATTTTCTAGGTACTATCAACAATTTATAAATAAATTCTTAGGATTTTCAAACCCGAAAACCAAGATAACTAGAAAGGGAGTTAAGTTTATCTAGACTAGTGGATATGAATCAATATTTATGGAGTTTAATAAGAGTCAAATAAATACAATTTTACTCACACTACCCACATGTGGGGAATGGTTTATGATATATAGTGATTCTTTAAAGAAAGGATTACATTTTTTCACATGAAAAATGATAAAATAATTGCATAATACTCAATACAGTTGAAGATTCATGAGAAAAAATATCCAAAGCATGATCTAGAGTTTCCTATTATAATACTTAAATTGAAAATTTGGAGGCATTTACTCTATGAAGATAAGTTCAACATGTATATTTATCATAAGATATTTAAGTATATATTTACATTGAAGGATCTTAACATGCACCAATGAAGATGGTTAGATCCTATCAAGGACTATGATTTCTTATTTCATTACTATTATGGGAATGAAAATAATATGGGGTATTATTTAAGCATAAATGATCCTATAAATATATCTATTAGAAGAATTGAGAAGGATCCAATATTCTTAAACATGTAAAATATTAACATGGGAATCATAAAGGAAGTAATAGCATCATACCTTTATCAAATGATTGATCAACCATCTATTTTGGATAAAATTAATAAACCTCAAAGTAATGATGTAGAGATATAAAAGAAGTTGAATTCTATAAGAAAGGGAAAATCCTTAGAGTTTAACATTTATGAAGAAGGATTTTTATGATTTGGTACATGACAATATATAACATCATTTCATGAGATAAATAATAAGATATTAACTAATGGTCATACCTTAATATTCTCTATCCACCCTATAACCAAAAAGATATATAGAAATATATTAGATCATTAATGGTGGGACAATATGAAGAAGGATATTTTTTGATATACCTTAAATTTCTTGGTATACCAACAAGTGAATGTACAAAGGAATCCAAAGGAAATAATTCCATATGGTTTGCAGTGGATTTTCTAACCAGGACTACTCAATTTATCTCCATTAAAAAAGACTTATCACTGAATCAACTTGAAAATATATACATTAGATAAGTTGTAAGGATACTTAGAAAACCATTATCGATTATATATGATCTATATGTGAAGTTTACCTCAATGTTTTTTAAAAGTATTCAACATTAATTGAACAAAAAGTTGAACATAAGTATGGAATATCACCCCCATAATGATAGAAAATTTTAATGTACTATCAAAACACTTGAGGATATTCTAATAGATTTCTCTATGGACTTTAAAAGAGGTCAAGATCAACATATTACTCTAGTCAAGTTCTAATAGAACAATATATTCCACTCTATAATTTAGATGGAACATTATGAAGCCCTCTATATAAAGAAATATAGAACTCCAACATGTTAGGGTGAAGTTAGAGAACATTAATTTGTTTAAGAAATGGAATAAATGGTCAAATCCATTCTGCAGCACATCAAGGAAGCATAGAGTCGAAGAAATAGCCACACTAACAATCATCGATGAGACCCTAAGTTTGATGTTATAGAAAAAATGTTCCTTTATATATCCCCATAGAATAGAGTTATGAGGTTTTGGAAGAAGGGAAAGTTATGTCCATTATACATTGGCCCCTTTGAAATTCTTGATCGCACTAAAGTTGTGCCCTATCAACTAATATACCAACCAAACATGTATCAAGTTTGTGATGTGTTCTATGTATCCCTCATGAGGAAGTACATACATGATCTATCATAGGCACTAAACCCAGATGTGGTATAGTTGGAGCATGATCTCCCTTACAAGGAGCATCTGGTGAAGATCTTGTATCATAGAGACAAACTTCAATATAACAAGATAACTCACCTTGTCAAAATAATTTGGTAGAACCATAAAAATGAATAGGCAACATGAGAACCTAGGGAAGCCATGAAATAAAACTACCCTCATTTATTTTAATATTAGTTTGTGAAATAACATTTTGAGGATGAAATTTACTTTGGGGAATAATGAAATGATCCAAACTTTTATATAAGTAACTATCCTTCTTATTAAACATGTGTCATATTTACTAATATAGTATAGTATAAAACAAATGCACCACATAATAAAAAAAATACTTCAATGTATTAATTTTTAACATTAAATTTAGAGAAAACATATAATAAATATAAATAAAAATATAATTAAATATAAATATTAAATATGATAAAATAAATCTTTGATATAAAGAAATCATGCTTGTACTTTTGGTAAAACATAAATATTTTATTTTATTTAAAATATATTTTTATGATAACTTTAGAAATTTTAAATAAAAGTTAGTTTCATAAATTTTGTTTATAAAATAATATTTATTTTTCTATAATTGAAAATAAATTTTTATTAAGTCATAGGTAATTTTTTTATGCGTTAGAAATTTGATCGTGTCATGATAATTAATATTTTTTTAATAAATAAAGATTTTATATAAAAAATAAATTTATCATATATATATAAAATTATTTTTGATAAACTGAAAGTTATTTTAAGAACAATCCCATTAAATTTACCTTAAGGTGAATTTTGGGGTTTTTCTAAAAAATTATATTTTTTATGAATAGTAAAAATACAATTTTTACAAATATAATAACTTTTATGAAATCACTATGATATGTGGATTATTTAAAATTTTATGAAACTTATTTATAGAATAAATATGTATTTAATAAGTGTAATAATGAATTTAAAAATAATAATTTTAATTTATAAACCTATGTTTAAAATTTTTTGAACCTGTGTTATAATTTATTCTACGAAAAAATTATCTTTGTTATTTTCCCTTTAATTAAATATTCATAGGATTCCATTCGGTTTTAGATTGTTTTTAATTTAAAATAAAACTAATTTTTTTAATCATAAACAAACAAATTTCATACTATTCATATTCATTGGCCTAAGTAATAAAATAGTCAATATTTTATTAAAAACCACTTCTCTCCTACCCTTATAAATACCACCCTTCAACACCTCACCTCTCCTCATGCCTTAAGCTTCTTAGTTTGAAAAAAAAATCAAAATAACTTTTCAACATTTTTATAAATTTATTAGAGGTTTTGGTAACATAAAAAATACTACCCTTGAAAGGCATAATCCAATTAGAAATGGAGTCATACCAAGAAATAAGATAAGAACACCTTATCACTTTCATATTTTGTTCCTTTAAATTTTATTCTTATGCCTCCTCACAATCTATTATACATGTACTAATATAATTAAATTGGTATAATTAGTATACTTTAATGTTATTATGATAATTTAATAACCATTATCTACCTCCCTCCCATCCTTTTCAAATTGAAAATGTCACTCGAATTTGGGTCACTTAACTACCTCTATGGATGACGTCTTTCATTTTTCATCACTAAATTAAATGGATGGTTTTAAAAAAATATTTAATGAATACATATTATATTTATGATATATTTATGATTTTGGAAAGATAAATTGGTCATTATATTATTTATATTAATAGTAAATGATCATATTTATTTTAACTACCTGAAACGGGCATATTGCATCTTTAATAATTTGAATATATTTTGGACAACATATTGAGATGAATAACTTTTTTACTCCTAGAATCATAAAAAAATAATAAAACTATAGTTTTGGAGATTATAAAACTATTTTATTACACTTTTTACCATTTTCAATATACCAAATTAGTTTTAGAAAAATTGACTAAAGAGCCCCAAGTAACCAATATGAGAAAAAACTATTCAATAAATGAATTAGATATAATAAAAAATGGACCATAAAAATAAAATATACATGAAAAATATTTATAATAAATTATTTAGTAAAATTAATTTTATTATTGAGAATATTATACACACGTACCAAGTGATTCAGGAGCAGAGGTAAGGGACCTTCTGAACCACCCTTTTTCCCTTTAGGTTGGGAATTTCTCTCTCTACCTCACTTTAATTATATATGCTTTATATGTAATTATTATATATTATATATATTTGGGTATCTTACATGTATACCTAGTTTATTTTACCTTTCATATTTGGTGGGTTATACATGTTTTTCATGTTGCCTTCTCAATTTTGTTGAAAGAAAACGTATTTAAAATGAAATTTTCTATTCATCGTTCCTTTTCATGTGCCATTTTTTAAAGTTTATTTCCATACATTATTTACAAAAATAACAACTACTTTTTGGAAAATAATTATTTTTTATATATATTTTTAAGTAAAACTCCATGTGTTCTCATTCTTTAGATGTTCTTTACTCATTTCTTGAAACATCATTTAAGAGGTTCAATTCTATACCGAATTATTTAATCATTTCATGTGACTTTTATTCCATTGAAATTATTATTTAAGACCTATGATGATTTATTAAAATATTAACATCTAAAAAAATTAATTCCTTTTTCATGTTAATAATAATGATATATCATTTAGTTAGGTTTTGAGATGAGATTATGTAACACATTCCCTTTTCATGGGTTTTTCATTTTCTTGTGTATTATATAAGATTTCTTTATGTGGAAGACATATTATTTTACATATTATGATTTAATAGGTGGGCCTAGAATTATAAATCTCCATAATGCATTTGGAAATTATTTCACCTCATGAGATACCATGTATGGTGCATGGGAAATAAGTCTGGTACACTATGTTATGTTGTCTAGGTAATGAGACTTGACTTATTCTTTTGATGTCTTATTTTAAGTTGTTGCCAAATTTTTATGATTTCATGATCCTATGATATAAAATCATTTATTACATGATTCCATGTGATTATTAAACTTTATGATATCATGTTCTACCTCTTGATTCTTATGTTATATTTTTTTTACCATGTATATTCCCTTACAACGCTTTATACCTCACCCTTTTCTTTATATATGTCCTTAATGTATCATTTGTTATAACAAAAGAACAAAAGGACTTAGGAGAACCTTTTGAAGATATAAATAAAGTTAAAGTAGTTTGTTTCTGTGTTAATGTATTGTGTATATATTCTCTAAAAGTCACTATACCTATAGATTTATGGGTTTTGTTTTCACTAATGGAAAAAAATAATATACCAATGGTTTGGAACCATTGGTATTAGGCCCAAAACTATTGGTATATCCTATAAAAATGGTTTGGAGTGTCATTGGCTCTTTTTTCATCATTATAGACATATACCATCATTTTTTAGAAAATCTTGGTATAGGACATATGAAATACCTATACTAACTATTTTAAAAACCATTGGTATATGTAATGTAAAAAAATATAACTGGGATTTGAAGCCAACATCTCCCAATTACATTTCAATAACCAAACCACTAAGGTAAAATGAATTTTTGAATATAATTTCATAAATATGTATATATATATTTAAAAAAATTAAATTTTTATGTACTTGATTTTTTTTGAAAAAGGAATTCATAAAAAATTTGGGAACCTATATCAAAGGTTCTCCAAAACTGTTGGTATAGACCTACACCAATGATTTTGAGAACGGCTGGTATAGGTACCCAAATTTTTTTGCATATACCAATGGTTTTTGGATATTCGTTAGTATAGGGTGTGTATAAGGGACCTATACCTATACAAATGTTATTTTCAAAATCATTGTCACATGGAATGTATAAGGCATATATACCAATGGTTTTTCCAAAAACGTTGGTGTAGGGTACGTATAAGAAACCTATACTAAAGGTTTTTAAAAAACCATTGGTATAGCTCCAATTTATAGTAGTGTTTATTGAATTTTTTGTTAAAAACTATGTAATAGTACATGTATGAGACTCAGGTTGTTATACGAGTGTTAAGGAAATCCTATTTAGGATTTCAAGATTGAGGAGTCCACTCAATAGATCAAGGAACTTCTAGTTTTGTAGTTGTCTTGACTTCATACCTAAATAACTTTGAGTAATTTTACCTATCCTTTGTTTGGGTTATGATAAGGGGAATATGAATCATTATCACTATAATTTTCATGTGATAGGATATTCTGAATCTAATGGTGAGGAATACTAGGATTTGATAAAAAGATGAGAGGCTAATAAAATAAAATTTATAACATTACACTTTTAGTAATCAATATAAAGTATTAAAAAAAATTCTTTCATTTTATGTATAAAATAGAATTTAATATAACCTTTTTAACTCACTAAGATTTTAAATTATATATTTCCATTTGAAACCTCATGTGTCTGATATCTTGTGATGCACACAACACCAAACCAAAAAAATCATGGAACATTATATAACCATTAAAATGTATCTGTAGAATTGGAAGGTAAAAATAAATCTAACTAAATTATAAAAATATTTAGAAATAAAATAATGGCCATAATTAATATTATGGAATTGATAAAATTCAATTAGTATTGTTAAATAACTAATAATAACATTTAATGCTTAAAACATATTCTTTTAAAAATTAGATTTTTATATGACTTGTTTTAGAAAACCCATTATATTATGGATAAAAGATATTTTTTATATTAATAACATATTAACAGCAATTTAATTGGCGATGGATAGGAAATTATAATGCAATCATTTAATATTTAAAAAATCCTATGAAAAAAATCAATATATTTTTATGATAAATTTTCAAATTTTATAATTTTAATTTGACTAAATATTATTCATTTTTTAGTCTATAATGGAAATATTAGATTAAGATAAATTTTTCAAATTTTTCCAAAATAATTGATTTTTATGTGAAGAGTGAAATACAATGTTTTTACTAAAGTCTTAGAATTTATGGATATATCAATAAGTAGGTATAAATTTAATACTTATAAAAAATTCATGATCAAATTTGTATTTAAGGAGTAAAACTATAAATTTAAATTATTATTATGGATTTAGAAAACTTATGTTTAACATTTTATAAACTTAAGTAATATTTTCTAATAAAACAAAATTATTATTAGTCTTCTCTTTTAATTAAATATTATTTTAGTGAATTTGGTTTTATATTGATTTTAAATCCACATAAATTTTATTTTTTTATAATAAACCAATTAATATTATTAAAATATAAAATATTGATAATTTTATCTTACATATAAATTTTAATCTTAAAAATATACTTTTTTAAAAAATTAGTATCTATGCATTATGTGAGCTAACATTAAAATTAATTTTTCAAATAATTAAAAATTATATTTAATAAAAAAAATTATGTTTTAGAATCATTAGGTTTAAAATATTTAATAAGTACCACTTTATTTTTAGTCAATAAATGTAAAATTACTTACGTAAAAATTAATTACCATTGTAAAAACAAAAATGGTAAAAATGAAAAATATAAGAGTAAAAGTCATGATAAATGTTTGTAAAATGTATAAAAATGAAGGGGATAGACTTTATCAACATTATATAACTCTAAAGTCCATTATTTTTCACTTTTGGATCTTATATCTCTTAAATGGTGACATAACATTATTAAAATGTAATGTGTACTTCCAGAATTACCCCTCTCTTCACTTATAGAGAAGGGTCACTTACACTAATTCATGATACACCTATACCTTATAATTTCATACTTAAAATATTCCATTTTTATCTTAAAATAACCCTATATAAATTTCATAATCCTCTTGTCACAATTATATTCCTAAGGCCTCTGTTTCTAAGTTGATTTCTAAGAGAAATCTTAAATTTTATAAGTGAGAATTTCTTATTCCTTATCCTTTTCTTATTAATGTTTTTCTTCAAAAATACTTATATACACACTAATATAATTAAAAAATTACTATTAATATACTTTAATTTTATTATCTTAATTTATAATCTATTATTAAATCATTTAAATCTAGTAATAAAAATAAAACAATATGAATCATGCGTACGTGCGAACTATCGCCTCCACTAAGTGATATGGTTCGTTTTTTATCACTGCCTCTGAAGGCTGGTTAAAAGGATGGAATTTTTGAATTAATATGTTTTGAATTTCATAATTATGATTATAAAATGATAATTTATCATAAACCTTCATTTTGTATCATTTTTTGAGAAATGGAAACATTAATTGTGCATACGTGCAGATTACCGCCTCCACAAATGATAAATTTTATTTTTCATCACCACCCTATATAGATTGTTATAATAATTAATTTAATGAAGGTAAATTAAAATTATGAAATTTTTAAGATTCTATAATTTTTATATTAATGTTAATGAAAAAAAATCCTTACTCATAAAATCCTTAAAATACGCTCTCATTTAGGTCAATTTTACCACCTGAGTGAACAATGTTATAATGTTTATATCATGAATGATTAAAGAATGTTATATAATGTTAACATCATGTAATAAAGGTTAATTTAATAATTTTTAATTATTTAATAAAGTAATTTTTTATATATATTATATTTTTTAATATATTAACTTTTGGTTGTTAAACACTATAATTATGGTATATTTGATAATCTGGGAAAGATGAAATTTTTTTAAATAGACAATAATTGACAATGTTGTTACAAAACTAGTACGAAATAATTAATTAAAGTTTTTAGAACCCCAAAAATGAAAACAAACTATAACTAACTAAAATATTTGTCATAAATTGTTATAAATTAAGTGTTTAAATGAAAATATATAAGAATAAGGTTTTGAAATAGGTGATTAAGATAGATATTTTTATTGTTTAGGATCTTAGAGTATATTTTCACCATTCAATAATTAAGTTAAGGGAAATTTGTATCTATTTTCTATTCCATGAGAAATGCTTAAAATTGTACCCCATCATTTTTGCATATGGTGTATCTAAATCCCTATTTCCTTCATTTATAATGAATATATTTAATTTCATGATATTTTAATTCGCATTTCATTTTAACCATCTTATGTTATTTTGATTCTTATGTTACCATTACTATAAGAGTTCTTTTTCTCAATTTTTTGTTTCCTTGAAACACAATTCATAATGTGCACCATGTTTCCTTTTATGGTGTAATGACTTCATCTTTGATATAGTATATCATGATTATTTTTATATTTATGATATTCAATGTTTCATTTCATATTATCTCTTTCATGATATTTTGATTAATATGTTATCCAAGTTGTAATGGATTCTTCTCTAATATTATTTTTAAAATCAGGATTATTTTTTCAAAATAATCCATCTAGGGAATTAAAATGCACTTTATTTCTAAAATCTGCATCATTTTCTTCCACTGGTTATTTTTTGGATTTTACATGTCTTATAACTATTTTTTTCCCTCTTGAATCATTATTTAATTTTTGTAAAGAAACTATCCCTACATCTTCTTTTTGGTTAGGAATCCTCATCTTCCATGATTGTATTCATTGGATACTTTTATAAATGCCCTTATATTCACCTCAAAAATTGATTAATATAATTTTCTACTGATTTGGGATCCTTCAAAATTATTTAAAAAAATATCTAAAATTTAAATTATCAATCACTCCTTTTGTATTTCCAAATCATCGTCTATTATAAGCATTATTTTTCTTCAAGTGCATTTCTTATGTGACATAATTAAAAAAATTCTTCTTATGGAGGTGTTTTTCATCAATAACAACATATTTTTTCATTACTTATGTTACACTTTGGATATATATTATTTAACCATACACCTTCTTTCTCTAAATGTCTTATGATAATTGTTTGACTGGGGAAATTATTAACATCTCATATGTTGTTATTCCAATATGAATGATTGTGGATTACTAAGGAAAGTTAATTATGTATTTTTTAACCATCCACCTTATTTATATGGATGGATTATGTACATGATATACAATTTATTAACTGGGAAAGTATCGATTTTATGTTTGTCTTTATCTTAGTACGGATACTTATTGATTTCAAAGGCAAGTTCATTATATAGTGTATTGATATTCATATCTTTTATATGCTGAATGAATTAGACTTAAAGAAGAGATAGGTGGGGTTTGTTATTATATAACCCCTTGATGTATCAGTTGGTTTTAGGAGACAAAAGTTTTGGGTATTTGGTGTATGCCTATCCAATACAAGCATGATATCTTAGTTGAGACCTTTATGGAAAGAATGATGTATTAGTTGAGACCTTGATGAAAAGAATAATTTCTTTGTTAAGGCCTTGATGGTAAAGATCAATATGTATGGAATTATTCATTCCATCACCATTAATTCATTTTCTGTTATCCATGTGATTGTTTATATTTTTATGTCATCCATGTATTTATTTCAGGATCATGTGTTTTGTTATATAGAATTATTTTATTATTTTTTATTCCTTATATATTATCCATGCTATGATAGATTTAGATAAATGTTTTCCATTACTAAGTGTTTTAGATCACCCTTATTATGTTTCTATTTCCCCATATTATAAAGAAAATTATCACACATGATATGTCTAGTAGATTAGAATGTGTGGAGAATTTTGTGGCAGATGTTGAAGACTTTTTATGGATTAAGTGGTTTCTTATATAATGGTAGAAATGTTTATTAAATGGGAAAGACATGGGATTTTTTAGTTAAACATTTTTCCTAAATCACTAAAAATCTAAACCAAAAAGGTACTTGAATATTACTAACTTTATATTTGTTAGTGATATTGCAATTATTGATCGTTAAAATTGGACTGATTTTGTTCATTTCCAATTTTATGTGTAAATAATGTGTTTATTTTCACTAGATTCAGGGAGTATGGGTCTGGGGCTTTATAGTTGGTATCAAAGGAGGGCTTAGATAACTTTAGAGATTATGAAGTTATCATTTAATGATAATTTAAGAGTTATAAATTCCATCAAGGGTTGATAAACTAAGGTTGATCATAATTTCAAAGGTATATATAACCCATTAGGATTGGTTAAGCTAATGTTGGATACTTTATATTGTTTTAGGATTAATATGAGAGAACATTAGAGAAACCCATAAGGATGAGTTTATGTATAGGAAACATCCTAAATTTTAGAAAAGTATGGAGTCTGTGGTCTCCTAGAAATTAAATTCCTATATAGATACTACCTATTAAATGTCGATCTGGAGCATATGCACCTATGGGTAATCACCCAAAAAAGGATAGTTGAGTATTGACTCAATCTCCACTTAGAGGATAATGAGTTGGCTTAAGACTGCACACATGGATAGATAATTCTGGGGGATATGCTTTGGATGATTCATATACATCTTAAGAACCATTATGAGATATTTAAATGACCTAATAGGAGAATGACCATGGATAAAATAGATTAAAATATAGATATTCATAAGTTAAAGAATATATTAATTGGTATTTGATTTTATGGATAAAGGGAAGTTTGAATTTTTAAAGCATAAATTATAATGATTTTCAGGTTTAGAATATTATAAGAAAGTTCATGGTAATTTTGGATTGTTATTTTTATGTATTAAATGAATTAAAAATCAAACCTAAATCAATATAGGTTGAAACAAAAGTGATATAGATTGAACTAAAATAATAATGATCTAAGATGATGGTGTCAAAGATCAAGACATCTTGAGGTTGAATTTTTAATAATCCTATTATGATGAAAATTGTAAGAACCCTAGTTTTTGTATGAGATATGGATCCCTTATTTTTCATCTTTAATGTTTAAACATGGCCTAATGTGAATGTCCTTTGAGTCCATAGAGGTATTGAGGGTGTTTGGGGCTTGTTCAGAGCCTGTAACCCAATTTTATGGGTAATTTAAGCCTGGATCATGGTTAGTGAAAATCATGCGGGGAAGAATACATGGTTTGACCAAACTATAGCATCCCGCCTTTTTATAACATAAACGTTCATTACATTACACAAAACTGAGGATCTTTAAGGTTTAGTGTCTTGGAAACCAGGAACATAATACATGAAAACAACATAAAACATTCTTCTTAAACACTTGAAAGACTTCTCCTTAAGTTCATCCTAGGTTCAGTACTTCATCTCATAACCTGGAGACATACATCAAAAGAAAGGGTGAGCAGAAGGCCCAATAAGGGAACAAGAGAAACATTTAACATGTGAACTTGAGATACATAAACTATGTCATGAAAAGAACTTTAAGGCATGAGAAAGGAATCATGAGGCATTTCATAATAAAAATAACATTTTTCATAACTTGAAGATGTGGCTACATCATTTAACATAGACAATCATGAACATATCACCAAGGTCCATCCCCAAGGTGTCATTTGAAAATTACCAAGGTTATTCACCAAGGTATCGTGAAAATTGTAATCTCTAGTGGTTACATCATTACCCAATGCATTGGAGCGCTATCAGGTCGCGCCCTTAAATTTGCCTTTGTTATCATGTGAGACACATATATCATCATCAAACATTTCATAAATAACCCATATAGCATAAAATAAATGGGTTTCATTTCATAATCATAACGTTTTAAAAACTGCTTTAAAGACATGATCTTTACGTCACTTTAAACCCACAGAAAGGGAAAGTGGGTTTCATGTATGTAAATCCCAGAATTTAAAATAGAACATTTTGGTATATATGTGAATACCCCTATAGAAATAAGAGCTTTTAGTATTCACTTTATAACATAAAATAATTTTGAGAAAAGAGAGAGGCATTTTGAGACGAAAATTCTGCAGCATAACAGCTATGTTACAGGGTTTTAGAAAACATTGAAAAGAGAGGGGACATGGGTCAGACACTCATAAATGACCCATAAAATAGTATAGGGATAGAATATAATGGATTTGAGAACATGGTAATGAAATTTGAAAGATATACCATATGAAATTAAGAACATGAAAGGAAGACAAAAATAAGATTTCTCTTATGAAAATTCGGCAGCCCAACGGCGTCACTTAAACTTCAACAAAAATGAATGGACGAGATCAAATAGGGTCTCTCATAATATGAACATAAAAGATCAGTATAATAGATATAGATATCATACCCCAACATAATACAAAAGGAACTTAAATACTTGACATGAAAGTAGATCTTTGAAAAATGAGAAAGGTGAAGGAATCTCTTAAAAATTCGGCAGCCTAACGGCCTCACTTAAACTTCAACCAAAAATGAATTCACAAGATAAAAATAGGGTCTCTCATCATATAAACATAAGGGTTCAGTATGATAGATATAGAGATCATACCCTAACATAATAAAAAGGAACTTGAAATACTTGACATGAAAATAGATCTTGAAAACGAGAAAGGTGAAAGAATCCCTTAAAAATTCGGCAGCCTAACGGCGCCACTTAAAACTTCAAAATACTGAATTGAATAGATCAAATGGGGTCTCTCATAATATGATCATAAAAGATCAGTATGATAGATATAGAGATCATACCCCAACATAGTAAAAAGGAACTTGAAATACTAGACAAGAAAATAGAACTTGAAAATGAGAAGGGTGAAAAAATCCGTTACAAAAATTTCGGTAGCCTAACGGCGCCACTTAAACGTTCATAAAATGAAATGATGAGAGTAATATGAGGTCTCTCATCATATGAACATAAAAAGGACAGTATAATGAATATAAAAGAACATCCTCCAACATAATAACATGGATCATAAAAGGAATGACATAAAAGAGATTACTTGAAAAGAAAGAGAGAGGTCAGATCCCTTACCTTTAAAACATAACTCTTAAAACTCAATAGTTGGGACCTTGAGGGCTTGGGGGAACCTTGGGAGGACTCCTTGGGAGGAAAGGAGACCAGAACTTCATTGGGGGAGAGTTGGGAGTGAAAACTAAAGGAGGAAAGGGTGGGTATTTATAGGGAAAGTGAGGGAACAAGGCGTTAATGGCCAAGGGACACCTCAAAAGTGCTTTTCTCAAAACCATGTGCTCTCCCATGGCATTTACCATGGATTTAGGCCACATGGGGCCCAAAATACAATAATACATCACCTTTATCCTGCCAACCCTTAAAATATCTCATGACATCATCATGACACAGTTATGATGTCATTAAACATACCGAAACCCTAAAACTGTATTTTTACTATTCACTGAAAATTCAACTTTCTCAGAAAAATCCCAAAATTTCACCTTAACCAAATATCGATGCGATAATTAAAAAAATGAACTCCATTTTATAAAATAAAGTTTCTAAATTTTTTTAATTTAATTTTTAAATAAATATTCTATTCATCGAAAATTCATTTTTTCAGAAAAATCCCCAAAAATTACCATAACATAATATCGATGCTCTGAGTTCAAAAATAAAGTCCATTTTATAAAAATAATTTTATAATTATTTTTAATTAAATTTTTATTTAAAAACACTATTCACCCAAAAAAACTAATACTTGAATAATAATTTATGAAACCGTTATTTAACCATTTTATTGAATCACATTACTTAATCAAGGTGCCTAGATTATTTTAATACTTTCATTAAGTGAGATTACTAATCCATTTGGACACATTACTAATCCTAATCATAAAATCACTATTCATAATTTACTATTCATCAAAAAACAAGTTGATCTTATTAGACTCTAAATTTCGTACTGAACATAATTGTAGAAGAACATTTTTTGAAAATCATTACACATTTTTAATTATTTAAGGTTTACCTAAACATTTTTAAAATATCCTTTTTCTAAAATTCATCAAAAATATGCATACTATATTTATCCGGACATTTGAAAATTCATAAACTTCATCATAAGAAGAAATCAAAATTTTTATTTAAAACAAAGGATTACAGAAGGCAGTTACGGTCTCCTAACATAGCCCCTTATCACACCAGCATAGGACCTAAGTGTAAGGTGTGCTAAGGTGAGAGAATCTGAGGGAGGCTCGGCCAACATCGCATGAGTAGTAATTTCTATCAGTTTGAACTTCTCGCAAAGGTGATTCCGTTCTAGCTTCACACGATGAAGTTTGGCTTGGGTTTGGTCCAGAGCAAAGCCCAGTGGTGCTACCTCCTTCCCAAGTTCTGTTAGATGGGCTTCGATTGGTCCAATACTACTGGGTGAGGCCATCGAATCTTCTTTATATATTAATTAACCAAGATTACTTGTATTTAGAGACAATAATCAAAACGTTTAGTTTCCAGCGGTCAGATTGACCAATGGTCATATAACAGTCAAAACCCAACAGTCACATTTTAATTATACTCATGTTATCAAATGAAACATTTTTGTTGAGTATCAAAAATAAAATAACACAAAAAATTAGGAAACAAGTTTTATTCCAAATTTCGGGTCGTTACAATCTTCCCCCCTTAAGAAATTGAGTCCTCACAATTTTTTTTAAAATTGGGTTTTGAAATTTCATTGAAAGTCCCACATCTGAAAAAGAGTCAGTAACACTATTACTTTAAGAGAAAGAAAAGGAGGTACAAAGGTCACCCAAGTTAACCCATACTAGGATTCCATGGAGGAAAACATGGACATGGAAGAAAAAAAACAAAGGGTCAAGTTCTGGGGGAGAGTGATAGAAAACATGATTAGGAGAAAGTTAACCATAAGAAAATCCCAAACTTACGATGTGTGTAAATGGTCTTTTATTACCTAGTAGGAATCGTAAACCAAAAACGTTTTTGTTTTACGTTCCTTTTCATAATTTTGAGGAATTCATTTACTACATAGAACAAAAACATAAGAAAATATACCTACCTTCAAGTAGAGTTTCATCCTTTAATAAGTCTCTACCAAAACTAATCTTTTCTCCAAATGATGAGAATTCAAAAACACTTGTTCCCATCAAAAGCACAAGAATCATCTTCTAGAGAATCACATAATCCACCAAAGATTAACTATCTATTTCTTCTATTATCCCAAAAATAGAAAGGGTGAGATAAAACAACTCTTCAAAAAGAAAGAATCCCATAGGAAGGGAAACTTCTTTAAATCTTCAAAATTCCACGGTACTACCCAAAGTTCATCATAGACCATTCCATAAATAATTGTCCTTAAAATTCTTCAAAATAACCCAAACTAAGATTGAAACCCAAATACTTGATAACATAGTCTTCCAAAATAAACTTCATCATTCATATCCAAACAACATAAACCACTCCTAACATCTTATAACAAAAGTATCTAACCTAAACATATTTTACCCAAGATAGGTTAATCATTCCCATAAGTAACCTATAATACCATAAGTTCACCTTAAATTTATCGATTCTTCAAAATATAAGTCAACCTTACCCCTCAATGAAAATACCGTAGTAATTTGTTTACCTCGATCATATAGGGTCCCCAAAATAGTGAACGTCTTCCAAAATAATAATCATCTTTTAATCCCCTAATCATATCTGTCATATTAATATGGCAATCGTCTCATTTCCTATCACATTGGTTGTTGGTACATGTTCTTCCATTTCCCACCATTAACTAAGAAGAGAAAGTATAATTAGGGGCTTAAATACTTAGCCAATAATCATGAAAAGGAATTTAAAGCATATAAGGATAACTTGTAGAAGAAAAGTATACCCCAACATGTGATCCCCTAGGTTTCAAACTAGGTTATCCATGATCATATATTCTTATGTGAATCTTTATTTTATTTTATCTTTGTTCCTTTAATAATGGTTCATAATAAGCTTATGAATTTACCAAAGCATATCCCCTGGGAGTGTCATAACCAAGAGTGCAGCAAGGCCCGTTTTCGTGTACCAGTTCCCGTTTGAGTCTAGGTCAAAGCGGTGTTTTCGGGTTTTACCCCTATGTACATCTGTGCCAGAGCCACCTCTACCTGTTCGTATCCAAATAGGGATGTATTTGCTTGGCAACCCATTACTCAATACTCACCAAAATACTAGGAAGATTTCCTATATATAAACTTTTCTATAGGCTTCTTCCTAATGTTTTCATATAATAATTTACACAAATAACTAAACCATACTTTGATACCAACTATAGCATCCCGCCATTTTATAACATAAACTTTCATTACATTACACAAAACTGAGGATCTTTAAGGTTTAGTGTCTCGGAAAACAGGAACATAATACATTAAAACAATATAAAACATTCTTCTTAAACACTTGAAAGAATTCTCCTTAAGTTCATCCTAGGTTCAGTACTTCATCTCATAATCTGGGGACATAAATCAAAAGAAAGGGTGAGCAGAAGGCCCAGTAAGGGAACAAGAGAAACATTTAACATGTGAACTTGAGATACATCAACTATGTCATGAAAATAACTTTAAGGAATGAGAAAGGAATCATGAGGCATTTCATAATAAAAATAACATTTTTCATAACTTTAAGATGTGGCTACATCATTTAACATTGACAATCATGAACATATCACTAAGGTCCATCCCCAAGGTGTTATTTGAAAATTACCAAGGTTATTCACCAAGGTATTGTGAAAATTGTAATCTCTAGTGGTTACATCATTACCCAATGCATTGAAGCGCTATCAGGGCACACCCTTAAATTTTCCTTTGTTATAATGTGATCCACATATATCATCATCAAACATTTCATAAATAACCCATATAGCATAAAATAAATGGGTTTCATTTCATAATCATAACGTTTTAAAAACTGCTTTAAAGACATGATCTTTACGTCACTTTAAACCCACGGAAAGGGAAAGCGGGTTTCATGTAAGTAAATCCCAGAATTTAAAATAGAACATTTTGTTATATATGTGAATACCCCTGTAGAAATAAGAGCTTTGAGTATTCACTTTATAACATAAAATAATTTTGAGAAAAGAGAGAGGCATTTTGAGATGAAAATTCTGCAGCATAACGGCTATGTTACAGGGTTTTAGAAAACATTGAAAAGAGAGGGGACATGGGTCAGACACTCATAAATGACCCATAAAACAGTACAGGGACAGAATATAAATGATTTGATAACATGGTAATGAAATTTGAAAGATATACCATATGAAATTAAGAACATGAAAGGAAGACAAAAATAAGATTTCTCTTATGAAAATTCGGCAGCCCAACGGCATCACTTAAACTTCAACAAAAATGAATTGACGAGATCAAATAGGGTCTCTCATCATATGAACATAAAAGATCAGTATGATAGATATAGATATCATACCCCAATATAATACAAAAGGAACTTTAAATACTTGACATGAAAGTAGATCTTTGAAAAATGAGAAAGGCGAAGGAATCTCTTAAAAATTCGGCACCCTAACGGCCTCACTTAAACTTCAACCAAAAATGAATTGACAAGATCAAAATAGGGTCTCTCATCATATGAACATAAGGGTTCAGTATTATATATATAGAGATCATACCCCAACATAATAAAAAGGAACTTGAAAGACTTGACATGAAAATAGATCTTGAAAATGAGAAAGGTGAAAGAATCCCTTAAAAATTCGGCTGCCTAACGGCGCCACTTAAAACTTCAAAATACTGAATTGAATAGATCAAATGGGGTATCTCATCATATGATCATAAAATATCAGTATTATATATATATATATCATACCCCAACATAATAAAAAGGAACTTGAAATACTTGACAAGAAAATAGAACTTGAAAATGAGAAGGGTGAAAGAATCCGTTACAAATATTTCGGCAGCCTAACGGCGTCACTTAAACTTCATAAAATGAAATGGTGAGAGTAATATGAGGTCTCTCATCATATGAAAATAAAAAGGACAGTATAATGAATATAAAATAACATCCTCCAACATAATAACATGGAGCATAAAAGGAATGACATAAAAGAGATTACTTGAAAAGAAAGAGAGAGGTCGGATCCCTTACCTTTAAAACGTAACTCTTAAAACTAAATGGTTGGGACCTTGAGGGCTTGGGGGCACCTTAGGAGGACTCCTTGGGAGGTAAGGAGACCATAACTTCATTGGGGGAGAGTTGGGAGTGAAAAATAAAGGAGGAAATGGTGGGTATTTATAGGGAAAGTGAGGGGACAATGCATTAATGGCCAAGGGACACCTCAAAAGTGCTTTTCTCAAAACCATGTGCTCTCCCATGGCATTTACCATGGATTTAGGCCACATGGGGCCCAAAATACAATAATTCATCACCTTTGTCCTGCCAACCCTTAAAATATCTCATGACATCATCATGACACAGTTATGATGTCATTAAACATACCGAAACCCTAAAACTGTATTTTTACTATTCACTGAAAATTCAACTTTCTCAGAAAAATCCCAAAATTTCACCTTAACCAAATATCGATTCTATAATTACAAAAATGAACTCAATTTTATAAAATAAATTTTCTAAATTTTTTTAATTTAATTTTTAAATAAATACACTATTCACTGAAAATTAATTTTTTCAGAAAAATCCCCAAAAATTACCATAACATAATATCGATGCTATGAGTTCAAAAATAAAGTCCATTTTATAAATATAATTTTATAAATATTTTTAATTAAATTTTTAATTAAAAAACACTATTCACCCGAGAAAACTAATACTTGAATAATAATTTATGAAACCTTTATTTAACCATTTTATTGAATCACATTACTTAATCAAGGTGCCTAGATTATTTTAATACTTTCATTAAGTGATATTACTAATCCATTTGGACACATTACTAATCCTAATCATAAAATCACTATTCATAATTTACTATTCATCAAAAATCAAGTTGATCTTATTAGACTCTAAATTTTGCACTGAACATAATTGTAGAAGAACATTTTTTGAAAATCATTACACCTTTTTAGTTATTTAAGGTTTACCTAAACATTTTTAAAATATCCTTTTTCTAAAATTCATCAAAAATATGCATAATATATTTATCCGGACATTTGAAAATTCATAAACTTCGTCATAAGAAGAAATCAAAAAAAATTAAAACAAAGGATTACACAAGGCAGTTACGGTCTCCTTACATAGCCCCTTATCACACCAGCATAGGACCTAAGTGTAAGGTGTGCTAAGGTGAGAGAATCCGAGGGATGCTCGGCCAACATCGCACGAGTAGTAATTTCTATCAGTTTGAACTTCTCGCAAAGGCGATTCCATTCTAGCTTCACACGATGAAGTTCGGCTTGGGTTTGGTCCAGAGCAAAGCCCAGTGGTGCTACCTCCTTCCCAAGTTATGTTATATGGGCTTCGATCGGTCCAAGACTACTGGGTGAGGCCATCGAATATTCTTTCTATATTAATTAACCAAGATTAATTGTATTTAGAGACAATAATCAAAACGTTTAGTTTCCAGCGGTCATATTGACCAATGGTCATATAACAGTCAAAACCCAACAGTCACATTTTAATTATACTCATGTTATCAAATGAAACATTTTTGTTGAGTATCAAAAATAAAATAACACAAAAAATTAGGAAACAAGATTTATTCCAAATTTCGGGTCATTAAAAAACTATGAAAGGCTGGATAGAGAGAAATGAATGGCCACACGGTAAGGACAAACCATGAAGAATGGGTCGCACAACCATGCGGACATGTATACAACTTTTACTGAGGATTTTTTCATGGTTTCTGCATGTTTAGTCAAACTGTGTGAGGAAACCATGTGGGGTTCCCACATTCTATAGTAGACTGTGCAGTTTGGAACACAGTTTGTCAAATCGAGTGCCTAAACTATGAAACCCCTGTTATTTTGAGAAATTTAATGATTTTAAATTAAATTAAATCCTTTTTAAACCTAATATCCCATTCCATCTCTCGCATAGTAAAGGAATCATTTGTGAGATCCCTTGAGAAACTATTCTAGGATTTGAGGTGGTTTCTCCATCTGATCTCTAATTCAAGCGTTGTTCATCTCATTGTATCTATAATGGTAAGTCCTCAATTCCTTGTTATCCATTCTTCATTATTATAGATATCATCTGTGCTATTTGGGTGTAAGCTAATTTTACCAATGTTCATGTTCTTCATCTGTTCTTCAAATTTATCTTGGTCTGAGTCGAAACAGGAGATGATATTGGACGATCACTCCACTATTGAGATAAGGTTTGTGGTCTATACAACTTCCTTGAGTTTTCGTTCTTTATTTGTCTATCTATCATTAGGTTACCCACCGGACTTTCGGGCGTGACCTAAAATTTGAACTAGTTAATTAAATTAGATGTAATCAGACTCGTTAGGGATGCCCTTAGATTCTGTTATGTTTTATTGGTAGTTTTTTCCCAAATCATGGTCACCCATTGGGTGTTCCTTAAGAATTACCTTGTTATACCTTGGTTGAACCACCCAAGGGCTGAGTTCTCATGCTTTCCTAAATGTAATAAGTCTGATTACTTTTAAATGGAATTGAATTGTTTTTTATAGAGATGGTCTTCCTCCTAACCTAATATCATGTTGATATTCCATGTTTGAATTGGTTGAATGGATTAAATGGTTAAATTTATTAAAGTGGAAATGGGTGGGTGAACTCATGTGTAATATTTGAATGTTTATTGTAAACAACGAGTGGGTATACATAATTTTTTCCTTGGATTTGATTTGTGATATATGAGTGGGTATGATCAAGATATAAATTGAATGTTGAATGGTCATGTGAGTGGGTATACTCACATAGTTGAAATGATGAATGGTGTGAATGGTAAATGTTTGAATAGATGACTGTGACATGTTCCTTGGATCAGGAACATGGTAGTGGGTTCCTTGGATAGAGATTCTCCCTGACTCTTGATTCTTTGGGATTCCATGGGATTTTATACCCCTTGGATCAAGCTTTCTTGGACTCGCATGGGACATGTACGGTATCTGATGCTCCTAAGAGTCCAACCAGTGCCTAACTGATTTTCCATTTAGATTCTATTGGAACTAGATGAGGATTCCTCGGTATTCAACACCATGGATTCGACCCTTCATGGTCTGAATCTTTGAAATATAGTAGGGGTCATTAGAATTGTGACATGTTTGGTTAAATGTCTTGCTTGTGGATGTTTCTATCAATTCAGATTATACAACAAGGTCATGGTTGTTATGGAACTATGATTGTATAGTGAGGCCATGAATTTTGCCTTATTTATTTGTAGATTCCTTGTGTAGGATCTTGACCATCTTTTGCAGGTATCCTTGAGAGGCTATTATAATGATATTGGTTTAGTAATTTTATTCCATGAGTATTTTTACTGTTGTTTACTACATAGATTTTTACCTGCACTTTTTTTAGCTTACCATATTGCACGACATGGAATCGTATATACATTTAGGTGGTTGCCTACTTGGATGTTATCTCACACCCTATTTGTTCCTCCCTTAGGTACCGAAACATATTATATTTTTTATGAGAACTGATAAGGGCAAGTTCCCTAACATAGGTTGTGCATTGCTTCCTAGGAGCAAGCAAGGGGTCGAGGTAAGGCTCACAGTGCTATTCAGAGATAGTATTTTTGTTTCTTTTTAGTATTTTGGATACATGTATTTTATTGTACTACTATGTACCCATTTTGGATTGTTTATTAGATATAATACATGTATCATCATCATCATTTATATATTAGATTACTTTTGGCTTTGTTTACATGTTCCTATCCTATTTATTTATCAGTTTTCTTCTTGTTGTATCTATTTCTGCTATTGACTATTATTTTATTTCTATTGTGTTATACACTGGTGATGAGGGAATAGTCTCCCCACAGACATACCTAGGCCCTCACTTCTTATCAAAATAATTTGGTATTTGTGGATATGTTCTTGAGGCCATATAGATAATTGGGCTTGAGTCACCATTGAGTGGTGTCCAGGTCTGAGACGTTACAAAGTGGTATTAGAGAATTTATTTTCTAGTTTTCCTTAATATTTGGTGACAATAGACAAAGATAAGAAGGTATTGGAGTTTGGTAATGAGTGGTTCATAGTCTTATTTAACCCTCATATAGGAAAAATCCAAATTGCCTCAAATTAGATTATTGTTTTCTAAATTTTTGAAAATTACAGTTGATTTGATTCCACCATTGGGTGATACCCTTGATTTATGTTGTTATTATTGATGTGACTATGGGTTTTATTTTTTTTAAATCTGATGAGATGAGGGTATTTCATCTCTTGTATCATATAGTCACCTTTCTATAAATCACATGTCATGCATTATTTCATTCCATTTAGGATGAATTACTATTTTCATGTTGTTGTGATAGGTGTTGTGATAGATGTGCCTATTGTTTTGATAGATTATGTATAATAGATAGAGAAAGTGATGTCATCTTTCAGTTCATAAGGAGTATGGGATCTTCTAGACTGGGAAGTGATTCACCTTTTGTTTTAATTGTTTAAACTGAATTTGACATGGTATGGAATAAATGGGAACTGAATTTTGGGTTCATGAGGTCTTATAGGCCCTCGTGTATTTGGATTTGGTGAACCATTGGTTAAATCCTTTAAATAAATGAGTATGGAATAGAATGTAAAATGAATTTTAATTCAAGAGAAAATGAAATGGGAACTGAATTATTTATAACATATACTTGACCTAGACCCTTTTTTGAGTGGGAAAGAGGTAGCGTTTCTAGTGGTTTTTGGTGACTATTCTTTTTACTGTCCTGGATTTAGGAGTAGGTTGTGTGGTTTGACCTAGTTCTAATAGGGTTTTGACCTATCCTATGATTTTGAGCTCTAAAATTTGATTTTGTTCTTTTCTGAGGCATGTGTTTTGAATTATAGAGGTATGCCACTACTAAGACCTCTAGTGGTGCTCCCAAAGGGTGGAAATGACCACGCTCCAGAGTCGATGAGCTATGGGCTACTAGTGGATCCTCCTTTAGTTCCAACTGTGGAACCAACTATTATTCTAAATGTAGGTGATGACGAAAAGTTTTTTGAGGGATACTATCACTTCATGTAGACTTCTCAAGGAGCACTATAGACTTCCTTGTCTATGGTTGATCTGACGCATGTGTTCTAGAAACAAAATAATCCCACCTTTTAGGGGGATGGCGGTCTATAGGCTATTGAGCTGGGGATAGAGGCTATGCTATCAATATTCAAGCACCTTAAGATGCCTCTTGAGAGGAGGGTAAATCTTGTAAAATATATTCTATGTGGGGTAAAAAATCACTGGGAGGGATATACTGAACTTGGATGAAAGGCTATGAGATACGGGTTAGAGTTATTTCCAAACCATATTCTATAAATACTTTTACCCCTAGACTCTACGAGCAGATCAGGATAGTGAGTTATTACATCTGGAGTAAGGTACTATGACTATTATAGAGTACTCAGCACACTTTATAGAGTTGTAGTGTTTTTAACCAACGTACCGTATTGATGAGTTATCTATCATTTCTGAAAATCTATGATATACCAACGGTTTTAAACCATTGGTATAGGATGGATAATCGTTGGTATAATATATACCAATGGTTGTCCAAACCATTGGCTCCTAAGCCATGGGGATAGAAATATCCCAACGGTTACTCATAAACCGTTAGGGTATGTCATTTTACATTACATTATACCAACGCTTTTCTATAACTGTTGGTATAACATAACTCACTATATAGATATACCAACATTTTAGAAAACTGTTGGTAAAAAATTAGTAAAAATGTCTATACTAACAGTTTGTAAACTATTGGTATATACTTTTACCAACAGTTTGATAAAATTATTGGTATAGATTTGATTTTCATATCTATACCAACAGTTTTGAAACCATTGTCATAGAGTTGCTATAACTCTAGCAGCAGTGAGTACCAGCCTCCCCTTCTGCAATTACCTACAATTTCAATACAAATATATACACCATTCATAATTAATTACCTCCAATTACTTGTGAAATTATTTGTAATTGCAATACTCTATACATAATTCAAAATAATAACAATGAATACAAATATGATTCAAATAGTATTCCATTAGAATAACACTAATGCAATTGCATTACAGTATACAAAATTCAGAATAACACCAATACACCCAACAAAATACATCACTGGAAACCAGAACACCCTGAAAACAAACATCTCCATAAACACAACACTTGCAAATTTGATCCAAGGGGGTGGGGGTCTGTCCAAGGGGGTGGGGTGGGGGTGTCTAGGGGGGTGGGGTGTTCTAAGGAGGTGGGGGCAGTCCAAGGGGGTGGGGGTGTCTGGGGTGGTGGGGGGCTGCCCAAGGGGGTGGGAGTGTCCAGAGGTGGGGTGTCCAGGGGGTGGGGTGGTGTCCAGGGGGGTTGTCCAGGGGGTGGGGTTATCCAGGGGGTGGCGGTGTCCGGGGGGTGGGGGTTGTCCAAGGGGGTGGGGTGGGGGTCCAGGGGTGGGGGTTGTCCAAGGGGGTGGGGTGTCCAGGGGGTGGGGTGTCCAGGGGTGGGGGTTTTCCAAGGGAGTGGGGGTGTCCATGGGGTGTCTGAGGGGTGTGGTGGTTGTCCAGGGGATGGGAGGGCTGTCCAGGGTGGCTGGGGATGTCTGGGGGGGGGGGGTTCCAAGGAGGTGGGGGTGTCTAGGGGTGGGGGTTGTCCAAGGGGTGGGGGTGTCTAGGGGGTGGGGGTGTCCAGGGGGTGGGGGTTGTCCAAGTGGGTGGGGTGTCCAGGGGGTGTCTATGGGGTGTGGTGGTTGTACAGGGGGTGGGGGATGTCCAAGGGGGTGGGGGTTTCTTGGGGTAGGGGCTGTCTAAGGGGGTGGGAGTGTCCCGGGGGTGTGGTATCTATCCAGGGGGTGGGGGCTGTCCAGGGGGTGGGGGTGTCCAGGGGTGGGGTGTCCATCCAGGGGGGGTGGGGGTGTTCAGGGGTGGGGGTGTCCAGGGGGTGGGTTGTTTTCCACGAGGGTGGGGGTGTCCAGGGGGTAGGGGTGCCCAGGGGGTGGGGGCTGTCCAAGTGGGTGGGGTGTCCAGGGGGTGAGGGTGTCTAAGGTTTGGGGGTGTCCATGGGGGTGGGGATGTCCAGGGGTGGGGGAGTCGAGGGGGTGGGGGTTGTCCAATGGGGTGGGGGTGTCCAGGGGGGTGGGGTCTGTCCAATGGTTTGGGGGTGTCTAGGGGGATGGGTTGTCCAGGGGTGGGGTTTGTCCAAGGGGGTGGGTGTGTCCTAGGGGGTAGGGGTGTCCTGGGGGGTGGGGGTCTGTCCAAGGGGGTGGGGGTGTCCAGGGGGTGGGGGTGCCCATGGGGGTGTCCAGGAGGTGTGGTGGCTATCTAGGGGGGTGGGGGCTATCCAATGGGGTGGGGTCTATCCAGGGGGTGGGGGTTTCCAGGGGTGGGGGTTGTCCAAGAGGGTGGGGCTTTCCAGGGGTTTGGGGGTTGTCCAAGGGGGTAGGGGTGTCCCGGGGTGGGGGCTGTCTAGGGGGTGGGGGCTATCCAAGGGGTTGGGGGGCTATCTAAGGAAGTAGGGGTGTCCAGGGGGTGGGAGGGGTGGTGTCTGGGGGGCTGTCCAAGGGGGTGGGGGAGGGGGGCTCTCCAGAGGGTGGGTTCTGTCCATGTGGGTAGGGGTGTCCAGGGGGTGGGGGTGTCCAAGAGTGGTGGGGGTGTCCAGGTGATGGGGGATGTCCAAGGGGGTGGGGGTGTCCAGGGGGGTGAATCAGTCACACATATATTCAGTCACAGTAAATCATCAAGTTAAGTTTTATTATTTATAGATAAAGAAATAAAGATAATGTGACCTACCTAATCGCACATATACTCAGGCACAACAAATCATCAAACATCAAATGTCAGTAATATCAGTCAAAAATGTAACAAATCATTCTGTCCCTCATCACCATAACTATAATCACCATCATCATCAGCCTCATCTCTGTCCTCATCATCGTCCCCATCATCATCATTTCCCTCCTCAACACCCTCCTCCTTGCCCTCATACTCCGCCTCATCCTCCTTCTCACCCTCCTCCACCTCAGCCTCCTCCCTGCCCTCCTCCTATTCCTCGACCTCCTCCTTGCTATCATCTCAACCAACACTAGAACCGCCACCTAGTGCACCATATATAGAATGTATCGATGACATATATTCATCAAAATTTGTGTTGGCCTCTGGTTGAAGTGTTAAATGTAAAACTTCCATCAATTTCATAAATGCAGTGTTTTCCCTAGCAAACTGTCCTGCCATCTCTGTGGCCCTTTTTTTAACCTATTTTTCATGTGCCTTAACCTGCTAGAACTCGGTGTCACTACAACTCGTACTTGAATAGGGCCAATACCTCATCGGGACTACAATCTTCCTAGGTCAGCAGCGTACTCTTCTAGGGTGCTCATCCCCCAACACCTGATGCAAGTGATCATTTGGCCCAAAATTGTCAGGTTATTGGGAATCAAGGGCCTTTAAAGCAGCCTGTTAAAAATATAAATAGATTATTAAGTTACAGAATATATATTAAAATTTGAAATCAACAAAGTAAAACTTACAATATGCTATTGAGTCGGTTCATTAACCGCACTTCCATCTTTCTTCCTTCTACTTGAGCAAAACAGTTTTGCTCGATGCACATGTCCTTTAATATTCAATGCTTGCCTCTACAATGATGTTGAATGTAGGAAGCCATAAGTAAAAATAGGTTACCAATAATTAATTTCATAACAAAAATTATATGACAACTTTATCAATCAAATAAATTGTGGAGGAAATAATAGAAAGTGAAAGTCTTAAAGAAATGTTGGTTTCGTAGGTTTGAATACAGTTCAATTCCAAATTAGAAAATGCAATTCAAATAAAATTGCAACTAATAAACATTGAAAATTCACATAACGGTCAAGTCAGATACAACATATTTTTAATCAATATTAAATAAAATTAAATAAAATTAACCTTAAAAACCCAAGTTGAGCTAAACCAAAATAATTGAGAACATGGATGGATGATTCTATATATTTTCAACCACAACTTCAGGTTCACAGTCAACTCTGAAAATTGAGATATTAGAGTCATCAAAAGTAATAAATGGATCATTTCCAATGGAAGTAGGGATGGTTTCAATTCCATCATCACCATCATCAAAAATATGTCTTGGAATTACTTAAATAATGACACCAAATTCAGGTTGAAGATGGTCTTTGACATTAAAAATTTGTTTCATCATTGATGCTAATACATATGGTTGATCGGTAGTAAGAGTGCGAGTCATATCAATTACTAGAAATCCACAATCATTAATAAATGTGTCATGCATCATCATCCAATCAAACCAATGGCATTTCATCATCGTGACTCATCCATGAGAGTAATAATCCAATATTATTATTTTTTCAATGACTCCATAAAAACCTACATTTTCAAATCGCGGTCTACTATATGATGCACTAGCATAATAGTCTGTTGCGGCAGTAACCATAACACTATCATGTTGTGTTCTCATGTTCTTTTCTCGTTCAGTGATAATAAATCTATACCCATTGATAACAATTGATTTACAGTCAAGAACCACGGTATTAGGACCAAAAGTCAAAGCTCTTATTTCCTTAGAGACAGAGTCAGCAGGACAACTCAATACATGAAATTTAAATGAATATTAAACTTAATTAAATATTAATTTAATTTTTTTAAATAGTGATATTTTTACCTTAAATTTTAACCAAGCATACAACTATTTTCTATGAAAAGTCTCCCTCCTTCTCAAAGATAATGAACGGCGTTTTCTATTTATCATTGATTTATGTTACCTATAAATAAAAATAGGAATAATTTAATAGATATATATGTAAGATATACATATTAAATTTAATTACCTGATATAGTCATCGAACAAATCACAGTTGAACAAAACTGTGTGATGTGCCATCTCCCGCTCTTCAAGACTTAATGTCATCAATGTATATGATCCAGAAATTCCTCCTATTTGAGGAAGTGATGGAAAATTGGGTTCAATTTTCTCATACTGTTCTTCTTCATTTCTCATTGGTCTTTTCATTCTTGTAGTAAGATCAGGAAAATACATAGAGAAGAAATCTATACATTCTAGATCCAAGTAACTATTCATGATAGAACCTTCAGGATGATTCATGTTCTGGACATAAGACTTTAATGTGTACATATTTCTTTTAGTTGGATACATTCAACGAAAAGAAATAGGTCCTCTGAGAAGTATTTTAGTTGGAATATGGACAGTCAGATGCAGCATGCATGTGAAAAATGATAGAGGAAATATTTTCTCTAACTCACACACAATTAATAGGGCATCTGCTAACATTTTTTACAAAAAATACTTGGACAAATTCTTAGCACAAAGATATATAAACAAATGGCACAACTGAATAACATCCACCCTTACATTATTAGACAAAAGATGACATATTTCTATTGGAATCAACTCATACAGAAGGATGTGATAATCATGTGTCTTCAAAGATTTTAGCTTCAACTCTCTTCTATTGACCCATTTAGATATATTGCTTGAATAGCCATCAGGAAATTTAATAGTCTCTAGTACTTATAGAAATTTTTTTTTTCTATAGGTGTCATCACATAAGAAGCACATGTAACTTCCCATTTATTTTCACTGATACACATAGGATGCAATTCTGGTCTGATACCCCAATCCACCAAGTCATGCAGAGATCGTAAATCATCTTTTGTCTTTCCCTTAACATTTAGAAGAATTAAAAGTAATATTTTACATATATTTTTTTCAATGTACATTATGTTTAAGCAATGACATTACAATTTTGTTGACCAATAAGGCAAATCAAAGAAGATACTTCTCTTCTTCCAATTGTAACAAGTTTTAGTGGAAACATTATTTCTCTTTCCATATTTCATTTGAACCTTCCCGAATGAAAAACTAAAATATTTCAATTCATTAAGCACATCAGTTCCAAACATACACTGAGGTGGATCATCAATCTCCATGGTATTGTCAAATCTTTGACGATTATTTCTATATGGATGGTCTATTGGCAAGAATCATCGATGTCCCATAAAACAGAAACTACAGTGATGTTTCAATCTTATGGATCTTGTATTCTTAATATAAACAGGACATGATAGTTTTCCCTTTGTACTCCATCCATACATCATTGCATAAACAGGAAAATCATTGACCATCCACACAAGTGCAGCACACATCTGAAATATGTCTTTCGAACATGTATCATATGTGCTCACACCCACATCCTAGAGAAGTTTCAACTCTTTTATTAAAGTTTGCATGTATACGTATATTGTAGGGATCGGAAGGGCTAGATATGAGTATACTCATGAAAGTGAAAGGTTTTTTCATACACAACCATGGGGAAGGTTATAAATGTGTATAAAAATCGGCCATATGCTATGCGAAGTAAGCATATTCCCAAACGGATTAAAACCGTCACATGAAATAACCATCCTCACATTACAAACGTTAGCTACAAAATCAGGATATCGAGCATCAAATCTCTACCATACAAATCCCTACAGGTTGAACCAACTTATCATTAGTCTTCTTTCTCCTAGTATCATTTCATAGAATTTTTATTGATGTTTCATCAAACATAAAAAGATTATGGAGTCTAGGGATCAATGGAAAATACCACATTACTTTCTATGGCACATGGGATGGTGTTCCATCAACTTTTAGCTTCCAACGGGATGTGCCACATTTTATACAATCATTTCGTTCAGTAGTTTCCTCCCAGAATAAACTGCAATCTTTTGGGCAAGCATGAATTTTGTTTCTTAAAAATCTAAGTTCCTCAACTAACTTCCATGCCATTTAGTGATTTGAGGGAATATCTATGTCATATGGAACTAATTCCTTCAAGAAGTTAAGAATGTAATCGATGAAAATATTAGAAATCTCATGTATAGTTTTCCCATGAAATAATCAGATTAGAAATTCCAGATTTTTCATTTTACTGCATTGTCGATATACTGGAGTCGTGCCAGCATCATTCAATTTTTTCACCCTGACAACATCATCATTTTCATTAGATGCATCATGTGTTCTCATATCGAAGTCTTCTTGGGTTGGAATCATTTCTTTTTCATGATGATGAATAAACAAAACCTGGTCATATAACAAATTCTCCAATCCAGTCCTCTCATTTGGATCATCAACAATTTGAGATTTCATTTTCTCCCCATTGTGATACCACACATAGTAGTTTTCTTGAAAACCATATTTGGTTATGTGGTAGTTGACTTCTTCACGGATCAACCAAGGTCTTCCAACACAATTGTAACATGGGCAGTGTATGTGACCACTATCTAAAGCATTGTGAAATAAAAAATCTAAAAAGCTCTTAAAATTGTTTTGAAAATCGCTTGATATCCGATAGGTTTCATACATCCAACTTCTATCCATTTTGTAAAAAAATTGGTATAAGTCATTTTGTCATAAGAAATTCAATAATATTGAAGTTTAATCGAAAATATATTTAAGTAAATGAGAATTGTTCACTTTATATGAAATCATAACTAACACACTACTCTATATGAGAATCATAATATAAAAGACAACAAAGTACTATATTTATAACAAAATACTATAAATTAATATAAATTCATGATATTGGATTCAATTATAAATACAATACCATGACAGTTGTGCATATTGAGAGAACATATATAATCTATGGAAGAATTTTGAGAGTCCTATACATCTTGTGTCAAAGAGAATGACAGATTTCGAATCCATGAGCCTTTGAAGGAGAAGAATCCCATTATTCTCAATTATTTAATGAACTAAGTAAAACCTTGATCACATTAGATCTTGAGAGTGTTTTGAGACCAAAAAAATGTTCAATTAAGGTTTTGAATATCTTTGAAGAACTATAAAAAGGTGTTCAAGATCATGTACACTTGTGGAGGATAACTATTCAGGAGTTGAGTAAAATTTAGATCAAAGAAATTTAATATTTTAGTATATTATTTGAGTGATATTTATAATATCTATTCTGAATAAATGGAAAATATTATCTGAAAATGATGGTAAAAAATTCCTCAAGGATTGAAACATCATGGTCATACATGTGGATCATGATCCAAGAAATATTAAATGGAAGTAAGATGAGTTTGATGTTAGTTGAAGGTTCCATGTGGAAAAGAATCATGATTCCATGTACATGGAGATTTTGAATGATGAGATTGAAATTTATTTTACAAATGGGATAATCTATCCCCATTTTAGATATCCATAAAGGAAGGGGTTTCTAGTTGATGTAGTGAACTATTCCTGGGTTGATACCTTACTATTAAAATAATGTGGAGATATACTAATTTAGTTATGTGTGCCTAAATTTGAGGTGAAATGTGTTTTGGATTTTTTTTCATTTATCACATACAAGAGGACACCATGGACATGATAGAACATTGTTCAAGATATTACAAAGTGAATTCTTTTCATCAAAGATGCAGAATGTGTAAAGAGACTGTTTAAAATAAGTTATTGATGCTAAAAAATGGAAATATTTTGAAAGGTTAGGAGATTTCATAACACTCAATACCCAAAGTCGAAGTATTCATTGTGTGGGGGTGTCCAGGGGGTGGGGTGGTCCAAGGGGGTGTCTAGGAGGGGTGAGGGGTTTTCCAGGGGATGTGGGGAGGGGGGTTGTCCAAGGGGTGGGGGTGTCTAGGGGGTGGGGGTGTCCATGGGGGTGGGGGCGTCCATGAGGGGTGGAGGGGTTGTCCAGGGGGTGGGGGCTATCCAAGGGGGTGGGGGTGTCTAGGGGGTGGGGGTTTCCAAGGGGTGGGGTGGTGTCTGAGGCAGTGTCCAGGGGGGTAGGGGTGTCCAGGGGGTGGGGGTGTCTAGGGGGTGGGGTGTCCAAGGAGTGGGGTGGTGTCCGAGAGGTGGGGTGGTGTCAAGGGGGGGATGTTCTAGGGGGTGGGTTGTCCAAGGAGTGGGGTGGTGTTCAGGAGGTGGGGTGGTGTCTAGGGGGGATGTCCAAGGGGTGGGTGGGGGTGTCTAGGGAGGTGGGGGTTGTCCAAGGGGGTGGGGGTGTCCAGGGGGTGGGGTGTCTAGGGGGTGGGGGTGTCCAGGGGGTGGGGTGGTGTCCAAGTGGGGGTTGTCCAAGGGGGTGGGGGTGTCCAGGGGGATGGGGGTGTCTAGGGGGTGGGGTGTCCAGGTGGTGAGGGGTGTCGAGGGGGGTGGGGAAGGTTGTCCAAGGGGGTGGGGGTGTCCAGGGGATGGGGGGATGTCCAGGGAGTGGGAGAGGGGGGGTTGTCCATGGGGGGTGAGGAGTGTCCATGGGGGTGGGGGTGTCTAGGGGGTGGGTCTGCCCATGGGGGTAGGGGTGTGCAGGGGGGGTTGTCCAATGGGGGGTGTTCAGGGGGGTTTCCAGTGTGATGGGGGGTTGTCCAGGCGGGTGGGGGTGTCCATTGGGGTTGGGGTGTCCAGGGGGTGGAGGTGGGGGTTGTTCAAAGGAGGCAATACCCATATAATAACTTGAAAATTACCTATAACCAATCCAACCAACATCACAATTCCAATCCATCACCCAACCAACACCCAATTCATCCACAATATCACTACCCTTCCCATTATTTCTTGAACAAAAACTATAAATACAAAATTAAAATCCAATTTTCAACTAAACTAAAGTCCATATTGTCACGACCCGTCCTTGGGGCCCGTGTCGTGACTACCCCAAGCCCGTCTTCCGTAGGCCAGGGGCTGGCGACTAGCACCAAAGGAAAAAATCCTGATAAAAAGGGAGGGCATTTCTTTTATAAAGGTAAGAAAACAAAACAGAGTACGCAACGCAAGTAAGCACTAAGTAAACTGAGTACAAAAAAGTAAGTGCTAGAAAGTAAATGGGCCAGTATACAAACCCAACTGAAACTGCAGTACAACTGAAAAAGAAAGTACAACAGCTGTAAAGTAAAGCAGCAACAACTGAGTCATCCTCCGGGAATCCCACCTGAAGGGTGGGTACAGATAGTCTCTCCCAGCACCACGGGTCCGTCCGTCTGCTCCAGGTACGTCACACCAAGTGCTCCACCTCTGGGTACCGTCCAGGTCTACAACCCTCCACCACAATCAGCGTTGTCCGTCGTCTGCATCCAACACAACGTAGTGCGGGAATTTCCCGTGCAGGGGTGAGAATAACGATACTCAGTAAGGACCCCGAGACCCCCGAAGGTCTCCCAGAATCCACGAAGGATAAACCACAGAGGAAAGATACAATAATGAAGTAACAACCAACCCTACTTAGGTATATTCCCATACATATACCTAAGTCATCAGTTCCAGTTCGGCTCCTACTCTTGAGCCCAAGCACAACCCAGTCCACACAGGAAAGAAGTCAATCACACCGGTGGTAATGATTGAAAGTCAAGACTTAGCTCACACAGGTAAACATATTTCATATAGAGATAAATATGATCAGATGTAGTCACTGATTCACCTAAGTTGTCGGACCCACACAGGATACAAGTCCAGCTAAGCTGTTGGACCCACACAGGATACAAGACTAGCTACTCTGCCGAACCCACACAGGATACAAGTACAGAGGTCAATACTATCAGACCCACACAGGATACAAGAATAGTAGTCATCGCCATCGAACCCACGGAGGATTCCAGTACGGTAGTCATCGCTGTCGAACCCACGGAGGATTCCAGTACAGTAGTCGATGCAGTCGCAGCCAGCTCTAGGGTTCCCGCACACAGCACGCTCGATTCTGGGAGGGTCCGCTCCTCGAGCAAGGGGGTCAATACATCAACTATCACGAAGTCCAGAGTTGATATATCCCAAGGTTCCGTCTCGTCAAAAGAAACCCAACGCGACAGATGGTGCATCAATCGAACGCCCGGTCTGAGAGTTATTGGTTTTTCTATTCCAGGGGCACAGTTGGTTTTTAAGCTAAAACCAACCCGGTCGTACTCCAGCTGCATCCAAACCTCAAGTGGAGTATGCCAAAATAACTGTATCATAAAAAGGAATTCCACGTAGTTGACGACACGTCAATAGGACGTCCGGTGATTATGTTATAAGTGTTTCCGCTCCAAGGGCCCGGTTGGTTTCGGGTTTGAACCAACCCGGATGTACCCAAACTTCACCGAAACCTCGAGTGTAGTATACCAAAATGACCGTCTCGGTCCAAGGATTTCTACACAACTGACGGTGCATCGATTGGAGGTCCGTAGATCAAGTTATGGAAAAAAGAACAAAAATGATCTGAAGTGGGGGGTCTGGGCCCGGTCCAACCTGGCCCAACCCACCCTAGGTCGGCCCCGACCTGGGTCGACCCGACCTGGGTCCAGGTCCAACCCGGTCGGGCATGGCCCGACCGGGGGGTGTGTTGGCCCGGCCAGCTGGCTGAGCGGGGGGTGCGGCCCCCGGTTCCACGAACGCGATGCCAGGCTGGCGCTGCTTGTCTCTCGGATCTCACGTGGCCGTGGGATCCCCTCCTCGCCGCTGCAGCCGGTGTCGCGGCGCCACGCCGGCGGCCCGTGTCGCCACGGTCTTCTAATGGCCATCGGAGTCATTCTGGTGGTCCGTTTTTGCTTCTGTATGCGCCTGCGGTCGTCTCGGGATCCGAACTTCACTGCTAAGGCTCCAAATCGACGTTGCAGTCCCGTTTCGTCGTCGCCAATATCCCGCGCATCATGAACAATACGACGATGGTTCTGGACTTGTTCGTTAGTCTATACCCACTGCGTTAGTGGTTAAAAACATCATCTAACAATTAAACTCCATGCTTGAGGGTATAAATCACATAAATGAAATATACAAATCCCCTTACCTCGTAGTTGACATCGTTCGTTGTCGAGCCGCAGAAGACGAGCATCGCGGTAGTCAGGCATCGCGGAAGAATGGTTTCATCCCATCAATGATGGAGGATGAGTCATTGTCGTAGGTGACGTAGGCTCCTTGACGTCGAGGTGTGTCTGAGGAAGATGCGTCGTTGGAAAAAGATCTTTGCGTTCTTCGCCGGGGATGTTCTTCGTTTGAGGAACGGTGTTCTTCGTCAGAGAAGGATCACCTCACTTTAATTCACAGAGCCCTTTTTCCCACAAGTGATTTTCCAATGCAAAGAAATAAGGAGGCTCTCCAATTAATAGAATTTCTATTCAATTCATATATTAATTCAAAATAGGTCTCAATTAATTAACGCTAACATTAATTATAAGATTTGGCACATTTAATGGGAAGAGGGAGGTGGGAAGGCTCCACCATTAATGAGGAGTTGTCAAAGGAAACAGTAGGGAATTAATGGGGATTTGTCAAAAGAAACAGCAGGGAATTAATGGGCAGTTGAAGGTTGGGGCTCGTGTGGGCCCCACCTCACAAACATCCACACTAGGGATAAAATAACCAACTCACCAAATAAAATTGTGTACCACACAATTTTTATTTAGTTTAAGATTAAACCCCAAAAATTAACTTTCGACCCGCATAAAACGCAACTGCGATAAAGGTCCCCTTAAGCGAATACTGATGCTGCAAGTTCATTAGTGCCCTCGGATTTCAAATCCGAGCACCGGTTCAAAAGATAGAAAAACCTGCTCATACGTTTTCTAAATGTACCCAAACAAAACTTTAAAAATTGATTCCGAGCACACCGGGCCTCGAAATCAGGTGCCATCAGAAGCCATAGACTCGTAAAATTTCAAAGTATTTAAAAAAATCCTTGAAATTTCTGGGTCTTTACATTACTCCCACCTCAGGGCTTTACGTTCCCGTAAAGCTACAACATACACTAGGGAAACAAAAAGGGGTAATGAGCACGCATCTGAGCCTCCTTCTCCCATGTGCTCTCTTGAAGGTTCTCATGCTGCCAGTGAACGCGCACCAGAGGAATCGACCATCCACGAAGGACCCGCTCCTTTCGATCCTCGATCTCCACTGGAACCTCCGAGAATGTCACCCCGTCGTCGATGTCCAGCTCCCCGTGATCGATGATGTGGGTCGGGTCGTGCATGTATCTCCTCAGCTGAGATACGTGGAAGACGTCATGCACCTGGTGCAACTGAGGTGGAAGGGTCAGGCGGTAAGCCACCTCGCCTACTCTGCTGAGGACCTGGAAAGGTCCAATGAATCGTGGAGATAACTTGTCGCCCCGGCCAAATCTCTGTAGACCTCGTCGAGGTGAGACCTGTAGGAAAACGTGGTCTTCATCCTCGAACTCCAGTGGTCTCCATCTCTGATCAGTATAGGACTTATGTCTACTCTGTGAGTCTTTATTCGCTCCTGGATGATCTGCACCTTCTCTGTCGTAGCCTGCACCATATCTGGTCCAACAAGTGCTGACTCCCTCGGGTCAGTCCAGCACAGAGGTGATCTGCAAGGTCGGCCGTACAGTGCCTCGTATGGTGCCATATCGATGGCGGAGTGGTAGCTGTTGTTTTACGCAAACTCCACCAAGGGTAGGTGATCCTCCCAGTTGCGACCAAAGTCAAGGACACATGCACGGAGCATGTCCTCGAGCGTCTGAATGGTCCTCTCTGTCTGGCCATCCGTCTGAGGATGGAAGGTTGTGCTCAGACGTAGCTGCATCTCAAAAGCCTCCTACAACCCCTTCCAAATCCGGGAAGTAAAGCGAGCATCTCTATCGGAGACGATAGTCGATGGCACACTGTAGATGCCGAAAAAGTCTGTAACTCCTGAAGGAAGTTTCGAAATGATGAAGCGAAGTCATATTCAGACTCTAAGGCCCAGTCTGGAGGTCCCAGGAGTGGTGCGCGAAATTAAGGAGGACTTGCGCGAAAAAATGTTGTGCGCACTAAGAACTACAGGGATTCGCAAAAAAGAACCGGTGTGGCATGCAATTTTGCATGCCTGGTTCCGCGTGGTGAGGCCTTTCGCACCGACATGCCTTGGCGCGAAAGATTGCGCGCGCCGTTCGAATTCCGCGACGGCGAATGCCTATAAATAGAAGGCGACCCCAACCATTTCAGGGTTGCGGAATTTGGACCAACTCCTGTGCGCGTAATTGGACTCCCGCGCACGCAATATGACTTGCAAGTAATAACCCTTTTCACGCAACCCTGCCCCGGGGTTCGCCTTTTGCGTGCAATCCCACCGGCTTCAATAAAATTGCAAACTCCTCAGGGTTCCTTGGTCGCATGAAATCACTTCCATTGTGCGCTCCCCCTCCTTTGCGCGCAAAACCCAATTGCGCACAATCCCTTTGTTAGGATTTTCCATGCCTTAGGAATCGACCGTCGCCTCCCGCGCGCAATCCAAGCTCATTGTGCGCAATCTCCCCTAGTCGCGCGCAATCCCTCTGCCCCAATTGCATGCCAACCCGGTGTTTTGCGCGCAAACCTTCTCTTTGCACGCAAACCCCAGGGCCCCTCACCTTTACGCCCCCCGGGGTGCCTCCCTGCTCGGGCGCCTGATGTCCTCTATACCAGGCATGTACGCCATGCGTTGTTTTCCCGTACGGCATTCTAGGCTCGTACGAAGTAACCTCAAGGTCCCTTGGGCGGTGTTTCTCATTGCGTTGCTTTGCCTTATGCTCCTTCGCATAGGCATGCTAACGGCTATTGTTTCTTCACATAGCCACTCTAACGTGGACCCCTCAATGGTTCGCCCTGCGCCCCCCCCCCCCTACTACGGCCTTGCCGATGCCTTCCCTCCCACAAGGGGTATAGGGTGTTGGGCATGTAAGCCCTAGGGGTGTGGAGCGAACCCACATCGTTCGAGTTGTAGGACGTTAAGCAGCCAAGCACCTTGTCCTCAACACATGACGTTAAACTGTGATCTGACCCCATACCTCGCATGAAGGGTCCCCCCGGCTCGGACATTCTTTACGTCATTCATCTCCATGGGAATGGAATCTTCCTCACATGGAATGAGATCCTCCCTCTCGGAGTGGCGTTTGTCCACGGGAGAAGGGCTGCCTCAGAGCGTAAGCCCCAAGCCTCTCCTGCAGAAGGTTGCACCCATTCACATCTGTACTTCCCCACTGCCAAGGCCAGTGAAGGGTGTGATAAGGAACGAGCCATCTCCCTTGTTCGGTTCCAAATCCCTCTCCCCCTGTGCTTTGTCACACCCCGGGCCTCCATCCTGGACTAAGCCCCAACACTAAGGGATGCTAACCATGCGCAAACCCTTGTTTCCTCTTTGGGCCGCTCAGCACGTAAGACCCTTTCCGCTTCTCATGAATGCACCCTTCGCGACGTGATCGTCTGGTCCTTGTTGCCACTTGTTTCTCACATCAAGCATGACTCATGTGGGCTTAGAGCGAGCATCGACCATGACATCCTCCATGGGACGCCTCAGAACGTAAGCTCCATCCCAGTGAACTGCGAGGACTTTGATCCGTGCTAAAGAATGGTACGTAGGTAGCCTCCACGAGGTTCAATCCCACCACCTGGTCATTCTGACTTCTTCATGTCGGTTCGCCAACACTTCGGGCCGCCTCAGAGCATAAGCCCCAAATTTCCTCCATCCCGCATGACGTTAAACTGTATGCCCTCATCCCGCATGACGTTAAACTGTATGTCGTCCGGCACATCGTTAAACTGTCTGCCTTGTCCCGTATGATGTTAAAATGCATCAGTGAACTACGGGGACTTTGATCCGTGCTAAAACATGGTACGTAGGAAGCCTCCATGAGGTTCAAGCCCACCACCTGGTCATTCCGACCCCCCTTTCGTGTCGGTTCGCCAACCCCATGGGCCGCCTCAGAGCGTAATCCCCAAGCCCTTGTCCCGCATGACGTTAAACTGTATCTCGTCCCGCACGACATTAAACTGTATGCCCTGAACTACATGGAATTTGATCTGTGCTAACGCATGGTACATAGGAAGCCTCCACGAGGTTCAATCCCATCACTCGGTTGTTCCGACCCCTTTGTGTCGGTTCACCAACACCATCATGGGCCGCCCCAAAGCGTAAGCCCCATATCCACCATCACGGTCTGCCTTAGAGCGTAAGCCCCCCTATCCAACGCCCACGTCTCATCCTTACCTCTCCCTCGAGCCCACGTGCCTCGGGAAGCTCATGCCCTAGCCCGGAGGTCTTAATTCCTCCAGGCTCCAATCCATGCATTCATTCTCACGGGTCGCCTCTTCAGGTGTCCCACCGCATCACTAAACTATGCGGACTTTGATTCCCTGCCATGGGGGTATGTAGGAAGCCTCCATGAGGTTCAAGCACCTCTTTACTCCATCACCCATCCTGGTCCTTACCCGGGCCGCCACATCCCGGTGGGATCATGCCACCTCATTCCACTCCATAGTATTCGGGAAGCCTCCCACGTGCTGGCCCCAATATCGGTGTTCCCCCTAGGGGGTCTTTCAATCTGATCCACTCTCAGTGTTCTGATCAGTCTGATCTGTCTCCGTAAGACGTTAAACTCGCAGCATACCCCATGTTAAACATGGGAAGCTGAGGAAAACCTCAGATGGAACACAATTCCCCGCGTTCGATGTGGGATGAATCGGGCTTCTGCGCCCTCGAGAAGCCCTATAATAAGGGACAAATGACTGACATGCCAATCCCCCAGTGTCAAGACGTGCCAACGACACCCCAGCGTGACCATTCTCCTCACCGAAGGTTGCTACCCCGACCAGACCCCTTGGAGCATCTCAACGGAAGTAGCGTAATTAACTGGTGTCCATGAAAATATGGCACCGGGAGCGAGGTTCATGAATACGTTTTAAATCTATAAGGGAGACCCAGACTAGGTGATGATCTCTGAGGAGGAATCCACGGAAGGAAGAACCAACATCCCATCATCCCGGTTTCGATCAAGGAGCAAACGTCCCTGAATAAGGAGCGAATGCCACCCGCCTTTGGAAAGCGGTAATGCGGGGCAACAAACCGCGCGTCCTCCCCTACGTAACGGATGTGCGCGCGCACCCCGGCAGAAAGCGTCGGAACCAGAAAATGGTGAACCCAACGTGAATCTCATCTCCTCAATATGGAGACTGGTAGCGTTCGGGGTGTTGGAAGATTAGCATGTCACCAGGTCTGAGAACCCAGCATCGGGACGTGAAACCCGCCAGGGGTTGGGGCAGTCAGGACGTTGAGCACTCCGTTCTACGACGTCATCAGCGTGGATCCCTCTTACTGACCACGGAAGACGGAATGGCACTGGGCTATCAGTTGTCGATTTCTTTACCTATTAGTGCTAATGGGTTCATCTCCCTACTTCCAGGAATCAGATCACTGCATCTGGAGCTCGATCGCCACCTTCCCACTAGTGCTAGGGCAGGGGCAGTACCGATGCGGCCACCCCGCGTGGTCCCGCCTTTTCCACAGTTGATCCAACTACCGCGACTGTCGGGCGCTCACGCCCCCTCTCCCCATCAGAGATCATCCAACGAAGGGTGATCAACAACCTGGTTCGTAGGTACGAGGAGGAAGGGGTCATCCCCACCAGGGACATGGCCCGTTTGGATCTAGAGGCAGCTGCGCCTCACCGCCATCGCCACCCCTGGGGGCTGCGCTGGGAGCCACCGCTCCCCACTCTGACGTTCAACTGTTTTGGGAGCTTATCCCTGGAACGCCTCGACACCTCCCTTCCCTATGCCGATGAGGTGGGGGATGTCTGATTCCGCCTGATCGGAGGCCCGCTTCAAGGGTCCACAGCAAGGGCCCCTGTCGGGCCGCGTCGACGCCGTCGCCCGACTCCTCGGGCCAAGGAGCAGGCGATCTATGTGCCCGCACTACCGGATCCAACCCATCTGACCTGACGCCAGCGTCGAGCGCGAGCGAAAGAGAATGCCCGCCCTGGGGCAGCAACGTCAACAACCATTGTGGCTCGAGCCACTACTGACCCCTATTATCAGATCCCCGCACACGTTGAGTAGGGGCAGTTACATGCCCTACCTGGATCGAGGCCCCGACCGCCCCACAGGTAGGTTGGGTCAACTCTCCCAATCACTGGCACAGGCAATGGCCACAGCGGACCAATTCGCGGTAGTGCCACCCAGCGTGCAGGCCCACTCCGTGCCACCATTCTGGAAAGTAAAAGGATTCCCCGTGACAGCTACGCTCCGAGTATGGCATTTTCCAGCGCTCACTGCACTAGGTACGGGGTCACTTCCCCTACCGCTGGCCGCGAATATGGAGCCATTGCATATTCGGTCACTCGCCCACATGGAGGTCCTCCCCATGTCCCTTTCGACATCTGTCCCAGTGCTCCTCGCACCCCGGCCTTCAGTCCTCTCTGCCCCAGCACTATTGCAGCCAGAGGACTCCATGACGAAAATCAGCCTTGCCCTGAGGAGCCATCCAGGGGCAGGAAGGCGGGACATCGTCGCCGCAAGAGGAATGTTAGGGAATTCTAGACGGAAATCAGATCAGTCCGTTTCTCGAACTCTGAGACGGAGTACGACTCGACGACGGAGCCCTCCCCCCGGTCCTATGAGTCAAAGGACAGGATGGGGACGCGGCACGTCAGCCTCGTACTCCCCGAATGTGAGACCCGTATGATCCCCACCTCCCTCCGAAGCTATATCCAGGAGGAAGAGGACTTGGAGTACCCCCAGGGATCAAACTTTCAGTTACCATTGGCCTCTCCGGAAGCACCTTCCACCTCGGTCAGAGAGGGTGAAGAACTTTTCTGGGGACCGACGGAAGAGTCGTCACATGGAACACCCTCAGCAAGCACCGACACTATGACATGAGGCTTGTTCGCCAGCCCATCCTATCGTGACGTGACATCCAGGACACTAAAACCCTTGGAGGAAGACTTAGGATTCGGCGGCCAATCGGCCTGCTCGCCGTATTCTCCGCCGGCCAGCCCACCGGCCCAGCGGCCCGCCTTGGCACCGCTGCCAGTTCCCCAGGAATTCTCGGTTGATGAGCGAGGCCAGCAAGGTTCGGATCCTGAACCTGAGTCGTGGAGCTTCTGGACCATCCTCACAGCAGGCCACTTCCCTAAGAAGTTTTGGCCGGTCGCAGGATCAGATTCTGATATACCAGAATCGCTCACCCCGGGAGAGTTTGAATGTTTTCGCCAGACTCTCCGGGAGACTCACTCCCGTCTTCACCATCAGCGAGCGCCTTATCCCAGGATCCAATCACACCTCGAGGATATCAGTGAGCAGCGTCGTCGGGTCGACCTGGCCACGCTCCCCACGGTTCGGCACCCCGAGTCACTTGGCCACCACAGGGCCCTCCAACAACAATTCATCCAGAGTTTTCAAGTACTCCGCAAAGTTATTGAGGAAGCCACCCCCCACGCGCACGTCCATGGATGGGGGCAGTACGCTGCCCTTCTCTTCAGTACGATTCGCCGACAGCCCGACTCACTGAGCGATTCTGAGGGTATGTCCCCAAGGGCAATAGCGGTCAACATGGTCGACCCGTCGGGAGAGGGGAACAGTTTGGAACTTCTCGACGGGGACTCACCCCCTGAGGACGGGCCACTACTGGATCCATCCAGGAGGATTACTCGCCAACAGAGAAACCTCCTAGGTCTCCCCACACCCACTGAGGCATTAACACTGAGTCAGAACATTGGCAAGGGTAAAGAACACGTTGGGGCTGTCAAGCTCGCCGACCCATCTGCCTTATTGCAAAAGGTAGAGGAAGATCCCGAGAAGGCCACACTGTACCAACAGCTTGTTGAGCAGAAGAGGTTGGTTGATGAGCTTCTGGACGAATACATTACAGAGCGGCGGCCTGACTACAGTGATCCTAGGTCGGGACAGCAGGGGCAGGAGCAACCACCCCTCGACGAGATTCTCTCGGGCAACCGTGATCATGTCGTGTTCGCCGACAGAGGAGAGGACGGGGCTCATGTAAAGAGGGCGTGATACGTTTTTCCAAACCCTCCAGAGTGGCGTGATCACCCAAGGGACCCCGCTCGGGTTCCTCCCGTTGCCCCAAGAGTCGCTCCACCAGCCGCCCTATGAGCTGCTGAGCTTGACTACCAGATTGAAGAACCTGGAAATGCGATTGTGGTTAGAGATCCCCGTCAGGACAGGAACCCACGTCCAGACGATCTGATGGTGTCACTCATTGCCCGTTTAGAGGCTCTGGAAACTCGAAAGGTGGCAATCCCACCGGACGGTAAGCCATACCCAGCATGGGTGGATGATATGTTGGCCCCGCTGGGATTTGGGAACCCCACTTTCGCCCCCTTTAATGGGACCGGAGACCCGCCACAGCATCTGGCCCACTTCAACTCGAGGTGCGGGCCTATGTTAGGAACTCTGGCGTAGCAGGAGGCTGCTAAGCTCCGTTGCTTCGTTCACACACTAGAAGGGCCAGCATTTGTCTGGTACAGCCATCTCCCTATCGGATCTGTGAATAGCTGGGAGGACCTTCGCAAGCAATTCCTCTACTAGTTCAGTTCCACAACCTGGAAGACGAACATCGCAGACCTCTTCAGGTGCAAACAGAGGCCCGACGAGCGAGTCGCGGACATCGTCGCCCGGTGGAAGGGGCTCACGTACTCCCTTGACATGTCACTAACTCAGGAGCAGTTACTGACAATGTGCGTAGGGAACGTCAAGGCGGAGCTGGTTCCTTCTCTGATCACTCAGAATTACCTCGGATGGTTCTGGTACTTCTCAGACAAGGCTCAGCGCCTCGAAGAAGCCCTGCAACAGGCCAGCCAGGTATGCCCGCTGCCTCCTGTAATCCCTGTAAGGAGAGCTGCCAGAGCCGAGCCCGCTGCTGTGGCCCGGATAGAGGCCCCCAGGCAGCTAGAGTTGCTACCAGTAAGGCCAGTTCCGCAGCCCCACAGGGGTCTGCCTCCACGGGCACAGCTCCCAGCCCAGCAGCGACCGCCTCAAAATCGGCAAGCACCTCCGCATAACGCACCGCCACCATCTAGGCGAGATAACCAGGTTTTGCCTCCTCGGCATGCTCCTCCGGCCCCTCGTCAGGGCCAGCCTCCAAGAGCCTCCTTTCCAGACAGAAGGAATCGGACCTACTCATTTGATGAGGCCCAATTCTCTGGTTACTTCCGTAGTGCCTTAGAGCAGAGAATAGTGCGACTGCCCGAGTTCCAAAAGCCAGAAGAGGCGCATCTCACTGATCACCCTAACTACTACCCTTATCACCGGGCCTTGGGGCACACCATCCAGCGATGCTACGTGTTCAAGGACTGGCTCCAAGACCAGATTGACAACAATGTAGTCAGGTTGGGCCCAGCCCCAGCACAAGTAGCAGGTGTTTTTGTGAGATCAGATGGCAGTAGCGGCGGCGAGGATGAATGGAAGCAGATTTCTGACCGTGGGTCCCGGAAGTATAACGACTGGATGGCCCGAAATACGGTCGCCCACGCCCATGGCATCATCCGTGCCTGCCTGAATCAGCCAGAGCCCTCAAAATCTGCGAGTGCTACCTCGGCATCGTCGTCCCATCCTACCACTTCCCAGAAGAGCAAGCGGCGGCGCAAGAAGAAAGAACGCGCCCTGCCAATGTCGTCGTTATCCCGCACTCTTGGCGACTTTATGCCCCCAGAAATGGGGATCCCTCTGAGACTCTGTCTGGTAGTGGATGACTCCTTGAGTGATAGTCTGGGGTACGCTTTGGTTAACACCGTAGAGTTGGTAAATCCCTTTTTGACTCCCGACGATGAGGAACGCCAGGTGGACTTTCCCAATGTCCCCAGCCGTCGCCAATGTCGGCAGAGCCACAGCTACGTGAATCGTCGGGGCATGACAGTCGGCACCTCAAGCCAGGCCGTGCACGCTGCTGAAACCAAGAAGCAGGCCCAGTACAGAGCTCAGCACACGCGACCCCTTCATCCGGTGTCGACAGGTCCGCCGCCACCACCGTTTGTGTTGCTGGATCAGGCAGAACCACCTCAGTCGTGCCGCAACCAACTCTGCCCTGCTACCAGCCGACCCCAGCTTTCCGGTCCTAATCCGACAGCCACACTCCGGGCTTCGACTAGTGAACAGCGAGACGTGCCTAGTACCAGTCAGTCGTCGGTCTAGCCGGCAGAGCCCGTCATGCCTCCAATCGCAGAGCGGCCTCCTTTAAGCAGGGGATCGCGTTTGGCCTGAAAGTATGATGTTCTGAAGCACCTGGCCAGTATTCCAGCAAGGATTTCTATCCTTGAGGCTCTTCGTCTGTCGTCTCAAATGCGTGAGGTGCTCACCGAGGCCCTAAGGATCCCCCTACAGTTTGAGACGGAGGTAGAGGCTGTAGAAGCCTTCCACGCTAAGGCAATTGAGAGCGTCGAATGTCAGGCAGTTATCTCATTCTCCAGTGAAGATGAAGACCCTCCCATACAGGGGAACATTCGCCCACTATACATCACCGGCCAGTTCAATGGCGTGGAAGTCCGCCGCTGCCTTGTTGACACGGGTTCTGGGATTAACCTAATCCCAACTCGGACGCTGCGGAAGCTAGGGTTGTCTGAGGATGATTTAACTCCCTCCAACCTCAGGATCCAGGGGTACGACAGGACCGAGCAAACTCCAGTCAGAAAGATTCGCTTGAAGACCCAGTTCAACGGCCTAATTGTCAGCACTGAATTCATGGTTGTCTCTCAGGACACCCGCCTACAATGCGTTGATGGGCAGGCCGTGGCTCCACCTTCACGCAGCGGTCCCCTCATCGTATCACCAGTGCCTCAAATACTCCCTTAATGGTCGAGTAGGCGTGCTCCAAGGAGATGTGTCTCTTTTTTCCTCTTGCGAAGCCCGGTATCTAGATGTCGACTACTACAAGAGCAAGGATAAGCAGGATCTGGCAGGTGAGGTTGAGCCCGCCATTGTCACAAGTGATCCCTGGACAGTTTTGGATGACGCCTACGTCTTCCCAATCCATCAGTTGGAGGCCACGACCCCCGACATGGGGAAGTGCTTTGTGGTATCGGGTATAAGAGGAAGGCATATTCCTAGGTCCAAGCGACGGCGGAAAATCACCTCATACTCCTACACCAACCAAGCTCGGGTGATCGCGGAATCTCCTACCCTTGTGCGGTATCAGGACGTCAGGCTCATGGCGACGGCAGTATGTCATAAATGTCTCTTCCGTCAGGCTAGAATTAATTGGCTCAAGTCGACGCGCCACCACTACTTTGATATCATCAAACGTGGCCCCTTGGGCCGAAGACCGGATGGGATTGGATCGACTGCCTTCATCACCATGGTCTCAGTGGCGTGTGAGTCTCCTGATATGATGACCACTGCCGCCCAAGCCAGCACCAGTTTCCCATCAGGGTCTAGTAGCCCCGAAACAACTCCCCCTGTGGATAATCCCTCCACAATTGGAGAGGAGGACATGGAAGATGCACCCCCTGCCTTTGAGGAGGGCGTCTCCACCACGGTCGACGAGTTAGTACAGGTGAACCTCGGTAGAGAGGCAGACCCGAGACCCACATTGGTCAGCGCCGCTATGCCCCCTGAGGAGCAGCAACGGTATGTAGAATTCCTCAGACAGCACCGTGATGTGTTTGCCTGGAGCTACGACGAGATGCCAGGGCTAGATCCACAGGTAGCCATCCACTGCCTTGGCCTTCCGGCAACCCATCGCGGGTTCAAGCAGCCTCCCATAAAGATGCACCCTTCTCATGGTGCCATGGTTGATGCCGAAGTTGACAAGCTTATTAAATCCAACTTCGTCAAGGAAGTTCAGTACCCCTGGTGGCTAGCCAACATTGTGCCAGTCAGGAAGAAGAACGGATAGATTAGAGTCTGCATCGACTTCCGTGATCTCAACCGCCACTATCCGAAGGATGATTTTCCCCTTCCAGTGACAGAGTTGTTGATTGATGCCACGACCGGGTTCCAATCCCTCTCCTTCATGGATGGGTATTCCGGGTACAACCAGATCCAGATGGCCCCTGAGGACGAAGAGTTCACTGCCTTCATGGCCCCCCAAGGTACCTTCTATTACCAGGTTATGCCCTTCGGCCTAAAGAATGCGGGTGCCACCTATCAGCGGGCCATGCATCGCATATTCAAGCCCATTCTTGGGACACTGGTGGAATGCTACGTGGACGATCTGGTGGTTAAATCTCGCCAGTGCCAGGACCATCTCAAGGACCTTGAGAAAGTGTTCGGCTTCCTCCGTTCTCACCATCTGAAGATGAACCCGCTGAAGTGTGCCTTCAGGGTCACCTCCGGAAAGTTTCTTGGCTTCATTGTCAGATACCGAGGCATCGAGATCGACCCGGAGAAGATCAAGGCCATCAGTCAGATGCCTCCCCCGAGCAATATTCGGGAGCTTCGAGGTCTCCAAGGCCACTTAGCCTACGTACGCCGATTCATTGCGAATCTGGAAGGCAAGTGTAATCCCTTCTCCTGGTTCATGATGAAAGGAGCCACCTATGAATGGGATGAAAAGTGTCAGACCGCCTTTGAGGAAATCAAGCAGTATCTGCTCCAACCTCCGGTCTTGATGCCACCCATTTCTGGGAAGTCGCTGGTCCTTTATGTGACTGCCCTGAAATGATCCCTCAGCGCACTTCTCGCCCAGAAGAACAACAAGGGAACAGAGAACAGCCTCTACTACCTCAGCCACATGCTCCTCGATACGGAAGTTAGATATTCCCCCATCAAGAAGAGTTGTCTGGTGCTCGTATTTGCCGTACAGAAATTACGGCACTACTTGCAGCACCAAGAGGTACAGCTGGTCTCTCGGGTAGACCCGTTGAAATACATCCTGAACCGACCTATGTTGACTGGCTGACTGGCATGGTGGGCGGTGATCCTCCAGCAGTTCGACATCAGGTTCGTACCTCAGAAGGCTATCAAAGGACGGGCATTGGCAGACTTTCTAGCTGCCCACCCAACCTCCGCGGATCAGCCACTAGATCTAGGTTTTCCTGATGAGGTAATCCTCTCAGTTGATCATATCACCCCATGCTGGAAGATGCACTTTGATGGTGCCTCCTGGAGCCCCACTGGTAGAAGGTTCAACGATCCTAGGCTCAACAGAGTGGTCATGGGTGTCGTCTTCATCACCCCAGAGCAATCCGTTCTGCCATATTCATTCCTGTTGTCAGAAGGCTGCACCAACAATGAGGCAGAATATCATGCCCTCATCACTGGCCTCGAGCGGGCCCTCGGGATCGATGTGCCCCATCTACATGTGAAAGGGGACTCTGAGTTGGTCATCAGGCAGGTCAATGGTGACTATGTTGTCAGAAATCCAGAACTCGTTCCATTGCTGGAGTGCACCCTCCGTCTAATGGCTTAGTTCCCTTCTCAGCCAGAGATCGTTCATATCCCCTGGTCGTAGAACAGTCGAGCAGACGCTTTGGCCAGCCTGACCGCGTCGTTGGCGGAGCCCGAACAGGACGACCTGATTATCCACGTGGCACACCGGAGAGTCATTGCTCCCGTTATCCCGGAGGATGATCGTGGCCCGCGGGTGAACCATTTCACCGCTGGTGCCCCTACGTCTGGATCCCCGGGGACTTTAGATGCGATAATCGAAATAGTCCCTGATTGGAGGACACCCTTGGTTGAATAACTACAGCGCAGAAATCTTCCGTCAGACCGGGCCGAACATGAGAGAATCCGACGCCGCGCGCTGCAGTTTACCCTTCAGATCAGTCCCAGCCTTGAGAAGATCCTTTACAGGCGCAGGTTTGATGGTGTTCTCCTCCGTTTCCTTCAAGGAGTCGAGATCCCTCAGGTCATGTAAGAGGTTCATGCTGGTTCCTGTGGCGCCCATCAGGCCGGGTCGAAGTTGTCTCACCAAATTCAGAGGCTGGGGTACTTTTGTCCCTCCATGATCCATGACTGCATCGAGTTTTCCGAGAGGTGTCATGTGTGCCAAGTTCATGCTAACTTTGTGCATCGGCCACCGGAGCCCCTCCACACCACCAAGTATTCTTGTCCCTTTGCAGTCTGGGGGTTGGATGTCGTAGGACCTTACCCACCGGCGACGGCTCACCAATGTCGGTTTATTCTGACCGCTATGGATTTCTTTTCCAAGTGGGCAGAGTCAATTCTGCTCAAGGAAGTCAAATCCCGTTCTATCGCTGACTTCGTGAGTTCTAACATCATCTATCGATTTGGAGTGCCTCACACTATCCTCACAAATAACGGAACCAACTTCTGAGCGTCCGAGCTGAAGAAATTGTACGCTAAGTACAACATTCTCTCTAACCATACCTCCCGCTATCACGCGTGGGCGAATGGACAGATCAAGGCGTTTAACAAAACCCTCTCTAACATTCTGCAAAAAATGGTTGGTCAGAACAAGAAAAGTTGTCCGGACAAGCTCTCCAACGCCCTTTGGGCTTATCGGACAATGATTCGTAACTCCACCCAGGTGACCCCGTACTCCCTGGTGTATGGAGCTATGGCCGTCCTGCCCATTGAGATTCAGTTTCCCTCATTGCGCACGGCGGTCTACGACCAGCAAGTGCCGGATAGAGTTTCCGAAATCCGTCTAGTGGAATTAGAAGCACTGGATGAGAATAGGTTTCGTACCTTGCATAACCTGGAAAGGCATCAGAGCAGGATGGCTCAAGCTTTCAATAAGAGGGTTTGCCTCCTCTCTTTCCTACAAGGCGATCTGGTACTGGCCCTCAGGGCGCCAATGATTCCCGGCAGGAAACCACCCAAGTTGGAGCCCAAATGGGAGGGGCCTTTCATCATCCATAAGGTCTATCCCAATTGTGCGTATTCCCGGGTGACTATGGATGACGAGCGTGTAACTCCTCCCACCAACGCTAAGTTCCTCAAGCAGTACTTTGCTTGAGGTCTGTGGGTCTTGCATGACCCTAAACTACATTTGGTCCTACATTTGGGCCCCTCTGGTCCCCCATGACCTTAAACTGGATAGGGGTCCCCCATGACCTTAAACTGGATAACGGTCCAGCGTGACCTTAAACTACATTTATCCCTACACCTGGGCCCCTTTGGTCTGAGTTCTAAGACCTTAAACTAGGATCCTTGCGGTCCAGCATGACCTTAAACTGCATGTTCGTCCTCACAAGATGTTAAACTGCAAGCTGGTTAGGCATCCCTGACCGAGGCCTAGCCTCAGACCCCTTGGCCTTCTCGGGCCCCTTAGCCCATGCCTTCACCCAGAGCGTGTGGTGTGGTTTAGAATTATGTCCTCGTTCATGACGGGTTATCCACCGCGCCGTGCACACTCCCTGGAAGAAATGCCCCTTATCGTCCTACATGACATTAAACTATGCTTCTAGACTTACGTGCATCTTGATTCCCATTCTTATGGGATACGTAGGACCGCCTGAACGTCTAGGTTTCAGGTCCATCCCCATCTCTTAAGAGATCCCATGATCTCCCGGTCACCTCGGCCTCTTGGCCTATCCCTCCCCGCGAGGGGATATGTAGGTATGGTACAAGGTTTTTGGCTCCATGCCCCCTTCTCCCCGGGAATCCGCCATTTTTTGGCCGCTCTCAAACTGAGCCCTTCGACCCTTTCCAGTGGTCCACTAATGTGCTCAGAGTACTCTGGTCTAGGACCTAGAGTGTCATATTTGACTTAGGTAAGTTTTTGTCTGCTTGCAAAGCTTCATGCTCCCTTTCATCCGGGCCCCCATTATCTCTCACACCGGGAGGGACCCCCAAGAACGGTTTGGATACAACGCCTAAGGGATCTCCTACCGTCACGGGCCAACGCCCCCAAGGGTTTCAGACATCAAATTGATACAAATCCCGCGTTGAGAACATGGTCAGCGGTCGATGCTCATTTGTTTGTCCCCATTTTAGGCTAACGCAATAGGATGCAGTGTTGCGAACATGGTCAGCAGTAATCCTAGGTCGCCACGCCGGCCCCTTTATTCCCTGAATGTTGGTTGCATGATTCACATTATGTTCCACCCCATCATGTCAAGGTGGAATCTCGACACTCCTTGCACTAACCCTCAATGCACCTCCACACGTCAGACGGACAAATCTGCGTAACGGCGTCTTTCAGGGCTCCCGCGATCTGAGCGCTAAAGAGTATATGCTTGGGTTTTCTCTAAGGACCATGTGCAGCTTGACCGTCATCCCTATGGGAAACGAGGAGTCGCCCAGACATTGCGTTTCGGGCCCAGCTTAGATGGAAGCTAGCCTCTCCTACCCCCTGATCGTTGGACCCTCGTAGGCCCCTTGGCCCGAGGCCCCTCTCCCGGAACTGCCCGTGGTGACAGTATGGGGATATGTCCTCATCCACCCTGGGTGCGCCTTATCGCATCATGCGTGTTCCCCCAGGTCCAATACATACGACCTTAAACTGTGTTGTTTGGTCCCACCACATGACCATAAACAGTGATGATATCGTCCTGGCCGCACGATGAAAAACGGAACTGCATTGTGGTGACCTCCCCATAGGGGACATCACGTCAGGTATTGGTCGACTTCCATACCATTTGTCAACGCATGATACGGCTTGATTATTGTGGTGACGCCAGGAATTTCTAACCTAGGATGGTCGCTCCACAAAAGAAAAACCATTCACCTTCAAGGGCAAAAAAGATATATCAAATGCCGCTTATTTTGGTGCGAGGGCTAGACCCGCACGCCTCTCTCATCCTTTGCGCAGGCACCATGTTGTGTCGTGCCATCAAGAACTACATATGGATTGATTCTCATCCTTGTGAGATACGTAGGAGCGCCTGGGTACCTCCCCACAGGCCCAGCCTAACTTTTGTGTTCAGTCCCTCAGCCTAAACACTTTTCCAAGGAATGCATGGTAAGTAGGACCCCGTCCTCATTCACGATGGGTTTCTTCAGTCACTTTACTATGCGTCTCCTGCCCTTCTTACTGATCCCTAGTCCAAGATCTAAGACCATAAACTAAGATCTCTTAAGAACTACGTTTGGCTTGATTCCCATCCTAATGGGATACATAGGAACGCCCAGACCTCCTGTCTTTGGGTCCAACTCGAGTTCAGCTAGCTCGTCTCTTCGGTCCCACCTTCGGGACCCCAACCACGGACTGCGTGGCGTAGTGTGGGATTATGTCCTCATTCACATCGGGTTTGCAATAGTTGTACCACGTGCACCCCATTCTAAGGATTATCCCTCCTATGTCATGTCCCCCATGACATTAAAAGGTGCCATCAAGAACTACATATGGCTTGATTCTCATCCTTGTGAGATACGTAGGAGCGCCTGGGTACTTCCCCGCAGGCCCAGCCTAACTTTCGTGTTCGGTCCCTCGGCCTAAACACGTCCCCAAGGAGCATATGGTAGGCAGGACCTTGTCCTCATTCACGTCGAGTTTTACAACCGCTTTACTGTGTGTCTCCCACTTCCCTTACTCTTTGGCCCAAGCTGTAAGGCCTTAAACTAAGATCCTTCTCAAGAACTATGTGTGGCTTGATTCTCATCCTAATGGGATACGTAGGAACACCTGGACATTTCGTCTTGGGTCCAGCCCCAGGGGTTACCAAATCTTGTCCCTCCTTACTGTCGGCCCCTCGGCCTGACTTCTTGAGGAGTGGTGTAACTGCGACATCTACCCCGAATAAGTTCGGGATGCCCCATAGTGATGGTGGGAAGCAATAGTCCTCTCGCCAGAGAGGTCCTGTCTGAAAATTGGGATGATCCGTGACCAGATTGATGCATCCGCCTAATGCACCTCCGCCACGGTGGCACAATTTTGGGAGTGTTGGACTCTGTTCGAACAAACCACCACTCCACTTTCCACGCTTTGCATTCCCCTTTATTCGGATCCACGTCCTCTTTCATGTTTGATGGGACCCCTTAACAGTATGGATGATAGACCTTTGGTCTGCCTATTGTAGCAATATGGATGATAGACCTACGGTCCGCCTGCTGTCCTGGGCCAACGTCCCGAAAGACTAGTCATGTTTGATGGGACCCCCTAACAGTATGGATGATAGACTTTGGTCCGACTACTGCAACAATATGGATGATAGACTTTGGTCCTCCTATTATAGCAATATGGATGATAGACCTACAGTCCGCCTGCTATCCTGGGCCAACGTTCCGGAAGACTGATTGATGATATTTGAGTTAGGCCCTGTGTTGCAAACATGGTCAGTGGTCAGCCCTCATTTATTGTCCCCATTTCAGGCCAATGCGATATGGATGTTGCGTTTCCACCACAGTTAATAGTTATCCTCCATCGTCGCGCCCCCCATAGTGTTCTGGATTTGGGTAACGCCATCCACCATTTTCATCTCCCTATGTTCGGATGGATTTCAATGCCCCCGACATTGCCCCACTCGTGTGTCAGAACACATTGAGAAGGTGATATATCAATCGGTCTGAGGTCCTCTCCTCAGAAATCCAGGCCTGATTTCGGATGCCTGAAGCTTGGTTGACGCTCCCACGAAGTGATAGATCATGGTTGATCATATTAAACCAAAGGTACAGATAAATAGATTGGTCCATACATTGGATCAAAATATTGAGAAGTGAAAGCAAAAAGTTCATGAGATGGCCAAAACAAAGCCCTTAAGGATCAGTGTGCCGGATTGATCTTTCCAACGCTGCTACCCTTTGGCTGGTAGCCTCTAGGACTGTTTCTCGCTCCTTGAAGACTCTCTCTTCATCAGCAGCCACAGAGCGCATCTCTCCAATATTAGCTTGTGCCTGCGCCCGCTCGGTTTGAAGTACGGTCATCTGGTGATCCGCCTCCACCAATTGCTCTTGGGCATCAGCCAGCTGGGTCGTCAGTTACTCCACGAGCTCAGAGCATGTTGCAATGAAGACCTCCTTCTCTACCGCCTACCCTTCGAGGCGCCGGACCTCCTGCTCCGCCCTCAGAAACGCTTGGGTGCTCTCCAATCTTTCCCGACACTGGGCAACATCGGTGCGCCGGCTGCTCTCGCATATCTTCTCGGCCATGTAATCATGGACCGTCAGATGAAGACGTTGAGCGTCAGCCCCTCCGGCGCACAGGAAGCGCAGCCAGGTCTGGAGTGATCCCATCCGCCTCATCCAATCCGACTGGGGCTGCCTAAGAAAGAGCTGGATACACTTCCACCCTTTGCGCCGTGTCATCCGGCTCTCCTCGGCCGCTTCTGAGTCTGAGTCGTCTATCTCCTCAGGATCAGCGAGCCGATACGCGGGAAAGGCAGCCAGCAGGTCGGCAGCAGGATCTGCCTCAGGGATGTCTTCATGAGGAATAGGATCATCGACGTCCGTGCGACCTTCCTCTCTCACCCCGATAGCGACGGTGCCTCCGTCATCTTCCAGCCTCACCCCAATGACCGCGCCGCTGATGTCCGCCACCCTCTTCTCACCAATTTTCGGGGCCGACACAGTGCGGGAAGTATGTTCTGGACGAGGTGGTGCATCCGCCACTGGTCCACCCATGGACGGCCCGGGCTCAGCAGCCCGACGAGCCTCCAATGTCGAGATCATTGCGCAAGGTGCACCCTAATTAGTTGGGATCTTTGATAGCAAGCGCCAGTAGTGAAGCATGAGACTTACAGGAACCCAGAGCGTCGACCTCCAGTGTTCTGGCCACTACAGGAGTTGTCGTAACAAGAGACCCCTCAGCGTTTGTTAGTTTAATGATGGGTGTCGGAGCCTCATCCTATCCCATCGGCGCCTCTCCTCCCTCCTCTAATGGGGACGCCTGATCAGCACCTAGGTGATCTTGAGTGAGATGGGGAAATGGGTTAGAAATTACAGAAGAGAATGGACGAAGAAGGAAGATGAATAAAGATAGAGACAGACCTTGAGTATCTCGGTTATGTCAAGATCAGAGCTGACAATCTCGCCGCTCTCCCTCTGACTCATCATCATTGTCGCCTTCTCCCGGCAACATCACTTCCGGATCATGCTCTTGGCCGAGCATCACTTTCACTAGGAAAGGTGGCTCCACACGCCGACCCCTTTGGCACGCGTATGTGTCCATAGCCATCAGATAAGCATGTCGCTGATGGAAGTTTACCCGGTCGGTAACTCTAATGAGCCCAACCTCTGGCAGCTGGATCTCGTCCTGCATTATCTTCTTCTAGATGGCTTCAACGCTCATTAATTGTCGCAGGGTCATCCAGGCCGACCACAAGGCCGGGAAAATTGCATCTTGGGAGGGTTCGAGTAGGTATCTTATCTGCTTCCCGGGCAGCTCTCTGGCTGCCTCGTGTGACCCCCCCTGGGCAACGAGGTCGCAGCGACACCATGCGATGTCTCCGCTGCTGAGGTCCCAGCCTGCGCAGGCCTCGCTGCCTGGCGCACCCCTGGTTCCCCCCTTCTAGCAGCACCTTGCATGCTCCCCCGTCGCCCGGTTTCCACGTGAGCAGTCTCGAGTTGCCGGACTCGCTTGCGTAAAAGCCCCTCAGGGTACGCAATAGTCCAGTGTTCGGCATACTCGATTGCCAGGCCAGCGTCGACCCCGGTGGGAGGAAGGGTGATGACGTCGCTGGAGCCAAAAGTGGTGAACATCAACCACATCTGGCACAGGACGCAGGGATTCTTCTCCTCCCAAACAGTCATAAATACCTTCTTCAGCATTCGTTGGAGGCACCCAAATTTCCTAGAAAATTGGGACGACACGTAAGGCTCGCAGATCACCTTCCCGTCGATCCGAGCCACGAGCACCCCGCCCCGGATGCTCTGCAAATACTCCTGCTGCTCCAATGAACCTTGCCCATTGTCCACCATCTGGCTGACTGGGGTGGGGAACGAGCTGAATTTGAAATTGGTGTGGTTACCGATTTGGATCCTTACGCCCTCCTCGTTGAGCGTCATCGGAGCCACCCCAGCGATGTTCAACAGAGACGGTCGCAGGCCGTTGCCCGGAGGACGGATGGCATTTGGGAAAGTATACCCGCCGAGATGAGCAGCCACCCAGCCGTGAAAGATCTGGAAGGGGCCACATACCCTCCGAGGTGACCCCCCTCGTGAGATGCATCCCAGAATGGCGTACAGCCTAGCCAGTACGGGGACCCCTAGATTGAACCTTTTGTTGGCGGTCATGGTGCCCGCCATCACCAATTTTGTTGGACGGACGCCCATCCTTGCGTCCCACACTGGAAGGATCCACCCACTCAGGAAGGCTTCAAGGAACCTGGCATACCGGAAGTTCAGGTACCGGGCCTCGATGACGCGGTATCCCCACGATTCGTAGTGCCCCGTCTCCAGGATTCTCTAGTATGACCCATTCCTACTCCTCTGGGCCGCGGTTGGGCACCGTTTCCCCCGTCCCGACATCTTGACCATCGGGTCCTTCTCCAGGAACTGGTTGAACCAGTCCTTATAGGAGATGTCCTTCTGGAAGTCTGTGACCTTCAGCCTCTCTTTGGCCAGGTCCAGCAGGTGCCACGTCAGCATGGGGGTCAGTGACCTGTCTTCCCAGGTGTTCATTGGAGGAACGAACTCATCATATTGGTAGCCCTCCAGTGGGATACCTCCGATGCAGTGAATGTCCTAGAGGCTGATGCCAACTTCCCCATGGTGAAGATGGAATGTATTGGTATCAGGGGACCACCGAGTGAACAGCTCCGGCCCGAGTTCAGGTTGACGGTAGAAATAGAACTGCGACGTCCACACCGCCTCGAACAGGCCAATGTATCGCAGCTCGACTCTGAACTAGTTGCAAGTATGGTGAACCCAGAATGCCCAGGCCCACTCGCTGGTAAATTTTCCCCCGGATCGTAGGTCCCAATCCTTCAGCCAGCCCTTAGTGTCATCTGTGATGCTCTGACGGAACGTGCTTGCGTAGAGGGCCGGAGAATTCTCCGCGGCAGACTCATCCCCAGTAATGGTCCTAGTCCTCGAGTTCAGGACATATATGTCAATGTTCCTGGTTTCCCGGGAAGGATGGTCGTTGTTGGTGATGTTGTAGCGGGGAAGCTCGTCCTCTTGGGTCACCCATGACCGCGGTGTGTCCACCTCGAAGCCCGGCAGGGGAACCTCCTCCAGGATGCCAAAGTTCCAGAGCGGGAGGTTGTCAGATAAGGGATACTCCTTCTGGGTGGGGGTCAGCAGGTTGAACAAGGTTAGGTTGTTTGAAACGACCACCTTGGTGCCATAAACCTCCTCATTAGCTGCTATTTCAGCTCTACGAGCGGCGTCTTCCCCTTCATCGACTTGGTTTGTAGCCATCTCGAAAATTTTGAGTAGTGCGCGAAATCAGGATGAGGTGCGCAGAATCAGAGAGACTTGAGCGAAATCCATGAGTTGGGCGCGCAATCAGCACACTTGGCGCAGAATATCGCGCGTAAATGCGGCCGAAATTCGAAAGGAATTACGCGCTGCCAACTTATTTTTGCGCGCAGTCGCGGAAGCAATTTCGCGCACGAGAGCGTTGAGCCTATCGCACGGAAAAGCTTGAGTACGGAACTTGGGACCCAGCACCCCTTTTTAGAGGCGAGGCCAGGGTTCCGCGCCGTGCAGAAAGCGAATTCCGCACCAATCCGCAAGTTTGCGCGCCCCGTTGGATTTTTGCGCGCAAAGTGCCTGGGAGATCCACCACTTCGGCGTTTCGGCGTTTCCCTCGGAATCTGATTGTTGCGACCTCTCGTTGATCCAATTCTGAGGGGGGGTATTTGTAGACGCCTAAAAAGTTTGTAACTCCTAAAGGAAGTTTCAAAATGACGAAGCGAAGTCATATTCGGACTCGGAGACCCGGTCCGGAGGTCCCGGGAGTGTTGCGCAAAATTAAAGAGGACTTGTGCGAAAAAAATGGTGTACGCACGAAGAACTACCGAGATTCGCGAAAAAGAACCGATGTGGCGCTCAATTTTGCGCACCTGGTTCCGCGCGGTGAGGCCTTTCGCGCTGACATGACCTGGTGTGGAAGATTGCACGCGCCGTCCGGATTCCGCGATGGCGAATGCCTATAAATAGAAGGCGACCCCAACCGTTTCAGGGTTTCGTAATTCAGACCAGCTCCTGTGTGCGTAATTGGACTCCCGCGCGCGCAATATGACTTGCAGGTAATAACTCTTTTCACACAACCATGCCCCGGGGTTCGCCTTTTGCGCACAATCCCACCGGCTTCAATAAAATTGCAAACTCCTTAGGGTTCCTTGGTCGCGCGCAATCACTTCCATTGCGTGCTCCCCCTCCTTTGCGTGCAAAACCCAATTACGTGCAATCCCTTTGTTAGGATTTTCCATGCCTTAGGAATCGGTCGTCGCCTCCCGCGCGTAATCCAAGCCCGTTGCGCGCAATCTCCCCTAGCCGCGCGCAATCCCTCTGCCCCAATTGCGCGCCAACCCAGTGTTTTGCACGCAAACCTTCTATTTGTGCGCAAACCCCAGGGCCCCTCACCTTTACGCCCCCCGGGGTGCCTCCCTGCTCGGGCGCCTGATGTCCTCTATACCAGGCATGCACGCCATGCGTTGTTTTCCCGTACGGTCGTCTAGACTCATACGAAGTAACCTCAAGGTCCCTTGGGCGGTGTTTACCATTGCGTTTCTTTGCCTTATGCTCCTTCACATAGGCACGCTAACGGCTATTGCTTCTTCGCGTAGCCACGCTAACGTGGACCCCTCAATGGTTCGCCCTGCGGCCCCCCCTTTACTACGGTCTTGTCGATGCCTTCCCTACCACAAGGGGTAGAGGGTGTTGGGCATGTAAGCCCTAGGGGTGTGGAGCGAACCCACCTCATCCGACCTGTAGGACGTTAAACTGCTGAGCACCTCGTCCTCAACAAATGATGTTAAACTGTGATCTGACCCCGTGCCTCGCACGCAGGGTCCCCCCGGCTCGGACATTCTTTACGTCGCTCGTCTCCACGGGAATGGAATATTCCTCACATGGAATGAGATCCTCCCTCTCAGAGTGGCGTTTGTCCACAGGAGAAGGGCTGCCTCAGAGCGTAAGCCCCTAGCCTCTCCTGCGGAAGGTTTCACCCATGCAACTCCGTACTTCCCCACTGCCAAGGCCAGTGGAGGGTGTGATAGGGAACGAGTCATCTCCCTTGTTCGGTCCCAAATCCCTCTCCCTCAGTGCTTTGTCACACCTCGGGCCTCCATCCTGGAGTAATCCACAGCACTAAGGGCTTCTAACCACGTGTAAGCCCCTGTTTCCTCTTTGGGCCGCTCAACGCATAAGCCCCTTTCCGCTTCTCACGGACGCACCCTTCGCGACGTGATTGTCTGGTCCCTGCTGCCTCTTCTTTCTCACACCGAGCATGAATCAAGTGGTCTTAGAGTGAGCATCGACCATGACATCCTCCATGGGTCGCCTCAGAGCGTAAGCCCCATCCCGGTGAATTACGAGGACTTTGATCCGTGCTAAAGCATGGTACGTAGGTAGCCTCCACGAGGTTCAAGCCCACCACCTGTTCATTCCGACTTCTTCACGTCGGTTCGCCAAAACTTCAGGCCGCCTCAGAGCGTAAGCCACAAATTGCCTCTGTCCTGCATGACGTTAAAATGTATGCCCTCGTCCCGCATGACGTTAAACTGTATGTCATCCAGCACAGCGTTAAACTGTCTGCCTCATCCCGCATGACGTTAAACCGCATCAGTGAACTACGGGGACTTTGATCCGTGCTAAAGCATGGTACTTAGGAAGCTTCCATGAGGTTCAAGCCCACCACCTGGTCATTCAGACCCCCCCTTTCGTGTCGGTTCGCCAACCCCATGGGCCGCTTAAGAGCGTAAGCCCCAAGCCCTCGTCCCACACGACGTTAAACTGTATCCCATCCCGCACGACGTTAAACTGTATGCCCCAAACTACGTGGACTTTGATCCGTGCTAATGCATGGTACGTAAGAAGCCTCCATGAGGTTCAATCCCATCACTCGGTTGTTCCGACCCCTTTGCGTCGGTTCACCAACACCATCATGGGCCGCCCTAGAGCGTAAGCCCCATATCCACCATTACGGGCCGCCTCAGAGCGTAAGCCCCCCTATCTAACGCCCACGTCTCATCCTGACCTCTCCCTCGAGCCCACGTGCCTCGAGAAGCTCATGCCCTAACCCGGAGGTCTTACTTCCTCCAGGATCCAATCCATGCGTTCATTCTCACGGGTCGCCTCTTCAGGTGTCCCACCACATCACTGAACTACGCAGACTTTGATTCCCTGCCATGGGGGTACGTAGGATGCCTCCATGAGGTTCAATCCCCTATTCACTCCATCACCCATCTAGGCCCTTACCCGAGCCACCACATCCCGGTGGGATCATGTCACCTCATTCCACTCCATAGTATTCGGGAAGCCGCCCACGTGTTGGCCCCAATATCGGTGTTCCCCCTAGGGGGTCTTTCAATCTGATCCACTCTCAGTGTTCCGATCTATCTGATCTGTCTCTGCAAGACGTTAAAATCGCGACATACCCCGTGTTAAACATGGGAAGCTGAGGAAAACCTCAGATGGCACACAATTCCCTGTGTTCGATGTGGGATACCTCGGGCTTCCGCGCCCTCGAGAAGCCCTATAATAAGGGACAGAAAACTGACATGTCAATCCCCCAGTGTCAAGATGCGCCAACGACACCCCAATGTGACCATTCTCCTCACCGAAGGTTGCTTCCCCGACCAGACCCCTTGGAGCGTCTCGACGGAAGCAGTGTAATTAACTAGTGTCCATGAAAATATGGCACCAGGAGCGAGGTTCATGAATACGTCTTTAATCTATAAGGGAGACCCGGACTAGGTGACAAGCTCCGAGGAGGAATCCACGGAAGGAAGAACCAACATCCCATCATCCCGGTTTCGATCAAGAAGTAGATATCCCTGAATAAGGAGCGAATGTCGCCCGCCTTTGGAAAGCGGGAAGGCGGGGAAACAAGCCGCGCGTCCTCCCCTGCGTGACAGATGCGCGCGTGCGCCCCAGCAGAAAGTGTCGGAAACACACACCATGAATCTGTACGGTCTCATGAACGTAGAGGCATCTCAAGCTCTCTACTGAACTCTGCTCTCTGATCGGTAGGAAGTGGGCCGAATTGGTGAGTCGGTCTACGATCACCCAGATAGATTCGTGCCCTCTGGATGTACGTGGAAGCCCCGTCACGAAATCCATGGAGATCTCATCCCACTTCCACTCTGGAACCTCTAAGGGTTGTACCAAGCCTGCTGGTACCTGGTGCTCCGCCTTCACTTGCTGGCAAGTGAGGCATCGTGAAACAAACTCTGCTACAGCCTTCTTCATACCCAGCCACCAGTGCTGTCATCTGAGGTCCCGGTACATCTTCGCCACTCCAGGATATACCGCTAGAGGGGAAGTGTGAAACTCCCTCAGTACTTCCTCCTACAGTGCAACTGGTACCATGGTACGTCCCCTGAAGAGGATGACGTGCTCTCCTCCTTCAGAATATCCATCAGGCGCCTGCCCTGTAGAAATCTGAGCACGTCGTGTCTCACAGTCAATGTCCCCATGTTGTGCCTCTCTGACCCGCTGAAGTAGTGGAGGAGTGACTGTGAGGGACTCTAGAAAGGCTGCCCCATCTCTATCCACGAAGGATATCTACAAAGCGGCTAACTTCTATGTCGCCTCTCCAAGTAGCTAAATGCATGATCTCCTGTTGAGAGCATCAGCCACAATGTTCTTCTTCCCAGGAATATAGACTATCTCAAAGTCATAGTCCTGGAGGAACTCGAGCCATCGTTGTTGTCTCAGGTTCAGGTCCTTCTGCGATAAAATGTACCTGAGACTCTGGTGGTCAGAGTAGACTGTAAAGCGCTCGCCCATCAGATAGTGCCGCCACATCTTCAGGGTGAAAACCACTACTGCTAACTACAGGTCATGGGTAGTGTAGTTCTCCTCATGCTGCCTCAACTACCATGAACCATAAGCGATCACTGCTCGCTCCTGCATCAGGACACACCCGAGTTTGGTCCTTGATGCGTCGCAGTAAACTACGCACCCTATGCCCTCCTCCGGTAGCCTCAATATGGGTGCACTGGTCAATATTTGTCTCAGCTCCTGAAAGATCTGCTGACATCTATCTGACCAAACAAAGGGTTTCCCCTTCTTCGTCAAAGCTGAAAGCGGTGCTGCAACTCTGGAGAAGTCTGGCACAAATCTATGATAGTACCCAGCCAGACCTAGGAAACTTCGCACCTTTGTCACGCTCCTGGGTGGCTCCCAAGCAAGTACTGCCTTGATCTTCGCAGGATCCACTGTAACTCCCGCCTCCGAGATGACATTCCCCAAGAACTGAACCTCTCGAATCTAGAACTGGCACTTCGAGAGCTTACCATAAAGCCGATGCTCTCAGAGTGTATCCATCACAACCCACAAGTGGTAGGCGTGCTCCTCCTCAGTAGTCGAGTAAATCAGAATGTCGTCAATGAAGACTACGACAAACTGATCGAGGTAAGGCTGGAAGATCCTGTTCATGAGACTCATGAACACTGCTGGAGCGTTGGTCACACCGAAGGGAATAACCAAGAACTCGTAGTGGCCATACCGACACCTGAAGGTTGTCTTCTACACATCCTCATCTCGAACTCTGAGCTGGTGATAGCCTGACCTGAGGTCTATCTTTGAGAACCATCATGCTCCCTTGAGCTGATCGAAGAGGTCGTCAATTCTCGGAAGTGGGTACTTGTTCCTTATGGTCACATGATTCAGGAGACGATAGTCGACACACAGTCACAAGCTCCCATCTGCCTTCTTGGCGAACAAAATCGAAGAAGCCCAGGGTGAAACACTAGGTCGGATGAATCCTTTTCCCTGCAAGTCCTCCAGCTGTACCTGCAGCTTACGAAGCTCGGCGGGAGCCATCCGATATGCTGGAGTAGATATCGGTATTGTCCTGGGGTACAGGTCTATGTATAAGTCTACCTCTCTTAGAGGAGGTAGTCCTGGAACATCGTCAGGAAAAACATCTTCATACTGATCCAGCACAACAGGAAAACTCGGACTCCGCACATCAACCGCTCCGAGGATGAGACTAGCCAACTGATGTGTGATTGGTTGCCCTCTCCTCTGCATAATTCCATCATGCACTGCAAAGGTTCCCTTCTCACCAGTGATGGTGAACCTAGTCCCATCCGTACGGACACACTGCACTTTGCGCCTAATACAGTTGATCTGGGCATGGACTGTATATAACCAGTCCATACCCAAGATGATGTCGTAAGGCCTCGACGCCGATACAAAAAGATCCCAGCCGAAGCTCTTGCCTCCTAGAGTAAGCTCACACTGCCGACACCAGTGCGTAATCGTCAAGTATGCTCTCGTAGGAGTCTCTATCCATAAGGATCGATCCAACGGCTTTGTCGGAATCTCCGAGCTCCGAACAAGGGCAGCGGCAATAAAAGAATGACTCGCACCAGTGTCTATAAGAACTGCAGTAAGGGTGGAGTAGACATAGATAGTACCTCGAATCATCTCAGGTGCACCGTGGTCATAAGTCTCCACTGCCTGGAGCTGAGCCTACCTCTGTCTGCCAGCTCCCTGTGGTCGGGGTGGACCTCCTGGGGGTGGTGGTGGTAGAGCCTCGAAACGTCGTCCACCACCCGTTGCTCGGCTAGCTCCTCTGCCTCATCTGCCTGCTCCCTGTAGACCACCACAGTCAAACCTCTGCCCCTACCTGGGAGGTCCCTCCACTGTCTGCTGCTCGTCTGCATGGCGGGTCGGGCAGTCACGAGCCATGTGGCCCTGCCCGTCGCATGCATAACACTGTCTGCTCCTCATAAGGTTGGATCTGTTTCGTGTGCCCCTCATAACCAAACCTGTATCCTGAGGTCTCCCACCAGATGGTCTGGTCCGCTTGGACCCCTGTGACATATTTCTACTGCCAGCTGCAGAAGACTCCACTACGTGTCGCCCTACGGTGGGTCTCGCTGCTGGTGGCTGCTCAGCGAGAAAACTCTCCACTAAAAGGGCTCGCTCCAGCACCCCTGCCTGCGTCGGGATGCTGAGGGGAATCGTTGAAGCCCTGATCTCGTGCCTCAGTCCCTGCTCGAAGGTCTGGTCCCTGAAGAACGGGTCTCGTACCATATCCATGGAGTAGCGTGAGAGATCAGTAAATCTCGTCGAGTACTGAGCTACTGTCATACTGCCCTGCCGCAGATGAAGTAACTCCTGGATGCGCACCGCACGGAGGGTGGCTGGAACAAACTCCGAGCGGAAGAGACTCTCGAAGTCTGTCCAAAGTAGAGATGCCTCGTCATGCACTTGGAGAATCAGGCTCCACCATCTACCTGCTGTTGCGTGCAGGAGACTCGCGGCAAGGATCACCATAAGGTCGGCTGGTGTCCCTACCAATCTGAAGACTCTGATGATAGCCTCCAACCAATCCTTGGCTACCTGAGGGTCCGTCTCTCCATGGAACCTGGGCGGCCTCTGTCGCTGAAACTCGTGCAATGCACTCAGGCGGCGTGCACTCTCTGCTGCTGGGGCTGGTAGCATTAGTGGCCCAGCAGGTAGTGGTACCGCTGGTGTCTTCGCTATAATGGGGCCCTACACCGAGGCCTTATCGCTCGGTGGGCAATCATCTCACACATAACTCGGAACCCTAGTTGGCTGCCTTTGTGGGGCCATCATGAAAAGAAACAGGTGCGCCACGGTCAAACAGTATACCTGGTGAGATGACACAAAGTAATCACAAAGAAAACTTTTGAAAGGAAACACACACGCAATCTGTGTTTTCATGAACTGAGTCGGAAATCATAGGTCAAGGTCCTAGTGTATGGATACGTCGGCCGCCGAACCAACACTGGACTCCCTGGACTAAAAACCACACTCAATACTCTTAACACTATTGCTTCACAGAAAAGAAAGATCAGAGTCCTGAGTTCTACGGTAGAACCGACTCCTCTGATACCAATTTGTCACGACCCGTCCTCAAGGCCTGTGTCGTGACTACCCCAAGCCCGTCTTCCATAGGCCAAGGGCTGGCGACTAGCACCAAAGGCGTAAATCCCAATAAAAAGGGAAGGAATTGCCTTTATAAAGGTAAACAAACAAAACAGAGTATGCAATGAAAATAAGCACTAAGTAAACTGAGTACAAAAAAGTAAGTGCTGGAAAGTAAATGGGTCAGTATACAAACTCAACTGAAAGTACAGTACAACTGAAAAAGAAAGTACAACAGCTGTAAAGTAAAGCAGCAACCACTGAGTCGTCCTCCGGGAATCCCACCTGAAGGGTGGGTACAGATAGTCTCTCCCAGAACCACGGGTTCGTCTGTCTGCTCCGGGTACGTCACACCAAGTGCTCCACCTCTGGGTACCGTCCAGCTCTACAAGCCTCCACCACGATCAGCGTTGTCTGTCGTCTGCATCCAACACAACGTAATGCGGGCATTGTCCGTGCAGGGGTGAGAATAACGATACTCAGTAAGGACCCTGAGACCCCCGAAGGTCTCCCAGAATCCACAAAGGATAAACCACAAAGAAAAGATACAATCACAAAGTAACAACCAACCCTACTTAGGTATATGCCCATACATATACCTAAGTCATCAGTTCCAGTTCGGCTCCTACTCTTGAACCCAAGAACAACCCAGTCCACATAGGAAAGAAGTCAATCACACTGGTGGTAATGATTGAAAGTCAAGACTCAGCTCACACAGGTAAACATCTTTCGTATAGCGATAAAGATGATCAGATGTAGTCACTGATTCATCTAAGTTGTCGGACCCATACAGGATACAAGTCCAGCTAAGCTGTCGGACCCACACAGGATACAAGACCAGCTACTCTGTCGGACCCACACAGGATACAAGTACAGAGGTCAATACTGCCAGACCCACACAGGATACAAGAACAGTAGTCATCATCGTCAAACCCACGGAGGATTCCAGTACGGTAGTCGTCGCTGTCGAACCCACGGAGGATTCCAGTACAGTAGTCGATGCAGTCGCAGCCAGCTCTAGGGTTCCCGCACATAGCACGCTCAATTCCGGGAGGGTCCGCTCCTCGATCAAGGGGGTTAGATACATAAACTGTCACGAAGTCCAGAGTTGATGTATCCCAAGGTTCCGTCTTGTCAAGAGAAACCCAACGCGACAGACGGTGCATTAATCGGACGCCCGGTCTGAGAGTTATTGGTTTTTCTATTCTAGGGGCTCGGCTAGTTTTTAAGCTAAAACCAACCCGACCATACTCTAAATATGTCCAAACCTCAAGTGGAGTATTCCAAAAGATCCGTATCATCAAAAGGAATTTCACGTAGTTGACGGTGCGTCAATCGGACGTTTGGTCCTTAAGTTATAAGCGTTTCCGCTCCAAGGGCCTGGTTGGTTTCGAGTTTGAACCAACCCAGTTGTACCCAAACTTCGCCAAAACCTCAAGTGTAGTATACTAAAATGACTGTCTCGATCCAAGGATTCCTACGCAACTGACAGTGCGTTGATCGGAGGTCCGTAGCTCAAGTTATGGGCAAAAGACCGAAAAACGATCCAAAGTGGGGGTCTGGGCCCGGCCCGGGGGGGGTGTGCTGGCTCGGCCAGCTGGGCGAGCGGGGGACGCGGCCCCCGGTTCCACGAACGTGGCGCCAGGCTGGCGCCGCTTGTCTCCCGGATCCCATGCGACCACGGGATCCCCTCCTCACCGCCGCCGGTGCCGCGGTAGGCTTCTGCCGGCGGCGCGCTGGGGCGCTGCCGCCTCCAGGCAGCCGGCCGGCGCCGGCGACCCACGCCGCCGCGGTCTTCCGCGGGCCACTGGAGTCATTCCGGTGATCCGTTTTTGCTTATGTCTGCGCCTGCGGTCGTCTTGGGATCCGAACTTCACTGCAAAGGCTCCAAATCGCCGTTGCGGTCCTGTTTCGTCGTCACCAACATCCAGCGCATCAAGAATAATATGGAGATGGGTCCGGACTTGTTCGTTAGTCCGTACCCACCACGTTAGTGGTTCAAAACATCATCTAACAATTAAACGCCATGCTCGAGGGTATAAATCACATAAATGAAATATACAAATCCCCCTACCTCGTAGTTGACGTCGTTTGTCGTCGAGCCGCAGAAGACGAGTGTCGTGGTAGTCGGGCATCGCAGAAGAACGGTCTCGTCCCATCAACGATGGAGGATGAGTCGTTGTCGTAGGCGACGTAGGCTCCTTGACGCCGAGGTGCGTCCGAGGAAGATGCGTCGTTGGAAGAAGTCCTTCGCATTCTTCGTCGAGGATGTTCTTCATTTGTGGAATGGTGTTCTTCGTCAAAGAAGGATCACCTCTCTTTAATTCACAAGCCCTTTTTCCCACAAGTGATTTGCCAACACAAAGAAATAAGGAGGCTCTCCAATTAATAGAATTGCTATGCAATTCTTATATTAATTCAAAAGAGGTCTCAATTAATTAACGATGACATTAATTATAAGATTTGGCACATTTAATGGGAAGAGGGAGGTGGGAAGGCTCCACCATTAATGAGGAGTTGTCAAAGGAAACAGCAGGGAATTAATGGGGAGTTGTCAAAGGAAACAGCAGGGAATTAATGGGGAGTTGAAGGTTGGGGCTCGTGTGGGCCCCACCTCACAAACATCCACACTAGGGAGAAAATAATCAACTCACAAAATAAAATTGTGTACCACACAATTTTTATTTAGTTTAAGATTAAACCCCAAAAATTAACTTTCGACCCGCATAAAACGCAATTGCGGTAAAGGTCCCCTTATGCAAATACCGGTGCTGCGAGTTCATCAGTGCCCTCGGATTTCAAATCCGAGCACCGGTTCAAAATATAGAAAAACTCGCTCGTACGTTTACTGAACATACTTGAACAAAACTTCAAAAATTGATTCCGGGCACACCAGGCCTCGAAATCAGGTGTCGTCAGAAGCCACAGACTCGTAAAATTTCAAAGTATTTAAAAAAAATCCTTGAAATTTCTGGGTCTTTACACATATAAAATATCATATCACCCCACTAAAAAATGGAAAACCACCTACACCACTACCCCAACGGTCCCCAATCCCTTCACATTGATCATCCTTATATTCATTACCCACCTCGAGACAATATGACTA